>JARHVA010002339.1:62500-707500 GCA_037957365.1 Torreya grandis
TTTTATTTGTTTGATTTTTCTTAACATAGACATGTTTATATAGGCTTAAGGGTTCACATTTATGAAGGAAAAATAAAAAACACAAGAGGTCATTTAGGTGTAAAAAGGTTTAGGTGACAACGATCATGGGAATCCATCCCAATGAAGGCACAGAAAGCACCATGAGAATCATGCCACGGGTAGAGCCATAGTTCCCATTAGTCAAGATTAGTTTATGACTATGATGGGTAATCACATGATTTAGTTTTAATCATTTGCCCCTAAAATAGGGAAATGAATGTGGTTGAAGTCAAGGGATAAGATTTAAGTTAAATAAGAGGTGAACTTGATCCTTCTTAACAAAAGAACATATGTGTATGTGAAGTATTGAGGGGCTTAGGTTCTAAATGGCCTTCAAGAAAAAATAGTTGATAAGCTCATGATATATACTTGTGGGTTATGATATAGGGTCCAATCCAATTGAAATTAAACTTTCCCCACTTCCTCTTCTCCATATTGGTGACATGTTGATTTTACTTTAGGATGAGGTCTTCGATGTTGAATTATCAGACTTTAAGGTGAGTTTTATAGGTGTGATTGATGTGCTATTGATAAAAATGAAGATGGGTAAAGGTTGTTAAGTGATGCTCATCAAGTATCTCAAGCTAAGATAAATGGTGTTGATGATAATCATCATCAGTAATGAGATCTTGCAAAAATATGTGAAAAGATGGTATTTGGACTTTGAGAGGTAAGATGACCTCCACTCTAAACACAAGAGAAAAAGTTGTAGCACTGATAGGGGTTCTAATGCTAGTGTGATATGCCCATAAGGTGAAGCGGATGTGAAAATTCTAATCCTCACTAGAGGAATTAACCATTTTAGTTAGCATGTTATTAAGAGTTTTGTTAGAGGCCTCAGCATGTCCATTCACTTGAGGGAGATAGGGTGAGGAGAAGTTTAACTTGACCCTAAAATTTCTTGTTCTTAAAAAATTTACCATTATCGTTGATAATCTTATGAGGAACACTGAAGTGATAGATTATATGATGGTTGATAAAGTCGACAATCTTTTTTGCTTTGGTCAAGAATAAAGGAATAGTCTCTACTTACTTGGTAAAATATTTGATCATAGTGATGATAGAGTTGTGTCACTATGAGGAATGGGGATTAATTTCACCAATGAGGTCTAGAACCCATTGTGAGAAAGGCCAAAAATTAATAGAAACAAGAAGACTATGGCTAGGTGCATGGTGTAAATTGGCATGTTGTTGGAATTTAACACACTTCTTCACATAATCAAAATAGTCTTGGTTAAGGGTAGGCCAATAATAGCTAAGGAAAAGGATACCTTTAGCTACAGAAAGGCCACTAAAGTGTCCCTCGTAGATACCATCATGCATTTATGTGATAGCATGAAAGGCTTTATGACTACATATATAACGAAAGAGGAGGCCATCAAAGTCAGGTTTATAAATAATTCCTCTCATAATGGTGTAGTATGAGGTGATCTAGATAAACACTCTTTGAGCATTCCCAAAAAGGCCAAAAAGAATGATGGCAACATTGAGATAGTCAAAGGTTTGTTGATACCAAAGGTCAGGATGGGTCTCCTCTACATTAAAAATGGTGGGAGAATATGATTTAACATAGGAAGGTTGGGTAAGTCTATGGATAATGATAGATATTTTAGATTCAAAGGGTACAGATGGGATTTGAGAGGTGAGGGAGGCCATGGTGTTATTAAACTTATTGGTAGATTTTAGGGTTGATTGGATGCGATAGTGTTCAAATGATGCTAAGAGTTCATCAACTAGTTATTTTTACTATTTTAAAACATCATTATTACACTAGTAAGAGCCACTAATTTGATTGAAAACAAGTTGGGAGTCACTAAAAATATTGATTTTTTTGACTCCTAAGGCTAAGTTAGTTTGAAAGCCTATCACTAGGGCTTCATACTAAGCCATATTTCTGGTACATTCAAAATCAAGCTTGAAGGACAAAGGAAGAGGTTCACCATCAAAGGGGATAAGTATGATACCTATTCCCCCACCACATTGACACTTTGATCCATCAAAGAACATGGTGACTTGATAGGGGAAGTATGCTTGAGAGAGGGTCATGATGGACTCATTGAGGAAATCAAGAGAGGAGGTTGATTATCTACTAATGGTGCCTTAGCAAATTAGTCAGCAATGACTTGCACCTTAATTAACTTTTGATAAACTAAATCAAGGTCAAAATATGCTAAAATCATGATCCATTTGGCCATATGCTGGTTTTGGTATGGCTTGGAGTGTATGCACTTGAGTGGGTCAATGTTGGCTATGACATAGGTTTTGTGGTTAAAGAGGTAGTGGCAAAGTTTGGTGGCCATGAAGACTAAAACTAAGCAAAGTTTATCAGTATTGGTATATTGAGTCTCAGAAGTTATAAGTGTGTGGATAATGTAGTAGACAAATTTATCTCTATGTCATTCATCCTGATGAACAAGTATTGACCCTAGGGAGTGTTTGGTGGTGGATATATATAGGTAGAAAGGTTGGTCATCCTTGGGAGGGGTGAGGATAAGTGGAGACAAAAGGAACTATTTGAGTAAATTAAAGGCATTTTGGCAGTTGTTATTCCACTTGAAAGAGACATCCTTCTTTAAAAAGTGGTGGAAGGGTTGGCATCAGTCCAAAAGTTGGGAGATAAAGTGGAAGATGTATTGAAGCTTCTTTTACAAACTATGGTTTGGCTAAAGGAAACATGTCAAGAATAGCTTTGATTTTGGTAAGGTTGACTTTGATTCTACAAAGGGAGATAATGAAACCAAGAATCTTTCCTGACAAGACCCTAAAAATACATTTATTTGGGTTTCGGTAGACATGGTAATATATAAGCCACTCAAAAATTATTTTGAGAATGGCCAAATGATCTTTTTGGAGTTTGGATTTTTTTATAAGGTCATCCACATAGTCCTCTATAATATTTTGGATAAGGTCATGGAAGATGTAGGTTTTGTCACATTGGTAGGTTACACCAGCATTTTTTAACCCAAAAAACATGACTCTATAGCAAAAGATTCCCCATGGGGTGGTAAATATGGTCTCATGATGATATTTGGGGCTAATTAGGATTTGATTGTAACTCAAGAATCCATCCATGATAGATAACATCTCATGATCAACTTTAAGATCAACTAGATGGTCAATGCTCAGTAGAGGAAATCCATCTTTGGGGCAAGTAAGGTTGAGGTCATAAAATTCCACACAAATGCATAGTCCCCCTATGGCTTTAATTATAGGCATGAAATTCAATACCCATTGGAGATAGTTAATGGGTTGAATGAAGCTGATAGATAAAAGACATTAAAGCTCATTTTTGATGAGAAGGGATATGCGAGGGTGCATGCATCAAAATTTCTTCTTGATGGGCTTGGAATAATTGTTGGTGACTATGTTATGGGTGGAAAAGAATTCTATGTTGTAGTCTTAGAGGAAAGAGGGAAAATCTTGAAGTTCCTCAGTATTCAGTGATTAGCCAGTTTTGAAAATGTTAGGGCTCTCTAGAGTACCCAACTTGATATCCATGGTGGATTAATTCAACATGGTTGAAGTCTCAGGAGGAAGGGATTTATAGATGGAATAATCTAAGGCACCAAGGTAGGTGAGAATAGAATCATCATCATGGCACTGAATAATGTTAATAGTAGGAGAGTCATCTACTATCATCTCATGATGGATCAAAGGGATGGTTATGGTTTCCCATCCTTCTAATAGGTTAGGTTTCCTAAGCTGATCATGTTGACAAAAAATGTTAGGTGAGATGATTTCATCATCCTCACATGCAGGCAAAGGAGAGGTTAGTGAAGAAGGGGTGTCTTCCTCAGTAATTGTGATGGTAGGTGGGTTGGTTTACTTCTTGCTAGATAGGATGAAATTGAGGCCATGTTTCTCATGAGGACTCCTAGTTTCAATGGAAATCAACTCATGTGGGCCATGATCATACCACCTAGGACCACATACTTTCCAAGCACACCTGTGATGGTATGTTTTGGTAAAACTTGGTTTGTATAGGTAGGAGAAACCAGTGGTAAATGGATGAGGTGAAAGAGAGGTAGTATAAGTTCTAATGAGTTTCTTGAGTTCCCATAAATTAAATGGGTCTAAAAATGGGGAGGTCTAAAAGGAACAATGGTTCTAACATTGGGTATTATCATGAGTGGTTAGTAAGTTGCTTGAACACATGAGAAGTAGGGAAGGTGTCAAGGGATAAAAGGTGATATTCCCCCAGTGAAAGGTGGTAGAATGTTGATTCCAAAAGGTATAAGGTGGGGATCTAATCAAAGGGGATGAATGAGTTAGTCGATGCCTCATTGGTATAAGGAGGAGTGACTTCCTCTTTCATGGTGGAGGTCTTGTCTTTGGTTAAGGAGGGTGTGCTAGATGGATGTAAGAGTACATCATTAGGTTGGTAGGTCATGTTATATGTTGATAAGGGACTTGGGTTAGCTTAGATGGTGATGACCTAGCCTTCATGCTCAAATTTAATGCAATGATGAAGGGTAGAGGGGATGCAACCCATGGAGTGGATCCAAGGCCATCCTTAAAAAACATTGTATTGGAATTCACCTTCCACTACATAGAAGGGTTCGGGGAACGTATAATGCCCTACATGGGTATGAAGGTCAACCATTCCCAGGGTAATGATTATGGTGTCATTAATGAATTAGATCATGGCTAAGGTTTCAAACATGACATTATCCAAAAGGCTTAGTTGGTTATAGGTAGGGGAGGAGATGATATTGATACTAGCTCTTCCATCAATCATGACCTATTTGATGTGGGTTTGTTTAATATAAACATTAATAAAGAAATGGGGATCAGGGTCATCTAGATGGATAGGAGGTATTTTTGAATCCTTAAATGTAACAAGGTTGGTAATTTGGAGAGTGTCTATAAAGGTTTCCAAAAGTTGAGGATGTTTAGGTTAGACATCTACCGATTACAATGCCTTTATCATTGCTTGATTATGATGAGGTGAAGTGGTAATCAACTCATATAAGCTCATATTCACTAGGTTCTGGTGAAGATATTTAAGAACCACTCTCTCAATAGACTCGTAGGGGTTAGATCAGGAGGCACCTAAGATAGATACCTTGGGTTTGGGTGAAGGTGAAAGTGTTAGGGTAGGGTTTGGCTATGAGGTAGAAGATGGGTATGTTTATGGAATGAAATGGACACCTTGGCCTTCTCCTTATCTTTATGTTGTGCTCTTGTAACCATATGAAAGGTATGGATAGAGGGAGGAAATGGGATAGGAGATTGGTTAGGCTCTTTATCACTCTAAGGTGAGAGTGGAGGAGTAGGTAGGCATTGGATAGAAGATGTTGTAGTTTTTTTATTGGTTTATCTGTTAAAATATCATCTTTGTCATAGAGCTGATGGATGATGGTTTCGAGAAATTTGTAGTTATCTATGTTATGGCCTAGTGTCCTATGATAGGAACACACTTGGTATTCATCATACCAAATGAGATTTGAACCAAGAATGACCTAATAGGGGGTAAGGTCAAGAAATAATCTTGCAATAACCTTTGAAAATTGGTGTAGGACTTAGTTAAAAATGTAGAGGGTTTAGGGGTTTTGGCCTTTGTTGGTAAGGTGGAAGTCCTTTTAGGAGAGGGTTTGGTGACATAACATTTAGGTAAGGTAATACATTTGGTTGGTGGTTTTGGTTTTAGTAGGGCACAGGTTGGTAGGTTCAAGGGAATAGGTTTTAGAGTAAGTAGTTTGGTCATCACAAGTTTAGTGAAAATAGGTGTGTCTAGAAATAAGTGTACTAGTGTAACTAATAACAATGGTTGGGATTTAGTGTTAGGTTTTGGAGCTAAAAGCTTCACTAATGCAAATAGAGGAGGAGGTTGCTAGAGGTTGCTGAGTGTCATAGACACCAGCGTCAGTTAGGCCAACCGACATCAGCAAGGAGCAGATAGAAGAGCAACCAACGTTGGTCAGCAGTCGGCCGGCGTCGGTCACCTCCAGGCAGACAGGGACTGATGTCGGTCACCTGTGTGGTTCAAAACTGCAAGTTTTATGGGCAATTAATTAACGAACCAAGTGTTTGCATGTCAAGAGCCAAATTTGGACTTGAAGCTGTGGATCTAATTATTGTAATTAGGTGTCTAATTATTGTTTACATGAGATCTATTTAAGAGACTCATAGGCTGTATTGTAAGGTGTTCTAGTTTGAGTTGAGCAAAGTTAGCTCCTTCTGTGTGCGAGGTGAGCAAGGGTGTTCCTCTTAGTTCCACAGCAGTGCCAAGTGTGGGTGCTGGTTTTGGAGAATCAGAAGGGTTCTTCAAGTGTGTAAGATCTTGGTCAGCAAGTGTGCATGGCTACGTTAGGAAATCTACATGGTAAGTAAGATCATTGATCTACAGGTGTATGTGTGTGCATGATCTAGGTTTGCAGGTGTGTAGAACCAGATTGATTTGTAGGTGTACAAGATCAAGGAGGACAGCAACACAATAGGGAGCAGGATTAGGCAGGATCTACTTAGAGTATAGTGTGTACTCAGAAAGAGAGCAAAGAGGAAGGCAAGGAAGATCCTTCCATAAGTGAGATCATTTGGGTTGCAGGTTGTTGCAGTTTAGGGGAGATCTACTTGAAGTATGATTGTGTACTTGTGGAGTGCGTGGAGCACTTATGGAGTGCGTGGAGCACTTGGGTACTGGCAGTAGTGGATACTGGCTGGTTGGAGGTGAACACCAACTCTGTGTTTGATTTGTGTGTTGGGACCGTAAGAGAGAGATCTTTGAGGGAAGATTTACTGTTTATGCCCTAGAGATGTGGGAGCCCTAGAGGTGTGTAAGGAAGAAGAACTGTGGCAATCTTCTTTGTTGTATTTCCTTCTGGAAGAGTATTAATACAAGTTGTGTATTGTCTCTCATATTTTGTGTTATTTTTGAATTCTAGTTACTTGTGTATTCTGGTTGATTTCCACATATTAAGTTGCTTGGTAATCAATTGTGTGCTTCTGTATTTCCCAACAAGTGGTATCAGAGCTAAGGTTACAGGGAGCAAGTTTTGTGTTTGATTACAGGTCACTCTCAGGGGTTTTTGATCGAGTGGGAGTAGAGCAATGGCAGAAGAAAGTAAGCTAAGAATGGAGGAATTGAAAAGCACGAATGGTCAATTATGGTCCTATGGAAAGAAAGAGCAGGTAAAGAAATATTGTTGGTTGGTAGAAGATCAGCATGAAGGAACTGAAGAAGCAGATGTTGCAGGTGATGTGGCACAGGATGCTCTGGTATGTTTCTTGGATAAAGTAAAATCTTGTTTTATAGATTCTGTTGCCTCTTTCCATGCAGTCTAAAATAGAGTATATTTTCATGGTAAGGTCTTTGGAGACTTTGGAAAGATTTATTTAGGGGCTGGTGTGCCTTGCCAAAGAATTGGCAAAGGGGAAGTGAAGCTGAAATTGCAAGCGGCCAACACATGGGTGTTGAAGGAGGTCATGCAGGTCCCAGTCTTAAATTTGTGGCTAATTTCTTTAGGGAAGTTGGGTGATGAGAGATGCACAAGAACTCTCACAGTGGATGCACTTGAATTAGCTGGTTGTAAGAAAGTAGGTACTCTTTATCTACTTACTTATATTACTGATTCTTCTTCTGTTGTAGAGACGTGGCTTTGTAGGCTTGGTCACATGAGCAAGAAGGAGATGCATGTTCTTAAGCATAAGATAGATGTCTTTGACAAGCTTAAGAACTAGAAATCCTTGGTGTTTATGGAAGAGATGGCGGATAGAGATCAGTGGAGAAGGCTAAGTAACTCTAAGTAGGGTGGTTTGGACAGGGTTTTGATCCATGGAGAGCTCATGGGTAAAAGTCATCACTCACAGGAGAACACAGGTACCAGCATCGGTCAGAAGGACCGATGTTGGCAATAGGGACACCGACGTTGACAGAGTTGGTATTTAGGACAGGCGCATGGAAACTAACGTCAGTTGGATGCAGACTGTGTAGTGACCGAGGTCAGTCACTATAACAAATTTTGGGTAGACAACACGCTATCAAGGAGTCTCAAATGCCCATATGGAGGACTAAAAGTGGTAAGTAAGCCTCAAATTTGTTGTTCCTCTTCTTTATACTCATTACTCACTGCAGAGCAGGAAGGATCTAGGAAACAGTGGGAGCATGTCAGGAATATGATGCAGAACCAAATAGGAGATTTGGTAGGGTTGCTAGCTAGAAGAAAGCATAGAGACGAATGGATTCCTTAGTTGAAGAATAGAGTGAATGGACATGTGAGATGGAAGGCTAGGTCATATGGTCTTAAGGAAGCTGTAGGATAGTGGTACAGGGCTGACATGTGGTACCAGGTGGATGACAAAGCAAGGCTTTAGTCAATGTCAGTATAACCATTGTGTTTGTCTTACCAGGTGGATAATGGTCACAACATTATCCTATTGATGTATGTGGAGGATGAGCTTGGTGCAGGTTTAGACATATAGGGTTTTGCTGAGCTCAGGGTAAGGTTAGTTCAATGGCATGTCATGAGGAATTTGGAGCAGCGAAATTCTTTGGCATGAGAGACATGGGAGATCACAGGTTGATTTTGTCTCCAGTGGGAGCTAATGTGAATCAAGTGTTAGCGAGGTTCAATACATAGGATGCAAAACTGAATCACACCAAGGGATGGATAGTTTAGTGTCCAAAATCACATGAGGTCTAGTATAGACCTGAGTTTAACCAAGCAGTGGGTGCTGTCAGAGAGTTAGGAGCCAATTTAAGGAAGTGGGTTCTCAAGTATTTGATAGGGACCAGCAACAGGGACTCATGCTATGCAGGGTCAGGACTTCACTACATGGGTTTGTAGGTTCAGATGTGGCAAGGTACTTAAATGATAGGAGGTGCACCACAGGGTGTGTGGTGGGTGGTCTTCAGGATTGATCTTAAAGAGGGATATAAGCTAGGAAATAGATTAGATGGGGTACAGGTATAGGTATAGTGTAGCTGTTTATCTCCAAGTGGGAGATTGTTAGGTTGTGGAGCTAAAAGCTTCACTGATGCAAACAGAGGAGGAGGTTGCTAGAGGTTGTTGAGTGTCACAGACACCAACGTCGGTCAGGCCAACCAACGTCAGCAAAGAGCAGACAAAAGAGCAACTGACATCGGTCAGCAGTTGGCCAATGTCGATCACCTCCAGGTAGATAGGGACCGACGTCGGTCACCTGTACAGTTCAGAACTGCAAGTTTTACGGGCAGTTAGTTAATGAACCAAGTGTTTGCATGTCAAGAGCCAAATTTAGACTTGAAGCTGCAGATCTAATTATTGTAATTAGGTGTCTAATTATTGTTTGCATGAGATCTATTTAAGAGATTCATAGGCTATATTGTAAGGTGTTCTAGTTTGAGTTGAGAAAAGTTAGCTCCTTCTGTGTGTGAGGTGAGTAAGGGTGTTCCTCCTGGTTCCATAGTAGTGCCAAGTGTGGGTGCTAGTTTTGGAGAATCAAAAGGGTTCTTCAGGTGTGTAGGATCTTGGTCAATAGGTGTGCATGGCTACGTTAGGAGACCTACATGGTAAGTAATATCATTGATCTACAGGTGTATGTGTGTGCATGATCCAAGTTTGCAGGTGTGCAGAACCAGATTGATTTGTAGGTGTGCAAGATTAGGGAGGACAGCAACACAACAGGTAGCAGGATCAGGTAGGATCTACTTGGAGTACAGTGTGTACTCAAAAAGAGAGCAAAGAGGAAGGCAAGGAAGATCCTTCCATAAGTGAGATCATTTGGGTTACAGGTTGTTGTAGTTCAAGGGAGATCTACTTAAAGTATGATTGTGTACTTGTGGAGTGCGTGGAGCACTTGTGGAGTGCGTGGAGTACTTGGGTACTGACAGTAGTGGATACTGGCTAGTTGGAGGTTAACACCAACTCTGTGTTTGAGTTGTGTGTTGGGACCGTAAGAAAGAGAGCTTCGAGAGAAGATTTACTCTTTATGCCCTAGAGGTGTGGGAGCCCTAGAGGTGTGTAAGGAAGAAGAACTGTGGCAATCTTCTTTGTTGTATATCCTTTCGAAAGAGTATTAATACAAGTTGTGTATTGTCTCTCATATTCTGTGTTGTTTCCAAATTCTAGTTACTTGTGTATTCTGGTTAATTTCCGCATATTAAGTTGCTTGGTAATCAATTGTGTGCTTCCGTGTTTCCCAAAATTTAGTTTTGATAACTGACTTCCTAATTAGAGTGGAGGGATGAGGCTCCAAGATAGAGGGAAAGGTGTATGGAGGTAGGAGTTTATTTTTCTATCCTTTTGGTGTTTCTACTCTCTTGGTTGATTTGGGTTGGTGCTTGGTCATTAGGTTTAGTGAGGTAAGCCCCACCTTCATAGATGGGTGGTTAAGACTCTACATAGGGAAGGTACCAAGGTTCTTGGTTAGTTTGGTCAATTTATTTTGAGATATTTATTTGGTCACTTGGGGTTTAGGTACCTCAGATGGCTAAGGGATTGTTGGGTTGGTAGAAGTTGTTATTGGTTTGGTTGATAGTGTAGGATTTTGGATAGTGGAAGTGGTGGGTTGGTCTACTAAAGGTATGGTTAGAGGTTACTGATTGGAGATGTAAAGTATCCCTAATTTATTCTATAAGATGGCTCAATCCATGTCAGGGTTGGAAATAAACTCCAATTTTTACACTAATCTATAAAATGGTTTATAGGTTGGTTTTATTCCCTAAATAGTGGACCTAAAAGATAAACCCATGCATTGAGACAGAGGGATGGTAACCTCATCCTCTTCCTCAATCAAAGGATTTGAGGTTTGAATGGGTGAATTCTCTATGGGAGATGAAGACATGGGGGCTTCCTCTTCGGGAATGATTTCCAAAGGGGCAGTGGGACACTTGATGGTTGATGGGAAAGGTAAAATGGGTGTTTTGTATGGTATGTCATTCAAGGGAGGGGTTAATGGATCCATTACCTCGATAAGTAGAGGATGAGAAAGGGGGGTTTCCTTGGTTTGGGTTTCCAAAAGAAGAGAAGGTAACTTTGTTACCTCAATAAGTGGAGAAGGTGAGGGATAGATATGTTGGCTAGTAGCTTCTTTAATAATGAGTATGTCAATAACCATGTTAATAATATGGGCATCATGAGAACATTCAAACATGTTGCTCTCATTCTTAGGAGGTGATGGTTTGGAAAAGGTTACCTAAATATATCAAGGGCTTGGTTTTGAGGTGCGTTGGGCTTATCCAACATAAGCTCACCCTTGTCAATGAGATATTGGACAATGCTCTTGAAGGTGTTACCCCTACTAACATCATGTCTTATTACTTGGTGGAAGGTGCATAGGTAATTCTTGTTGTACCAACTAGGTTTGAGATGAGAAGACAAAAATTTTTGAGGTGGTTTGATTAAAGGGAACTATATGTTATTAGCTTTCAATAACTTCTCTAGGATTGAAGCATAGGATTCTTGAAGTAGAGTAAATTGCTTCTAGGTGTTCCACTTTTGGTTTCTTAGTTTTTGCTTTGAGGAACCAGAGGAGTTTGGTTGGTTGGTAGATGATGGAGAAGTAGCTTTAAGGATAACCACATTTGTAACACCCTTGATTTTGGTCCTAATACTGGTTTAGATGAAGAAGCCTCATTGGTTTTTTAGGTAGAGTTCTTGTTTTTTAATTTTAGCTTTCCTTTATCAATGGCTCTATTCTCCAATTTATGCACCATGGTGAAAGCTTTGTCAAAATTTTGGAAACTTTAAACATTTAATGTGGAAGAGATATGATAGGCACATGCTCGATCAAAGAGTTCTATGAGTTTGGGTTGAGGTAGGGAAAATGAGATTTGATTGATTAGGATCTACCAATGAGCTACAAAATTGGTAATAGATTCATCATCAAACTACTAGGTAGAGTAGAGGTTAGTGATGAAAACCTTCTTGGAGATATTTATCGAAAAGTGGTCTAAGAAAGTTTGAGTTAGTTGGGTTAAGGTTAAGATGGAATGCTTGGTTAAGGAACTATACCAATCTAATGTCGGTCCTAACAAAGACATAGGAAAAGTACAAATAAGGAAGTCATCATAGGCAATCAAATAACATGAATTCTTGAAATCCCTAAAGTGATACTAGGGGTCCTCCTTTCTCTAAAACTTGGATAACTTGAGAATTTCCCATTGAGGAGGATATGGCTTGGTAGGCACAGATGGGTGGATGGACTCCTTATAGATATGGTCATAGGATAGGAAATTATGGGCCCCAGAGATGTATGATTCCAAAGTTGTCATCTTGTCCATGAGCACCTTCATTAGGTCCATTTGGGGTGGTGTACTTGAAGGGTTGTAAGGTGCATGTTGTGGTTGGGGTTGAGTGACACATTGGTAATTTATTGAACACTGATAAGTTGCCATGTATGGGTAAGAGGTCACAGGTGGTTGGGTAGAGGGTATGTACTACTGCATGTGCATGGATGGTTGATTCATAGGTAAGGGATAAGTGGTAACCTTGGTAGTGACAAGTGGTAAGGTAGAAGGTATTGGTGTCACTATGTTTTAAATCAGAGTGAAGGTAACTAGATGAATGGTGGTGATGGTGGTAGTAGGTATTCTAATATTAATTTGAGTATGGGTAGGTAGAGGTTGGGTGGTAGTTGTGTTATAAGAATTGTTAGTCAAACTAGGAGGTGTTTGGGTGTTAGAAGGTTGAGTTGGGTGGTTTTGCATGGTCACATCAAACAGGTTACTATTTATGGTAGAGGCCTAAATAGATAATGATTGAGTGGTGATAGTTCCAATAGTAGAGTTGCCTAAAAATCTTAATGGCATGCCGTAGGGTGGGTCGGTAGGTGGTACTAAAATGGTTATATGATGAGCTACTATGTTAATATAATGTTGAAAGGCTATTAGTTTATTTTCCAAATAAGTAACAAAGTCTAGGTTACCTTGGGATTTTACCCAAGGCACACTAGAATCATCAGAATGATGTCAAAAAATCTCAATATCTAAGATGTACTCCATTGATGAAGAGGTAGAGGAGATTGGCTAATATATAGATGGGTCCTAACTTGCTAAGTCTCTTCATTATTGACGAGTAAGAATCATGAAATTAGGATGAGAGGAAAACACAAAGAATCTTATAACTCAAATAGAGAGAAAGCAAGAAAATGATCAAGGAAATCCAACACACACTAGAGTATGTTAAAATATTGTGGTTAATTTCAATATTGATTTTGGCTTATACCTTAAGTTATGAGAATGTGTGATAGAAGTTGGCTTGTAGATCAAGTACTATAGAAGCAATATATGCTTGGTTTCAAGTTATTTTAGGTGCTCAAGAAGATATATATTGGGAATCATTAAATGGCTTGGTATTAAGGCCTACCCCCTCACTTAAGACAATGTATTAATAAGGGTATCAGGTGCTTAGCTAATATATACTAATTTCCAAAGTTTATACTCAACCAGAGAGCTGAGTTGGTTCTCCCCTTCGTAATGACCTCCAATTAAGATCATAGAGAAAGGGTAAGGTTTCCTCTAGGTGATGAAATCCTAGTCGGGCCTTGTCTCAAGTTTGTTTAATGTTTAATTGATGAAAGTGGTTTGACTTAGTGTGTGAAACAAGGGTGATGCTAAAATAAAATTACTATGCTTTAAAATGAAAGTGAGCTAAAATTAGAAGCAAGCAATGGATGCACTTGATTTTAAACCCAAAAGAGATTTTAGTTTCATTAATGAGCATAGATAGAGAGAAGAGCATATAGATGCAAAAAAAGGAAACCCAAAGTAAAATCTCAAGGTCCCACTGGGCGTGCCAGAATGTTTTAGTAAATTTTAGCTTATATTTCAAAAAAGGGAAAAAAGAAACTAAAATGGGTATGGTTGGAAAACCTATTTGATTGTGTGCCCATTGAATTAGATGATTGTGAAGAGCTCCTCTTTGGCCTAGAAGGATGACTTGAAAATAAGATAAAACTAAAGTGAATTTTCTAGATCTCAAAAGCAAGGGTTTCCTCAGGGGCTATCAATGCACACATTTATACAATTAAGTTTATAAATAGAATATAAATCACTTGCATCAATAATCAAAAGGTATTGAAATTGAACACAAGAAATACTTGCTAAATAAAAAGACTATAAATGACTAATACAATGATAAACAAGTCAATACTAGTGATAAATGGCTCAGGTCTATTTCAAAAAATCAAGCAGGGGTCTATGAACAGGTAGGGACAAAAAATTGGATTTGACTGAGAGTAGGTAGGTGAAAATAACTTGTTATTTCCTTCCATAGTGACATTTTGCAATTGATATGACCATCGATGATTAAGGTGATCATTGATGGTTAGGATAACCATTGGTAGTTAGACAGACCATCGATGGTTGAGACAACTGTTGATGGTTATTATGTGTAGGTATAGGTTGGTGAATCATTGATTGATGGGATCACAAGGTGGATTTATAGGAGATGGGTTGGTGTTGGGTTGAGTGCAAAAGGCAAATAAATTAATTTAATATCAAAAAAATACTTATCTTTTAGAAATTTGATCAAGTGGTTGATTGAGGTGGTTGACTCGTTGGTGGAGTTTGATGTAATTTTGGTAGAGTAACGGTACTTAATGCTTTAGAAAAGTGATGGAAACAAGTTGGATCTCTAACATGACGGATGGATCACTAGATTTGTAATGGATATTGACCTATAAAATAAAGTAACTCTACATGCACAAGCTCTTAAATATAATTGCAGATGGATCTCACCTCCCTGCTCCTCTCTTTTCATAGCCAAGGCAAGAAAGTTGCAACAAGATGTTAACTAGGCCTTCTAATTTTAGCTCTCACATGCAATGTCTTACACATGGATTAAGACAAGTTATTTTTATAAAATTAAGGTAGGTAGTTTTCATGTTGGTGGTTAAGGAGGTGCACCCTGACCATCAGCAGTCAAGGTGACCATCAGTGGTCATCATGACCATTGGTGGTCGAGGGTGAAGGGTGAAAGTGGGTAAATGGTGGGTTAAGTCAATTGGGAAAACTGACCATGGGTTAAGCTTAGTTAGGGGTCAAAGGTTCAGGTTGGTCCCAAGGGGTTCCTAAAGTGGTCCAGGGGAATTTCAACATTCAGAATCATGGTGTGTAGATTTTTGGTGTCTACAAAGACCTCCAAAAATAGTGTTGATTTTTTCCAAAAAATATTAATTTTTCAAAAGTAATTATAAAATCTGATGAAATAGGTCAATGAGTATTGGGATCAAAAAATAATAAACTTTCATGAAATAGGTTGTAGATTATGGAATGAGCTTAACACTTTTAGGTACAACTATGAGAATATTTATTGGATGATTTTTAGTGAATTTAATATGCCCCTTAGCCCTTATCAAAAGAATGGTAGTGTACAATATTTCAATGATAGTATGGAGGATTTAGCATATTTTATATCTTCCATTGGTCATTTGGATGTTGAGTTAAGAGGTTTTTCTTTCACCCAGTCAAATAGTCAGTTGGTGGATAATCATATTCAAGTCAGATTCAATCGTGTACTCATTTATGCTAATTGGATAGTAACTCAGTATTTTTTTTGTCTTCTCTTTTTAGAATTAGATCAGACCATAACCCTCTTATTTTTAATATGAATGATACACTTAAAAAGGAAAGAACCCCTTTTATGTTTGAGCATATGTGATTTTCACATCCTAATTTGGTTGAAAGAAATAAATAATGGTGGAACATTGATATTTCATTGACTGCTATGTTCAAATTGGCTAAAATTATTGAAAACATTAAAGAAATGTAAGAATGTGGAATAGAGACATTTTTTGTAATATCTTCCACCAAAAATAGAATATTGGATCTACTCTTATTGGTTTCTAAGAACACTATGATGAAAATGGTCTAAGGAAAATCTTTTGAGGGATAAAGTTATTGAGTGATTATCATTCCATTGTGGCCTATGAAGAATCCTTTTGGAGGTAAAAATATAGGTCCATCTAGCTAAAATAAGGAGATCAAAATACTAATTTATTCCACATGTGAACACTCAAGTATAAAATCCTTAATATAATTTCCAAAATTCTAAAGGATGATGGTGTTTTTTATTTTAATCCCTTTTTTATTAATGAAGATGTTATTAATTTTTTTAATAATTTGTTTGATGCTAATGCAAATCTTAATGATGCCTTGGTTTAGGATTTTATTACTAGTATTCCTTCTCTGATCTCTTTTCAATATAATGCAAGACTACTAAAACTAATAATGTTTGAAGAGGTTAGGGTTTTGGTCTTCATATTAAATAAAGATAAGGCCCCAAAGCCTAATGGATTTTCCATGGATTTTTTTTTAAGTTTTAGAGATTATCAAGTCTAATTTGGTTGAAGATATTGATGAGGTTATTCCTTCAATAAATATGTCTAGAGTATTTAATAATATTTTCATATCACTAGTTCCCAAGAAAAGTGGAGTTACAACTTTTAAATACTTTTACCCTATTAGTTTGTGCAATTCAATCTATAAGATATTCACATAAAATCTTGACTTGAGGAATCAATAATTGATGGAAAAGATCATATCCAATAACCAAGGGAGCTTTGTTCTTGATAGGAAAATTTAGAATGGGATCATTATGGTGGATGAAACCATCCATTCCATGGATAAAATCAAATAACCTAGTATGATCTTAAAACCAGACATGGGTAAGGAGTATGACAAAGTTGATTGGGAGTTTTTAGATTTTTTGCTAGATAAAATTGGCTTTCACTCTCATGTTTGTATCTTGATTTGAAGTTTCATATCTATTGATCTATTATTCATTATTATAAATAGAACGCCATCTAGTTTTTTTGGTAGAAAAAGGGGTATTAGATAAGGGGATCCTCTATCCTCTTTTTTGTTTGTTATTATGATGGTTATTGAAGTAGAAATTTGTTGGTTACTATTAGACATGGGAATTCAAAAGGTTTTAAGTTGGCTAATGGAGTGGAACCTACTCTTCATAAATAATTTGTTGATGATACTATTTCCCTTATTGTTGCCTTCGTCAAAGAATCTAAAAATCTAAAAATATTTTTTTAACCTATATAGAGGTATTGAAACAAGTGGTTAATTCTAATAAAATCTTGCTGTTCTTGTTAATAATCCCATTGTCAGATAACACAAAAATTGATTAGATCTTTGGGTTTCAAATTAATTATTTTCATTTTTTTAATTTTGGAATGACTTTGTTTACTACTCCTTTGTCTCTCCTTCTTTGGAATCTTCTTATTAATAGATTTAAGAACAAATTTTCAAGTTGGAAAGAGGCAGTTCTTACTCAAGCGGGTAAGATCTTGTTGATTAATTTTTTTCTTCAAATCCTTCTTATATACCTCATGTATCTTTTTCAAATTCCAAGAGTGGTCCAAGAGAAGTCAGAAAGGATTCATAAAAGATTATTATCATCATGGGTTGAGGACAAACAAAGATTTCCTCTAGTTTCTTTGGATAAGGTATATCTTCCCAACCATAATGGAGAGCTTGATTTAAGAAGTTTTAAATGGATGAATAAAGTGATGGTTTCCTTTCTATATTGGAGGTTTATGAAAGACTCAAACCTTTAGATCAATATTTTTATGGCTAAGTACTCTTCATTAATTCCCCTCGATAATGAGGAATTTCCTTAGATAAGAATATGAAATAAATATCGTATTCCTAAAATCAATATTTTTTTTGGTTATGAATAGAAAACAGGATCCTTAATTTGTGGATAACCTAAACAAGAGAGGTTTGATGTTGGTTAATAAATGTATTTTGTGTGAATCAGATAATGAATCTATTCAGCATATTATAATGGATTGTTCCTTTGTTTTCAAGGTGTGGAGAGTTATCTTGTGTAAGTTGTAAATCTATCGAGTTCATAATTCCTCTTTTTTAACCTCATGGATGGCTTGAAAATATCCATATATAAATCAAGAGCTAAAGAAACATTTGAATATGTTTTTTACTCACCTTATTTAGGGGATTTGGAAAGAATGCAAAAATAGGGTTTATTTATGGATTCAAAGAGTTCTTCCAAAAAAGTATCCAACAATGTTATTAATATTATTATGGAAAATTGGAAAATTATTAACTTGAGTAAGAAGAAAAAATATTTACCTCAATAAGAACTTATATCTAAGAATTGAAATATTAAAATTGAAATTAATCCCTCAATAAATCCAAGAATAGAAATTTGAAAACATGTCAAATGGCTAGTTCCCTTGCTTGGGTGGGTAAAACTGAACTTTGATGGTTAATCAAAAGGAAATATAGTAATGCTTAGTGGTTTTGGAGTACTAAGGGATGACAATGGTCAGATGTTAGTTACTTATGAAGGTAGTATGGGATATGGGTAAGTGAGGGGAATTGATGGGCCAAAAAAGGGTCTTAAGTGGACATTCTTGAAGAACCCAAAACCTTGACTTATACAGATTATTTTAGATATCTATAGTTACAATTTAAGGATGTTATAGAAAGAGGAATTATATAATTTTGAGAATAGTTTCTAAAATACTAATGTTTTTTGAAATGGTTAAGTATAACTAGGTCAGATATTAGAAAATAGAAGAATTGGTATTGTTTTTTATAAAAATCATACTAGGTAGATGTCTGTGCACAACACCATTTTTTTAGCATTGCTTACTTTTTATTTAAACCCCTTGGTAGAAAACTAGGTAAGATCATATAGTTTAAAATATATATTTTTTTAAAATTAATTAATCAACATACCCTGAAATATGATAAAAATGTATATCCAACCATGCACCCCATTTACCACCTTTAAAAATATCAAAAATTAGATTTTTGTTTCTGGAATGTGTATAGAATTAGGTCTAGTTTGTAACCATACGCATTTTTACAATTTGGATCAATGAATCAAAAGATACATAAACAAATATGAACATGAATAATTATGGCATATAACACTACAAAATATACTTAGTCAATAAATATTTAAATACCAACTTTAAAGCAATCAAAATATTAAAATATATATATATATAGAGAGAGAGAGAGAAAGGAGACTTAGTTGATGTTTAAGTACTATTTTCAAGGAAAAAATCACTAAAATGGATAGTATCTAGCATGGGAGAAGTTGCATTTTTTATTATTGGTAGAAAACATGCATTCAGCTATGTGTGTTGTAGGTCCATGCCTGAGGCTTGGGAATCCAAACCATTCCTAAGCCTTAAGGCATGTGTTTGAAATGGAAATTCAAATAACCATGTAAGTGATTATACCTAAATGGTAATTGAGGACAATATGAGAGAGGTTTTAGGGTTTAGAGTCTAATCATGAAGGTAATTGAGGATAATTTGAGCTTATTAAACCTAGATTTGTGACCACTATGTGTTTTTGGGCATAAGGTTTATGTTTTAGGATGCATTAGGTCTAATTGCAAAGGAAATTTGGGCCGATTTGAGCTCCTTAAACCTATTTGAATATAAAATATGATTTTTTCTCAATTGGCCCCTAGGTCACCATATGTTGAAAAAATTAGTAGATTGGGGCAATGAATGATGTAATTTGGGTCAAATTGAGCATTGTGAACCTAATTATTATTGTAAAGGATGTTAATTAGGGATGAATCATTTTTTTTAGGGTTTATAATTTAAATTTTAGGGTTTAGGGCTTATGGTTTAAGGTATATATGGCATAGGTTTTAAGGTCCAATCATGAAGGCAATTGAGGATAATTTGAGTTAATTGAGCCTATTTGTGACCACAATGTATTTTTTGGCATATGGTTTATGTTTTAGGGTGAATAAGGTCTAATTTCAAAGACAATTGGGGCTAATATAAGCTCTTTAAACATAGTTTTGAATGTAGAATATGATTTTAGGCTCAACTGGCCCCTAAAACACCATAGATTGAGTAAATTAGTCAATTAGGGTAATTAGTGATGCGATTTGGGCCAAATTGAGCCCTGTGAACCTAATTATTATTATAAATGATGTTAATTTCATGGATAAATCATTTAGTTTAGGGTTTATAATTAAGGGGTTAAATATTAGAGTTTCAAGTATATGTGAGATAGGGTTTAGGGTTTAGAATCCAATCATGAAGGTAATTGAGGATAATTTGAGCTGATTAAACTTATTTTTGACCATAATGTGTTTTTGGGAATAGCGTATATGTTTTAGGGTGCATACTTGGTCTACTCATAAAGACAATTGGGGCCAATTTAACCTCTTTGAACCTTTTTATGATTTTAGAATGTGATTTTAGGCTAAATTGACCCCCAAGCCACCACAAATTAAGTCAATTAGTCAACTAGATAAATGAGTGATTTGATTTGGGATAAATTAGGCCTTGTGTACCTAATTTTTACTATAAATGATGTTAATTGGGCCTAAATCATTTATTTTAGAGTTTTAATCTAGTTTATAATTTATGGTTTAGGCTTTCAAGGGCTTAGAGTTTATGGATCAAGGTTTAAGGTGTACATCTAAGTATAAGGTATAGGGTTTGGGGCTTATGGTTTAACATGATTATGTTTTTGGGCTTACATATTACAATTTAGGGTATAGGGTTCAATCGTGAAGGTAATTGAGGATAATTTGAGTTTCTTGAACCTATTTATAAGCACACAATGTATTTTTGGGTTTGATGATCCCCATGTCATCACATATTAAGTGAATTAGTCAATTGGGGAAATTAATGGTGTGATTTAGGCTAAATTGAGACCATATAACCAAATTATTAGTCTAAATGATGTTAAGTGGGGCTCAAATTATCGGTTTAGATCTTGAAGAGTTTATGATTTATGGTTTAGGGTATCTAGGGATTAGGATTTATGGTTAGAGTTTAAGGTATATGTTTTATGGTATAGGGTACATAGGGTTAGGATTTATGGCATAGGCTTTAGGGCTTAAGGATTACAATTTAGGGTATAAAATTTAGGGCTTATGTTTTACATCTTAGGGTTTGAGGTTTAGGGTTTAGGGTTTATAATTCTAAGTCTAAATGATGTTATTTGGCCTGCTTAGATGATTGGTTTAGGGTTTTAAGGGCTTATGATTAATATAACTTAGGGTTTATAGGGCTTAAGATTTAGGCATTAGGGTTTAAGGTTTAGTTTATATGGTATAGGTCTTAGGGTATAGGGTTTAGGAGTTAAGGTTTAAGACATAGGGTATAAGTATTAGGGTTTAAGGTATACTGTTTATCATTTAAGGTATATTTTCATAGACTAAATATGGCATACACATTATTACCATGTATATAGTTCTTGTAATAGTAATAAAAAACAAAACACCAAGAGTCATTTTTTTACTTTGAGAGTATTGTACCCTGCTATATTACATATTGTACGTTGTAGGTCCCCTGCTCTATTGAGTTATGTTGAAAATGATTACAATTTTTTCCACACCCTCAAAAGCTTAAATCATTGTCTACTCACATGGTTTAATAAATATTTCATAGGACTATTCTTAATTATTTTTAAAAAAATGGATTGTTATTCCCACTTGGTACTTCACATGAATAAAATCTATTTTTGAATAATTGGAATATTGTCCCCACCTTCAATAATTGAAAACATTGTAAAATCATGGGTAATATATTTCATAATAGTAGGAAGAAGAATTTAAATCATAAAACTCTAAATGAATTAGAAGTGGTGAGATAAAACCAAAGGTAGCGAATGAAAAAACTTTGCGTAAGTAATTCTACTATCCTTAATGAATAGATTGTCAAAAATAATGATGCAACAAACATTGATAGTAAACCAAATTATGAAAGTCTAATTATCAATGTTGATAGTATACCCAATTATAATGTAAATCCACATTCAAATTTTACTCTTTTTAATTTTGATGATGATGATAGTATGCATGATGATGTGAATTTCATGGAAACATGCATTCAATTAGAAACAATTAATGATGAAACTAATATGGAAACACCTATTGGAGAAAGTTATAATGAAAAAAATAATATGGGAACACCATAGAATGAAGAACTTACTAATGAAGAAAATAATATGGAAACATCAAATCAATCAAATATACCATTAAGAACACATCCTAAGATTTATAGAAGAAAACCAATGTATTTAATTGAAAATTTTGAATCCATTTTGAAACCAATGCTAACAAATTGTTTGAGTGCCATATGAGAAGAAAAGTTGAAAGAATTTGGGAGTGACACTTTGAATATTTAAATAGAACTCAAAGATGCCAATTATTTTTTACATTGATAAAAGTACTTAAGATGAGACCTACAATGAACACCCTAGGACTAAGAACATCAAATATTGATGGTGTAAACAAGGCAATTGTTGAAAATTTTCATAATGCATACCATCATGTAGGTATGAATAAATTCACCAAAGATGGTAACGTTACCTGACCTATTATTAGAACTTCTTTGGTAAGTGGTAAAACAAAGAATAAATAATTGATTAGAAAAACAAGCCAAGATTTGGACATAGATAGAAAAACACTAATGAAAGAAATTGAGAGACATAAAAGACTTAATGTTTATGATAATAATGATGTGTGGGAATTATTTGGTAGACTCCCATAGAAATACAAGGATATAGTTGATGCCCTAAAAGATTTAATTGTAGAATTTTGGAAAGATAAAACAAAGGCATTACCTAATATTAGAGATGTGGTGAAAAGAAGAGTTCGTTCTCCTAATCAAGAACCACATCGTAAACATTTTTTGGATATGACTAAAACACAATTACACTCTAAATTTATTGAAAAATATCCACAACCTTATATTATTCAAAGGTATTTTTAAATGGCCAAACCCTTCTATGTGAAAATTAATCACACATCCACTAC
The DNA here is from genome assembly GCA_037957365.1 of Torreya grandis. Taxonomy (NCBI): domain Eukaryota; kingdom Viridiplantae; phylum Streptophyta; class Pinopsida; order Cupressales; family Taxaceae; genus Torreya; species Torreya grandis. The sequence goes on from JARHVA010002339.1 coordinate 85,264, forward strand.
TTATTGTCAGCAACATGTTGAATTTTATATACATTATGATATTTTTCATCATGTTCATTGTAATTTGCATACTAACAACATTTTTCAAGAGTGTGGAGTGGAGTCCCCACCAAAATAACAAAAATTCATTTCAATAGTTTTTTGTGAAAGACCAGATGGTGAATTATTTTATAACAATGCATGTTTAGATGGAATTTGCAACATTTGTTGTGGATTTCCAAAATTAAAATCATGTATCCATGAGGGAAGTACTCATGGAATTGGACAAGAATTCATGGTTTTTAGTAAATATAAATATGTGGTATATCAAATTAAATATGGAAAGGAATCTAAAAGGTGTGAGCTTGTTACATAATAAATACTTGTTTCCAAATTTATGGACAAATTTAGGGATGAAATTTTATATGAGTGTGCAAGGCACACACATAGAGCTCGATGGATAGAAGAAAATTTTAATTTAAGTAAGGACACATTCCCAATTGGTACTATTATTTCAGCAGTTGACTTTGTATATAATTACACATTATAACCACAAATAGAGGTTTAGTCACAATACTACAATTTAGTACATGTTTCACTTTTTGTGCATAAAGAATTCATGCATTCACCTGATAATACAAAAAATGATCAAAAAATATTAAGGGAGTACCAATTTTATGTTAGAAACAAATAGACACATTATTTAGAGTATGTTAAAGATTGTTTTTAGTTTTTTTAATGCAAAGTTGAGTGAAAAGAACATTAATTTCAATCAAAATTATATATGGTTAGATAATTTCACATCACAATTCAAGAATGCACAGATGTTTTATTGGATAGTCAAGATACATGTGAGTACTAGTGTACAACATATTTGGGTTTTCACTGAAGTAGGCCATGGAAAAGGGGAGCATGACAGTTGAGGAGCATGTGTCAAAAGAGTGCTTGCACGAGAAGAGTTGAATTTTGAAGAGGTAACTAATTTGTCAAATACAAATAACATAGTTGAATGGTGTAATGAATATATGGGTCATGGTGCTCAACAAATTTTCATTGTACATAGATATTTTTGACTCATGGAGGATGAAAATTTGGTAATCTATCAATAATGTATGATAGTTATATGATCGAGTGAGTTACACTCATTTCATAGCTCAAATACATGTTCTTGGATGGTTCGTACGAGACACATGATGTGCTTTAATTATAAGTGCATTGAATTTGTTTGGAATGAGTGCTACTCATAATAATGGGTGGATGAATGGATTTATAGACCTCTAGTTCCAATTAACACTTATCAGGTTCCATTAGCATTACAACTTACATCACTGACATCATCACATGACTTTGACCATGTGTCTAATCTAGTGAAAGTAGGTTGGATATCATATTTGACACATGTGTTTCTTGTACTAAATTTGGTAAATTTATATCAGCAGATCATGTTATTAAATCATGTTTTTTTTTATGATGTAGGGCATATTTATGCAGTAATTGCAAATGAAGATAATGAGGAGGGGACATACTAGTACTTATGTTGGTGTGTAAAGGAAAAATAGAAATTGACTTCTACAATCAAAGGTGGGGAAAATATTCACTATCCCATTGGGTCTATTGTAGTTATTGGAACTTGGTTTTGACATTATCCTATGAAAAATTCTAATGTATGCTTGTTTGAAGACTTCAAAGTACATAAGAAGATGTTCCACTATTCAAATATAGTTCTTGTAATAAATGTTTAGGTACATAAATATTAGGGTAGGTCATTGAAAAGGACTCTATGAAAGGTTCATGAATCTGACCATGAAGTAGTTCTTGATACTATAAATAATATAGTTGATCCCAATGGTTCTTTATATTGAACCCTCAAGGTATGTTGAATTCCCAAATGCAAATGTATTTACTTTTATCAAATTTTATTTATTTCTTAGGTTTTGCATATAAATTTGAATTTAAATAAATACTAACATATTTTTTTTTAGGTTGGTGCCAAATTATCTTCTACCTTCATGTGTTTGGCACTGTTAGTATATAATTTCAGTCTCAAAGCTAAGAGAAGCTCTGTTGACAATTGTTGTTGATGTTTTTTGAGGCTAGAATGGGTGTTCCATCTCCTAACTAGTCATGCTTGGAGGCCTATAATGTGGTCCTAGATGTTAATCACCACCCATAACATTATGGAGATGCTAATTTTTAGTCATGAGGCCCTAGAGGTAGATATATCCAACTAGGCTCACATGTTGACAACACTTGTTGTCAATGTTGCTCAAGGCCTGAATTGTTGTAAAATTACATATATGCATGGATTCCAATCCCATAGTGGTGGGAATGCATGTAATGTTCACATATATATCTATTATAAGTGAATAATTTATAATCATAGGTCCGAGAAGTAAAAATCTCTATTGGAGGCAAATACCCTATCTCTTAAGTACATAAAGTTCCATTGTAGGATTGATCATATAATCATATGCTAGGAATTCATCAATATTTTCAGATTCATGGAATTTTGGGTGCACGTAAAGGACATATACATGCATATGAAATTTATTTTATTTTTTGGATACTACTTATAGTTTCTATTTTATGCCTATCCAAAGTTTTCCTAAAATAACAATTTTGCCTTATAGGGAAATATTATCTTGAGGCCAAAATGGGTGCTCCATGTCCTAACCAGGCATATTAAAAGGCCAAGAATGTGGTCCTAGATGTTAAAACCCACCCTTTATTTGGTGGCAATGATATTTTTTATCCATGAGGCACCAAAGATAAATATATCCAACTTGTCTTGCATGTTGACAACATTTATTGTCAATGTTGCTTGAAGCCAAAATAGGTGATCTATCTCCTAACTAGGTGTGATCAAAGGCTAATAGAGTGGTCCTAGATGTTAATATCCACACATAATGTGGTGTTAATTATAGTTTTCATGTATGAGGCCCTAGACATAGATATCTTTAAATTGGCTCACATGTTGACAACAATTGTTATCAATGTTGTTTGAGGCTGGAATGGGTGTTCCATATCCTAATAGGTAGTTATTAGAGGTAAAGAATGTGATATTATATGTTAATCTCCAAATCCAACATGGTTTAAATGATATTTTTTAGCAATTATTACTTAGAGGTAGAGATATCCAACTTGGCTTGCATGTCGACAACATTTGTTGTCAATATTACTTAAGGTTAAAATGGGTCCTCTATCTCCTAACTGATTGTACTTAGAGACCAAGATAGCATTCCTCAAAATTAATTACCACCCCTAACTTGGTGTCAATGATATTTTTTATCCAAGGGACCCTGGAGATAGAGATCTCCAATTTGGCTTGCATGTTGAGAACATTTGTTGTCAATGTTACTTGAGGTCAGAATGGGTGCTTTATCTCCTAATCGAGTATGCTCAAAGGCCAAGAAGGTGGCCTTATACATTACTTACCAACACCAACATGGTTTTAATGATATTTTTTAGTCATGAGTCCCTATAGGTAGAGATATTCAAATTGGCTCACATGTTGACAACATTTATTGTCAATGTTGCTTAAGGCCAGAATATTTCTTGAGTGAGTACTTATCAAACTATCAAATCATAATTCATTTCATAGCACAATTATCTTATCATGCATCTTAACTTCATCCTATAACATAATCACACCATCATTCATGGGATCCTCAACTAAATTTATTTATTTAATTGATTTCCATTAAGAATATTTTGCATATCCATAGTCATGTGCTATAGTATTTAGTGGGTTATCATCTAATGGGTGTTGTGTTGGTTGTGATGTTGTAGTCATATAATACCTTATTAAATTTGGTACATCTAAACACACAATATTTAATAGTATAACTCACCATCACATCAATTAATAGGAGCTACATAAATATATGGTCTGTACAAAGGGCATGAAATTATGTAGAGTATTGGGAATAGGTGTTTTTCAAGTGTTGAATGTGGTTTGGAGGTTGGGGAAACCCTATTAGAGGAGATATTTCCAAAACTTAGTCCCAAAGAAGCAGAAAATATTAGTGGGACAAGTCTATAATAGAGTGTAGCTGTTAGGTGAGATCAAGAAGGGTCTTGAGATTTGAGAAGAGTTGCAAGAGGTAGAGAGGGAGGTATCTGAGGTGTTTTAAGGGTCACTAGACCAAAAAGAGAAGGTATATCAGTCATGGACAAAAAGAAACCTAATTAGGCCTTGTAGGGCCAAGAGCATAGGAGGAAGAAAGGTGAGAAAATTAAAGGGACATAGGTGTAAGGTTGTGAGTGTATTTGAGTCAAATTGGAAAGAGGTTTATACAAGGAGATACAAGAGTAAGTGAGAGACTATAGGCCTAGTCCTTAAAGCCAACAAGGGGAAATAAGTGGATACGGTGGAAGAGTAGAGGTCTAATATTTTGACAATAGTTTTTTTAGATTTAAAAGAGTATGATAAGAATGAGAGTGGGGTTAGGAGTGACTAATAATGATGTAGGAACATCAAAGAATGTAACTTCCCTCAATACTTGTGGTGGCTCAAAATAGTAATTGGTTGCATGTTTAACATTGTTTAAGGTTAGAAATACATGTAAGAGAGTTTGAAAAGGGTGAGGGAAGGAGGAAAGGAGTCATGAGGAGATTATAGAGAGTGAATGATATGTATGAGTAAAAGGAATGCCTCGGGAGAGTATTGATATGTAGTGAATCTTATATGCTTGTCTATTTGGTTGTAGAGTAATTTCTAGTTACTAATTCTCAATTAAAGAAGCTTCTATATTATCTAAACCAAATTTTTATAACTCAATCACAACACAATAAATAAATAAGAAAATAATAAAGTCTTGTAATACATTCAAGTGTTTGATAAAATGTCAAATTCTAGATAAAATATTATTGTTACTTCATCACTAAGGAAGGTTTCTTGTGAATATAGTATGGTTAAAGTTTATCCTACATCATCTAGACATACCATGTTGCATGATCATAGTCAGTTTACAAGAACTTCATTTGATCATTCAAGTAAGGGAGGAAATCAAGAGTTATTAATACTTTTAGTCCAGATTGGAGGTCTTGAGAGGATGTTAGAAGCCTTAAATATATGGTAGTGATTCTTAAGAAATATAAGAAGTTATTTTGGAAACTCAAGATTATTTTGATATGGATATGGAAAAGGGTTAGAATGTGAAGGTAAATAATCATATAAGGCTCGATTGGGGATCAAGAACCCTAAGAACCTATTTTAGGCTTTCAAGCCTATGTACCTAAATCAAAGAGAATTAGGTTAAAGCAAGAAAGGAGAGTGTAGATTTCAGATTTGTGTATGGGGAAGATGGTATGGATCCTAGAAGGAAACAGTACATAAAATGGTGAATAGTGAGAAGGATATTAAGCCTAATGATGCCAAGAAAGAGGAATGGTGTCAAGGAAGCTAAGAACCTATATAACAAGATGATGATTAGAGATTAAAGTCAGTTATCACAGTGATATGAGAGACAAAGAGGTTATAGGCGTCGAATTTACATCAAAGAAGGTCTTAGGGGAAAGAATAAGATTTGAGAACATGAATTAGTCCTACTAGGCCTTGTAGCCCTATTTTTACAAGAGTTTATTATAGCTTCAAGTAAGAGTTATGGCCTTCAAGAAGGTTGGTGGGCATGTTTGAGGAAAGGGTAGGAGGTTGGAAGCTACTGGAGGTGACTCTAAGTGCATAGATAAAGTAGATGATAATAGGACTAGACAAGCCTAGAAGGTACATTGAGAGAATGAGATAAGATTGATTGTAAGAGGAGAGTGGAGAATTCAAAGTGAGTTTAACCTTGAGAGATAACTGAGCTAAATATCGAAAGCCTGGGGAAGCATAAGAGAGTGTTGGTGTTGACAAGAATAGAGTATACAGAGGAAGTCCATGACTAAGGTGAATAAATTATGAAATATTTTAAATAAATGTTTGTGAAAGAGTTTGAAAGATATTCAAAATTAGAATAAATCATTAAATAATATATTAACATAATTATACGTAAATGTTTTTGATTCAACCTTTTTGGGAATATTGGTGTATTATTCCTATTTTAGTTAAAGGGTTTGAGTAGTAAAATAAGTAAATAAATATGTAATAATTAATCTTATAATTTGTGTAAAATATATTGTAATTTTGACCTTTCTAAAAATAGTAATAAGAGATGGAAAAGAAGACTTATCTAGAAATTGAGTGATACAACTAAGACGGTCTAATATTCAATATGCAAGACTAGATTATTGTCACAAACTAAGATTTGACCTTTATTTTATGATTATATAGGAGTGCCAAAAGTGTACAAGATTGGTACTGGCATTGTAGTCCACCTTTTTCACTATTATCTTAAGGATCTGAACTTTTTGGGTTTTGTTCGTTATGTTTATGTGGACCCTATGTATGAAGTTTTGGTAGTTGGAAGTCTGTAGAGTTCATTATAGAGTATATTTTATCTTAAAACCCTATAATCCATTTTACTTTGACCAATTTCAAGAAAGAGGGGGATTTAGTGTGTGTAATATTCACTGAACATGTATCCACACCCCTTTTGTGGGCACACTACCTATATACCAATACTCCAAAGAGGGATCAAGCCATATGTAATTCTCCCACTTGATGTGCTTTATGCAGTAGTGTGTATGAAGATGCAAAATGTTAAATTATATGTGTTTGAGGTGGTTAGGGATTGGTGTAAGTATTTAGATAATCTTGAAAGTGTATTAGCTAGCTGCATGTAGAGAATAGGGAAGATTGCCTAAGTAGTCTTGCTTGTATTCTTGCTTGCTTAGTGATAATTGCCAACCCTTTCCAAATGATATTTGAATAGGATTTTATAAGGATATATTGGCCATGGGTTTAATGTGCTTGCATTAATCCAATAAGGAGAAGGATGGGGAACTAGAAGAAATTGACTGTTGGGGTTAGAAATGCATTTGGATAAGAGCACCAAAAGTGGATAGGAGTGGTATCAGTGTTATAGTCTGAATGTGGCACTATTTTCTTGACCTAACAAGGCTTGAGGGGATGGATTAGTCATGGAAATAATAGTCTAGCTAAGCTAGGATTACATATGGAAGGCTATAAATGACTGGGAATTAGTTAAAAGATGTCTATGAGGATCATGAGAGCAAGCAAAAGGGACCTATGGGTTGGGTGTCACAATCCACACTCAAGTTACCATTTTTTGCATTTTATATGACTAAGTTTTCCCTCCCTTTATTCTAGTGATGCAACAAAGTGAAATAATAAGATAAATGAAAACTAGAAAGCATACCTGAACTTCCCTGTAAGGGTGAAGCCCATGAAGTTGTGTGATGTTGGGTGTGCATAGAGAGAGCATGTTGTGAAGTATAAAATTTTCAAGAGAAAACAAAGAGTATATTAGTTCTTACTAGATACACTATATCTGAAATAAGAATGTAAAAATTTGGGTAAGAGAAAAAAGCAGAGAAATGAATGAATACACCTCACCAAGTACATGGACCAATACAAAACCTATTGTGATGTTGAAAGATGTTAGATGATGCTCATTAATGTTGGATGTTGATGTACCAAGAGTAATATCATGAACAGAGCTAAGTGCTCAATTCCCTAAAAGTGGCTCAAAAATACAAAGTTTGGGCCTTTGTCTTCATCATCTCCCACTAAGTGAAGCTATGTGATCATTTGTGTGCTAAAAAATGTCTAGGTTGTGTGTCCAATCCCTCTAAATATGTGGCTCAAGAATACAAAGGATAACTAGTCCTTTGCATCCATCATTGCCCCATGAAGTGAAGCTATGAACTAATACCATTATGAAATATGTGTCATATAAGATGGATCCTAAAGCCCATGAATGTACTATGATTTGACAATGTTCGCATGGATAATTAAATGTATACTAGAAACTAGGTCACTCTTGGCTACTCTAAAAGATAGAGATTAGGCTTGTATGAAATCCACTCTGAAACTAGTGCACTAGGCTTATATGAAAGCTACTCCAAAATGTGGAAGTTAGGCTTGTATGAAAGCTACTCCAAAATGATTCCAACTATCTATAAATAGAATAAGGCACACAACTATTGAGAGTGATTGGGTAATGATGAACTCAAAAAGAAAAGAAATGTGCCATGCACATTACCCCGAATCACTAGTGTCTAAAAAATGGATTCTAATCTAGAAGTTATTCCAACTACCGTATCTAAAATTGGAAGTGAAATTCATCATGTCACACATAATTCCCCCTATATATAGATTCTCTGAGTAAAAGTCTACTAAAAACTACTGATTCTGAACTGGTCTAACTATACAAAACTATAGATAAACCTACTTTTTTGCCTACTTTTGGAAAGTATGGTTTTTTATTATTTGGACAAGAGCACCAAAAATGGATAGTAATGGCACCAATGCTATTGTCCAATCTTAGCACTATTGTTTTGGTCCAAATCTAGTAATTTTTTTGACATTTTCACTATCTGCTTGGTTTATTCTATCTGGTTTGATGTCTGGTTATTATTTTGGGTGTGTTGAAAGCTATATTTTTTACTATTAGGAGCTCTGATCTTTATGACAAAACCTTTATTTATTTCCCCTTCTTTTGAGGATAAGAATGAAGACCCTACAATGATTGCCCTCAAAAGAAAGAGCCCTACAAGTGTGTTATGTTACAATGATACATGATATAGAAATGGTAATCAATAAGATATCTCAAGATATAACATGGTTTATAATGAGATATTTTTAGATCAAAAGGGGTATGCCTAGATAGATGTAACAATGTAATAGCATGTGCAATGTACTAAATTAGAATAGGCAGTCTAGTTAGTTGTTAGTTGGCAAAGAGTGATCAAGCATGATGTCCATCATGGCATCCAAGATACCAAGATACTGCATGATGTGGATCATGGCATTGAAAACAATGAAAAGAAAATAAATAATAGGCAAACATGGCAAGAAGTAAGAAGCATTAAAAAATGGCCAAGGGACCAAGCAAACAAGGGACATGGGAACATGTCATTCAAACTAGAAATCAAGCATACAAGGCATGTTAAAATGCCACATACACATAATATTGAAACAAGTAAGGGTTGGCACAAGGGCCACAATCACATAGAAGAGTATAGACAAAGGAAATTGGAAAATGTCCTAAGGTACAAAATGTCCTAAAGCACATACAAGAGACAAAATAGGAACTGAGAAATGCAAATAATCTATCTACGTTAATCAAGAAAGTAAAGTATGTGATAATTGGAAATACAATCGTATCTGACTAATCAAAGCAAGAGGGTAAGTATGCAAGACATGTTAGTACAAAACTATGTATATGCTAATAAATTACAAGTGTTATATACTTGAGATTTTTATATAGTAATCTATGTAAGCTAGTAAATAATGTACATCAACTTGATAACTAGAGTGTGTGGTGTAGGAATGACATAACCTGGACTGTGTAGTCATGTAGAACATGCCCCCAGTGGGTATATATATCGATGTGTGTCTCGAGTGTAGAGTAGGATGCCCCCTCAATGGGTAGAGTGAAGCAATCAAAGAATTGATTTCACTGCACACACTCAAATAAGATCAAGTGAAGCATGGTAACATAGATAAATTGACAAACAATAGCATAGAACAACAAATGTGAGTCTAGCATAGTAGTATAAATGTAAAGCATGGAAAATGCATATAATTGAATTTTTTCAGTGTTTTGACATATTCGAATGTTTTTGTATTTTAAAATGTTATATTATTTTTGTATTTTTGAGATTTTGAGCTATGTACAATCAATCACAGGAAGACTACATACCAAAATTTATAAAAATGAACTATGTACAAGTAATTTTACAAAATTATGTACAATACAATGTGTGAAATGAAATGCTAGACATGGAATCTATGTATATACATAATATTCATTGGATTTTTGAGTTTATTTCCTTCAAGTGAGGCTAGATGATACACTTTAAGGCTAAGATTTTTGGTAATAATGTATGGACCTAGCCAATTTGGTTTGAATTTTCCTTTGATTTCTTATTTGGCATTGACATTGCAAAGATTTTATTTGAGAATGAGATCATTAACTTCAAATTATTTGTCATGAAATCATTTGTTATAGGATCATTATATACATTTTTGGTAGATTCATAGATGTTTTATTTCTTGAATGCGTGTATGGTCTAACTGCTTGAGTTGGTGTAGACACTTTTCATGATATTGGTCATCAATGAGAATACCTTTAAGGGAGACATAAAGAGATGGGATTTCTAATTCCAATGGTAAAATTGCTTATGTTCCATTAAAAAGTGAATAAAGAGTGGCTCTTGTGGGTATGTGGATACTTGTGTGATATACCCATAATGCAAAGACTAGTTGATTGTGTCAATCATCTCCAAATTTGGTCATTGTTTTGCTCAAAATGTTGTTGATGGTTTTATTGGTGAGCTCTGCTTGACCACTTCCTTATGGGTAATATGGAGTGGATAATGTGTGTTTAATCTTATAATTTGTGCAAATTTTTTTGATAGTTTTGTTCTTGAATGATGTTCCATTATTAAAAATTATGTATGCGGGCAAGCTAAAGCGTGAAATAATATGAGTCATGAGAAATCTACAAATGTCCTCACCTATAGTAGATTGAAGTGGAATGGCTTCTACCGACTTGGTAATGTATTATGTGGCTATGATTATGAATTTATGTCCATTGGCAGATTTAGGGTTAATTTTTCTAATAATATCAAATCCTCATAACATGAATGGCCATGGAGAGACAATAGGCTACAATTGTTGTGATGGTGTATGTTGTAAGTTACTATGTCATTGACATTTATCACATAGTTTTGCATATTGTTTACATTCATCTTCCATGGTTGGAAAGTAGTACCTTTTTCGAAGCAATTTATGTGACATGAATTTTCCATTGAAGTGACCACCACACTCACTATTGTGTATCTATGTAAGAGCAATTTTAGCTTTTGTTGATGTCAAACATCAAAGAAATTGTACATTTAATGATTGTTTAAAAAGGTGTCTCCACCAATGATTACATAATGGAATGCTTGTTTGTGTAACTTGCATTTGTCATTTTGAGAAAAAATGTCTAGTTTAATAGATTTGTTTAGAAAGTTATAGATATCAGAGAACCATTTTGGAGTTGTAGAATTGCGTGTAGTGGATAGAATGGATAGTGTAATAAAATCCATGTTGTATATTGATGGAATTGTAATCATTTAATTTTGAAAATAGCTTGATCATCATTAATGTTGATAGGAATTAAAAATGTGACACTTACCATTACATATGTATGTTAGTTATCTTTTATTGATATACTTTCTATAGAAAAGTAGTCAAACTGTGATGTTAAACATTGTACCATGTTCTGATATGGGATAAAATGTTCTTATTGTATCTGATAGACATCATTGACTTGGTTTACCAAAAGTTGGGAATCACCAAAGACTTGAATAGATCTAATTTGGAGAGACTGGGCAAAAAATAGACCTAGAAAAAGTGCTTCATATTCTACAGTGTTGTTGGTGCAGGAGAAACTTAATCGATATGCAATAGGAACTGTGTGACCAGAAGGGTCAACAAAGACAATGCCTATCCCCACACTGAATGCACATTGAGAAACATCAAAGAACATGGTCCAAGTATCAGAATGACTAGAATAGGTATTCAAACATCTCTAAATGTGTCACTAATAGGATTAGTGTCTAGGAGTGGTGTGACTACCAAATGGTTTGTAATGATTTGGCCCTTTATTGATTTTTGGAGAACTATCTTAAAGTCAAACTCTATTAATAACATGACCCATTTTGCAATGTGACTAGAGAGATGTGGCTTTGCCATGAGAAACTTCAAGGGATCTGCTTTGTGATAACTCGAGTCTCATTATTTACCATGTAATTTCAAATTTTTTGTGTGGAAAAAACTAATACTAAACATAACTTTTCTATTATGGAGTAATTTTTTTTGTAATCAGCTAATGTGTAACTAATGTAATAAACTGCTTGTTTGTTGTGTTTTCATCATGTTGTGCTAAGAGTGCTCTTAATGTATGGTTTGTTGCTGAGATATATACTAGGAAAGGCCTATCAAGGATAGGTGGTACTAAGATAGGTAGATTAAGAAGATATTTATTGATTCTATTAAAGCTTTCTTGATAGGCTTGGTCCCAAACAAACTTTGTATCTTTCTTTAGTAATCGTGTGAATGATGGAGTTTTATCAGCAAGTTGAGCTACAAAATAGTGGATTATTTGGATCTTGTCTTATAGGGATCGAAGTTTCTTTAAGTTTTTAGGAGGTGGCATGTTGATGATTTCTTTGAATTTCTTAGGGTCAACCTCTATGCCATGTTGAGAAATAATGAAACCTAAGAGTTTGCCTGATGTAAGTCCAAACACACACTTCTATGGATTCAATTAGACATTGTATTGTTTGAGTATTTGAATAAATTTCATAAATCAATAGTGTGATGTTATCATTGTTTGGATTTATCTAAGATATCATTGACATAATCCTCAATAGTATGGTGAAACAAATTGTGAAATATATGTCTCATAGTATGCTAGTATGTGGCTCCAACATTTTTTAATCTGAAAAAGATGACAATGTAACAAAATGTACCCCAAGGTGTTGTAAAAGATGTTTTCTCTTGATCTTCTTTAGCAATTTTGATTTGGATGTATCCTAAAAAGCCATCCATAAATGATAACATTTCATATTCAACTATGGAATTTATGATCATGTCAATGTTAGGTAAAGGAAAATCATCATTTGGGCATGCTTTATTTAAATCTTGGGAATCAAAACAACATTAAATTTGTCTATTGGGTTTGACCATATGGACTATTTTGGAAACCCATTAAGGGTGTGCTATTGGTTGAATGAAATCAACATCTAAAAGGCATTATATCTCTTCTTTGAGTAAGAGATCCATTTTAGGATGCATTTTGTGATTTTTTTGTTTAACAAGTTTAGCATTTGGGTATAAAGGAATTTGATGAACTACTATGGATGTATCAATTCCTAACATATCTGATTAAGACCAAGCAAAGAGTTTAGGAAAATATGTTAAGGTTTGATGACTATCTATATCTTCTTCCTTCCATAAAGAAGCAACTAATAAAACAATACGGGGATCCTGATCGGTTCCAAAATTGCAATTAACTATTTCTTCATTAAGTAATGTGGAATGATCAAGTGTGTAGGGAGTGGTAGGAATAATATTATCTAAATCAACTGGTATGTCTTATAAATAATATATACTTTATCTGAAGTATGTGTGGGCATTAATGTGATGAGTAAATCTATTTTTATGATAGTAATATGGAAGGTCCTCATATGCTCTGAGAAATTATAGGAGGGATTCATCGTTGGAGAATCATCTAATGTGAGCATGTCTGTTGAGACTATGTCATCAATGAGATTGGGATAGATCAATGATAATGTTGAATTATGATTAATGGTGTGGTTTATTAGTGTAGTGGGTGGACAAAACATTATATGCTTTGAAGTGGCAAAAGAAAACTTACTATGAAGGCGGGTAAACTGATATCCTAGTCCTTATGTTATATGTTATATAGATGCCTTGATAGTATTGAAGATTCCTTGTTCATGTTTTTCAAGACCTTTTCCATGATATCCCATCTTATTTAGACATTTAAGTGCAAAATGAGAGGTAAACTTGTGAATTGGTATTGATGCTACTACAGAACTTGGAGTTTGTTGATGCGTTGCATGGTCTGAAGGTACATTGTGAATAATAGGTTGTGTCAGTATATTTCCCAAGATTAAAGTGCATAATATAATTTTGTGGAGTGTTAATAACTTGGTACTATTTAAAAGGTTCGTTATCTATTGGGAATGTGTAGATGTAGCCTTTGTGACTAATTTTTAAACAAGCATGGAGTGTAAAAGGGACTACATGCATATAATGAATCCAAAGCTGACCAAGTAATAAATTATAATTGAGGTCATTTGGCATGACTTGGCAAGTAGTTGGTAGTGTTTTAGGCCCTAAGGTAAGATTGAGTGTCATTTGACCCATGACTTTCCATGGAATGTTGTCAAAACCTCTGATGTTCATATCAAAATGGTTGAGATCTTGAGATTGTATATTAAGATGTTTAAGAAAAGAAATGTTGGAAATGTTGAATCTTGAACCATTATCAACTAATACACTTTTGACCCCACATCATTAATTCTTAATTGAATAGACAGAGGTAGATGTTGTTCAATGATGTGGTGTGGAGATAAATCCTCTTTTTCAAGGGAAATATGTTCTTCAGTCCTTAACATGGTGTTGAGGATAGATGCAACATAAGTTGGTTCAATGAAAATAAGAATTCTAGTATTATGAAGGGCTACATATAAAACATATTTTTAAACATACGATCACTAAAAGAGCTTGATAACTGAAACTGTATCAGAAGGGGTGCTAAATTGAGTGATAAATCTATAGCCATGGGTGTAATCAACTTGATTATCTTCTGAAACTTGGGTGATAGCATGTATCACATGATATACTATAGGCATGAAGTTGGTAATAGGTACAGGATAAGAGCTAGATGTATCAATCTTGAAAGGAGGAAGCATAGATATAATTGTTAGTGTTTTCTTGTGTCTATTATTGATAGGGAGATACTCAAAAGTAGCCAAGGAGTTATATGCATCTAGGTAGAAATCATGAATGTGGAATGAAATGCATGAAATGTGACTAATGAATTTTATAATAATATGTTTATAACAAGCATTCCATAGGAGAGATATCAAAAAAGGGATATAGAGCATGAATTTATGAGTAAATGCATAAAATATTTTGACATGTACTATGACATTTCTAATTTTTTTAGCATGATAAACTTTTAAAAAATTCCACATGAGAGATAGAAAGGAAAGGATAGAGAACATGAAATTGAGCATGAATGTATAGAAAATTTTGACATGTAACATAACATTGGTAACATGTTTAGCAAAATGGAGTTGAAAATTATTTTGCATGAGAGAGAGAATACGCAAAAGGAATATTGAAATCTTGTTCATTTTTAGCAATAAATGTTGTAATATCATCCTTTATTATAAATAGTAAGCATGAAATGCAAAGAATGAAGCCTTGTACTAACATACGATAAACTTCATCATTCATGTACATGATATAACCAATGATGGTCTCCTTATTATTTTTAAGAAATGTAATAAAAAATTGTAACTAAGTGAGATCCATTTTGAAATTTGATTTTAGAATGTAAGGTGATATCTCAAAAGCAATAGGACCTAGTGTATGAAACTAGGGTTTAAAAAATGATTATTTTTAAAATTACTATTGAAGTTTGAAATTTTAAGTGGATTTATGATTTTAATATGCTAGTAAAAAATCAAAAAATTATTGAAAAATTACTAAGAAATTACTGGGACCTAGTATGGGCAACTAGGGTTTGAAAGAAAATTATTTTAAAATTACTACAAAATTTTAAAATTTAATGCTGATTTATGACTTTATTATGCAAGTAAAAATTTAAAAAAGAGGAAAAACTAGTAGGAAATTTACCCTAGGGTTTCTAGAGTCTTATATGTAGACAAAGTAAGTCAAGAAATTTACCCTAGGGTTTCTAGGGTTTTATGCACAAATAAAGTAAGTCGAGTTCATCAATTGATTTAATCTTTTCAGGCATACTAGTGTATTAATCCAAATTTACCCTAGGGTTTCTAGGGTTTTATGCACAAATAAAGTAAGTCGAGTTCACCAAATGATTTAATCTTTTTGGGCATACTAGTGTATTAATCCTAATTTATTTAAAGGGTATGAGTAATAGTATTAGTAAATAAATATGAAAAAATTAAGATATTGATTTGTGCAAATTAGATTATAATTTTGACCTTTCTAAAAATAGTAATAAGAGATGGAAAAGAAGACTTAGCTAGAAATTGACTGATACGACTAAGAAAAGGTCTGATATTTACTATGTAAGATTGGGCAACTATCACAAAATAAAATCTAACCTTCGTTTTATGATTGGATAGGAGTGTTAAAAGTAGACAAGAGTGGCACCAGTGCTATAGTCCACCTCTACCGCTATTGTCCTCAGGATATGAGCTTTTTAGGTTTTGTTTGTTATGTTTGTGTGACCCTGTCTATGAAATTTTATTAGTTTAAAGTCTATATATCTCCTTGTAGAGTAGATTTTATCTTCAAACCCTATATTCCATTATTCTTGGACCAATTTCAAGAAAGAGGGGGGTTTAGTGTGTGTAAGATTCACTAAATATGTATCCACATGCTTTGTGTGGGCACGCTACTTACATACCAATACTTTGAAGAGGGATCAAGCCATATGTGGTTCTCCCACTTGATGTGCTTTCTTAAATAGTGTGTATGAAGATACAAAATGTTAAACTAGATGTTCTTGAGATGGCTAGGGATTGGGGTAAGGGTTTGGATAAGTTTGTAAGTGTATTGGCTAGCTATATGTAGAGAATAGGGAATATTTCCTAAGTAATCTTGTTTGTATTCTTGATTGCTTAGTGATAATTTCCAAGCATTTCTAAATGATCTTTGAATGGGATTTTATAGGGATCTATTGGTCATGGGTTGAATGTGCTCACATTAGGTTGACAAGGAGAAGGATGGGGAACCAAAAAAACTAATAGTTGGGGCCAAAAATGCATTTGGATAGGAGCACCAAAAGTGAATAAGAGTGGCACTAACGCTATAGTCCAAGTGTGGCACTATTGTCCTGAGTTGACAAGGCCTAAGGAGATGGATTAGTCATGGAAAGAGCACTCTAGCTAAGCTAGGATTAAGTCTAAAAGGCTACAAATGACTGGGAATTAGTGAAAAGATGCCAATGAGGGTCATGAGAACAAGCAAAAGGCACCTATGGGTTGAGTGTCACAAGCCACACTCAAGTTACCAATTTTTGTATTTTATATGACTATAGTTTCATGCATTTTTAACAACATTCAATAGACTACAATGTTTAAAAATTGAAATGTTGAACAATAGATATGTATATATATTACATCCATAAAAGCCATAAAGGTGCACAAAATCTGAACATAATATAATATCTAAGGTCAATGTCATATAGGCATATATACAATATGCCAAACAACTATACATCAAGCCATATAGGAATACAATAAAATGTCATAAGACATGATCTCTTAATCATCAAAATTCATTACTCATTTTGAATTTCTTGTCAAATCCTCTCCCTTGGATGACTTGATTACAATTGAATGTCTCTGAATAGATTGACCACGAGTCCTCTTCAGCTGCAAACTTGATTGTAGCTCCAACTGTTCATATGTAAATATTGTTAGAAATTCTACATGATGCAACAAGGTACTTACAAAATTAACTTTTAAAAATTTTCTAATCATAAGTGCACTTACCACAAGTTGTTAGTCATGGCTAATTTGAGACTGACGCTCAACATGGTCGATGATAGTTTCATGTTGATGCACAGGAGTCTGAAATCGATCACTACTATGAGTCAATGAATTGATCCTAATGATGGAAGGCATATGTCCCTAAAAACAAATATATACATACAAAATAAAAATTCAAAATTAGATCATAAACTAAATCATTGAAATATAATATGAAAAATTAAAAATTAAATTATCTAATTATATCACACCACCCATGCTAATCATTTTGATAGGACTGGAAGACATCATTGAAGGATTCTGTGTAGATAATTATTTTGAGCATAACATATTTGAATAAGTATAGATTAAAACTACAAAACACACATACATATTTACAATATAACATTATGCAATATATAACTAGAACATGTACCTTGAAGAGTTACTATGTAGATAAAATCACAACAGCAACACCTACATGTGTTCCCTCCCTAATAGATGGCAGAGTATCTTTTGAGGTCATCAAATAAACATAAAAAATATCATTGTTAGTCACTTCAACACACACACACACACACACACACACACACACACACACACATGTACAATGAACAATAACATTACTTAATCATTATAAATTACATTTGTTTAGGTATGAACTACAGGTGCACTATAAACAACACACATGCTCATTTGGACCGTACAAACCTGTTTCAACATAGAAATAGTTCATATACATCAAATTAACTTTTAAATTGTAAAAATATTTTAAATTTATAAATTTTGACATTTTTCTTAATAAGTAAAATATTAAAAACCACTGTGAGTGAATGAAATGTAGATAGTTGAAACATAGAAACATTGATATCATCTAGGCCCATGGAAAAACCACCATGAGTGGAATTCATGAAACCCTCCTCATCTTAATTAGGTTCAATGCATGTAACACCACATGATTTTCATAAGTGAACTCATCAGGTAACAATGTTGGATGAAGCCTCACCATGTCTACCCTCCACAAGAGGAGTATAAGAAACTTGGATCATATGTTGGATGAGGGTGTTAATAAGCACCTTAAGTTCATGAAAAATATCCATCTCTATAGTTTACTTGAATGTAGAGGGTAGTGTCTTAGGAGGGTGGGGTTTATCAACATGCACTCTCACTAGCTGATTAGGTACATGATGTGCACCTGGCCTAGCCTATGCAGAGCCCTTTCCCCTACCTTAGAACTCTATGAAATCAAAATAGTTTAGGATTTCATTCAGCAAATGCTCATAATAAAATTTTATCAAAAAATACAATGGGACCTAATTATTGTTACAAAGTGGGTGATTAAAGACCATCCACCATCAGTCCCAAAATTTTTGTTTGAGTAAATCATGAGTGTGCTAATGGATTGGAATCCATTTGGCCGTCACATCAAATAGTGCACTAGTCTTCCCACTAATGAATAAGGCACAAATTTGGGTTTTGGTTATGAGTTTCTCTCTCATAGTGGTTGAAAATTTATTGGAATAGTATGTTCTACATCTATTTTTATAGTCATCTCACTTATCAATTTGACTTCTTAATGACTCAACTTGATCTACTAATATCTATAGTGTGTTTGCCAAGAAAATTCAATGTGGGTTATTTGAATGTGGATGCCTTAATAGCCTAATTAGATTCTCAAGTTCAAGCTTATTTTATACTATGTGGCTTGCTAAATCTTCTTGACTACCTTGGGGGGCTTGCGGAACTATAGGAGGGCTAGGAAGGTTTTGTAGGTGAAGAGGGATTGGATGGTTAAGAGGGATAAGAGGATTAGGAGGGATATGAGGGTTTTGGGGGTTAGGTGCTGGCACATTAACCGTTACACGTGAAGTTGTATAAAAACATAAAAATACAAATATTTTCAAGAAAAATACAACAAATTTGAAAAAACTAGGGTCTAATTATATAACAACATATTGGCTTACCTCTCCTTCAGCGTGGCATTTTTAATCAAAGGGTACCTAGCTCCAAAATGAAGATTCTTTCTTACTCAATCTTCCTACTCCAAAGCATGGGTTTTCTCTTCTTCATCTTCCTTGCAGTTTTAGCTATGTGAAATTCCAATTGATTTGGCTTTCACATTTTTTATTTTATTGTTTGAATACTGCACACGTGGTTATTTCACCTATATGGTTATTCCACATATGTGGTTATTCTGCATATGCAGTTTAGCCTTAGTAATAATTGAGGTTAAATTTAAGAACCACATACACAGTTCCAATAACTGCATATGTGGAACATTTGTTTGGGGAAAGTGGAATTATGTCCACTTTTTGGCCCCCAAACTTTGTGCATACACCCATATCAACCTAATCATCTAATGGAAGCTCTTGCTATTTCATGGGGGATTAAAATGGCCAAAGACCTTGGTATTAATAAATTATTTATAGAGGGAGACTCTTTAAACATAATAAATTAACTCAACAAGGTAAACAAGGTAGTTAGAGTATTAATCATATTATTGAAGAAATTATGAGTATAGGAAACTCCTTCCAATCTATTAGATTTCAACATGTTTATAGAGAAGGTAACTAATTGGCAGACTATTTTGCCAATAAGGGTGACTAATTATTATTTTAAGAATTGGTCCATAAAAGATGACTTTCCCAATGATGTCAAGGTCATTATTAATAGAGATGATCTGTTTAATCATCTTTAATATCATGATGGATTTACATGAAGAAACTGCTGCACTATATCTTTCTAAGGGTTGGATAAAGGATGGTGTTAAAAGAATCATTATGAATAAGTGTGTTGGAATGATGGGTGTTACTCATTTTCCATGTCTTAGTGATACTCGTTTGTGTTATAATTATTATAACCAGTTGTCTATAATAATGAGTTGGATTTCATTTAAGGAGCTTAATAATGAGTGGATGAGGTGTTTAGAAGGCTATTATTTGACTATTACCATCTTTTCATCTTGGGAAGTAAAAACTACTAGTTCAACAAAAAGAGAGGCAATTGAATCATGTTGAGCTCATGTCTGTTGAGAATCTTAGACAAAATGTGAAAGTGTGAGAGATTATTCAAACAGGTGGCTTTGCCACTTTCATTGATAGAATTGATGGATATGGTCAACCCTTGTCCAATAAATTTGCATCAAGCTGGAATGAGCATATGATGGAGATTAATAATGCGAGTTTCAAGGTTTCTAATGGGTTGATTTCTCAATTAACTTGTTTAAATTTGGAGGAAACTAAATATGTCAAATACAACAAGGACTATAGAGCAGAGAAAGCTAAATTTTTGAATGAGGATGAATAATTAATAGAATAGGAAGGGGATTTTTTTAGGGAGGACTTTTTGCATCCCTACGATGAAGTTGTAGAGCATATTATGAGGTAAGTGACTCTCAAAGGCAATGTTATGGTTGTTCATTATTATCATTCTCCTATATTGAACTAATTCAAATGTCATATTCCTACCAATCTTCCCTTCTACAATTTTCTTTCTTTGGATGTGAATAACGGTAAAAAGGAAATTCATTTACATATGGGTATAATCTTCTTGATATACAAGTTCTTGAATGGTCTTAACCCTTCTCCTTACCACCCCTATCCCAAGAAGAGTCCTCTCAAGGTTGTAGGGGGATTCAAAAGAATTTTGATGAGCACCACTAGAGCTAAGCACAAGAAGGAATTACAAGGTGAGTAGAGTAAGAATCCCATATATTTATATTGGGAAAAGGAAGAAACTAAGAATTTAGGTGAGGAAAATTTGGAAGATGGGGTTGATAGGTTGATTCATCTAGAGAAGGACAAAGAAAATCTAAGGATACTATTGGGAATGCTTCCATGAGGTCATTGAATGGCTACAAATGCGTAAATAAAGGGGTATGGAGACTGTGATGAACAATATACAACTAGAAGATTCTACTAGAAAGGAAAAGATGACTATGGATTTTGACACTTCCGTGACTTCCCTTAAGAATCAAGATTAAATGGAGCAAATGAGAGATAAGCTTGAGATGCATAAGGCTTTTATGCATTGGTTCATGAGGGATGATGCTAAACCAAGGAGGTGGTGAATAAAATAAACAAAAATGATAACATCTACTATACAAAGGCCAATTTGATGGAAATGAGTTCACAAATGGAAAGGTTGAATGTAAAATTTGTTAGGCTTGAAAGAGCTAATGAGAACCTTAAGGACAATCTAATAATGGTTATTAATTTTAGTTAGGTGACAATGTAAAACTATGTTCAGAACATGGAAGGGTTAAAGTTGTTGGCTAAGAAGAAAAATGAAGAACTGGAACAAGGCAGATTGGATAAGAAGATGAAGGGAATGGTTGTAGACAAAGAGAACTCTCAAACCCTTTAAAATACAAATAAAATCATTACTAGTATCATTAAGAACTGGACTAATGTGCTAGATGGGTGGAATTCCCTGCACTGTTAGTGTTCTATTTGTGTTTTTTTGTTATTTTTTTGTTGTTTTAGTGTTGTAGTTCTTTCTATTATATTTTTTTATTGTTCTACAGACAACATTGTTTTTTTATTTTTAAGACCATACTTGTATGTTGTATGTAATGGGTAAGGCCTTTTTTCAAACTCGTATTTACCATTAATAAAAACAAATGATCAAACTACTACTTTATGGAAATTAGGTAGACTACCCTTTAACAATTTTTCAAAATTAATAATCAAAATATTTATGACCCAATATAAGTACCCCAATAAATAAAAAGAGGAACAACACAAATGAAAGAAATGAGTCTATATGACGCATACCACAATGATAAAAATGATAACTCTAGAATCAAAATAAGTTGAACCTTGTCCCCGCTTAGTGCGAGTGCACAAGTATTTTATTAATAATACAAAAAATCGAGTACATAAGGGTGCCTTTACTATGTTAACCCTTTTATAATGCAAACATGGATTTATATAGTTTTTACCAATGACCGGTAAAAACAACTAATCCTATAACCAACTAAATACGGAAAAACAACCCGTAAAGCAATTCTAATTAATAAATATAAAACATTAAAACTACCTAATAATTAAACTAAGTTTATTTTATGGGGGTGTCTTTACTAAAAGATGCATGCCCCATTTATAATAATTATTAATTACCTACCAAAAATCTAACCTAACGTTAAGACTTTGGAACAAGTCCTAACAAACCCCCCTGTGATCCAAAGTCAGGTCTTTGGACACATACCAAGCATTTTTCTGAATTTTTCAAACTTGATTCTGTCAAGGGGTTTTGT
Source organism: Torreya grandis (assembly GCA_037957365.1). Classification (NCBI taxonomy): domain Eukaryota; kingdom Viridiplantae; phylum Streptophyta; class Pinopsida; order Cupressales; family Taxaceae; genus Torreya; species Torreya grandis. The sequence continues at coordinate 107,837 of JARHVA010002339.1, forward strand.
GAAGATATCAGCTGTCTGATCGGCAGTTGGGCAATATATTGGATCAAGAGTTTTTTTTCCACCAGCATTCGCAGATAATGGTATTTGACATCCATATGTTTTGTTTTGGCATGAAACACTGGATTCTTTGACATCTTGATTGCACTTTGATTATCAATGTATAACTATGTAGGAGCAAACTGAGAAACCTAAAGATCTTCAAGAATACGATGAAGGTAAAAAATTTCTCTAGAAGCATCCCATGCTGCAATATACTTTGATTCTGCTGATGAATTTGGCACTGTATCCTGCTTCTTACAACACCAAGCAATGGCAGCTAAACCCATATGCATAGTGTATCCTATGGTTGACACTCTGTCATCCACACATCTGCCAAAATCTGCATCACAATATCCAACAAGTTTGAAGTTCTTGTTGCGGTGATATTCAAGGCCATATGTTTTCATTCCCTGAAGGTAACGAAGTACTCATTTTTCTACATGCCAATGAATTTCTCTGGGCTCATGCATAAACCTAAATAAAATTCCAACTGAAAATGAAATATCGGGCCTGGTAGTCATCAAGTATATCAAACCTCCCATCAATTGTCTATATGTGGTGCCATCAAAAAAGGCACTACTATCATCCTTAGACAATTCAAGTTACTTTCCATGGGAGTGAGGGCAGGTTTGCAATCACTCATGCCAAACCTCTCTAATAACTCAAAAATATACTTAGTTTGTGAAATGAAAATACTATGCTCTTTCTGAGTTACCTCTATGCCTAGATAGTAGTGAAGAAGTCCAAGATCTGTCATCTCAAACCCATCTTTTAATGCCTTCTTCACAGACTTGTTATGGTTTTCATCATTACCTGTAATAAACAAGTCATCAACATAGAGAAATAGTATCACCATTTTCTTACCCTGCACTCAAAAATAGAGAGTATCATCTGATTCACTGTGATGAAAACCAATGGATTTCAAGTATGAATCCATTTTCTCATACCAAGCCTTGGGCGCCTGTTTGAGCCCATACAAAGCTTTTGTCAATTTACACACTTTGTGTTCAGCACCCACCTGCTAAAAAGCTTGAGGTTGTTTCATATAGACTTCTTCCTATAAATCACCATTTAAAAAAGCACTTTTAACATCTAATTGATGTACTTTCCAACCATTTTGTGCTGCTAAGGCAAGTACCATACAAATAGTGTGCCATTTAGCAGTTGGTACAAATGTTTCCTCATAGTCAATACCTTCTTATTGTGCATATCCTTTTGCAACAAGTCGTGCCTTATGTTTATCAATGGAGCCATCTGATTTATACTTAGTCCTATAAACCCATTTACATCCGATGGGTTTAACATGTGGAGGAGGATCAACTAAAACCCATGTATTATTATTAAGTATGGAATCATACTCACATTTCATTCCCTATTTCCAAACATGTTCAGTAGACGCCTCCTCAAACGTGGATGGCTAAGTAGAAGAAGTAGTAACAACCATAGCATAGTTCACTTGTTTTTGAGAATTCTTGGGCCCTGTTAAACCAAATTCATCTACTATCAAGTCAGAAAAATCACTTTGAGCCCATTTTGGATACTTAGACAAATTATTCAAATCAGGGACTCCAAAATTCTCATTATTTGTATCATTCAATGGGGGACTTAGAGAATCGTCAACAATTTCTAAGTCATCAACCTATGAACTTGTAGATGAAGGAGAGGAAAGTGAAGGAATTTGAGTCTCATACCATAACTTCGAAGAGTTATCCCCATTATTCAAACCCTTATCTCTTTTTGCATTTTTCCTCTCTAATCTATCAAGTTGAGAATCAATCTTTGCAGTGTTCATAGTCCCAAACTCATCAAATATTACATCTTGACTCACTATGAATTTGCCTGAATCCTGTATAAGCAAACGAAACCCCTTTTTATCTTCAGAATAACCAAGAAAGATGCATTTTTAACTTCATGGTTCCAACTTAGTTCTATGTTTAATACAAATCAAAGCAAAACAAACACATTCAAACACTTTCAAGTGTTTAACTTTGGGTTTAAACCCATACCATGCCTCATATGGAGTTTGTCCCAAAAGTGCAACTGTGGGGGACCTGTTTCTCAAATACACTGCAGTACCTATGGCTTCGGCCCAAAATTTATCATCAAGCTATTTATAGTGCAACATGGCATGTGTTGTGCCCTCTAAAGTTCTATTCATTCATTTAGATACTCCATTTTGTTGTGGAGTATAAGCATTACTATATTGTCGATGAATTCCATGTTCTCGACAATAGTCTTTTGAGGTATACTCACCTCCATTATCTGAATGAAGAGTGGCCAAATGTGAACCTGTTTCTTTTTTGACTAAGTGTAACCAATCAACAAACTTAGCGAAAACTTCAGATTTATTTTTCATAAAGAATACCCAAGTCATCCTAAAAAAGTCATCAATAAACAAGACAAAGTATCTACACCCACCAATGGATGACTTTTTCATGTCACATACATCACTATGAACTAACTGTAAACATCTGTTAGCTCTCCAAGATGACTGTTTAGGAAATTTTTTCTGATTTTTTTGCCCAAAAAACATGACTCGCAAAGAATACTATCTTTGTGAAAAGTGGGCAACCCATTCACCATACCATATCTCTGCAAATCCACTAAAGAGTGGATATTCAAATGTCCATAGCGGAGATGCCATAACCGCTGTGTAGACATAGTACCTGTACCTGTGTCAACAACTGTTGCAAGTTCTATATTGGGAGGAAGCACTTTACAATGCAATCTAACCAAGTTTCCATCTTCATATTTTGTATACATTGTCTTATAATTATCCTTCACTGAATTGATGTAAATGAGCCCATTTTTAAGCACAATTTGATAACCTTTCTTTCGAATAGTTACTAAAGAAAGTAAGTGTTTCTTCAATGTGGGAACATACCAAACATCCTCCAAGTATTTTATAGACCCATTAGGAAGAAGAATCCGAATAGAACCAAGTCCTAGTGGTGTATGCATAGACTTATCTGCTAAGGCAACTAGAGAGAGAGAAGCTTCCTTATAAAACCAAAAGAAATATCTCCTAAATTTCATGTGTGTGGTTGCTCCTATGTCTAAAACCCATACATCTGTGAGCTCATCTCTAGCCCCATATTCAATATAATCAATGTGCCCCAAAGTAGTGAATGCAAATTCATGGGCAACATTACTAGATTCATCATAGTCATGATCGACATACTAAACAGAGTTAGTCTTAGTCGCTTTTTGTGGCCTCTGAATTTTATCAAAAAGAATCCTACATTGTGAGGCAATGTGACCAAAATTTTTACATCTATGACACTGAATGTCTGATCTACCTCGACCTCTGCCCCTATATGAATTGTGACTATGTCCTCGATCACTTGTTTCATGTGAATGTGATTGATTAGATTGTTGATTATTTGAATGACCCCTACCTCTGTTTTGATATCTACCTCCTCTGTAACCTCGACCCCCTCTATAACTGTTTCCTCTATTGTTTTGATGCCCAGATGAAGATGAACTAGGCTTTGACTCTAAAACATGGGCTTCTTCAGTTTTCTTAGATTTCTTGGGTAGAGAGAGGTCATGTTGGATGAGAAACTCAGCCAACTTATCAAAGGTAATGCCTGTGATCTTGTCAAAGACATGCAACATTTCAACAAAATTCTTATAGGACCCTAGTAGTCCTTTTAAAGCAGCAGTAACTATGAGGTCATCATCTAGTTTTCTAAAACCAACTTTAGTGTACTCAGTAGTGATATTTTTTAACTTAGACATATATTTTCCCATATCTCCATCCTCATCTAATGACAAAGTAAACAACTGCATATGAATATCTATCTTCTTATGCTTAGGTTTCTTATCATACAAATCTGACAATGTTTTGCATGCAGTGTAACTATGAGGAGAATTTTCAATATGAACATACGTATCACGAGTACAACAATATTTAATGAGAGCTAAGGCCTTAGAATCACGCAAATTGAAAATATCTAATTTATCCTGCTCTGTTGGCAATGTGAGATTTTCATTCTTAACAATATCTCATAATTTATTAAACACTAGTGAAGCCTCCATCAATCGTTTCCAATCTAAATAATTGGAAATTGTTAATTTATCACCATCTGAAAGCAAATTCTAAATTTTTGGCATTTTGAAATGAAAGCAAGTGTAGTAGAGAAACGTGTGAAAAAATGCAAAAAAAATGAAACAAATATCACACTCACTGCACAAAACACTGCTTCTACGGGGTTTTGCACTTAACCTCCACGTAGAGCGTAAATTAAAAATAAGTATTTTTGATGGGTTTTGCATTTAACCATACCAAAAATCAATGATTACACCCTTATTTCACCAAATTACAACCTTATTCCACCAATTACACCCTTATCTCACTACAACAATGCAAAAGAAATATGATTGAATTCCACCCCTTTTTCAAAAATTTAAATAACACAATGTAATAAGTATGTGTTTTACAATATTCTAATTTAAAAGAGAATATTATTTTTTAAAAAAGCATATTCCAAAACAAAAAGAAACTTACTCCAAAAAAAAGGGATTTGAACCCTTGACCTCCTCCTTTGCAAGCTTCTAACAAAATAAACTTAACTAATTGCTCTAAGAGCATTTGCAGAACACTACACTCAAAAATTTCTACTTATTCCAGATTTTGTGTATGAGGAAAATTTTTAAAAAAAATACATATGAGTAAATAAATTCAAAAAATTTCCTTTGTTTACAGCGTCTCTTTCAATCTTCTCCCATGGGACCCAGTCACAACAAATATAATGAAACAAAACTTTAGAAACAGCGAAAAAAATAATTTTTGAATTTTATTCCAGCGCCATTCTTCCCTAGGATGCCATGGCAGCTCTGGGAATTAATTTTTTTCCCTGTTTTCTCACTTAGAGGCCGTACAAATTCGTACAGGGTTGCTAAAATAGATTTTGACTGAGTTCTAGTAAATTTTCAAAGTATTTTATGCAAGAAATGAGTTAAAAATGAAGCTAGGCATTAGAAGGCCATACAACTCAGATTTTTCTAAATTTTTCATTTAAAATGCAATAACATAGGTTTTAATGCCATTTGATCAAGATTTGCAGAGGTTTTGGATTTAAAAAGCGCTGAAATGAATGGAAATCACAATGGCAGCCATGAATGAAAAATTTTAGAGGTTTTTCTCAAATAAAAAGGCCGTACAAATCTGGGTTTGGTCAAAAAAATAATGAATTTAATAACATTAAATGCTAAAAATTCATTTTTTATGCCAAATGAGGAGGTTTAACACAGAAAAATGGAGTATCAAATGATCAAAATAACCAGAAAGTGGTATATGAAAAATACAGGTTTAAATGTGAATAATATTTGAAAAATTAAAATAATTTAATAATTTTTCAAACATTTAAACCAATAAAAAAATTTCATTTTATATGGCATACCTTATTTCATGCCAAATGATATCACGTGAATTGATTTTTCACCTTGCTCCTTCAAATTCACCGTGCTCCCAAAATAACCATGCTCTGATACCATTGATAACTCTAGAATCAAAATAGGTTGAACCTTGTCCCCGCTTAGTGCGAGTGCACAAGTATTTTTATTAATAATATAAAAAATCAAGTACATAAGGGTGCCTTTACTCCGTTAACCCTTTTATAATGCAAACATGGATTTATATAATTTTTACCAATGACCGGTAAAAACAACTAATCCTATAACCAACTAAATACGGAAAACAACCCGTAAAACAATTCTAATTAATAAATATAAAACATTCAAACTACCTAATAATTAAACTAAGTTTATTTTATGGGGATGCCTTTACTAAAAGATGCATGCCCCATTTACAATAATTATTAATTACCTACCAAAAATCTAACCTAACGTTAAGACTTTGAAACAAGTCCTAACAAAAAATTTGACTTGAAACTAAAATAGATATTACATATAAAATTTTAAACCATATTATAAAGTTGAATCAATATTAAAAATAATATTTAGATTTCCTAACGAATCATTAAGGTTAGACTTTGAGTTTGTAGATGTGCAAATATTTTGAAAGATTCATGATAACTTCTAAATTTTAAATTAACTTTGAATATTTGAACCCTGCAAAAAAGATTAGATTTTGTGATTGGCACATAATTGACTTTCGGTACCTTTATGCACCGAGATAGATTGATATGTCTTAAACAAAACCTTCCAATGGTCTACATAAGGGGGCTGTTGACTCTTGACTAGAAGAGGGAATCCATTAGTAACAATGAATAAATACCTCGTTTCAAATTTGTGTTGCAAGTTGTAGGTATAAAATATAAATAAATAAAAATTGTTCGCAAGAAACATCCCTGGGAATGCAAGCTCATTCATTGCACAAACAATTCACTTACGTAATCAGCCAAGCTGAAGTCTATTATAGCTGATCATTCAACCATTGAATCTCTCCCGTTGCTTTCTCCTCGTCAACACCTCCCACCCCACCCGCCACGCCACGGCAGACGTAAGAAACATCCGCTGACTTCTATATTTGTAACTCGCTAGTTTTACACTCCCAAACACAGCCTGCATTTCTACTTGTATGGACAACACTTTTGAAGCTGGGAGTTGCTATTTTTGGGGCTCACACCAGATGGACCATCACAAAAAAGAGGTACTCATTGGAACTAACTTCATCGCCTGTCTAGTTTTTAAAGTGCATATTCATTGTCTTACAAACAGACTTGTCATCCAGCTTGTGGCGGAGATAACACGTATTGATAACGAGAACCAGAAGCTCAAATCAATGATAAGCCTAATGCACACTATCTGTCATAGCTTGCAAGCGCAACTCATTCATTCACAGGTATAAAGTTTTCGTGAATTTTATTTCCATCCGTCCAACAGAGAAGCCTTCGTGTAGATTATAAATGTTAAAATTTTCTTTGATTTGTAGGAAGAGCATTTAAGATCCACCCCAAAATCGATTGGGGAGACTCTGAAACTTGGCCTAGACATAGCAGAGCAAACGGACAATGAAACGCACAGGGAGCAGGCTATGAGTATGGATTGTAGCGTGGACTCTAGCAATGCACATTCTGGGAGCTCACAAGACAAGAACTCGAAATCGTCCATGAACAATCATCGGCTGCCCACCAAGAAGAGGAAAATAAACTATGATCAGTTCAAGCAGAGCGCTAATGGTAAAAAGCCACACAAACTCAACCACAACTCAGGTTATCCAGCTATGTCGCAGCCTAAGAAAATCATTGGTGTGCGGACAAGATCAGATGTAACCACGGTACTAATCCATTTCCTCAAATACTTACGATTTAGTTCCTCTGATTTGATTTAGTATGCCTTATAGAAAAATGCCTTTCTAGCTTTCTTAATCATCCTTTATTTGCTACTTTAGAAAAATGGAACCAGCAAATTTATGTATAATTAACTTGAGAATTTTTCCTGTTGTTCACAGGTAATCGATGGCTGCCATTGGCGCAAATATGGGCAAAAGACGACCAAAAATAGCTTGTGGCCGAGAGCCTATTACAAATGTGCGGCTCCCTCTTGTCCGGTGAAAAAACAAGTACAGAGGTGCAGTCAAGACGCCAGTATCGTAAGCACAACCTACGAAGGAGAGCATAATCATTTGCTTAGTCCACTAGCTATGGCCGCCATGAATGCTGCTTCTGGCAACCTGCAACTTTCCGAGTCTGGCGCGAGTTTAATTGGTGGAAATGATCTGCCGCTTCCGGCTTCCATTGCAACCATTTCATCCATGGGATCTTCTCCCATTATTACTCTCGACTTCACGGGCAATGCTAACCCTGTGTCTAATCATTCATTGCAATCACAACTAGCACGAGGAAGCTTCCTCCAGTATTCGAGTCCTTTATATAACAACAATAAGAATTACAGTCAATTAGGGATGCATCCAGTGGCCTCCATGAAAGGAGATCCCTATTTTACTACAGCACTGACTGCTGCTGTAGCGGACTTTATTCTCAAATCGAGTGCACCGTCTTAAGTTAGCATATCAAACAACGTTTGTTGAAACTTGACAAAAGACTGTGTGTATATAGTTAAATGTAATATTATTTTTACTCTTGTATATGGTAATGCGTTCATGGGAGACATCTCTTCGGAAAAAAAAAAAACCCTGAGAATGCGCTCTCCGAGTTGAAATCAAATTTTCATAAACCTCAGACATATCATAAAAATGAATTAAAACGTGCATAATATTGAATATATTCGATGCCAGGATCGGCGACTACATTTTCACAAAACCAATTAAAAAAACTATTGTTCCATTTCTAGAATATGTGAAAAGAAAGCGATCAGAAATATAATTGATTGGCAGCACAGCAGGATAGGATGGTAAGAATAGCAACCTCCTTTAAAAGACCTCGGATTAGTATTCCTCTCTTAAATAAAATGATGCAACATTCTACAAAAACAGTGAATGCTAAATGAAAACAAAAGATTTTCAATCAAGAGTAGCAATTTATATTTCCTGTATTCAACCTCTTTGAAAAGACGACCTAGAGGTTCTATCCTGTTGAAATTAAGCCACAGAAAAACAGTGTAATAGACAGAATATACAGATAGATACAGGAAAATAAATGCAAAATGTCCAATTTTATTAATATTCTGCCAAAAAAAATACAGATTCTTATCCTCTATGCTAGCAGAGGTGCGCTCATATCATTCATCACATTCATTTTCTGTGAACAAAACAGCAGAGCTTCGCTGCATATCTATTTTCCTTCATACCAAAAACAGAGTATATTAACTATGACAGATATATTAAAATTTGGTTGATTTTTGCTAGAAGTCTCTCAAAGCAGGTAGAAGGAGAGAGAGAAAATGCATTAAATGAATTAGATGTTCGAAGCATCTTAGCAACTGTAAGGAAATAAGAGTTTAATGCAATACTGGGGAAGCGGGCTGCACTGTGGCAAGGGAGATTAAATACCGCTGAGTTGGAGTCCATGTCAGCGAACACTCTCCCTTAATTTTCATTGTTATGTAAATCAGTGATGCCTATATTTTTTTGGAGATACTCGAACACATTCTTTGCAAGCGGCTTTGTAAAGATATCTACTAGTTGTTTTTTAATGTATAAAATTCAAGATGGAGATCTCGATCCTTCACCAATTCATGAATGAAGTGATATTTAATATTTATATATTTGTTGTGTTTATGAAATACATGATTTTTAGACAATGCAATGGTTGAATTGTTATCACAATATATTTTTGTAGCATTTTCTTGAGTACACATCAAATTTGAAAGTACTTTTCTGCTGTGGCTCTAACATATTCTATGTTGATTGATGAAAAAATAACAATTGGTTATGATGCAGAGCATTTGAGAGAAGTCATCCACAACCTCTGTACGGTGCTGAATGTCTCTAAATATCCTTTGACTCCTACCGATCCAGGAGGATTTATGTTTCGCTTTGAAAATGAAGACATCAAATTGCAGATTGATTGTTGTCACAGTGAAGAGCTCATTAAGAGCTTTCTGATGCTTTTGACGGTTCACAAAATGGAGCTCGTGTGCGCATCGAGAGCTTTATGACGCATTTCACGGTTCTCAAAATGGAGCCAGTATGTGCAAGATATCACACGTTAAAGATCAAACAAAGAAATAAAAAAAATTGGTTTAGTGGAACATCCAATTGAATGTTGACAATTAACAAGTGGACGACAAATGACGAATGAAGATTGGTCTATGTGGTGGGTCCTCAAACCATATAAAATATCACTATTTATCTCTATGGTCCAATTTTAACTATATTTTATCGAATGTTCCAAACAAACCATATAATATATATCACTATCACATAGCACATTCCAAACCACGTATGCCACGAAGCCACCACATACTTTCAACATGTCACCACATGCCACAAAATACACAGTAATGCCAATTACTGGGCATTGTTTTCCGTGAGTTTCGTGGTATTTAAAAACTAAATATGCCACCCACATCCTAAATGTGGGATAAAATGATATGTGTTTAGCCAAAAGCTCATGCCCACAGATTCGAATGACAGTAAAGACAAAAACGCCGTTGAATCTCTCCCTCTACTAAAGCTAGATATTAAGTTTGAATTGTCGATGTTTAATGGTGAGATTAATGCAAAAAAGATGGATAAATGGATAAATCAAATTGAAGTATATTGTAAGGTCTAGAAGATTGCAGATGATGAGGCTAAAATTCCCCTGGCTACTCTTCAAATGGGAGGCACAACTCTCATCTAGTGGGAGAGTAAGTTGAAGGAAAGCAAGATTAATACATGTAACTTAATTTCCACTTGGAGTGAATTTGTTGATGCACTCAGAAAGCAATTTTATCCGTTAGGCTATATGCAGCAAGCCATGATGGATTGGTAATTTTTGTAGACAAACTAGAGGCCAAAGTGTTCAAGATTATACATAAGAATCTAGGAAAAAGGCTTTACTTTTGAATATTCATCTTTATACATAAAAAACACTCCTTAAGTACATAGGTGGGTTGCATAGTTACTTGAAACATGATTCTGGTTCTCAATCCCACTAGTTTAGATGAAACATGTGTTAAAGCCATTCATTTAACGGCTAGAGGAAAACAGATAAAATAAATTTTTTCTAAAGTTAAAAGTAAGCAATTGATGTTAAACATTCTAAAGGCCAAAGTTTTGGAAAGGGTAAACAAAAATCTATTGTTATTGTTCATAAAGGAAAGGGTAAGCCATTTTACAGTAATTGTAAGAAAAATCATGGTGAGTCTAAGTGTTGAAAATTACATCCTAAGTTAAGTCCTTTTAACAGGTTTAAGAAGGATAAGAAAACTAATACTGTGGTTCAGGATCTAGGTTCAGACTCTTAAGATGAAACTAAAATCACAGCTATGAGTATGCAGAATTGTTCTTCTCTTTTTGTTTCTAGTACTAAGTCATCTAATGTTGCTTTCTCTTCAAACTAGAAATTTGTGCATGATGATAAGAAAAGAAATGAGTTGTTCCACATTAGGGTTGTTGCAAAATATACTAATATTGACACTTTATTTGATAGTGAATCACAGGAAAACTTGATTTCTGAAGAGATTGTTAAAAAGTTAGGCCTACAAACAAATCCCAATCCGAAACCCTATCCACTTGGTTGAGTATGTGATGATGCAAAAATGCAAGTAACCAAAACTTGTAGATTGAAATTTGTCATCACATCTAAATTCATGGATGAGGTTGATCTGGATGTAGTCCCTCTGGACATATGTAGGATTGTTTTAGGAAGCCCTTATCTTTATAATAGAAAATCAATCTTTTATAAGGAGGAGAATAAGTACTTGTTTGTTAAGGACGGTATTAAATATATAGTCAGAGTACATCATGTTAAGATGAGTCTTTCTTTGGTTATAGTAAGGCAAATGAAAAGACTAGTCAATTCAAGAAAGAATTTTTGTCTCATATTGATTAAGTCTAAGGAAAAAGAATATTCCTAGGGTATGAAAAATTGTGATCCTAAACATAAGAAAGAATTGGTTGAAATCATTTCTAGTTATGATGATGTGCTTTGGGATCCCAAAGGGTTGCCCCCTAAAAAGGGAGTTCAATATGAAATTCAATTGTTACATGATTCTCCTCCCCCTAACATTGGCATGTACAGGTTATTAGTGGTGAAAAATGAGGAAATCAAAACGCAAGTAATGAAACTTTTAGAAAAGGGTGTTATTCATCCTAGTACATATCCTATTGGTTCACCTATCATTTTGGTGCCAAATAAATATGGCACATGGAGAATGTGTGTTAATTTTCATGCTTTGAATAAAATTACTATTAAGAAATGATACCCTCTTCCTTGTATTGATGATTTGTTAGATTAGTTAAGAAATGCTATCTATTTCACTAAGTTAGACTTGAAAAGTGGTTATCATCAAGTTAGAATTAATGAAGGTGATATTTGGAAAAATGATTTTAAAACAAAACTAGGATTGTTTGAATGGTTTGTCATGCCTTTCGGGTTATGCAATGCACCAGCTACATTCATGTGTTTGATGAATAATATTTTCAGGTCATTCCTTGATGATTTTGTTATAGTCTACTTAGATGATATTTTGATCTTTAGTTAGTCTTAGGAAGATCATGTGATTCATATTAGGAAAGTCATGGATGCATTGAGAAAGGAGAAATGTTATTTGAAATTGTCTAAATGTGATTTTGGTAAGACCTGTTTGGTTTACTTAGGTTCTATTGTAGGACATGGTGAATTAAAAATTGATCCTACAAAAGTAGAGGTTATAGTTAAATGGCTTAAACCCAATAATGTAAATGAGGTTAGCTTTTTTTTTGGTGTAGTACAATATTAGATAAAATTCATTGCTAATTTCTCATTTATTGCATCACCTTTGCATTCTTTGACCAATACTAAATAGGCCTTTCAGTGGGGAGGCAAGCAACAAAGGGCCTTCGACACTTTGAAGACAAAGATTAGTATTGCTCCTGTCTTGGCACTTCTTGATTTGCAACAGCCATTTGAGATTGATACAAATGCAAGTGATTACGCTATGGGAGCTATTATGATGCAAGAAAAGAAACTAGTATGCTATCATTTTGAGACATTCATAGGTGCGGTAAGAAACTATCTGACTTATAATAAGGAATTGTATGCATTGGTTCAAAGTGTTAAGAAGTGGAAACATTACTTGATGGGAAAGGAGATAGTGATACATACAAATCATCAACCCTAATAGTATCTTCAATCATAGGCCAAGCTACAATAGTCTAGGCATTTTCATTGGATGGGTTTCCTGCAGCAGTTTCATCTTGTGATCAGGTATAAGAAAGGTACACAGAATAAAGTTGTTGACATGATTTCTAGACCTCCTATGGTAGTTGCATATATTCTTTTACATCATAGTTCTTTGTCTCATGAAAGTTATAAAGAACAATATGTTGATGATGTTGACTTCAAGGATGTGTACAAAGATTTAATGAGTGGTAAATAGGTAGAAGAATCAGACTATCATGTGCATAATGGAAATATATATCATTTGGGTAAACTTTGCATTCTTCAAAATGATAGGGTGCACATGATTAAGGAAGCACATACTTCTGTTATTTTTGGTCATTTTGGAGTAGGTAAAATGGTTACACATTTAAGAATGTATTGTTATTTACCTCTTATGCAGGAAAATGTTGCCAAATATATCAAGGGGTGTGTTATTTATGCCACAAGAAAGCCTAGTAACAGGAAATTGGAACTTTACACTTTACCTATTCCTACCCGTCCATGGAAAAGTATTTACATAGATTTTGTAGGGGGTTCCTATGTCATGGAGGAAACATGATTACTTGTATGTGGTAGTGGATAAATTTATCAAGATGTGTGTTTGGATTCCTTGCACTAAGTAGATTACAGGGGAAGGTATGGCACACTTGTTCTTTCAGTATGTATGGGTTCATTTTGGTTTGCCCACGTCTATTATTTCTGATCAGGATTCTCAGTTTCTTGGGAAATTTTGGTCAACACTATGAGATTTAATGGACACTAAGTTGAATAAGAGCACTATGTTTCATCCATATACCAATGGTCAGACAAAGGTTGTGAACTGTATAATGGTACACTTGATTAGGGGATATTTCAGTAAACATTCTATGTTGTGGGATGAACATTTATGCTATATACAACATGCTTACAATTGTGCACTTCATTTTTCTACTATGAAATCTCCTTTTGAATTTTTTTAATGGATATTTGCCTAATTCTCCTCTAGATGTTTGTTATGGATATGATTCATCTATTGATGAATGTAATGATGCTTTTAAATCCAAGAAGTTGATTGAAAAGATACAACAAGTACCCTAGGCTATCTGAGATTAGTTGGAGAAAAATCAGGGAAAATACAAAGCAAGACATGACAAACATCGTGTTGATCACCAATTTGTTGTAGGTGATTTGTATGGCTTCACATCAGTAAGGAAAGATTGATATGTGAAGGTAAAAATTTGAAACCAATCTGGTATGGTCTTTTCTAGATTATAGAAAAGATTGGTAGAAATACTTTCTGATTAGATTTTCCATCTTATATGTAGATTTATTCCATTGTGAATGTGGAAAATATAAAATTTTATGAACCTTAGATGATTGTAGATCTTGATGAGAGTCTATTCATTCCTTCTGTTGATGATTTTGCACCTGAGTATCTAACAAAATTTCAAGAAGATACAATTCTTAACAAGAAGGTGCAGACTTCATGAAAGGGAGATGTTGAGTATCTTCATGTTGGTCTCAAAGGGATGCACCCAAAAAAGGCCAAATGGATGGAAGACAAAAGTGTGAGGGAGAAATACCCTCACCTATTTACCAACTAATCAACTTTTGGAGGCCCACAAGCTCCTAGTGGGAGGATTGATCCAGAAGGATCTATGTTTCACTCTAAAAATGAAGACGTCAAATTACAATTTGATCATTGTCACAATGAAGAGATCATCAAGATATTTTTGGTGTATTTCATGGTTGACAAAATAGAGCTCATATGTGCAAGATATTGCACATCAAAGATCAAGCACGAAAATAAAAAAATTGGTTTGGTAGAACATCCATTTGGGCATCGACAATTGGCAAGTGGTGAGTAAAGATTGGTCCATGTGGTGTGTCCTCAAGCCACCACATGGATTTTCACCATTTAACTATTTATCTCTATGGTCCAATTTTGACTATATTGTAATTAATTATTATCAAATTTTTCAAAAAAACCATATAATCTATCACTTCCATATGACACCTCATACTTTCCACATACATGCCACAAGACCAATGTTTCATGTCAAGCTCCAACCCACGTATACCACGAAGCCACCACATACTTTCAACATGTCACCACATGCCATGAATTACACGGTAAAGCCAATTACTTGGCATTATTTTCCATGAGTTTTGTGGTATATAAAACCTAAATATGCCACCCACATCTTAAATGTGGGATAAAATGATATGTATTTATAAAATGCCCATGCCCACAGATTTGAATCATGGCATTTTGGATAAAATGATAAGGGCTTGACTATTACATCCGTGGGTTCAAGAACTATATAAAGTTCTTGGGGTATTATTTGAAGCATGGTTTTTAGTATTATTTTGTGGAGATAAGGCATGCATGAGAGTGGTGGAGGGACCTAGAGATTTTTAAAGGCCTCAAATAATATAGTTTTATTTGGAGAGTATCTCTTCGATATATTCAAGTTCATAAGATGATTTTAGAGACTTCTAAGAAATCGTAAAGCAATTTTTGTGATAATTAATAAGGATAAATCCCCATTGGAGTAGATTTGAAGATGTAGGCCTTGTGCCAAACTCTGTTATCAAATCATGTGTGGTATTTCTATCATTTTATCTCTTTTATTATTCACACTCTTAAATTTCTATCTATTATGGATAATTAAATTCTTTAATCATTTAAAATATATGTTTTAATTAAATGGATAAATTAAAGTTTTGATCCATTATAAGTGTGTGTTCTACTATAACGACACTTATTTGATTTTGATTACGGATCACCTACCATTCATCTCATTGGCAAACTTAATTTCAACATCTCCCTAGTTGCTACTAGTCACCCTTTTCCTTAGGTCACAAAGGCTAAAAATAGATTTAGGTTATCAAGAATCAATATTATTTTCATGAATAGTGTCTATTAATCACATTACACTTGTTATACCCCTTATGAGTTCCCCATTGTCCCTCAACACTCATTTCCCCCTTCTTAGTCATCAAATACCCTTAGGCTTATAGCCTTCTATTTTAGTCTTTTCCTTTGATTGATCAATAAAACACCTTTTTTAAGGTCTAAGACTGCTTTGAAGCACCTTTTATCTATATTTAGGTACTTAATAGGTTTAAATAACTTATTCAATCTCTATCACTAGTTTCTTCATCTTCCTTGGTCTCCAATTCGCCCCTTTCATCTATCTATGTATCGTTCCTTAAAAATATATACCATACATATGATAGATATCTAAATATTCATGATTCATTTGACAAACACAAAACCGAACAAGCCTAAAAAATTTCATTGAAAATGGATGGTTCAATCTCGAGTTATGCTTAAAACCCTAATTCTAGGGTTTCCATGACCAAGACAGGGCTGAAAGCCTTAAATTTTGTATATCTCTCAATGTATAGGGTTTCAAAATCCCTAAATTCTTTCATTAGGTCTATATGGACCCCCTTTCACCTTTTCATCACTTTTCCCAACCTTGTCAATGCATTTAATATGTGAATATAATGAAAACACAGTGGATAGGGTGTTCCCCATTGACTATGTATAGAGACCAAGTGTAGTGTGTTCAAGTCTGACACTTCAACCAAGGTTCTGAGGCTTGATTTAAACCTTTAGAACCACCTTATCACTCTAAAACCCTAAAACACCACTCTTTTCAACTATTTATAATTGTTCATCATAAATCATAGTGTTTTACTTCTTTATATAGGGCTAAATAAGTACCTAGGAATTGTCTATGTTCAATCAATTATTTGATTGTATCAAAAGTTGGATTTTGATAACTAAACTTCTATCGTAGTTTCAATACCCTAAAAAAACCCATCATCAACACTTATTCCTTCAATTTTTATTATGTATCACTCCTTCACACAAAACATGGAACTTTCTCCTAGTATTATTCACAGTCATTTTGTCAATCACTTTTACTTAATCTTGAGTCTTGAATTCAACTTCCACATAGTGATATTCTCATATCAAGGTTACAAATCTAAATTTCACTACGTTCAACCATACATGTCACTTATTTGATGTGAACTACGTATAACAGGACCATTATGAAACATGACACATTTCTTGGCTAACCAAATAGGAAACCTAACCTTCTTATCAAATATAATTTAGTCTTAACCTTCCCTGAGTGAAGGTATAAATAATATATTCTCACAACATAATATAGACTCAACACAAAGATTTAAATACCCTTGAATCAATATTTCCTAGGTACTGTTCCAACCATACATGGATGCAACAATAAACACACAGGGTTTCTTACTATGAACAGGGTACATGGATTGATCAACAAGACTGGATCCTATCCTATGTAAATGAACTCTTAATGAATTGTGTTTACTCTCCACTTTGACAACACATTCTACACTTCTTCTCAAGTGAGTTGATATTAAACCCCACCTTCCCATGCAAAGAGAAACTTAATCAAGAAAGTAGGGTCAATGGTCGAATGATCATAATTCCCGAGTTCCTCTTTTAAATTCCATTTATTCCATCACCTGAAAGTATAGGTATGATCTAACAATGTTCACAATTATATTTTAGGGGTCATTTAAACCTTTATCTACTTGGTTGTCTCATGCCATTTATGTTCCATCTATGATTCAACCTACAAACATATATATAACAAGTATGTGTACATGGATCCTTCAAAGCTCATTCAAAATAATGAGGATGCTAACAAAGATCAATCTAAAAACTAGTAATAAATACAACACAGAGGCCAACTTATATTTTTTCATCGACTTCAATATTTATTTCATTACTGTCCACACATGGACTAGAACATCCTTCTTGAGGATTCTTGAATAATTCTTTATCAGACCTTCCTTCTTACCTCTCTTAAAGGTCTCTATTTTCTCTAAAACCTATCCTACACCAATATATACCCCCCAAAATGACTTCTTTCTTTTTCTTTCAACATAGACTTGGAGTTGGTTACACTCAACTTCTCTTCATAACTAACTTCTTATGCATCATTCAACATATGGGTGAAGAGTGGATATACAAGCCATGAATTCCACTTTAGGGATATGACATATATAACTTATATTTATCATTTTCAAAACTTCCTAATCCCCTAGACTCATATATTCAGTCCTATACAAGCATTTGGCCTTCTAGGCTTATTTACAAGATTTGAATTTTCAAACTACTAGTTTCGGAGGGAAAAATCTAAATACTACCAATACTCATTCATCAGACTCTAAAGGACTCCATATAAATTAATGGACCTTGAAAATATGTCTTAACCCACACTAACTCTCCAAACTTCACTAATTTGACTCTTTAAGATCAAAATATAAAGTTATCCACTTCTTGCCTTGATGCCCCTGCATCATACTCCTCAGGAGGGAGAAAACTTGAGCCACTTTCTTTCTTTATTTCCTTAAAATTTATACTTTTATGTTCCTTCATATGTGCTTGATTTATGGTTATCCTGAATTTCTCCCTTATTTTTTCCAAATGCTTGCATTTCTTCCTTGTGGCTTTGTCTAGCTTCCTTGTCGATTCATCTTCCACATCCATGAAGTGTTCCCACTACTGTACCTTCTTATTTTCTACATATTACACCTTTTACAATTCATTTTGGATCTCCTCATACTCATTTTCAACCAAATTGTGTGATTTTATCTTCCTCATGCTTGCTTCATGACTTGTTTCCTCATCAATCTCTCTTATGGCTTGCTTGTCTATAAATTCTTGTGTCTTATTCATGCTATCATCTTTGTCATGAGGCTCTATTGGAATTTATTGTATGTCAAAATTTATCATTTTCTTACCTACACTCTCTTTTTATGCCACTTCTTCAGACTTCTTATCTTCTTGATGCCTTTTCCCATCATCTTGTTCACTATGCAAGAGCAATTTCTTGTCCCACACATCCTCTTCATAGTATACTATGATTCGACCAATATTTGACCTATCATATTCACATTTATCAAATGAAAATTCAGATTGATCTTGATCCAACAAGTACCTTACCTTGTGTAGTTGTGCATACTCCATTTCTTTGCTTGCTTGCTTGCATATTTGCACAAATTCTTATGCTTCTTCTTGTTGCTCTTCTCTTAAGTTTTCTTGGATTTTATCCTTGATATTTACCTGATGTTCTTCACCTATTTTCATCTCTTTTGAGGTAATAGAAATATCCTCTATCATCCTCAATTTATCTTGCAACTTGTGTGCATCAATATCTTCATTTGCATCATCAAACCTTGGCTCACATTGTTCTTCAATGTCTTGGGCAGCCGCTTGTTTGACTTTTCCTTTCACTCCCTCATTTTTGAGAGTCATATAACTACCCTCTCACTATAAATCATGCCTATCAAGCACTCTTTAAGGTGTTTCTTCTTCATCTTGCCATGCTTTACATTTATCCATTAATGCCATGATTTCTCTATGCAATAAATCTTCATATTTAAAATCAAACTCAAATATATCATCATATAACACATTTAAAAAAAAAATCCAACACTTATTCTATATCATGCATTTATTTTCTTTTTCACATGGTTGTATCTTCACTTCCTTAGTTTGGTTTGCTTGCACCATTTTGCTTGTGCGCTTTGTTGGCTTGCCATCCTCTTCCATCTTCATAGATTCTTGGTGTCCACTTGAAATAGGACTCTCCTTTTTTCTTATCATGTTCTTTACCACTCATTTACTGCCTTGAATCTTCTTGGGCTGACACTTGCCTCTCTTTGCATCACTCTCATGCCTCATGCCTTGATCATCTATCTTGCCAACCTTATGTTCCTTGTCATTTATCTTTTATTTCCACATTCATGTTTGCTTTCCATTCATGACTTTGCTTTGTTTGACATCTTTATTGATTTTCTCTTATTTCTTCCTATCATATACTTGTTTAAGCCATTTAGGCCATACAAACCCATGGCCATGTTCGCCTTTTGAGGGCTACACTTTGTCATGTTTTATTTTTACCTGTATATCAGCCTTGCCTTCTTCATATATACAATCAAATTCAACATTCAAACACTCATGTACCTGAAATGGTAACTACTACAAACTTGTCTCTTCCTTGATGTCTTCATGGGTGACTTCCATATCTTCTTTGTATGCTTCTTCTTCACTTGTTTCAGCTGGTATGCATGTCAATGCATCATAAAACTCCTCATTTTCAGCATCTTATACATGTGAAATGCCTTCAATATTCATCATCTTGTCTTCTTCATGAAGTTATTTCTCTTTGTCATTCTCTTGCCACTTGATGGGTATCATTCTTGACCCATTATTAATCAACTTTGAGGCCTCATGCTTTGACTTCACCACTTTTTTTTTCATATAGAACTAGAGAACATATAGTCTCTTTGATTATCTTTGGCATAGACATATTCCATCTTCTCTTATCCTCATTCTTTTGTGCTCTCCTTGGCACTTCTTTCTCTTTCTTGTTCTCTTCAATGAGAACTGTCTTCTCTACCTTGATTTCTTGCTGCTCACTTGGAAACATCTCTCTTCTCTTGCCTCTTTGGGATGCCTTTTCTCTTTTTTCTCACTCTTCAAAACACCTTTCTTGTGCCTTCTTCTTCTTCTTCTCATGAGTGACTCTATGGGCCACTTCACCTTTGTTTTCATACTCCAACCACTCCATTGGCTTTCTTGTTCTCTCATGAGCTTCACCATGAGCTCTATTTTCTCAAATCTCTGACCCAACTCTTTTCTTATCTCTTTTAATGATTTTTTTATATCCATCTTCCCCATTTCTCTTCTATTTCTTGGCTTATTTAGACCTTTCTATTAGCAAGTCCTTTAAGATTGCCTTTTAGACCTCTTGTGGGCCTTTCCTCTTCTTTAGTCCTCTCTCTAGGATCTCTTCTCAATTCTTTTGAATCTCTTTTGGAGTCTCTTTTTCTCTT
Source organism: Torreya grandis (assembly GCA_037957365.1). Taxonomy (NCBI): domain Eukaryota; kingdom Viridiplantae; phylum Streptophyta; class Pinopsida; order Cupressales; family Taxaceae; genus Torreya; species Torreya grandis. The sequence continues at coordinate 128,473 of JARHVA010002339.1, forward strand.
AGATATTCAATGCTTTATTTTCCTCTCTATCTCTTCAAGCCATCTCTTGACTAGCTTCTTGTCCTTCTGAAAGGAATTTTGGGGACTTATCTCTTCACTTTATCTCTCTTATCCTTCTATATGTTGACCTTATCAGATCATACATGTAACATCCTCTTCTCTTCAACACCTTGCAAGGTTATCTCTCAAGTATACCTCATTTCATATGCATGTATCTAAAATCAACAAATTATAAAGCAATCAAAATATAATTTAACCCAACCATACCTTACTATTTTTGATACCAAAATGATGCAGAGCATTTTGGAGAATTCATCCACAACCTCTGTATGGTCTTGAATGTCTCTAAATATCCTTTGACTCTTACCATTCATCTCAATGGCAAACTTAATTTCAACCTCTCCCTAGTTGCTACTAGTCACCCTTCTCCTTAGGTCACAAAGAGTAAAACTAGATTTAGGTTATCAAGAATCAATATTTTTTTCATGAACAGTCTCTTTTAATCACATTACACTTTTTATACTCCTTATGAGTTCCCCATTATCCCTCAAGACTCATTTTTCCCTTCTTGGTCACCAAATACCCTTAGGCTTATAACCTTTTGTTTTAGTATTTTCTTTCTATTGATCAATAAAACATCTTTTTTTAAGGTCTAAGACCACTTTAAGGCACCTTTTATCTATTTTTATCTATTCAAGAGGTTTAAATAAATTATTTGATCTCTATTACCACTTTCTTCCTCTTCTTTAGTCTCTAATTAGCCCCTTTGTATCTATCTCTATCTCAGTCCTTAAAAATATATACCATACGTAAGGTAACTATCTAAATATTCATGATTCCTTTGATAAACACAAAACCCAACAAGCCTATAAAATTTCATCTAAAATGGACAATTCAATCTTGAGTTATGCTTCAAACCCTAATTCGAGGGTTTCCATGACTAAGACAAGGCCGAGAGCCTTAAAATTTATATATCTCTCAATGTACAAGATTTAAAAACCCCTAACTAATTTAATTAGGTCTATATGGACCCCCTTTCACCTTTCTATCACTTTTCCCAACCTTTTCAATGCATTGAATATGTGAATATAATGAAAACATAGTAGACTGGGTGTTCCATGTTGATTGTGTATAGAGACCAAGTGTAGTGTGTTCAACTCTGACACTTCAACCAAGGTTCTAAGGCTTGGGTTAAACCTATATAACCACATTCTCACTCTAAAACCCTAAAATACAACTCTTTTCAACTATTTATAATTATTGATCATAAATCATAGTGTTATGCTTCCTTATGCAGGGCTGAGCAAGTACCTAGAAACTCTCTGTGTTCAATCAATTATTTAAATGTATAAAAAGTTGGATTTTGATAACTCCACTTATATCATAGTTTCAATACCCTAATAGACCCAAAATCAACACTTGTGCCTTCAATTTTCATTTTGTATCACTCCTTTGCATAAAACATGGAACTTTCTCCTAGTTTTGTTCATAGTCATTTTGTTAATCACTTCTACTTAAGTTTGAGTCTTGAATTCCACTTCCACATAGTTATATGCTCATATCAGGGTTCCAAAGCAACTGTTCACCATGTTCAACCATACAAGTCACTTATTTGATGTCAACTGTGTATAATAAGATCATTATGAAACATGGCACATTTCTTGGCTAATCGAATAGGAAACCTAACCTTCTTGTCCAATAAAATGTAGTCTTAACCTTCCTTGAGTGAAGGTATAAATAATATATTCTCACAACATAATATAGACTCAACACAAAGAGTTAAATACCCTTGAATAAATGTCTCCTAGGGATTGTTCCAACCATAACAAGGATGTAACAATAAACACATAGGGTTTCTTTTTTTGAATAAGGTATATGGATTGATCAACAAGACTAGATCCTATCCTATGCAACTAAACTCTTAATGCATTATGATTACTCACCAATTTGAAAACACATTCTACACTTCTTCTCAAGAGAGTTGATATTAAACCCCCACCTTACCATGAAAAGAGAAATTTGATCAAGAAAGCAGGGTTAGTGGTTAAATGATCATAATTCCTAAGTTCCTCTTTTAAATCCCATTTATTCCATCACTTGAAAGTATAGGCATGATATAAAAATGTTGACAATTAGATTTTAGTGGTTTTTTGAACCTTCATCTACTTGGTTGTCTCATGCCATCTATGCTTCAACCTTCATATATATATATATATATATATATATATATATATATATATATATAAAGTCTGTATACATGGACCCTTCAAGGCTCATTCAAAATAATGAGGATGCCAACAAAGATCAATCTAATAACTTGTAATAAATACAACATAGAGGCCAACTTATCTTTATTCATGGACTTCAATATTCATTTCATTATTGTCCACACATGGACTAAAGCATCCTTCTTGAGGATTCTTGAATAATTATTTATCAAACCTTCCTCCTAACCTCTCTTAGACATCTCTATTTTCTCTAACACCTATCCTATGCCAATCTATCCCCCAAAAAATGACTTCTTTCTTTTTGTTTCAACGTAGACTTGGAGTTGGTTACACTCAACTTCTTTCCATAACTAACTTCTTACTCATCACTCAACATATCGGTGAAGAGTGGCTATACAGTCCATGACTTCCACTTTAGGGATATGACATATATAAATTATATTGATCCTTTTTTTGACCTCCTAATCCCACTAGACTTATCTATTCACTCTTATACACGCATTTGGTTTTCTAGGCTTATTTAGAGGATTTAAATTTTCAAACTACTAGTTTTAGAGGGAAAACTCCAAACACTACCAAGACTCATTCATAGGACCCTAAAGGAGTCCATATACATGAATGGACATTGAAAAGGTCTCTTAACCCATGTTAACTCTCCAAACTTGACTAATTTGACTCTTTAAGATCAAAATACAAAATTAACCACTTCTTGCCTTGATGCTCCTGCATTAGGTTGCTTCTTTGATGAAAAACATAACATGAAGTGCATTTTCTATCATCCATGCTACCTCTCCAATCTCTATCCATGTAACCAATTAGCTTGAAATCATCTGATGGTGTATACATGATCCCAAAACACTTTTTTCCAGCTATATATCTCAAAATTCTTTTCTCGTCTTTCCAATGAGACTCTTTTGGATTGTTCATGAATATTGAGATAAGACTAACCCCATACATAATGTCTGGTCATGTGGAAGTTAGATAGATGAGGCTACCAACTAATCTATTGAATAAACTTGATTCAACACTTGAAATTTTATCCTTTTTTCTAAGTTTTAAACCCATTACAATTGGTGTAGGAGATGAATTTACTTTCAACATCTTGAACCTTTTCAAAAAATTATTAGCATACTTTGATTGACAAATGAAAATTCTTTGCTAGGATTGATTTAATTCTATGCCATGAAAATATCTCATAAGCCCCAATTCAATCATCTCAAATTCAATTTTCATGGCTACCTTAAATGATTCAATTGATAATTTTTTGGTAAAAATTAAGTCATCCACATACAAACATATTATCAAGATTTTCCCTTCATCATTCACTTTGACATACAAAGTTAATTCATTTCCACATTTTCTGAAAGCATTATTCACAAAATAAGAATCTATTCTACTATACCAAGCTCTAGGAGCTTACTTCAATCCATATAATGCCTTTTTTATCTTGTACACATTGTTCTCTTCTCCTTGAACTTAATAACTAGGTGGTTATTTTATGTAAACTTCCTCTTCTAAAAAATCATTCAAGAATGTTGATTTGACATCTATTTGATAAATCTTCCAACTGTTTTGAGTTGTAATGGATATCACCATTCTAACAGTGTGAAGTCTTACTACATGTGCAAATCTTTCATTATAATCTATGCTTGGTTGTTGTGTAAATCCCTTAACTACTAGTCTTTCTTTGTGTTTCTTAACTTTCCTATATGCATTAAACTTTGTTTTGTAAACCCATTTTACTCCAATCACATCCTTTCATTTAGAAAGATCTACAAGATCCCAAGTTTGATTCTTTTCAATTGATTGAATTTATTCATCCATAGCTATAATCTAATTGTCATCTTTGATTTGCATCCTCAAAGTAAATTGGATCATCTTATGTTAGGAATGCAAAATCAAAACATAAATCCATATTTTTAGCTTCTTGTGACTCATCAGAAATCTCCTTTAGACTACAGGTCTTATTTGAAGTGTTTATTGACTATGATCTCAATCATGTAAGTGTTGTATTGAATGATTTGCTGATATTATTACTAGATGGAGTAAATGGATGTGGAGTGCTAGGTGACTTAGAAGGCATTATAGGAACATTTACTTGTGGATCTTGAGGAACGTTTTCTTGTGTATCATCTTCTACCATCTCATTTTCATGTGGTATGCCTACTATAATTATATTTTTTTCAATGCTTCCATCCCATGCTTCTTATTCAACAAATTCTATATCATGATTGATTATTACCTTCTTTGTAACTGGATTGTATAATTTCTATGCTTTGGATTGTTCACTATATCCCCAAAAAATGCACTTTTTGCTTCTATCATCTAAATTATTTCTCAAATATTGAGGTATCAAGGAGTATGTTACACATCCAAAGACTCTCAAATGTGAGACATTATGTTTCTTCTTGCTCCAAACTTATTGTGGTATCTTATTTATCACTACTTTTGTTGGACACCTGTTCAGAATGTATACCACACATGTAACTGCTTTAGCCCAATATTTATTTAGTAGATGCTTCATTTTTATCATGCTTCGTGTCATTTCCATAATTTTCCTATTCTTTCTTTCTATTACTCCATTTTGTTGAGGTGTTTATCTTGTTTTAATTTTTTTTCTTATTCGATTTGCCTTACACAAATTTAAAAAATCATTTGATATGTATTCTCCACCTCGATCAATTCTTAATATTATGATGTATTATCCACTTTCCTTTTCAAAATTTGCCTTAAACTCCTTAAAAATAGTAAATACATCTTATTTGTATTTCAATAAATAGACCCAATTTTTGTAGTTGAAATCATCAATGAATGTCAAGAAATATATATTTCCACATATGGATGGTGTTTGCATCCATCCACAAAGGTCTAAATGGACTATTTCAAGTGGATGCCTTGCCTTATAAGATTTCCCAACTGGAAATTTTTTTCTATGTTTCTTTGCAAGCATACAACTCTCACATGTTGCTTTAAGTGGCTTTATTAGTTGCAATCCATATATCCTTCTCTTTCTATACAATAGCTGCAAACCTCTAAAGTTTAGATGCCCAAATCTTAAGTACCATATCCAAGATTGATCCTTGCATGAAATTATAAATACTACTTCATCAATTATTTGTAATCCTTGAGGTTCTAAAATTAGTTCACTTTGGATCTTAAGAGGAAACACTTCATTCTTCATCATTTCAACTTTTACAATTAGCCTATTGCTGGGTTTCTTATCTAAAATCACACATTCACCATTCTCAAAGTATATCCTATACCCTTTTTTCACCAATTGACCATTGCTTATTAAATTATGTTGCAATCCAAGGACATAGTATACATTGGGGATATGCTTATTTTCACCTTGTTTTGTTATTATGTTAATTGATCCTTTCCCCGTGACTGATACTTTGTGATCATTTCCCAATTTTAATTTAGATTTTACCAAATCATCTATTGTTGTAAATAACTCCTTGCTTCCACTCATATGATTGCTACACCCACTATCTAAGGATCACACTTCCTTTGACCTCTCTTGTGAAACATTACATGTTATCAACATAGTATTTTGTTCACTAGTGTTGGGCTGATTTTCATTTGTAAAATTTGCCTTTTGTTTATTCATATCATATTGCCTTTTTCTACATTCAGATGCAAAATGCCCAAATATTTTATAATAATAACATTAGATGTCTGATTTATCATACCTTTTTCCTTGATGATGGCCATGAAAATTGGTACTAGCTCTTCCTCTTGATGGTGTGAAAGATGTATGTAGGCTTGATGTTGGTCTAATTTCAAATTGAGAAGATTCACATCCAGCTCTTGGTGAAAAATAACCTCTACCTCTGTTGTAATTTGATCTCCCTCTTGTTCTATTGACTAAAAGTTGAGTTTTAAATGCATTCTCAAATGAAGATGACCATAAATAGTTTAGCTTTTGCTCATGTGACAGTAATGACCCCATTAATTCATCAACTGATAGCTGAGTTAAATCCTTAGATTCTTCAATGGCCACTACATCTGAATCAAATTTTGTAGGCAAGCTTCTAAGTACCTTTTCTAAAACCTTGTATTCTTTTAGACTCTCATCATGAGTTCTAATTTGATTCACAATGCCCATTACATGTGTAAAAAATGAATATATATTATCTAACTCTTTCATATGAAGATTCTCAAAATCTCTTCTAAGTATTTACAATTTGGCATTTTTAACATTGCTTGTACCTTGTTATCATGTTTGCAGGCTTTTCCATGCTTGCTTTGACCTTGTAGTAGTTGTAACTCTTGGAAATATTGATTCCTCCATGGCTTGCTGGATAAAAAACAATGCTTTGGCATCTTTCTTCTTATTTTCCTTCAGTAGATCCTTCTTTGCTTGTGACAATGCTTGATATGCTTGTTGGTTTGCTAGATCAAGGAACCCATTTTCCACTGAATCCTAAACATCTTGTGAGTAGAATAGGGTTTTCATTTTTGTGCTCCAAAAATCATAATTTTTCCCTTTAAAAAATGGTATTTGGGGTTGAGAAATGCTTCCAGTTACTACTATCATGGATTCTTCAAAATAATATCGTTCTTTTGCTTTCAACTAAGAGTTTATCCCCCTTTTTTTATAAACCACTGCGTTACCTCTAAGTCTTGTGAGAATCTTTTGCTAGAATGAACTGATATAGTCCTTGTTTGGAATGATGATAGTTGCCTTTTTGATCTTTCTTGGGATCTCTACTAAGCTCTGATACCAAATTATTAAAATTATGCCATAGAAAAATAAAGTAATAGATAGAATATACAAATAGATACAGGGAAAAAAATGTAAAATGTCCAATTTTTTTAATATTTTGCCAAAAAAATATAGATTCTTATCCTCTATGCCAGTAGAGGTGTGTTCATATCATTCATTTTCTATAAAAAAAAAACAACAGAGTTTCATTTCATATTTATTTTCCTTCATACCAAAAATAGAGCATATTAACTATGACAAATATATTAAAATTTGGTTGCCTTTTGTTAGAAGTCTCTCGAAGCAGGTAGAAAGAGAGAGAGAAAATGCATTAAATGAATTATATGTTCGAAGCATGCTAGCTCTTATAAGGAAATAAAAGAGTTTAATGCAATACTGGTGAAGCGAGTTGAGCTATGGCAGGGGAGATTAAATGCCACTGAGTTGGAAACCATGTTAGCCAACATATTCCTCTTTTAAATACAAAATTTTGGTACATAGTAGCTCTATGCACTACCTCTATAAGAGCCATATAATTAATTGTTTGAAACTAATTCAAGACAAACTTGTGTTCCTTAAAGGAGATAATTATACTTCCATCTCCAACTTGTGTTTTTAAAAATTGCTTGCTAAGGACTACTACTTCAGTGAATATACTAGAAAATATTGGTAAATATAGGAACAATACTCCCTTATTCATAGAACTCTACTTGTTTACATTCATATGGTGTATTTCCTCTACAATACTTAATGAGTTCATCCCCTATGATCTGAGTATCATTTTTTTTAACTTCAGTGATATTAAGGTTAAGCTTGCAAAGATATACTAAAAAATGACCTATCACGAGTTTCCTTCCATTCTTATTTACTCCAATTCGTTATTGCATATATTAGAGTTGCTCATGAATATTGGTCTTCTAATAGCCTACCAAGGCACATTTCGATTCTGAATACATGAGTTGGTTTTGCATATATTGATTATCTTAGATGAATCTGTTTCATGTGTACATATATTCTTAATTTTTATGGATTATAATTTGGTTAAGTAGACTTTGAATTTGTGCTTCATTACAATGTTTTAAGCAATAGAACTTTTTTATCTTTTTGAAGAGAAATTGAGCATAGAGTTTATATATTCCTTCACTTCCATAATTCCTCCTTAATCCAATTACTTAATTTGATTCATAGATCTAAAACCTTTCTCTATGGTCTTTTAGAAATTTAATCCCATATGTATATCAAAATTGGTGCCAACTCACCTAAATATTGTTTAACTCCTTTTCTTGGAATTCAATCTCCACACATGTAATGCCTCACCTAACTTCATTTTGGATTATGTCTATAAGTTAATTATTAATCTAGATTGGATCCATTAATTGAAATGTTTTATACAATTTGTATTATGATTTTATTTATGTACCCCTTAATTATTATATATTGAATCAAGTGATTGTGATAATAAGCATTTGATTATTATATTTGTAATTATATTTATTCATATCATAGATTTACCATGATAAGTATAATGTATATATAGGAAACAATATTTTTAAAATGGATTCTAATATATATATATAAATATAAAAGATGAGTTTGCAAAGGTTTCTATTGAATTCATCATGTAATTTTATCAATCAACATGACACAAATGAGAGCTCATACAATAAATATTTACAAACTAGCATAAATTATATTAACATTATTATTAATGATAATCATCTTATATGCAATTATTTTATGTGACACATTGGTTACATTGAAACTTGGCACCTTTGGTTTGGGTGGCATAAATACAAGCAAAGACATCATTAAGTGTGAGATATCCTCCATGTGACTATGGAAAAATATAAAAATGCTTCATTGCTAGTAAAATATAAAGACTGACAAAGTAAAATGGGCCACATAATTATAATTTTAAAAAAAACTAGGGTCTCAATTTAATTGGTAAGTGTGAAATATCATAAAGCGATCCACAAACGAAACAATAACTACGGTAGACAAATACTCATTAGTAAATAAAATAAATTGAAGACCACGTAATATATTTATGACAAATAAATAAGAAGTCATTGGTCAAATGGAATCCAAGCAGGATAAACAACTTGTATTGAATGATCCAATAGAAAATAAGTTGAAGTCGTTCGCAAGTTATTAATTTGAAAGTGGACTGTGAACAATAGAATGAATGAGCAAGTGACCATAGATGACCAGGCCCTATCAAGAAGTAAACGAAACATAGAAAGAAGTAACGAAGAGAAATATTTAACTTGGAAAAATTATGGGGATCACAATTCCACAAATAGAATGTGTTTTGAAAAAATAACACGTGGTTTAAGAATTAATGGCTGCGAGGACTTTACAAAGAAAGGAATAAACTTGTAAATTAGATCAGAGTTTACATAAGTTAAAATTTAAAAAAAATTGCTATTACACAACAAATGAATACACATATTAATAATAATATTCTTTTATATTATTCACTACAAAATACTACAATATATAGGAGGAAGATCTCATTAATATAATGAGACAACTTTCATCAGAATTTTTTAATTTTTTCATATCCTAACAATTCATAAAGACTTTTCTAAAAGTTTATCTTTTAGTGAGTTGTTATAGCTTGTGGGTACAACTCACATAATTTCATATTTATACTAACATCATAATATAAATACTCACAAATGTGAAGACTAATAAGGATTTTCTTAACATTCCCCCCTCCTTAGTGTGAATATAGGTGAAGAAAACATCTTTTGTTGACACTACTTTTTTAAAATATTACTTAGACTAGGTACTACTCCATCAAGATATCTCTTTACGCTCGTGAAGGTATCTACAAGTCGAATTCCATAAGACTGTTCCTATCCATTAGGTTATTGAATTCTAAATCTTTTAGATTTCTATAGCTCAGAGCTATTTGGACAACCATCTATGTCAAGTTTACCTCAAAATATTCTTCTATCCTCGAAGATTGTACTTTTTTGAAATATGAATCCTTCTAAAATATTGTTACAAGGGTTTACTGAATACAACAAAAACAAGAAAGGACATGTGAACAAGGATACACTTATGTTTTTATTCTCTAACACACAACACTAAATTGAAAAAAATGCCACTAAAATAGTTATGTGGCCTTATCATTAGCGACTGAGAAGAGGAATTGAAATTCTTCCAACCTTTATCCTCTTGTATAAAAAACTGCTCGTTCAACGGATTTGAACATAAAGCTCATTTGCATGTCATTATTGAAAACAAATTTCTTCCACAAAATTAAAAATCATATTGTGTTGAACATTAATTTGGACCAAAAATATATCTTTTATATAAAGTTAAATTTAGCTTTGACGACATGACATTTAATTGACCACATTGATTAGACACTAATTTGACGGCATACATTATTTATTAACCTGAAAATAATTACATAATATAAAAGCTATATAGAAGGTAACTAACCATTGAAAGACTTAATAACTTAAAAGAAGTCTCCAAACCTTAAAAAAACTATTCTTGACTCTAGTGATAATGTAAAACAAAATTAAGGCTATCTATTCCAACAGTGACAAAACTTGAAGACAGACTACGGCTAGCATAAAGTTCGTGGAGCTCGGTGATGCATGTGGCAATGGGCGTTGAGTCATATGTATACGGATCAGATCTTGTCAAATTTCGGAAGAACTGCTCATGGGTGCGTGGGATGAGAATACGAAGATCTGATCAAGTGCAAGGAGAACCTGACTGACGCTACGAACAAAATAAAGACTTTTAAACACTGATTAAGATGATTGCTTCAAGGATCGCTGATCTGTTGAACACGAGGGCAGATAAATGCGTGGTGTGCACGGCGGGAGATACAAAGATTTTCAGAAGCTGACTTCTATTTCTAGTTTGATTCCAATGACGAAATACTCCTATTTTATTGTTCTTCACCAGATCGAATGTTGAGAAGCTTGCATCAACACTGAAATTTCCATTACGGAAGCTCTTTGTAATATGCAGTCTTGAGTTGTGACAAGCCACAAAATGACCACAGAACGGGTAACCCCACATATATACGTTACACAATGCATAGATCTGAATACCTCACTGAAAAAGTAATGCTTTAGAGCTCAGTTGACAATGCACATGATGTACCAAATATCTAAATCACTATCATCTAAAAAAAAATATTTGCACGTAGACAATACAATCAACATGGCCATGGATTTCCCTTTGCTAATTAAATCATCTTCTTGCACATGAACTTCGCTTTGATACCAGATGGAAATTTGGTCAAAGTTTATATAAGCTGAACTTTAAAAAAAAAGTCATTGCACAACAAATGAATACATATACTAATAATAGTGTTTTTTTATATTATTTATTAGGAGAGATTAAAATATATAGGAGGATGATCTCCTTAACACAAGGAGTCAAATTTAATCATAAATCCCTTAAATTTTTCATATCCTAACAAATTTTAAAGACTCTTTCACAAGTCTATCTTCTACCGAATTATTATAACTCAAGTACAACTCACATTATTTTCACATCACTACATATTTATACTAATATCACAATATAATTAATTACAAATGTGAATACTAACAAGGATTTTCCTAACAAAATTGTATATAGAAAATAGCTCATTAATGAAGGGGTTACGGTTATGGTAGTTCATGTAGTCGATGTGTAGTAAGTCATTGATGTTGATTTGGTTTTAAAGGATTCAATTCACAAGATCGCTAAAGCAAATAGAATAATTTTGACTTCATTGTTATGAATGTTAATCTCTAAAATAAAGAGACATGATATCATTATGTGCTGCAAAATAAGAACAAAGTATTGTGTGTAGAAACACATATATTGCCTATTTGATTAAGGCATTGATATTGTGATTATATTATATTTAGTGAGCTGAGTCGATGATGGGAATAGGATAACAATGTTCAACAAGACTGAGCATATCTATAGTGATAATAAAGTTTTTGATAGTTAGAAGAATGATAGGATTCCTCGGTTTCATCTCATGGACTCTATGAAGATGTCATGAAGTTGGACAAGTCAAAAATGACACCAAATCATTTGTTCATATGGTATTGTATTGTGCTTATACAACCTCATTTGAATAATCTCAATGGAATATAATTCATGGATGCATTTTCACTAATTTATGCTCTTTATTTAAAATAATTACATGATATCTAAGTACTTCTTCCCATACATGTGAGATTATCCTACAATTCTCAAAGGACAACTTATAAAGCATATTCATCCATAGATTTTATTAATAATAACGGCTAAAAATAAAATAATTTGGGAGGAAGGGATCCTAAAATGCCCTTCTCCTTAAATATTTTTACCTAAATGTTGGATATTAGGAAACTTATGTTGAACTCAGAGAAGGGGATCCCAAGTGCAATCTTATGGTTGCATCCCTTGCCACTAGACCAGACTCTTAGTGATAAACTACTTGTAAAGCTTACAAGAGTGTCTATATAAGATAGCTTCAAGCTCGAGAATGATACATCCTTTTGCATCAAGTTGAGGAATCACTATCCAAATTGTGGAATTATGGCCAAATAATTTCTTTAAAAAATATACATAAAAAATATGATGGACTTGAGAAGAAGGTGATGGTTCAAATTTTAGTCTATAGGGCCAATCCGTTGAAGAACCTTATAAGGCCCATAGAATTTTGGAGCTAATTTTTGGTGACCCTTCATTTTCATGGAGAATTGATTATAAGGCTATAATTTAAGGAAAACTATACATCATAATTATAAGGAATGTTAAGAATAGTTTGATCCTCTTATTTCTTTTGATTTTGATCCATGTTGATATTCTCTGTGAAGACTCAAAAATGTTCTCCCATGCACTAAGGGTAGTGTCTGCTCTCCCTTCATCACACTTTGAGGGATGGATATGTCCTGCATCCACCTCATAAAAATGAAGGTACCTATCCTGAAACATAATTATATCCATAGTTTAACACTAACATATCAAAGTTATAAATTTATAGTTCCTTCTATTCATATGGTAAGTATCGAGAATAGAGGATACATTGGGTTATGTTATGAAGAGAATCAAATAGTTAGGACCTACTACTTGTATATGTGTTTAATTGGTCTTAATGCATAAATTATTTAATAACTTTATGTTTTTTATAGTGACTAGTTACAACATATTTTGAACATGCCTATTGTTTACTTTCATGATGATTTTAATGCAATTCGAAAATATATAAGATAATAAAGATAGTAGAGTATCTTTTAGTATAAATTGTGTAGGTTGTTTCAAATAATGCATGATCTAAAACATTAATTAAAAAATAAATTTTCAAATATTTTTTAACATGTTATTATATAATCTTATAAACTATTCAAATGTTATATCTCTTATTATGAAGTTGCATGTTAGCAAAATTAAGAGTCAAAACAATAATTGAATAAAGTATCAAGTGAGAAAACTACCTAAAATTTTAGTTCTTTGAGTAAGTTATATTTTGTATTTGTAATTTGAAATATATTTCTAATCACCATCATTTTATTAAACTCAAAGAAATGAATACATCAATTATTGAAAATGAAAAATACCTAGAATGTAATAGAAGAGAGTGTGTGGATTCTAATCATATAATTAATTGTAAGAATATATTTCATTGGTTGTGTGATTTGTGATATTGTACCAAAATTCAACTAATGGTAACCACTTGATCCAATGGTGCTACTAATTTGAGGAGAAGCATCTAAAATATGTTTCTAAACATTTTTTTGACAATTTTAATGTTGTCATCTATTTGTTGGTGATATTTAGAGGTCATCTTTAGTCATGTTCCCTTTATTTTGAATAATTTTTTTTTAAATGATTATTAAAAGCTAATCACAATAAAAAACAATGGAAGTAGGAATGCCACAGAGGTAGAAAAGATTTCAAATAAGGTTTGGGAAATGGTAGAAGAGGTGCAGGGATGGGCCAAGGTATGTAAATGGTCATATTTTGAGAGGAGATCCAAAACCATTAGTATGATTGATTTTCCCCTATATTTTAGAATGCCTTAAATTATATCTATTAAAATACTTTTCCAATGCTATTATGGAATGAATAGTGGTTATATCAAGACTTGAGTTGCCACTATTTTTATATTGTGTTGCTAACAAGAATCACATTACTCTAAAACTTTATTGATGTCGTGTTTAATTTCTTACTAAAATAAATATCTAAAAACCTAATCATAGATTTTTTAGAAACCCTAAATGACTAGATAAGTTTGATACATGCATTTTGAGCATACTCTTATTTTGAACCCTTAATATAGGAATTAAAACAATGTAACCTTTATACTATAATTATTTTACATCCCAAGTGTAGTTGTGCTTTGAGGTAGATTTGACAAATAGTTGTTGGATGAGTTGTGTGTGATTATCCAAGTGATACTTTTGCTAGATGTTGTGCATCCATTTTCGAATGGGTAAACAAATACACAAAGCACTACATGTTCATTATATTTGTGAGATAATATATCTACAACCACATTCTCCTTTCACTTCTTATAGGTTATTTTTAAATTATACCCCATAAATTTGGTGACCTATATTTTTGATTCATTAAGAATATTATTTCTTATAATAAGTATTTGAGACTATGATGAAGTATTTGGGTCTATGATGATCTATTTTGATAAAAAAAAGCATCCTACTTACTATGGCCTAATTTTTCAAATCACTATCTATGGAGGGTAGATTGTACCCATAATTCGCTATCCTATCTTGAGGTTGGTTTTGAGTAGATTTTAGAGAATAATTTCTTACTAGTGCACCATAAATAATAGATGACCAAAGGTTTCATATGGTTAAGCTTCAGACAAACTATGAGATCTTTCAATAAACCCAAAGGTACATGAAAGATCAAGTCTATGTGCTACAGTTATCTAGGTGCCTATAGTGATTGATCTAATTCCAACTCACTTCACACGCACATCTTGTGTGTTCATAAAAAATAACATCTTTCCTTGATATTTTAAAACATCCAACATAATGTTTCTAACATTAAAAAAATTAACTACTATGAGAAGAAGAAAAAAGAAAGAGGATGTGATCAAGGGAGGATGCTTAATGCCACTAATTTTGAACCAATTTTTTATCACCAAGCTCCCACTTAAGGTGAGGTGTGAACATATAGTGGACAATTATAGATAAACATAAACCAATATCATAATAATAGAACACGAGCTTGGAAAGTGTTTTGATTCTAAAAGATATGAACCTTCTTAAAAATGGATTAAATAAATACTAAAATATGAAAGAAGTATAGCACAAATGAAATGGAAGATAAGTATATTATATCATTGAAAGAGAGCAAAACTATATTTCAATATTGTTGGCCTCTTCAAAATAACAACCTTCTTAATGTAAATTTCAATACAATATAATTTGTCATTATCTTTTCGCTAATATATCCTCCTAATATATACTAATTACATTCTAGCCAACTAATACTTTCAATTTATATAAGATTATTTTAAATGGTTTGAAATATGACCTATAAAACATGTATATCTATATATTTTACTAATAACAATAATTTTCTTATAATTTAAAATAAAAATATCTTGATATTAAAAATAATAATTAAAAAAAATCTTATAAAATTATTATGTATTTTTGAAACTCTTACTATTTTAATATACGTATTTTTAAATTATTATTATTATTTAAATAGAAAATCATTAATCTCAATTTATTTCTCATAGTTTTTTTTCCAAGTTTATAATCTTATTATTTTTAATCTTATTGTCATAAAACCAAAAAATAGCAATACTTTTTTTTAGGACAAAATACATAAAGCCCACAACCATTTTTTTAAAAATATTATATATTTTTAAGACGCTTACTATATTTTAAGCTTATAAATTATTTTTTTAAGTTTTTTTAAAGAAAGGACTCTTTGTATTTTTTTTATTTTTATTTTACTTATTTAATCCTCGCATTTTTTCACATTTATAACCTTCTTGTCTATAATCTTATTGCCATAAAACAAAATTAGATCAGTACTTTTTTCTTTAGGAGGAAATACATAAGGCCCATAACCCTTTTTTAAAAACAAATAATTAAAAATAAAATGAAAGGGAATCATTTATTTTGTTTTTCTTTTGGCATGGTCTTTGTTTCTTTTATATCATTTTTTTTTTCTTAATGTAGAAATAAGTAATGTATTTGTTATTACATACCCAATAGGGACTATTGTTTTTGCCTATTATTATTAATTTGTATTGATCATCTTTGATTGTCAATAGGAATCTGTTGCTGGTTATAAATGAAACTTTTTGTAATGTTTGGTGAAAGTTACCAATAGTTTATTATTTTCCCCAATTATAGTTAATGAGTGAATAATTTTATGTCCAACAACGAATCAAAAGATGAAATATAAACATTTAAGAAGAGCAATGACTATGTGAAATGCAAACATTTACTAAGGGATGCAAAAGTGTGTTTAATGCAGGTAGCTTCTCTTGAAACATGAGACTTACCATTTTTGTTGGAACTGCAAACACACTTGTTTCCTATTGCCATCTCAAGTGCCTACACTTGAAGGCAGAGATGGAATCATCTATCAATCGTTGTGAATGGTCTTGCATATTTTTATGGTGGCTTGAACAAGTTGTAGGAATGTGGATTCCTCCTCATTATTTCAGAGCATATACCTTTCCCTATCTACAAGGCTCTACAACTTGCCTAACCTCTCTATTTTCACCCCTTCTCCCATTCCCTTCAAACCCTACAACATCCACTATGCCATACTAATGCAGGAGCATCAAGCAAGGAAATATGTTTCAGTGTATTTTGTTGTCATTTTGGTTTAGTTGGTGTTATAGGTGATATAGGGATCCGATGAGGGTGACTGAGTGGCCTTGGGAACTTTTCCTGCCAAAACCTTAATTTGAATATTTGAATACGTTGAGTATGCTTAGGAATAGTTTGGTGTGATGTTAAGAAAAGTCATCTTGTCAAATGTTGGTGTAAGTCCTAAATGAGTCTAGATAGGTTTAGTAAGGTGTTTTACATAAAAGATAAGAGAAAAAGGACAAGAACCATGAAATTTTCAATGTAATGTCCATGTCAGGTAGTTACCATAATTGTTAGTTATCAATAAGGTGGTTACTCATGTAAAAAGAGAAATGTAATGATTTTTGGATTGAGATAGGTAGTAGGGTTCATATATAAAAATCAAGGTGGAAGTTAGTATGAGGTTAGAGATGAAGAAGGAGGTAGAGGTATAGAGGAGTATGGGTTTAGAGTCGAAAATAGTCAAGAATCCGGTACTCTATCAATGGTGAAGTGTTATATAAAGAGAATGAACTAATAAAAGATAACATGTTTTGAATTGTATATGTTTGTGTCTTTATTTTGATGTTGTTTTGTGAATATTAAAGGAGGTGAATTAAATCCTTGAGATTTTTAGAACTAGTATTCGGTGATATAAATGTGAAGATGACTGTTGGAGGACTGAGTTTGGAATCTTATGTAATTTCATCTAAACCTATAGAATAATGAATAGATAACCTTATAAAATGAAATGTATGCATATATAAGTGATAATAAGGAGTAGAATGATAATATTAAAGAATATTTCATGCATTTAATGTATGTGTTTGAGCATAACAGGAATAGGGAAGATAGTGTAAGTACCCTATTTATAACAAACAGTCAAGAAACTAGTTGAAAGTTTGAACAACACATGGTGTGAATTTTTTGATTGTGTAAAGATAGTATAGAGAGATAATATAGTGGAAAAATTCCTTAGTGTAACATAAAAAAAACCTTAGATGAGTCTAAATGCCCTCAAAACCCTGTATTGTTTTGTTACAGGCAAACTGTGATATTCAACACTATGAAAGTCATTGTTTGAAGGTGATTTGAAGATAATCAATGAAAATTTAAGCTTTGAGAAGTTATAGAATATGTAGACAGACCTTATAGAGGTCTTGATAAGTTTTAACAGTCTCACAAATTTCATTTAAGAAATTTTAAGCCCTTTCAGGCTTGATACAGATTGAGAAACCCTAGTTTAGGTTTAAAACACAACTTGGAATATCTATTGTTTGAACCATCAAAAGTTGGTGAAACTTGGTATTTAGTGATATTTATAGGTGATATCATTGATTATGGTAGTTACAAACCTTTACAGTCTTGATAAGTACATATATTATTAGCATGATGAATAGGTTGTTTTACATTATTTTTAGAATATTTGTTGTAATTGTTTCTATTGCACTAGTATCATAGTTTTAGGTCATTTTTATTTTAGTTTCCACCCTTCTTGGTAAGTTTTTTACCATATTATGGTAAATATATTTGTGTGTGTGTATATATATATATATATATATATATATATATATATATATATATATATATATATATATATATATATATATATATATATATATATATATATATGCATTGATATTGAATATGATAGCACTGTATTCTCATTCCATGTAACAATCTAGTATTAGAGCATTTATTTGCTTGGTAGACACCTGATGTGGAAGAATTGATAACTGTAACAGTGTGAGGATCTCAATCCACAACAAATTGAGCAAACCTATAAAGCAAATCTTGGGAAAAGAATTCAATGTGTATACAAACATAGCCACATCTATAACATGAAAAATGAAATCATAGACATAGAGCAATTCTTGGAAAGCATACAATGACCAATGTAAGAGTTGAAGTCTGAGAAAAGTCTCAATGTAACCTATAACAACCATTTAGTATTCTCAAAGTGTGAACGATAGAAAATAAGTGCCTGTTTGATACAACAATATAGTAGATGAGCCAATACATGCAGCATGGAAGACTATAATGAAGTAGTTGCCTGGAAGAGAGCAATAAAGTTAGAGCATAAAATGATGATAAGAAGTGAGTTTTGAGAAGCGTGATGCCAAAGCCTAGAATTGGCAATGCATAATATAAATTCTAAAATGTGAAATGTGAAAGACAGATAGAAGAAGTAGACAAAGCACATAGTCCTGAGACAACATCAACATGTGTGGAGACTACCACATATGTCTAGCATGAAGGACAATGTTGGGACCATCAAAATCCACCAAGGAAATGTACAGGATGTAGAAAACCATCATGACACTTAGGAGAGCTCAGGTTTCTACTTTGCCTTGCTAGAAGCCTTTCGTGCTAGCGGCAACCTTTAGTTTGATGAGATAATCCACAAGGGACTTCTGGAATATTTCTTATTCAACGTGTACTTTCAAGCAAGGAGAATATGAGTGTATCATGAAGTTGGATATGATGTATAACTTCTCAAAGGGATGAACTATGCTACCTAGAAAATGAAGATGTGCACCATCCTTCAGTTTGAAGGACTATGGGACATCATGACAGGGACTATGCAAGTTCCTACTAATCCCAATATGCTCATGAAATATAAAATGTCTAATGATAAAGCCTTGATGTTGATTATGTTAAGCATCATTGATGATGTGTAGCCACATGTTAGGGATGTAGATAGAGCAAAGGTAGTGTGGGATAAATTAGTGACCATCTATGAGGCAAAAAATAATACTAAAATCATCCATATGCATTTGAGACTTCACATACTCTCTATGGGGTCTGACGAGAAATTCCAGTAACTCTTACATCAAGTAGCTGAGCTACGAATGGGACTGTTAGCAATCGATGGGATGGTAGAGGACCAAATCTTGGTCCCAATCACCTTAAAAGTGTTCCCTTCCTAATTTAGAGTGTTTATCATGACACTGAATGTCTCCAAATAGATAGTGTCATTCAAAGAGATCTTGAACTTGCTTTAGTAAGAAGAAGCCATCAAATTAGTCTAGCATGAGTTGCAAGACAAAAATATTATCTCAAAGTAGCAATGAGGTTAGAAGTCTCACAAGGGACCCCTAGAGAATAAACCATAGAAACAATAGCAATAACAGTCTCCATAACATCAAAAATCACAAAAGTCAAAGAGGTGGTGTCACATTTGTCAAACTAAGACTCACAACATGGGCAACTATTGGTATAATGGCCTAAAATAAGGGTCTTCGAGTCAAGAAAGCACATCAAGGCATGACTATTCTTATAAATTGAAAAGATGTCCCAATTAAAACAAATAGAATGGACATCTCACAACTCAACAAGATGATGGATCTGATGAAGAGACACCTAAAGAATACAATTGGAGTGCACATAAGAACTTAGTGTTAATTTCACAGACCATACAACCCATGATGAATATTTGGTTGATAGACTTAGGCACCACTAAACATGTCAGGTAAAAGGAATCTATTTCGTTTATTGATAAACCAACCCATTAGAGATCAGGTTAGGATCACCTATGATAAAGAGTATGTTGTAGTAGGAATAGGCCAAGTCACCATTCCTCTTGAAACATGGAAATGCACACTCTCAAAGGTACTATATGTTCCTAGATTGACATCTAACCTCTTATCAGTCAATTAGCTTTTGAATCATCATCTGAAGGTGGAGTATCTTGTTGATAATGGCATCAAATCCTATTTGATCTCATGACAAGGTATGGTTCTTTCTAGAGCATTTTTTAAACATAAATTATTTACTTTAGATGTTGTTTCATCTTCTACAATAGCTCTATCTGCCTCTACGGGAGAATCTTCTACTCTCTAGCACTACCATTATGGTCACCTATCTATTGGACCTTTGTACTAACTAAGTTTAGAGGGGATGATACATGGACTTTCCAAGTTGTCTAGGTCCTTGCTCATTTGCCCTGGATGTATTGTAGGTAAACAACTTAAGGATCCATTCAAGGTAAGCTCCTTTCATGCCAATAAATGTTTGGAGGTTATTCATAACAATCTAAATGGACCAATGCCTACTTCATTTTTGAGATACAAGTACTTCAAACTATTCATGGATGACTACTCTTAGAAGACATGGGTATTTTTATTGAAGCAAAAGAGTGAGGCCTTTCATCATTTCTAGGTCTTCTATCAGCATGTTATGAAGGAGACTGGAAAACCTCATCTTCTACTCCACTTAAATCAAGGGGGTAAATTCACATCAAAGAGTTCTAGGCATTCCTGAACTAATAAGACATCAAATAGAATTTTATTACTCCCTACACACCCTAAGAGAATGGCATTTTTGAGTGACGTAATTACACAGTAATAGATATGGCTCACTGCATGCTATCAATAGAAAATTTGGAGAAATGATATTGGAAAAAAATTGTATAGATAGTTGTTTATCTTCTCAATAGGGCATCAATGAAGATTCTACAAGACAAAACTCTTGAAGAGGCATGGAGTGGTAAAA
Source organism: Torreya grandis (assembly GCA_037957365.1). Classification (NCBI taxonomy): domain Eukaryota; kingdom Viridiplantae; phylum Streptophyta; class Pinopsida; order Cupressales; family Taxaceae; genus Torreya; species Torreya grandis. The sequence continues at coordinate 149,706 of JARHVA010002339.1, forward strand.
ATCCATTGATTTCTCATCTATGAGTATTTGGTTGCACAACATATATGCATGTCCCAACTCAAAAAGGAATAAACTCGAGCCAAAAATAATCTAGTACATCCTATTGGGCTATAACACTACCTCAAAATCATACCATCTCAAGGATCCTGAGATGAAGAGAATCTATAAAAGTAGAGATGTGGTTTGTGATGAGTCATCCTTTAACTTAGTGATGCAAAAAGAAGAATAAACACCAACCACATCTCACCAATTACTCTTTGATTCAGATGATGAGAAGAATTATCATAAATAAAATAAGCTACAAGGGGAGTTATATGTTGATCTTGGATAATTAAAAAATGTCACTATACATCCACCAAGTAGTTCTTCACATCATCAAAGCAGTTATTCACATCAAAAAAGTAGTTCTTCACATCGACAATAGAGTTCATGTCTGAAGTGGGTATGAAGCACCATCAAAGACTCCCATGTAAAATCTCTCTAGAATACTTCATCTGAATTCAGAAGTAGGATTTAGGCAAGAAATGAGGTAAATTTTGCACTCATGAGTATAGTAGTTGATAGCTCCAAACCTGATAATGTTTGAGAAGCACTAAGTCAGCCTCAGTGGAAGAAATCCATGGATGTTGAGTATGACTCATTTATTCATAATCAGACTTAGGAATTTGTTGATTTGCCTATAGGAAAGAAACCCATAAGCTAAGAATGGGGTTTTAAAACTAAATACAAGGTAGATGGATCCATCAACAAGAATAAAGTATGACTTGTAGCAAATGAATATGTTTAGAAACAAGGCATTGACTATGAATAGACCTTTGCACCCAATATGAATACCAAGACCATCATAGTTGTTTGTGCACTGGTAGTACAGAATGTATGGAAATTTTAGTAGATGGACTCAAGAGTGCTTTCCTAAATGGTGATCTCAAAAAAGTGTACACGACCCAATTAGAAGTATTTGTTGATGAAAATCATCCTAAAAAGGTATGTCATCTTATAAAATAAATTTATGGATTGAAACAAACTCCTATGGCATGGTACATCAAAATAGATGATCACCTATTATAGCATGGTTTTACCTATAGCCTCTCAGATTCCAAGTTGTACATAAAGAAGGTAGGGACAAAAATCATCGTTATTGTTTTATATGTGGATGATCTTATGATCAATGTAAGTCTAGAATATCATGTTGATATTATGAATAAATACCTCAAAATATCATTTGACATAACTGATTTATCACTACTCCATTACTATCTTGGCTTGGAGATATGGCAAAAAAAGAATCACCTTTTTATCTCCCAGATAAAATATGCCAAGACACTCCTAAAAATTTACAAAATGTCAGATTGTAAACCTCTTTCAACAACAATGGATAAAGGTTTAAAACTCTCTCAATTCTAGGAGTCACCTCAAGTGGATGCAACTCTCTATAGATAGCTCGTTGGGAGTCTCCTCTACTTGACCTACACTAGACCAAACATATGTTTTGTTGTGAGCTATCTCTCTAGATTCATGTGGGAGCCAAAGAAATGTCACTGGGTTACAACAAAGCATGTTTTGAGATATGTCCAAGGTACACTTAATTATGGTCTAGAATACAAGAAGAATACTCAGTTCTTCTTGTAAGGATACACCGATTCAGACTTCGCTAGATATGTTGATGACAAAAAGTAAACATCAAGATACATATTTTACCTTGGATCGAGACCAATCTCATGGATCAGTAAGAATCAAACTATTATTGCTCTCTCATCCACTGAGGTAGAGTATCATGCCGCATATGGAGCTATATATAAGGTGATATAGTTATGTCACATTTTATTTGATATGGGCATTAGTGAAGAGTAGCCACATATCATTCATTGTAATAATTACGCTATGTTGAAGCTTGTGAATAATCTTGTTTTTCATGAAACAACTAAGCACATTAAGGTCAAATGTTAATACATTCAAGAATAATTCTTAAACCACCACATCCAGCTCCAGTACTACCCAACAGATGCACATATAGCTGATATACTCACCAAATCCCTTGGAAAGGTGAAATTTGAGCTACTTAAGGGGTACATTTGTAAAAATAATGTAATAAAAGGGGAATGTTAGCATTATGAATAAGTTGTTTTACATTATTTTTAGACTATTTTGTGTAATTGTTTCTATTGTGCTAGTATCACATTTTTAGGTAGTTTATCTTTTATTTTCCACCCTTCCTAACAAGTTTATTACCACATTATGGTAAATATATTTGTATATATATGTGAATTTATATTGAATATGACTACACTATATTTTCATTTCATGCAATGGCTATGAACAACTGATTGGCAAATAGGGGTTAACTAGGCCTAAAAGGGATAATTGGTGAGAAGGAGCTAAAAAATGGTGAAGATGAATGAGTGAGATCTTGAAACTTATTGGAGAGTCAAATATCAATAGAGGGTATCTGATAAAGTGATCATTTTGTTATGTATGGTCCTATCCTATTAGTACAAGTGAAAAAACTAGAAAAAAGGCTACAAGGTTAACGTAAAAGAGGGCAGAGTTGCTAAAAGGGGTTTGGTGATAAAATGAGGGTGTGAGTCGGCACTGAAAAAATGTGTTAAGTCTAAAGGAGACTATCTATGTTGAATGTTGTAACAATGAGTCCCTGTTCAAGAGTTTACGTAATTTGGTTTATAAAAGCCATAGCCTAGTAAGGCTAATGATTGAGATTGTAGGAAAAGAAGTAAGAAGGTGAATAGAAGGAAGTGAATGTATGAGTTGAAAGGTTCTAAAGGCATACAAGAGAATTCATGAAGATTTTTGAATAGATCATTTAAAATAATGATGATAAATACAAGAGGAGTTAATAACCAAGAATGGAATAAGGAGATTGAATGCATGAATGTTCATTACAGGTGTCAAAGTTGGGTTAGTAGAGAATGAGAGAGTTTATCTACATCATTCAATATTAGAGCTAATGAAGTTCATTAGGAAATAGTGAAGGACATCCAATAAGCATAAAAGGTATATGTTTATTTTATATTTTTCATTTTATGTTGTGATATGTTCATGTAAAGTGTTGATGGTGTGAGTGGAAACTTGTGAAGAGTGGTAGGAAGCCCTGAATCTAGTGAGACTTGTTGAGAAGTTAGAGATCTATTGGAAATCTCAAGAGTGAGATCAAGAGTGATCTTGAAGAGAGAGAAAGGTGACCCAGGAAGAGGACAAGAGAGTGATAGACCCAATGGTGGTCATTGTGTGTGTGTGTGTGTGTGTGTGTGTGTGTGTGTGTGTGTGTGTGAGAGAGAGAGAGAGAGAGAGAGAGAGAGAGAGAGAGAGAGAGAGAGAGAGAGAGAGAGAGAGAGAGAGAGAGAGAGAGAGAGAGAGAGAGAGAGAGAGAGAGAGAGAGAGAGAGAGCAAGTGAATATTCATGAGTGGTAAGTGGATGGGGATTGTTGAAGAGGTAAACAATAATATGAATGTAGAGAGATAAAATAGGAAATAAGGCATGAATGAGAAGGGATACCACAAAAATAATATGGTTTAGTATGACACCAAGAAGAGAGAAATGGAGAAAGAGATGATAGAGGTAAGGCCAAAAATAGATGAGTTGATGATCATAATAGAGAAACTGAAGGAAAGTGAGATCCCACGTTATGGATGGGTCATGAAAAAGATGCCAATCAAATGGACAATCAAGTTACAAATGAATAAGAGAAAAAGTGAAATCCATGAAAGAAGAAAGGAAGTAGAAAAGGTTGCTATGCAAGCAACTTAAGAGAGAAATGTGCAAGTTTTAGGTGATTAAATATCCAAGTGAGGAAGTGGATGAGGACAAACACTACCTTGAGGAGGATGTGATGAAGTTGAGAGAAGAAAAATAAGATACTTACAGCTAGTTAGATGATTGGAAGGACAAAGAATAAGAAGTTCAAATTGAAGTCCTCATTGAAGGCTTGGAAAGAGAGGTACAAACCAATGAAGAAGGTATGTAATATGATCACACATTTGTTTATGAAAGTGATAAACAATTAGAGAGAGAGATGGTAGACTTAAAGAGAGATTTAAATGTTGAAGTGATGAAAAAGAAAGAAAAAGATAGTTTCGGTAGTTGAGAAGCTTGCAATGAAGGACAAAGAACATGCAAAAGATGCATTGATGGTAGTAGAGAAGTAGAATGAAGACATGGAGCCTTGTAGAGGATTGAATCTTATTGAGATAGTGGGTAGATATGACATTGATATTGTTATTTCAATAAGCATGAAGATATTAAAAAATGAAGGTGAAATTATAGGTGTAACAATAGTGTTTTGGGATATAACCAACCCATATGATAGAGGCAAAGAGAAAGGAGTGAGTGAACATCAAGTGCGCATTGATAAAAGAAAATGGTGCACGTAAGGAACCAGGTTGGTCCTTGATAGAGGGAAACATGAGAGTAAAAAAGACTAGATGAAGCATGAATGAATAATAGTAGCAAAGGATGATCCAAGGAACCTAAATTTGAAAACATTGAAGAAGCATACAATAATTCATTTGAGTCTAATTTCTTTCTCGCCAGGGAATATGATGTAGGAGCATCAAGCAAGGTAATATGTTTCAGTTTATTTTGTTGTCATTTTGGTTTAGGTTGTTTTATAGGCCCTATAGGGACCAAATGAGGGTGATTGAGTCATTAGGTAGATTAGTTTTGGAGGTTCCTGGCCTTGGGAACTTTTTCTACCAAAACCTCAATTTGAATATTTGAAAATGTTGAGTATGCTTAGGAGTAGTTTGGTGTGATGTTAAGAAAAGTTATGTTTTAAAATGTTGGTGTAAGTCCTAAATGAGTATAGATAGGTTTAGTAAGGTGTTTTACATACAAGACATGATAAAAAAGGACAATAAACATAAAATTTGAAAGGTAATGTCCATGTTAGGTAGATACCATAACTATTAGTTATCAATGAGGTGTTTACTCATGTAAAAAGAGAAATGTAATGAGTTTTGGATTGAGATAGGTAGTAGGGTTCATAGATATAAGTCAAGGTATAATTTAGTAGGAGGTTACAGATGAATAAGGAGGCATAGGTATGGAGGATTATGAGTTTAGAGTGGAAAATAATCAATAATCTTGTACTCTATCAATGGTGACAATGTTACGTTAAGATAAAGATATAATAAAAGATAGCATGTTTTGAATTGTTTATGTCTATGCCTTTTTTTTGATGTTATTTTGTGAATATTAATGGAAGTTACTAAAATTCTTTATCTTTTTAGAACTAGTATTCAGTGCTACAAATGTGAAGATGAATGTTGCAGGACTATGTTTGGAATCTTGTGTAATTTCATATAAACTTATAGAATAATGAATGGATAACCTTATAAAATGAAATATGTGCATATATATATGATCATCAGGAGTAGAATGAGTAGATTAAAGATTCATTCATGCATTTTATGTCTGTGTTTGACCATAATAGGAACAAGGAAGATAGTGTGAGAACCCTATTTATAACAAACAGTCAAGAAACTAGCTGAAAGTTTGAAAAACGCATGGTGTGGAGTTTGTCATGGCATAAAGATAGTATAGAGAGACAATGTGGTGTAAAAAATCCTTAGTGGAATGTAAAAAAAAACCTTAAGTAAGTTTAAATGCCCTCAAAACCCTATATTAGTTTTTTCAAGCAAACTGTGTTATTAAACACTGTGAAAGTCATAGTTTAAAGGTGGTTTGAAAAGAATTAAGGAAATTTTAAAATTTGAGAAGTTATGAAATAGGTAGAAAAACCTTATTTGGATCTTTATAAGTTTGGACAGTCTCACAAATTCCATTTAATAAATTTTAAGCTTTCTTAGGCTTGATACAAACTAAGAAACCCTAATTTAGGGTTAAAACACAAAACTTGGAATATCTATTGTTTGAACCATCAAAATTTGGTGAAACTTTATAGTTAGTGATCTTTGCATGTCAATAATTATGACAATTATAGACCTTTACGGTCTTTTTTAAGTATGGATATGAGTAACTAAGTGGCAAACAAGGGTTAACTAGGCCTAAAAGGGCTAATTAATGAGAAGGAGCTAGAAAATGGTGAAGATGAATGAGTGAGATACTAAAACTTCTTGGAGAGTCAAATGTCAATAGAGAGTATCTAAGAAAGTGATCAGTTTTTTAAGCACAGTCTTATCCTATTAGTACAAGTGAAAAAACCTAAAAAAAAGGCTACAAGGTTAAGGTAAAAGAGGGTAGAGTTGCTTTTAGGGGTTTAGTGACAGAATGAGAGTGTGAGTTGGCATTAAACAAATGTGTTAAGTCTAAAAGAGACTATCTATGTTGAACATTATAAGTATGAGACCTTGTTCAAGAGTTTAGGTGACTTAGAGAAGCCATATCCTAGCAAAGGCTAATGACTAAGATTATGGGAAAAGAAGTAAGAAGGTGAATAGGAGGAATTGAATAGATGATTTAAAAGGTTAAGAGGTTATTAAGGCAAAAAATAGATTTCATTAAGCCTTGTAAATAGATCATTTACAAGAATGATGATAAATCCAAGAGGATTCGATAACCAAGATTTGATTGAGGAGATTAAATGCATGAATGTTCATTGTAGGTGTCAGATTTGGGTTAGCAGAGAATGAGAGAGTTTATCTTCATCACATACCCTACTCCACTCACCTTTTAGGCACTTCATCAAACATTTCTTGCTCATGGTACCATGAGGACAATTTTTGGGAGAGTGTCTCTCTTTTGTATCCAAGGGAATAATTGTCAAGCAAGTCACCCTTTTTTATTAAAGATTTTTGCATCGTAATTTATACAACATTAGCATAATCATTAATTTTACTTACTAGGATATAAGAACAAGTATGCATATACAAACAAGATTAAGGTTATATGTATTTTGGGATAATAAACTAATTTTTTCATATTTTTTAAGGTTATGGATGGAATGAATAAGTGATAACTTCTCATGGATAAGGTTAATACATTTGTTATTAAATTTAACATTTTGGTTGTGTAATTTTGTTGAATCGATCTCCCTCTTAAATAATATTAATGAGCTAAAATTGTTTTGTTCTGAGCATAGATAAATAAATTTTATATTATATAAACCCATGGATGTGATCTTTGGGAAACTTGTAATTTTCCTTTTACCAACCCATTTGTAGCAGGTATAACACCTCATTCTAGGTTATACTTTTGATTGACAAAACCTAGTCTATAGGTAGTTGTTTGCATACTATTTAACAAAATGACTTTATGAAAAGTGTTGCATAACTATATATTTAAATCCTATTTGAGAAAACACTTATATGAATGAAGAAATGACAAGTGCTCAAATATCTATCTCAATCACATATGCCTTATACATTGCCTTTGGTTGGTACAATTGTCCCTTCACCCTAATGAAGACAATGTGCTTCCACATAGACTATACCAAAAAATGCCTTCAATAAACCAACAAAATTTATTTTCACCACCTTCACAAAATTTCACAATTGAATGTGTTCTGTGTAGCAGTTGATTTTTAACATCCCCATTGGGATGTACCTAGAAATACACAAATTTTATGTTAATTTAAACAACATATACTTTCATTAGACTGGACCATGAGAATATACTTAGTGACCATATAAAATACTCTAAGTGTGATAATTTTAAATGAACCATGCCACATCATTGATCACTATCAACCTAAGAAACACATCATAATTGTTTATAGAAGGTAATTACAAATATCTAACCATAGTTGGTACAAACATATAGCCATTGTTGTCAATGTACAATAAGTAAGTAATTACAACTCATCATGATAATGTTTCAATAATAAATATAATATAATGTACATATAGAAAATACATGTCTCCATCGAGCATAAGTTCCCCAGACTTTAGTATCTATGTCATCTCAAGTGCCATCTCCAAGTAAGTGCTATATTATTGGGAGGGAGAGCATCATATGAGCATTTTTTTCACATAGACCATAGATCATCAATATCCTACATGAATCCCATCAAAAAATTGCCCTCCTTTCATAGATGAGTAGATAGTGATAGCACAAGAATCTAGAGAGATAAGCTAATACCCATGTGTTGTATGATTGATAAAACTAAACATGCAGTGTATCATAAAGAATCATGTTCTAATCTAGATATCGCACAGACATGGAAATCATACCCATGAAATGAAAATGTCTCACTAAAATTACTTTGGTCAAAGTTTTTAATTAGTTGATTATCTATATGATCAGTCAAATTCATACACACCACTTGATCAGATTACCTTCATCTGTCATTGTGATGCTAATAAGCTAGTAAAATCTATCTCACTACTTGGTATCAACAATGTAAGATGTGGTTAACATAGTATAACCAATAGATTCATACAGATTACATCCTAATAGAAATCATATAACATGATAAACATAGGTATAATTTAAAAGCATACATTTATTCCATCAAACGTATGAATTAATCTCATGATATTATATATCCCATAAATAATATAAATAATTACAGTTTATACCATTCAGGTATAATATACATCTAAATTAAAATTTTATAATTACTATAAATAGTTTTCAAACATATTTCACCCTATAATAACCCATATTATCATAGTCTAGTGTTATTAAGCACAACTACTAAATACCACAACTAATCATAATAAAGTAGTTATGAATCAATAAAAATGTAAGCTTCTGTTAAAACAACTAGTTATCTTTCAAGAATCAAAAGTCCTATATTATGTTTTATTTTAACATGCCCTTACATTTATACGCTTGGTTGGGAGTCTATATTTATGTTGACATAGTTCCTCAGTGCTCGGAGTCTTATGACCAATTGTTTTAAAACTTAGGGGTATACAACCGATACACCAATATTCTTATACTAACTCCTAAATCTTCAAATAGATTTATTTCTTGTGTATATATGTACCTGATAATTTATGAGGATACGGTATATAGATATCCATATTATTTTACAATTCTTAGACAAAAACTTGATCAATATAACCTTATTAACATCCTGCTACAAGGTATATCAATATTCCCATAATATTGTGGAACAATTAATATTTTCACGAAAAATTACAATTTTTAACATGAAAATCCAATACCCCATAATTCAATCAAATAACCATTATATGACTTATTTCCATGATTCACTGGCTATATGAAAATTATCTTTATAAATTCATTATTAAATCTATGAACCACTATTCATACATCCATACCATAAGTTTTGATAATTTGCTAATCATTTACGATTTAGTCAAATTACTTCATTTGCGAGCTAAAGGATTTATAAGTTGATCCTATCATTAAATTATCGAGTTTAGTTATACAATTTGGTGAGTTAATAACTAATGAACTAGCAATTTTATTTAAAGGTAAGTGATCTTAGACATAAGGTGTCTGTTCAAATTGACTTTAAGTAAATTAGACCACTATTTTTTTAAAGTAAATCGACTTTCAAAGGTAAATATAAAACAAGGCGCAAGGTAGAATCAGAAAAACTACATATAAAGATTAGAATACCATTGTATATATACATATGGTAATTATCACCATTATTGTTATTAGAAATCAGTTTTATGACATAGTTTTCCACATGCATAAAAAGTTTCTAGTGTTAAGCAGTGGTTTAATATTCATACCAATAGATGGTATTCACTATTATTGGTGTCTAAGTATCATTAATTTTATGTCCACACCAGATCGTTATTATAATTATTTAGTACTGTTGAACTAATCGCAAGTTTTGGTATTTCCTATCCACCAAACTATGAGTGTATTTTCATGCTAAGTCACTGCACTTTACTAAGTGGAAGTTCGATCCATTATAAATTCACTATTTGTATCTCCTTAGCTGTCCATAAGAATAATATAGTGACTTAATTTGTAGGGTTTACATATTACCTACTATTTACACTATTGTTGTACATTAAGACACATCTGAAAACTCTAAATACATTGGCGATCTCTACAAGAGAAGTATATTGATGATCTATATAGGAAACATACTTCTATAAGATTAATACATGATTATTGATCTACCGGGTCCATACACACGCACGCACACATGTACACACACACAATGAATCATACATATAAATCTAATCAAGTATACATAAAATAAGAGTAATGCTATTCGATAGATCCATTATATAATGTAACACTATATAATATACCCAGTGTACGTAATTATGATAATGTCTCAATATTAGATATATTATAATGATCTTCTGGGTATATATAATCATTGAACCATACATAATAGTAATACAAATCAATATTTATACATTTGTTAAAATATATAGGTGCCGTCTCAATAAATAGTATAATATGGTTTCATACATTCCTACCAGCATAATCGATACAGTGGATGTTATCTACAAAATCTAAAAGATACCAAAGTTTAGTTACTATTTTTTTTTCATTACTAAAATGAATAGAAGAACAATTGTATAGAGGTGCTATAATATGTAGATGTTTATTCCCATATCTATAACTATCAAACTTTCATTCCTTCTCCCCGGTTTACACATTCCATATGCATCTAAAGGCACACAAAATTTAAAGGTTCCTCAAGAACAATAGTATGTACCTAATTAATCCTCTCTTAGGAATGTTCTCTCTTTTTTTTCTCGTGTTTTGTTTCTCCTTTCATCTTCTCATTTATTCTTTGTTTCTCTCTCCTCCTCTATATGGTGTGCCTCCCTTTTTTCTTTTAGATTAAAAAAGGGCGTAGGTTTTTTTTAAGTTTTTTATCTCTTTTTTTTTTTATTGTTTTTATTTATATTTATTATTTTTATCTCTTTCTTATTGTTTTTTTCCTAATTTTAAAACTTTCTACTTTCTCATTCCAATTTAGATTTTTTTCTCCAAACTATTAATTATCATATTTTATTTCTTTTTTTTCTAATTACAAGTATCAATATATATTTGCTAGTGAAATTAACACCACTAATTATCATAATTACTTAATGATTAATCCATTAATCAATAACCTTGAGTTTGCTCTAATTATGTAAATCACGTTTCTAAAAGCAATAATAGTTATACAAGCAAATCACATAAGATGAATTCATATAACCATTAAAATATCCTATCAAACCATGTATAAATAACTATCTGATGTATACAACATCAAAACACACTATGCTAACCATTCCACTATGAATCTAACATATATTACTAATGTGGTGTGCATAGGGTTCTAGCCAGTTTCTATGTCCTCCTTTAACATCTCATCTACGTCCCCCTCTTTGATAATGCTCTCCTTTCATCACACTCTAAGGGATGATCTCTCATGTGTCAACCTCACAATAAGTAGATAGTTAGATCATAACATCATGATATACATATATCATAAAATATAACTACAGTAATAAATCAACATGATCATGCTATAAGAATATACACTATAGCTAACTCATAGCAATGTAATCATGTAACCTAAGCAAATATCCAATTGTCTCATAGCAACATATATCTCAAAGCTTAGATAATAACAAGAAAATCAAATTGAAATCTATATATATCCATAGATAATCAAGTAAATTTTCCTAATGAGGAATTAGGATGTAATATCCTTACCCCCTAAAGCTAGTCATCATTCTAGATTATTCTTATTCAAATATAAGTTCTGAATTAAAAATATTGTTCAATAGAAAAATAACATAGTATAAATTATCAAATAAAGTAAATAAATATGGAAATCACTTGTAGGACTCATTATAGTCCTCCCAAGTTGCACTACCCTCTGAGTATTAGTCATATAAGACCTTGTATTGTGACATCTCTCTATTATGAAAATAAAATTTATGAGTGTCAATTACTTTGATTAGTTCTAACGTGACCACACTAAGATCTAAAACTTAAAAATAATGCCAATCCAACACATGCATAGGATCAACTATATACTTTTTAAAATAAGAAATATGGAAGACATTATGTAATAGAGCTAGGTATGATGGTAATGCAAGCATATACATTGTAGGATTGACCACTTCTACTATCTCAAAGGGTCCAACATATCTTGGTGATAGTTTTGTTGACTTCTTAAATTTGATTGACCTCTTCTATGGTTTAACCCATATGAACACTTTATCACCTACTAAGAACTTCCTATCTATTCTCTTCAGATCAACATACTTCTTTTTCCTATCATTAGCCTCATCCAATCTCTAGTTGATTAATCTAACTTATTTTATCATTTTTGAAATCATCTCAAGTCCAAAGACTACCCTGTCCTCCAACCTATCCTAGTTGATTGGTGTCCTGTAAATTCTTCTATATAGTGCTTCAAACGGTGTCATATTTAAATCTAATTGGTATGATTTATTATATGAAAACTCAACCAACATAAAATAATATTCTACTTGTACTACTAATCCATACAATACATATGAAAAAGATCTTTTAACAAATAATTAATTCATTTAGTCTGACCATTAGTCTTTGGGTGATATGCAATGCTAAAATTAGTTGCATACCCAAAATTGAATTCAAAATTATCCAAAATTGAGAACTCATATTTGAATCATGATCCAAAATGATCTTCTTGGTAAATCCATACAACCTATACACTTCCTTTACAAACCTCTTCATAAGAGTAGGTGCATCATTTATCAATTTTTCTAGTATAAAATGAACCACCTTGGTTAGTTTGTCAATTACTACCAAGATCATATCATGCCTATTTTGTGACATCGATAAACCTTGGATAAATTTCATACTAATCACTTACCACTTCTATTTTGGTATATCATGAGGATATAACAACCTACCCAGATGCACATATTTAACTTTCATTGCTGACATTCCAAATAACATGACACATGGTCTGCTACATATTTTTTGATTCTCCTCTAAAATTATAGTGGTATAAGCTGTGCCATGAGATTGGTTACTCTTAGATATCCAAAATATGGTGAATTATGTAGTTCCTTTAGTACTATGCTCCTCATATTTTCTTAATTTGGCACATACATCCTTCCATTATAATGTAAAAGACCATCACTCTCTAATTTGAATTCTTTATACCAAGGATTCAAAGCATTCTCAAATAATGATTTGTTGACCTGATCATAGAATTCATCTCTTGATGAGAATTCAATCACTATATCCTTGAAAGTACTTGTAATAGTAGCTAAAATTGCTATCTACCTTCTATTACTTAGGGCATCAGCTACTCTATTCTCCTTGCCTTTGATATAATTGATATCAAAATCATAATCAAATAAGAACTCTATCTAGCATCTCTATCGAGCATTCAAATTTATTTGGGCGAAGATGTATATGAGTACTAAGTTATCCATCTTGAGCTCAAAAAGATTTTCCAACAAATAATACCACCACACTTGAAAAACATGCATAATTACTACAAGTTCCAGGTCATGAGGGGCATAATTCACCTCATAAGGATTTAGCTTCCTTGATTCATAAGCCACCACTACACCATCATCCATAACACCTCATAATCCATCTCCTGACGCATCTATGATCACTAAAAATTGACCATTGGGGTTAGGAACTCTTAAAGCTGGTGCTAAAGTAAGCCTTTTTTTAATTCTTGAAAAGCTACTTCACACTTTTATGACTAGGCAAAGCTTTGGTTCTTACATTGAAAAGAATAAATCAAATTAACTATCTTGAAAAAATTTGGAATGAACTTCTTGTAATAGTCTGCTAATCCCATGAAACTTCTTACCTCATGCACATTCTTTGGTGCTAGTCAATCCATAATAGATCTTATCTTTGTCAGATCCACTGAGATACCATCCACAAAGATAATATGTCCCATATAATGAATTCTCTATTGGAAAAATGTTCACTAAACAACTTACCATACAACTTGTGCTTTTGTAATCATTGGAGAACTAGTTTCAAATGCTGAAGTTGTACCTCTTCATTTTTAGAGTATATAAGATTATCATTAAGAAAGATTAAAACAAAATGATCAAGATAATATTTGAACACACTATTCATGAGATTCATGAATGTTTTTGGAGCATTTGTCAACCCAAATGGTAATACTATGAACTCATAGTGACCATAACAAGTTCTAAAATTTTTTCAGAATATCTTCATCTCTTATCCTCAGTTGTTAGTATCTTTTTCTAAAATAAATCTTAGAGAAGACTATTGCTCCTTGAATTTGATCAAAAAGATCATCTATATAAGGTAGTAAATACTTTTTTATATAGTTGCCTTGTTCAACATTTTATAGTTAATGCAAAGTCAAATAATACCATCCTTCTTATTGACAAAGACAATTGGTTCATCCCATGGAGACACACTTAACTTGATCAACCCATTTGATAATAATTCCTAGAGTTGAGCCTTCAATCCAACCAATTCAAAAGTTGTCATCTTGTACAGTACTTTAGACTGTGGTTTCGATCTAGGTATGATATCAATAGAGAAATCAAACTCACATCTAGGAGGCAAACCTGACAACTCTTTTAAAAACACATCATGAAAATTCCTAAGGAATGGATAACATTTGAGAGATGGTTCCTTAGGTTCTTCCATTTCATTTATGTTAATAATAAATGCTTGGCACCCTTTTTCTTAATCCCTCTTGAGTTGCATTGCAAAAATATGCCTAAGCCTCGCCTCTCTTTTCTCTCTATAAATTTGTGTCTGATTTTAAAAAAATTCTAAACACTTAACCTTCTTCAAGTAGTAGTCAACCTTAGTCTTGTGTTTTGCAAGCCATTTGACTTTTAAGATCGCATCATATGACCCTAGTGGTGCTATATATAGATCCACTAAGGTTATGAATTCAGGTAGCCTAATCTTTCATTTAACTAAACACTTATTAACCATGAATTTTAAGTCATTTTCATACTGTATTGACCATGTATTTTTAATTAATCTATCTCTCCTGGATAAATTACTAAGCATTTTAGGAGATATAAAATATTTTATATGTATTATGTCTATCAAAATAGAAACTATATGTTCAAACAAAGTACCTGATAACTTTATGGGTAATGGTTGAAATTCAGCTTGTTGATTATCAACTACTACATGAATACATTGTTAAAAATTTTCCTACTGAGGGATAGGATATTTTTTCTTTGACTTGTCCTAAGTATAGTCATGATCATAATGGTCATATTCATAAATGGAACAACCTCTAGGTGATCCTTTCCTGTCATCATGTTGGTTTCCTTTGAAATCACCTTTGTAACCATTGCCTAGTTTCTTGTTGCCCAAATTATTGTTCAATTTGGCATTTTAAATTTCAAACTGATTCATGGAATCTCCACTCCTCTATTTTCAATTCTTATTTTTGAAAATTGATTTAAAAATTTCAAACTTTTTCTTGAACTTGTCCCTAACCTGTGAAAGAGACTTCAACTTTTGTTCATATTTAACTGCCTTCTCAAAAAATTGGTCCATGGGCGTCCACCTCTCCACTGATCTAGGGTCTCAATCCCATGATAAACTTTTTGATCTTGGACCTCTCATCTGCCTAGTACTGAGGTACATACTTCAAAATTTTGGTTAACTTCTCCTAGTATTTATTCACTAATTACTCACCCTGCTTCATATTATATAAATATGTGAGCTTCTAATAAAAATAAAGTTGTGAAAGCCAATATGACCTAAATAAAGTCACAAACTAATCCCAAGAAGTAGTGGTAGATTTAAGATTCATTTCTAACCTCTTGTTGACCCACCACGTAGTTTCGTCACTAGCGAACAAGTATGTTCCCCATACTGCTTTAGTGACTTTAGAGTAGTTTTGAATAGTAAAATACTTCTCCATCTCAGTCAACCATGTTTTAGTTTCATCTACTAGAACAGTTCCATCAAACTTAGGTGGGTTCACCTTTTCAATATCTCTATTCAAATCAACAGCTATCTGATCTATTATATCCTAAGGGTTTTTTTGCTCAGTGAGATGCTTTTCAAATGCATCTTGATTTTCTTCCTTTTCATGGCCATGAACTACTTATTCTAAGGCTATAATCTAATCTCTAGTAAAATTCATGGCTGTGAGAATCTGATCCAACTTTGTTGCTTTTTCAATGGAAAATCAATTAGGATCAAATGGAGGGTTATTATCATTGATATTAGATGGATCCTCTCTGGATACTCTAGCTTTCACCATCCTCCTTTCTATTAATATAACGATATGAAAATATTAGTTGACTCATTAGCTCCTAGATTTCGAGCCATAACTCTGATACATGTAACATCTCCATTGGGATATACCCAGAGATACATGATTTTTTTAATTTAAAACAACATATACTTCATTAGATTACACCATGAGAATCTAATTAGTGACCATATAAAATAATCTAAGTGTGATAACTATAAATGAAGCATGCCATATTATACATCACTGATCACTATTAGCATAATAAACACATAATAATTATTTATAGAAGGTAATTACAAATATCCAACCACAAATGGTACAAACATACAAGCACTTCTGTCAATGTACAGTAAGTAATTACATCTCATCATGATAATGTTTCAAAAATAAATACAATATAATGTACTTATATAAGATACATGGTTCTATAGAGCATAAGTTCCCCAGACTTTAGTATCTGTAACAATCTTAAGTGTCATCTTCAAGTAAGTAATGTTATGGGGAGAGAAAACATCATCTGAGAATTTTTTCACACCAACCATAGACCATTGATATTTTGCATAAATCCTATCATAAAATATCTCTCCCTTTATAAATGAGTAGATAATTATGGCACGGAAATCAAGAGATACAATATAGTACCCATGTAATGTATGATATCTAAAACTAAACATGTGATGTATCATAAAGAAACTCATTCTAATCTAGATATCACACAAACATATAAATCATAAACATAAAATGAAAATGTCTCACTAACATTACTTTGAACAAAGTTTTCAATTAGTTAATTTTCTATATGATCATTCAAATTTATGTACACCACTTGATCGAATTACCTTCATCTGACATTGTGATTCTAGTAAACTAGTGAAATCGATCTCACTACTTAGTCAATATCAATAATGTGATATTTGATTTACATAGTATAACCAATATATTTATATAGATTGCATCATATTAGTAATCTCATAACATGTTAAGCATAAGAATAATCTAAAAGCATACATTTATTCTATCAAATGTATGAATGAATCTCACAATATTATTTATCCCATAAACAATAGAAATAATAACTACAGTTTATACCATCTGGGTATAATATACATCTAAACTATAATTTTATAATTACTATAAGTAGTTTCCAAACATACTTCACCTTATAATAACCCAGATTGTCATAGTCTAGTGTTCTTAAGCACAAGTACTAAATACCATAACTAGTCATAATAAAGTGGTTATAAATAAATGAAAATATAAGCTTCTATTCAAACAAGTAGTTATCTTTCAAAAATCAAAATCAAATATTATGTTTTGTTTGAACATGACCTTACATTCATATGTTTGGTTGGGAGTCTATATTTATGTTGACATAATTCCTCAGCTCTTGGAGTCTTGTGACCAATTATTTTAAAGCTTAGGGGTATATGACCAATACACCAATATTCTTATACTAACTCCTCAATCTTCAAATATATTTATTTCATGTGTATATATGTACCCAACAATATATGAAGATATGGTATATAGATATTCATAGTCTTTTACAATTCTTAGACAAAAACTTGATCAATATAACCTTATTGACAACCTACTATTGACCATATTAATATTCCTGTAATATTGTCGAATAATTAGTATTTTCACAAAAAAATAATGTTTTTAACATGAAAATCCAATACCCCATAATTCAATAAAATAACTATTATATGACTTATTTCCATGATTCACTATCTATATGAAAATGATCTTTATAACTTCATTATTAAATCTACACACCATTGTTCATATGTTCATATGATAATTTTTGATAATTTGCTCATCATTTATGATTTAGTTCATCTGTGAGCCAAAGGATTTATAAGTCGATCCTATCTTTAAATTATCACTACAAGTTCATTTATACAAGATGGTGACTTAATAAGTAATGAACTAGCAATTTTATTTAAAGGTAAGCGATCTTAGACATAAGGCGTCTGTTAAAATTGACTTTAAGTATATCAGATTGTTGTTGTTTTAAAATGAAATTGAATTTCAAAGGTAGATATAAAAAAATTTGCAATGTAGAATCATAAAAACTACATATAAAGAGCATAATACCATTATATATATACACATAATTATCACCAACATTATTGTTACAAATCAGTTTTATAACATAGTTCACCACATGACAGAAAGCTTTTGGTGTTAACTGGTGGTTTAATGTCCACACCAATAGATACTATTCACTATTATTGGTGTCTAATTATTATTAGTTTTATGTCCACCAGAGATCACTATTATCAATATTGAGTACTGTTGAACTAATGGCTAGTCTTGGGAATTTCCTATCCACCAAACTGTGAGTGTATTTTCATGCTAAGTCGTTGCACTTTACTAAATGGAAGTTTGATCCATTATAAGTTCATTATTTATATCTCCTTAGTTGTGCATAATAATAAATATAGAAACTTAATTTGTAAGGTTCACATATTACCTATTGTTTACACTATTGTTGTACAATAAGATGCATCTAAAAACTATAAATACATTAGCAATCTTTACAATAAATACATTAGCAATCTTTACAAGAGAAGTATATTGATGATCTCTATAGGAATCATACTTATATAAGAGTAATACATAATCATCGATTTACCTCACATATGTGTGGTAGATCGATGATTATGTATTACTCTTATATAAATATGATTCCTGTAGAGATCATCAATATACTTCTCTTGTAAAGATCACTAATGATATATATATATATGGATGGGGTAGATCGATAATTATGTATTACTCTTATATAAGTATGATTCCTGTAGAGATCATCAATACACTTCTATAATGAATCGTACATATAAATATAATCGAGTATATCTTAAATAAGAGTAATACTATTCGATAGGAGCCATTATATAATGTAACACTATATAATTAACTTAGTGTACTTGATTATGATAATGTCTGAATATTAGATATACTATAATGAACTACCAGGGATATCTAATCGCTAAACTATACATAAGAATAATACAAATCAATATTTATATAGCCGCTTGATATATATATATATATATATATATATATATATATATATATATATATATATATATATATATATATATATATATATATATATATATATATATATATATATATATATATCCACAGTTAGTTAAAATATATTTGTTCAGTCTCAATAAATAGTATAATATGGTTTCATATGTCCCTACCGGCATAATCGATACAGTGAATGTTATCTATAAAATATAAAAGATTCCAAAGTTTAGTTACTAATTTTTCATTATTACCAGTATGAGAATGAACATCAGATCAATTGTATGGAGGCGCTACAATACGCAGATGTTTATTCCCATATTTATAATTATCAAACTTTCTTTCCTTCTCCCTGATTTACACAGTCCATATGCAAATAAAGGCGCACAAAATTTAAAGCTTCCACAAGAACAATAGTGCCTACCTAATTATTCTTCTTTTGAGAATGTTCTCTCTTTTTATGTTATTGTGTCATGCTTCTCCTTTCTTCTTCTCCTCTATTATTTGTGTCTCTCTCCTCCTCCTCTGTATGGTGTGCCTCCCTTTTTTCTTTTAGATAGTCTCTTTCAATCTTTTATGCACTTCCATGAATAGGGCGTAGTTTGTTTTGTTTTTTAAATATTTTTATCTTTTTGAATTTTTTTTTTAATTTTTATCCCCATCTTTCTTTTTGTTTTTTCCTAATTTTAAACAAGGATTCTACTTTCTCATTGCAATTTTGAATTTCTTCTTCTTCTTTTTTCCGCCAAAATATTAATTAACATATTTTATTTATTTTTCTTTCCAATTACAAGCATCAATATATTGTCTAATTAAATTAGCACCCCTATTTATCATAATTATTTAATGATTAATTCATTAATCAATAACCTCAATTTTTTTCTAATTACACAAATCAAATTTCTAATTTAAGTATTAATGGTCATACACGTAAATCATGCAAAATGAATTCTATATAACCATTAAACTATGCTATATAACCATGTGCAAATGACTACTTAATGCAAACAACATCAAAACACACTATGCTAACTTTTCCACTATGCATCTAACATGTATTACTAATTTGGTGTGTGTATGATTCTAGCCAATTTATCTATTTTCCTCCAACATCTCCATTTGTGTCACCCTCTTCGATGATGCTCTCCCTCCATCACGCTCTGAGGGATGAGTTATCATGTGTCCACCTCACAACAAGTAGGTAGTTAGATCAAAAAATCATTATATACATACATCATAAAATATAACTAAAGTAACAAATCAGCATGATCATGTTGTAAGAATATACACTATAGATAACTCATATCAATTTAATCATGTAACCTAAGCGATATCCAATTATCTTATAAAAACATAAATCTCAAAGCTTAGTTAAAAAATACCAAATCATATATATATATATATATATATATATATATATATATATATATATATATATATATATATATATATATATATATATATATATATATATATATATATATATATAATCAAGAAAGTTTGCCTAGCGAAGAATATGAATGTAACATGAGCAAGATAGTAGTCACAGTTGTACTAATGGGTGTTGCATGAATTGATCCATAACAACCTACAAGTAACAACTTAAAAAGCAATGAGGCTTTAAAGACTTCCTCAAAAAAATAGAGGACCCACTTGTTGAAAAATAGTTTTAAAATGTGACATTCCTTTAACAAAATTTGCATTTCAACTTTTAGCCAATGCCCTTTCAGATGAATTCGAACCAATGTTATCATCTTGAGACCATGAAACTAATAAAACACGAAACTCTGCAACTTTTGAAGTATGTTGCATTTTGGTTAGTCATTCTCATGCATAATTAAAAAATAATATGCATGGGATGACATAGTTTGCCTATATTTAAATGGAAAATGACTCATGTTGATACTCCTAATTGCTTAGTTATACTCCTAAAGTATTCACTTCACTTGAGATTCTTGCACTCTCTCTAAAATATTGATGCAAGATATGATTGAGCGTATTTGCACACCAATAACTATTTACATGTTAGAAATATGACATTTGATATGGTTGTTGTCTAGCTACTATAAAATCCCATCAGTGACCTAGACCAAAGGCTCTATTCATGATTAAAGCTATAGGATACTAAAGCAACTATCATACATACAGTATAAAAATGTGAACAATCTTACCTAACAAATGTGAGCTCATTAACTATTACACCTCTTTGTTCCATCGTAATGCTAATAAGCAATATTTTAGTAACCTATGGGCCTTAAAATGGAAATTGGAAAGTTTGAACATTAAGTGAATAAGTGGTTCATGGCATTGTATTGTGTTATAAAGTCAAATTATGTAAATGTTCAGCTACTATAAATTGCTTTATTCTTGCAAATAAAATTGCCATCTTAAATATGTTTTATTGTCATATATTCTTATTCATATATATATATATATATATATATATATATATATATATATATATATATAATGTTGTTTAAATTCGGATGGTTGATTGTTTATTAAGAAAGGTGACTTATTAAATTATTCGTTGAGCTTTTTCATTACCTCATCAAATACAAAACTTGTATTACGTTCCATGAATTATTCCCCCAAACTAACATTGAAGACCTCTGTTAGAGATCCATTGACCTCTACTACAAACATTCCCTTAAGCCTATGATAGGAGGCTAATAGATTTACAAACCTTTTTTCTCCAACCATTTTAAGGTTTCTAAATCTCTTAGATATTTAACTCTCTCATATATGGTGATTTCCTGCTATCATACATTAAGACTTGGAATATTGTACATATGTCTCTATTTTCTACTTTGGAGCCAAATGATTCATTGCTTCATGACTTGTTATAACAATATATAGAATAGATAATTTGTGTTACACTAGTTTTACAATACCCGTTTCACTTGGCACCCTTTTAATTGTAACTTGTTCTTTTCTCAACTGCATGTACTAAAGTTGTATCACAACACTTATTTTCTTTTGCTTATATATTATTTTAGAGTTTTGATAATTTCATTTACGTTTTATTTTTCAAAAAAAAAATTATTTTTTTCAAATATAATATGACTTTTGTCATTTTGATCATAACACTCTACTCCTTATATATTCTTATTTTTATAAAATAATTTAATATTAAATTTTTATTTGAGAAATTGAAATTTTTTATTTTAAAATTAAAATCATTGAATTTTATTTATTTATTTATTTTTGGGAAGGGGGGGGTTAATTGAAAAATCTATCCCATATATTAAAAAATACATCACAATCACAAAATATTTTATATTGCTTATGTAAAAATAAACTCTTTAAAATCTCACCAAATAAATTATTAACCTAGATCAAAGTGCTTCGTCAACACAAACAATTAAAACTCTCTATTGTGTGCAAATATAGTTTATTCCTTTTTTATCTATTTATCTTGGCATATTCTTACTTCATACGATTGATATTCATTTTATATATTTTTCTTGGCATATTCTTACTTCATACGATTGATAGTCATTTTATATAGTTTTCTTTAAAAGCTAAATTGATTTTTTTTAAATCAACTATTTTTATTTAACCTTTTGATTAATTATTTTACTGTTTAATATTTTATTATTAATTTAAATATAAATTAATATTTATTTTAATTATTAATAATTGATAATAATTTTTTTTTAAAGATGGAATTATTTCTCTAAATATTAAATATATAAATAATATTATTAATATATTTTATAATTTATATAGTGAAACATTGGAAAATATGTAATTTTTTTAAATATTTTTGACGAAAAAATTGTATATTTAATCATTTCCAAATCTCAAATGTTAATATTCAATTTTATTTATCTTTTAATTTGAATAATGAATTAATTAATTTATTAAATTAATTTTATAACTTTAATCGATAAATTAGAATAAAAATAATATGTTTTCTTTAAAGATAATAATGTGTTTTCTCTTCAATTCAAACATTAAAATATCTTTATATAATTCTAATTTTCTTTCATTAACATTTATATTGAGTTTTTACATTTTTTCCAAAAACTAATTTTTAACATTTATAAACTCTTAATATTGTTGTGCACACGATTAATACTTTAATTTATAGTTCTTTTATATTTTTAAGAAATATATATATACATATTGCATGTGTATCTATTTGTGTGTGTTTAGTAAACATTTTGATGTTTTTATTTTCAGTTGTTAATTTTTTTTTTTAGTTTTTGTTATTGTTAAAAATACGATTTTATTCATTTTCTTATTTTTAAGAATACTTATTTTATTGTAAATGTTATGGAAAAATGTTATTTTTTAAACTATTTTATCATATAAATAATTGTATGATCTTGTATTACATTTTATTTATAGTAATTATTCTTAAATATTTTGAAAGTAGAATTTATATATAATTTCTTTTTATTTTTTACAAATTTATTTTGACATTGTACTATCCAAATTAAATTAACACTTTGTTATAAAGGTTATCTCATTGTTATTTATATATTTTTGTTAGATCTATTTTTATTATAAAAATATATGTAAATTACATTGTACTATCCAAATTAAATTAACACTTTGTTATAAAGGTTATCTCATTGTTATTTATATATTTTTGTTAGATCTATTTTTATTATAAAAATATATGTAAATTACATTTTATGGTATATTTTTTTCTTAACCTAAAATTGATGAACGATTTTATGTATTTTAGGTTAGAGTGAATCTTTTTTCATCTTCCTTTTGTTAGTCATTAATCTAAAAATAATTGACTTTTTTTTTTGAAAAATAATATTAAGA
This sequence comes from Torreya grandis, assembly GCA_037957365.1. NCBI lineage: Eukaryota > Viridiplantae > Streptophyta > Pinopsida > Cupressales > Taxaceae > Torreya > Torreya grandis. The sequence continues at coordinate 173,630 of JARHVA010002339.1, forward strand.
AATTAATGTTGTTTTCACTTTCAAATTTATTTTTTTCATAATGCTGTTATTTACAAGATTCAAGGCAACACAAACCCTTGAAATATTGAACAATTCCAAGAGTGTGGAGTTTTTAAAATTCACACTCTTGAACCTTTAACTAGCATTCATTTTTCTGAATCTCAACAATTTAATTACCCCATCAACTCTACTAGAGGCTATAATGGCCACTCAGAATTTGTAGGCAATATATTGCCTAACTTATTAGATTCTAATGATGATGAACTAGATGAGTTTAGTTTGAAAATATAAAATTTTGATCTCCATTCAGACATAATCACTCAATTACCACCTTATTTGTGACCTCGGTCTAAACAAAAATCAATTGATGAGATTCCTATTAGAATATTCTAGCCAAGATTAAACAATTTATTTCTCATATTTCTTCTACTGATAAGATCATTGATGCTTTCACTAATGATCTTCATACTCCTAACTACGATGATGGCTATTCATTAGATGACCCCTTTTGAGCCAGTTTTGCTCAAGTTAAAAATGCATAAATACTTATATATTATTCTTATTTAAAACACTCCTTTTATAATATTACTTCTATTGATATACTTCTTTCTCTACTAGACATGACATTATCTCTTTTTCACTTGATGATCACAAGATAGAGATGGAGCACACACACACACTACTTCTCACCTAGTCATTGTTGGGCCTCTTCAAAGTATGTTTCTTGATCATGTCATAACGGTATCATATAGGTCTAATAGGTTTTATGATCCTTCAACATGCTCCCTCCTGAGATGTCATCCACATTACATTGATCCATAATGTGATCATCTCTCATGGTTGTTGAGCCTAGTATAAACTCTACTCCAATTTGTCCTAATGATGGTGATGGAATATTACCTCTGCCTAAGCTTGATACTCTACCTACAAGATTGAAAAATGATCCATATTGTGATTTCCATAAGGTTGTTGGTCATTGGGCTAAGGATTCCAAGCACATTATAGGTTCTTAACACAATAACAACTTCAGTTTCCACTCTTACTATAGATAGTAGACCTCCATAGTCAACTACTACTAGATGTAATTGTTTTCATGGTACAACAATGCACACCTCTATGCATTATTGAAAACTTTGGTAGTATATTGATGTGTTTCATTTAGAGAATACATAGAATTTTGATAAGACTATACCTAGTCATAAGACTTTTCCAAAGTACATCCCTAAACATGGGGAGGTCTATTATCTTTGTCATCAGTGTGCTACATGTCATACTAAACAGTGTAGAGTCTTACATCATCACTTCTATGATTTTCCATGGCCTATGTCATCACCTTTTCAATAACATACCCAAAATCATTCATAGGCAAATACTAACCCCTCTCCGTATCCTTCATCACCCCAAAAATTAGAGGCTTTCTACAACATTATAGCACAAATTCCTTGCATTGATTACCCTTCACAAGAGATGCCACTTACGTTTTTTTCTTCTAGCACACATATATTATCCACTGAGATAATGAGACAAGAAGTTCTCACATGTCTATCAGTGAAGATAAATGAGACTATGGTTAAAGATTGATTCCAATTACAGTAGATTTATTAGATTTTATTGATGGTGTTTACTATGAAATCTATCAGTATTTGTGAACACATTATTTTTCTATGTCATATTATGCCTCATATTTCTACCTGATTATTATTATTTATTTGTACCTTATTATAACATTTTTAATGCATTACTTATCATTTTTTATTTTGTTTCTTTCCTCTATATGTTCATAGTCACTTACACATTCATGGTCCTTGATTTTCAACTCCTAAATATTTATACATTCAAAGTTCATGCTTTAATTACAGTTCATTATATACTTTGTAAACACTCATTCTCACCCTATTTTGGGATTATTTTTCCTTACATGGATGTTTATGTTAGATCACTTTTTGAATAGTATAGCTTATTTATGTGACATGGCACTTAGACCACACCATACACTATCTTATTCTCCCTATGATTTTCTACAAAGCATATTCATCATTGTACCATTCTTTACATGGATCTCCCACGATCCCAATTTCCCCTATATATCCCTCATATTAAGCATGAATATGGTTAGTAATCATATTGAATACTTACTGATTCAAAGATTATTAAATACATCCAAAGTCTTATTCTCTTTGTTCTCAAAGTATTTTAATTTTCTAATTATTCATCTCAAAAGAAGTTGGACCATCAAACAGTAGTATTATGTAATGTCACAACCCTTCTTTGTCTTAAGTTTTTATCCACTTTCGTAACACCAAAATAAATATTAAGGGGGAGTATTATAGATTAAAATTTATCTGGTATATTAAATATTTTAAAATATGTATTTTATTCTCATGTGAATTTTTAAATTTACATTATCTAGATAGTAAGAACTGTTATGTAGTTTCACCTCTTTTATTTCATTGTAGATATTTCTTATTAAGATAAATTTTGGAGTTACATTTTACATGTAATTCCTTTATCACTTTTCATCCATTTTCCCCTCACTATATGGAAAATAGGGATACTGCACACACATTTGGAAGGTTGGCTAAGGTAATGGTTGGAGTTAGTTTGTAACTTCATTGCTACTCTTCACTCTATATATAGACTATTTGGATTTCTTATTTGAAATACTTATTTACATATTTTCATATACTTATCTTAGAATTTTTATTTGATTTATCTGAATTTATTCTCTTTATCCTTCTCTCTCTTAGAAGTATTTAAGTATGTTGTGTTATCTTACAATATATTTGGCTCATCTTTCAGTTAAATATGGGTTTAATTTGAGTGTAATGATTTTCCACTTGAAAATGTTGTACCTAAACTCTTTATGGTATGTTTTATGCTTTTGTTAGTTTTATTTCATATTCTTTACTTATGAGTCATTATTTTAGTAGTTGATCTGGGAACAATTTATGGACGAGAATATAGATGTGACTTTTTGTTTAAATAGATCACAAATAGGGATAAGGGTTGGAATATTCATATATACCATTATTACTTGTTGACTTACATGAGTGTTAGTTTCCAACTTGTTATTGGATAGATGTCTAATTCAAATAGACCCCTCATATCATCATAACTATTTTCTACTCTTGCAAAGTCTTTTGGAGTGGATTAACGTTTGAGCATCAAAAAATAAATTATGGGTGTTTATCTTATTAAATCAACAATCTAAGAGATAATTATTACAAGCATGCACTGATGAAGACATCCACAAAGTTTCATATTGGTTTGAGCTCACCTACTAGTATTGGATAAGACAACTATTATCAGAGCACTCCAATAGTGGTCTACCTCTATCAAATCAATGTGATACTAATCATTTTCTTTGCATCATTAGATATATAGACTTTTATGGATTTTCATATACATTATTTTGGGAAATATTTCTCATCATTTTTAGTCATTGTTAGTATACATGTAAGTCAAAAATCACATATTCATTTATAAACACTCTTGTCAAATTTCATGTACTTCAAGTATTTTCATTTTTTTTATTTACTTTTATTCTACTATAGTTAGGTCAAATTGTGTTTGTGCCCCATGTTCTTATGGATTAGTGTAGTGTTGTTAGCCCAAGTCTACTTTCCAATAAACTATTAATGTTGTTGTACAATCTTATTTTGTATAGTGTCCTATGCGTGGCAATGATCTTCAAATTTATATTTAGTTTGATCACATTATCACAAAATTTCTAGTGGGGCCAATCACATGCCTATGTTTCTTTACACTAATCAGGGCCATTGCCTTCCTAGGGTGGACATCAGGGAACCATTAAGATTGTTTTCCTAGTGTGATGATGGCATTGTGGGTCTTGAATTGGTAGACTCCATCTCATTTTCACTTATATGGATGCCTGAGGAAAATGTCACAAAAATCTAAGGGTGCATGTTTCACAACACCATGGCTTTGAATGGCTTGATTGCATACGGTATATAAGACACTTTTGACTAACATAGATATAGAATCTCAACCTTTTTTTAGCCATTCGATGGATTTTGGTCACAAACAAGATGTTATTTTTATCTTTGTCTTTCGAATTATTTCTACATAAATCAAAAACTTCTCACTTCTAAGTTATCTAATTTAATGTCCATAATGTTTCCTTGCATGTGCATCTTTAAATGAAAAAGATGTTATTTACCCCACCCTTAGACAATAATGTTTTACCCAGTGTTGTAAAAATAGTGGAATAGGTTTTGAATCCTAATATATTTTCATGTGTCTGTTGAATGAAAGGAGTGCTACTTCTTATTAGATGTATTGAGGTCTTTGGAGATTTAGAAAGACATTGAAGGCTCCAAAATTATGACTTATAGTGTGTGGATTCTTTTCATAAATTCATAATTTTTTGTAAATAACTTCAAATTATCATGCAATAGCCCTGAACCACTATTAAGATGAGCATGGAATCAAATTGCTTCTTATAACTGCACTTCCTTGATGGCCTACTGTATATACCGAGGAAGAGAGAGAGAGAGAGATCGGGGAGAGGGAGCTAGGGGAGAAGGAGTTGGGGGAATAGCTAGCCTAGCTGCTTCAATTGTTCATCATCACTCAAATGCAAATCAAGTAGCTATACATCTGCACTCATATTAACACCCCAAAGGACAGGGGGGTTGGATTGCTTTTTGGGGGTCTTTCAAGCGGAGAGGAGATTAACCCCCCCACACAACCCGAGTAGGCCCAAGCTAACTAACCTAAGTTGGCCCATGTAGGAAGGTTGGTCTCTAGTGGCAGGGTGGTCTACCCATAATCTATCATACCCTAAAGTCGCTTAATGCAAAGGGCCTTCAATATATACCCTATAGTCCCTCACTCGGATCGCTCCCTCGATTTCAAAGAGATTGGTGATCTACACTTTAACAAAATTTAAAAAACAATAAACTTTTATGACCCCATATACGAGAGAAATATAACAAATACAAAAAGAAATAATATGAAAGAAAACAAGTCATACTAAAATAAATACTATATAAACATATTATATAGTGGAAGTTATATTAAAGATAATATTTAGATTGATCAGCGAATGATTGAGGTTGGACTTTGAGGGTGGTGTTGTGCAAATCTTTTTAGAAAGATTCATAAGAACTTCCTTGATTTTTAAATTGACTTTGAATATTTGAACCCTGCTACATGGATATTTGTTAAACACGACTTCAATCAAACTAAGTTGCAAACAAAACTTTCCAATCGTAAACCGTGGGCTGTTGACTCTTGACGAGAAGAAGTAAACCGTGGGCGGAGGAGTGTCATGTCACAATGAATAAATCCCTGGTGTCAAAGTTGTGTTCCAAGTTGTACATTAAAAACAGAAAATACCTCCGTTAAGTGTTACACCCCATTCTGATGACGCCAGCAATGTGAGGGAGAAAGTAAGTTTCATTGAAATGGCTTGACAGTCTCTGTATGTGAATTAATCACGTTGCACCGACAATTGACTTGTAGAATCCAATCTCTGATCATTTCAGCCATTGGATCTCCACCGTTGCTTCCTCCTTGTCAACGCCCCCATCACGTCACGGCAGACGTAAGAAATAAAAAATAATATGAGTTCATTGAAATGGCTTGACCGTCTCCGTGTGTTAATTAATCACGTTGCAATTGACTTGTGGAATCAGCCAAGCACAAGACTATTTGATTTGTAAACTGCACCATTCAATAGCTGATCATTCAACATTGAATCCCTACCGTTGCTTCCTCCTCATCAACATCACCACGTCACGGCAACCGTATCTTTCACAACGATATTTCATACAACTTGCACCATGCACGAACGCCTTCTATCTATGAGGTACTGTTTATGCGTATCATCTGTATCATCATTTTTATGCGTACGTCAAGCTTGTTACCGCAATTTTAAACATCCAAAACTAATGACCTTTCAATTCCTTGTAATATATTGTCTGCTATCATTTTGTCCAGAATTGCTTTAAGAGTTTCCTTACACTTTTAAATGTGTATACACCCTCGTTAAAAGCATTTTTTTTCTTCTGCTTTGATTCCATTGCATATTTATAGTCCTTTCAGCAAGTATTACTAAAACGCAAAGGTTTGCCACCCAAAAGGATATACAATTGATCCCTGAGTGATCATTACTAAATACTAGTCTCTATAAGATCATTTTACAGTCTAATAAATTACAAGAAACAAATTAACTAATATATGTGTGTGAGAGCGCGCCCAAATGCATCATATGTAGGTATCAATTGTGATGGTTACAAATAAACATTGAACATGGAGGATGTGTTTTGTTTAATAAACATTGAACATGGAGTATGTGTTTTGTTTCCAGGAATTAAATAAGATTTTTTTTAATTAAGGGTAAAGGGTGGGGTTTTTCTACTAAGGACCTAGACCCCAGAAAAGAAATAAATAGCCAAAGCCTCAAAAGTTAATTATTGCAATATACACGGCAACATTATAATAAGAAAAAGTACAGCAAAAACAACAACAAAAAATAGTTAAAAAACAGTTGTCAACGACCCATCGAAAACACCGAACTTTGAGATCCAAAAGTCTATTAAGATGAAACCGACCTCTTTATACCTTATCTAACAATGATAGGAAGGAGTGTCTATGTAAAACAGGGGCTCAATCTTGAACATGAAACCAATACTAAAGGCCAAAAAGTTCATATTTTCATCAAAAATTTGTATCTTAAATATGAGTTTATACATTTTTTTTTTGAGATCTAAAGGTCACATTAAGAGGGGTTACCTTCTCCTTACATTTTCCATTTTTAATTTTTTATTTAGCTTACCACTTTCTAATTCCCTCCTTTCCTAATGTCAAGTTGAATTGGGATAGACACTACTAGATCATCAATTGGAACAAAACTATTTGTCAACCTTCCCTCTTCAATTATTGAAGCTTGGATGAGTTGTAATAGAATTTTGTCTGACCGCTCCTCCCTTGAAATAATTGGAGTTTCCAAAACCACTTATGGGATTGTATTTATAATGAAAATTTTCAGGGTCACCAACTGCCTAGTTCTCTTCCTTTTCATTCAAATCAGCTATGTTATCTTTCATCTCCATGGCTTGTTCTTCTATTGCCTCAGTGTCTTCGACTTCAACTGTCAAGATGTCCTTGTGAACTTTTTTTCCCCAAGAAAAACCTTGTTTCTTTCTCTGTGCTAACAAGCATGAATCAACAAAATGCCCTGATGTAAAATAGCACCTACATCTGAAACGATAATCCTTCATAATCAATGGTGTGCACCCAAATCTGATCATCAATATTCAACTCTAAATTTTTCAGAAGTTGGGCACTCACATCAATGTTAACCAGAATCCTTGCATATGTACTATGAAGATAATCCTTTGTGGATTCATCTACTGCTAACAATCTTCCTAAGGCATTGTCTATGACCTTAAGACTTTCTTTTGACCAAAACTACAAAGGAAGGTAAGGAAGGCGAATCCATACTAGCCTAGTATTAAAAAATTCAGTAACTGATTTGAAATCGGGATACCATGGCTTCATCATAAGGATATGATGATCCATAAGCCAGATCTGTTGATATAAAATCTTATCCTTATTTTCCATTTTACAAAAAATAGCTATAAAAAACCTTTTACATAAGGATATATCACCAAATTTTATTTCATTACAGGGTTTCAGACCTCTAAAATCCATCCATAAAAGGTTTGAAAGTTTGGCCAAAATTGATTAATTTTATAAATTAATCCTCTACCAAAATACCAAGCTTCCCCTTGCAAAACCCCTTCAAGAGCATCTACCTCAAAGATTATAGATTTATTAGACTTAACTGGGGTTAATATTTTATTTACCTTGATTGAAATAGCCACAGCATAGGACCCATGCTCCAATCTCTGCTGTAGAAAAGCTTCAGTCAATATTGGGTCCTTACTGCTAATATCTTTGAAAATAGGAGTTTTCAACATAATGATTTTAAACCCCAATCTAGCATAAGATGTAGGGGGACTTAAACACTACTGCCACTTTGGATCCTATCGATCTAATATGCCCACCAATCTGCCTCGCTACATCTTCTGTCTCTTGAAGATATAACCCCCTACCACTCTCTTTCCTACAAAATTGGTCACCCCCGATCTGTCAATCTCTCCTTTCGACGATCCTGGATACAGTTATTGTCACCATCAAAGTTTGCTCCATACCATCGCAACAAAACCTTAAAACCATCACATCCAAAATGTTAATAAAGTTAATGTAGACTAAACAATAACTATTTAATTAATTATAAACTAGAGACTAATTTTAAAAAATATTAAATAAAATTATTATTAAGTGGTATGAAATTATACTAAAGTTATCTTATATACATTTAATATATTTAGGGTGTTATTCAAAAGATTTAAGTTAGTACTCTTACTACATAATATAAATATAAAAACATAAGGATTAACACTTGTAATTATTAATTTCATCCACATGATATTTCCGTTTAGAGGTATATAAATAAAATGGCAATGTTATGTAATTGAAGTTTTTTTTTTAATTTGGTTAAAATCTTATAAAATTAAAAAATTATTATAGAAAATCCAATCATTTATAAACAATGTGTTGTGTAAGAATATTTTATATTTATAATAATTTTGAATAAAACAGGAGTATAAGAAAGTATAATTTTAAATTAATATTGTAGTAGAATTGGTACTTTTAGTAAATAATATATTATTTTAAATTTAAAAAGATAAAAAATTTAAATTTAATTATATTTACATTTTTTTATTTATAAAATTGAATATTTTATTTTATTAAAAAAAAATTAAGTATTAAAGTTTCTTAATTCATAAATTTTTAATTTAAAATTAACAAAATTAGAGATTGTTAATTTATTATCAAAAATGTGATATCTAATTAGCATACTCAAATGCTCAACTAAAATATTAGGTTTCTTGATTTTTGATTTTTGTTTTTTGTTTTTTGATTTTTGATTTTTGATTTTTGATTTTTTTTTTTTTTTTTTAAATTAAAAATAATTAATTTCTAAAAAATAATTTGTAAAATTAAAACTAATTTTTATAAAACCCTTACATATCTTAAATTATTAATTATAAAAAAAATTAAAAAACTTTAATACCGATTAAAAATTGTTTTCAAAGGTCTCAAAAATCCAACTTCAGCTCAATTTAAAAACAAGTTCCATCATTGAAATATTTAGCCGTTTTTTGAAACCTCAACATGCATCTTAGCCATGTTTTGATTGTTTGGTGGTCTTTTACCATCACGCCCATGCCCAAGATTGTGGATGTTATAATAAAATTTGTACTCTGACCTTCACAACGAAGATCATAATAATGTTCATTATGGAAATGCAAAGTTTAAAAACCTTTCCTCGTTGCTGGGAAATAGTTCAAATAACTATGTTTGAGGACGGACTTCTAAAATATATATACTTTAGATCATGTGTTGATGTATATACGTACCCTTTAGAAACATTTAATTATTTAAAAAAGTTATTCAATTATAGGGATGAAAATATTTTACTTATTTTTAAATATTAACTTTACATCAGTATTTATACATTTATTATATTATATCATAATTTTCAAATAAATACGAATTTCAAAATGAATGGCAACACATTAAAACTGTCAGAATAGGTTAATAGGTGATCTTTTGGTAGAGTCATGACATAAGAATTCTACACAAACAATGACCCTATTTGTATTTAGAAATATGAAAGAAGATGTGCAATAATTCTTTGATGTATTATTTCTAGAACCTTTAGCTCTGATACCATGTCAGAATAGGTCAATCGCTGATCTTTTAGTAGAGTGAGCACACAAGAATTCTGCAAAAATAGTGACCCTACTTGTATTCAAGAATATGCAAAAAGAGGATGTGCAATAATTTTTTTTGATGTATTAAACTACTTTGATTACCAATTATCTACTCTATTACAATAGCCTAGTGAGGAGAAATATAAAGGAGTAAGGGGAGTTAACTCACATGAAAACTCATTGTGGGACTAAGTGTAATTTATCATAGAAATCATAGGAGAACTCACAATGGTACTCAATTGAACTCCAGGTGGAACTCATCCTCTCACCCACTTAACCTCTTATCACACCTAAGTAAGTTGAAGCTACATATGTAGGGATTATTCATTTAATAATTAAATGAAATAATAAATATCCTACACCATCACCCCCCTTTTAAACCTAGCTTAGGGGATAAAAAAGAAAAGATGGGTCCTAACAACAAGGCCTAATGAGGTACCCATATACAATGCAACTCTCAACAAGTGGAGTAAGAGGAGAAAACTCAGTAGAAAAAAGCTTCTCTCCCTATCCAAAAGAGAGACAAAGAAGAGAAGGTATGATTAGAAAGCCCCATTCCAACACCCCACCTTAAACATAGCTTAGGTGGACTAGAAAAGTGGGTCTTGATAATAAGGTCTGATTAGGTACCCAAGTACATAACGATGATCCCAGTATCCTATGAAATATGAAAGATATGTGCCTTCATTAAAAATAGAGAAATTATGCATAGAATGTCATATGATGAATGTTGTAGTAGGTCCTTCTACAACAAATTGAAAGATTTATCAAAACTTTTCAGTCAAAATCTCTCAAAGATCTCATTACCACAGCCATAGATGCTTCAACATACACATAAAGAACAAAATCAATTGTAAATAAAATAATTTATATTCACAAACTCATATGCAAAGGATATGCAAAAGATGATATATTACAATGTAGAGCCCTTGCTTAAATAGATAAGGTAAAACAAGATACAAGCTAAACTAGCCAATGTGAGGTAAATTCTCACATAGAATAAAACTAGGTAAAGATAAATAACCTAGCTAAAACCTAATAAATATAAGTAATGATATACTCTAACACCCCCCCTCAAGTGAAACTAGAGGCTAATAATAGAGGATATAATATGAAGCCATGTGTCCTTATAGTCGCTAATCCATCTTACAAGAGTACATGGATGTCGAGTTGATGTAACTGCCAAGTGAAAGTAGAAATGGTGTTGAATACGAAGATCACTAAAAATAAACATTATGCTTTAAAATACTAGGTAGAATTATAAACTTGAGGAAGCATTTCTTGATTACCTTCCAACAAGATGGTGAGAAGTGAGCACAAAGACTGGTGGAGCTTCCACACTAGTGTCACTATAATAATCATCAAAAAAGTCATGGAGTCAAGTAATAATCCTCATATGAGTTTTATCAAATAAAGTGATTGAATAAAATACCCATATACAAAAATAAAATCTAAAAAAAACTTAAAAATTGTAACATATACATATAACTCTCATAAAGCAGAGAAAATAAGAAAACCTATAGGAAAAAATCTCCCCCCCCCCCCCCCAAAAAAAAAAAAGAGAGAGAGAAGAAGAAGAAAGAGCTAGAAAGCCCCCCAAAGATGATGCTAAATTATTCTGCACTCCAAGTACTCGCAAGTCACGAAGGAAATCAATCTATACAAGTGATCTGAATCTATGATTTGATCACAAAAACAACTGACACTAGACTTCACCAAAATAACTTCAATCAAGAATATTATTAGTAGTGATAAAAGTATAAAAGAGTACTACATGTGCAAGAAATTCTCAACACCTGAGAAGAAAAATGTACACCACACCCACCCATACTATTGAATGGGTGGAATGGAGAAAAATGTTTGTACGAGTGGTCTCAATCCACTACTTGAACACTAAATATGTTAACATTGTATACACTAGAACAGCTCCATGTCATGTTGAAAGAGACTATCAAACTATCAAAAAAGAAAAGATGACATCAGGGTTCACTAGAATAGCTATGATTCATGTTGTGGAAAACTATAACTGTCAAAAAATAGAATAAAAAATACCAAAAAAGTCTCACAAATGATGGCCCATGGTGGTGATAGAAGATAAAAGCAACTAAAGAAGTGAAAAGGTGATTAGAATAGAGTAGACAAATGCATGAAGGTAGACAAGGCTAAATCAAAAAACTTCCCATGACACTTTATAAATCTGTGCAAGTACAATATAACCCATACATAAAAAACACTAGATAGAAAATAAGGAAGACACTAAAATTCACTAAAATAGCTCTAAATAATGAGACTGTCGACCTATCAAATAAGCTATCAAAGAGATGCTCCAAAAATAATGAAATGAAAAATATGTCTTTATAGAAGAAGGTGAAGCACTAAGAAAGAGTCATCAAGGAGACATGACACAAAATACCAATGTGTCAAAGTACCAATGCATGTTGTGGGTTGATAGAAGAGTGTGGTAAATCGTGAAAAGAGTCATTATGTATGTAAACACACCAGAAAATAATCAATAGCCAAAAAATAATAACCTACAAAGTACATGCAAAGGAGGTTGGGCTCAACCAAAAATGCATCCAAGATAGTGCATGCATGAAGTACAATGCAAAAAGTAGTAGGGCCCATAGCATAAGAAACCCCCTAGTAGTTACAATGCACACTAAAGAATAAGACATCAGACTCAAGCAAAAATGCATTCATGAGTGCAACAAATTATGACAATGCAATCTAGAAGAAGTAAGAAGGAATTGTGTGTTGCCTATGAGGGTGTCTAGCCTCCTGCCAGATCGCACCTTACCCTTCGATCTTTGATAAATGAAAGAGATAATGTATATGTAAAATAAAGAGTATTTCCTCAACAAACACTCATAATATGGAAAATGTATCACCACTAAAATGTCACCATAAGCACAAGGTAGCACAACCAATGTGAAGATACCCATCTAGATTGAAACACTTTATCTATTAGTGGGTTTGAACCTGTAATTGCTTTTATTAGGTAGTTTTACAAAAAAAATCACCATATTGCAAATTTGAGTTAAAATATAAAATTAAAAAATATTTATTTTTATATAATATGACTCAAATTAAATTATAAATCTATATTCTAGGTGAAAGATAACTCACTTTAAAAAAATAGCACCTCAAAAGGTGCCCTGAGTGTAGAGAAAAATGCCTCGAAAGTTTGGTGATGTCAGCACGTCAACAAGGCCTATACAAATTTTTAAAAATAGTCATATTTTTTGATGTATCAGTAAAAATTTGAATATAATACATATAAGATCTTGGATCCATCTTTGCAATGCAATAAAAATAACCATAAAACTCTAAAATAAGCTCATGATATGAAAAAAAATATGCAACTATGTCTGTAGAAATGCACAATGGAGGGGGGCCCAGTAAAAAAGATGAGCATGCACGTATGAAGCCCTAAAAATGTTGAATTGACTATAAACATATTAGGAAGCACTAATTGAAAAAAATAAGTGTTTTTATGGGGGGTCTGACCACCTATCAGACCAAGCCCCACTCGCTAGTGTTCATCAAACAGAGAAATCCATACAGAGAGCTTGTAGTGAAAAAAACTTTCCAAGTTAAAATTGATAACTTCTCCACAATAATGTATTCACAAATTTCAATGTCTAATTCACCCACCCATTGACAAACTCAAGTAACCGGTTTCTAAAAACAATCAAAAAAAATTTTAAATGATGCACAATTTTTAAAAAAATCTTGGTGGAGGTGGTTGGCTAGGTTCACCAAATAATAGTTTAAAAACAAGGCACATTTCAATATGCCAATACTAATTCAAATGCCAAATGAAAAAAAAATGTGCTTTTGTGTTTTTTGTGTTTGTTGGTCAAATAAAATTCCATCGTTGTAATCAAAAGAATACAATGCTAATGCCGATTTTCAATTCTAAAGCCATGTTTTGTTAAAATTTTCAATTTAGAAGAATAGGTAAATCCGAGTAGGAACGTCATGGAGGAGCCATAGGGATGTAGTAGGGGCGTGATAGTGGGCTATACAGTCAAGTAGTCGTGAGAAGATGTCATCAAGGGAATGTAGAGCAGTTGGGTGGTAGTGGAGATGGAAGGTACAACCAAGGGTAGAGCTCAGGTGGCTGTTGAGGTAGCAGGGCATGGTGGCAAGGATGCAGGGTGGTACTTTGGGGAGGTGGTCGAGCAACAGGCTCGACCATAGGTTCCCCTTTTTTATTTTTTTACTAAATAAAAAATTAAAAAAATTCAAACCCTTTTAGCCAAGGGACAATCAGAATTGACTGAGAAAATTCACCACACTAAGAGCACTAGAAGTCCATTTTCTACCAAACAAACATCTACCACCACTAAATCGACTGCTCTAGACACATTCGTATGATTAGATATGTATTAAAATGTTTAGATTTTTTAGAAATGATATAGCGACCAACAAGCTTCTTGAATAGATCTAGAGTGTCAAGTGACCAATTTGAACAAACCAAAATGTTGAAACACCTTTCATAGCTTCAATGAATATGTTCAAAAACATTGATCTACTCCAAAATGTAGTGTGCTCTCTAAAATAAATATTTTGCCACAACTACCCTCTAGGGCTTTAAAACACCTCCTTTCCACACTATTGCACCAATTTGGGCAATATAACAGGACAAAGGTCTTTAGAAGAGGGTCAATGCAAAGATAGAATAATACAATGATGCAGGCTGAGTAATGGTTATTTGGAGATTGTTTTAATACCATGAAAGAGTTATCACAACTCTTTATCCAAGATCTCTCTAAGAGCTCATTACCATAGTCATAGATGTTTCAGCATACACACAAAGAATAAAACCAATTGTAAACAGAACAATTATTATTCACAAAAGTATATGCAAAGTATGCAAAAGATATATTATAATGTAGATCCCTTATTTAAATAAGTAAGGCAAAACAAGATGCAAGCTAAACTAGCCAATATGGGATAAATCCTCACATGGATCAAAATTAAGTAAAGATAAATAACCTAGCTAGAACCTAGAAAGCATGAGTAATAATATACTCTAACACAAATGTTGTCTCTTCCTTTCAGAAGAAAGATACCATGAGCTATCAAACTGTTGAATTCTCACTCAAGTGGAATGCAGATAGGAATAATTTTGTGGATCTCTAGAAAATGCTCAAATCTCTCCCTAATAATACTCGAATGTTCCAAAATATGATCAAATATCACAAGACTAACTGTAGAAGATGGAAATGAAGAAGCATACAATAAAGGGGGAGAGCAACCAAAGAAGAAGATAGACATGGAACATTTTCTTAGAGAATGTCCATGAAAAGAGTAGAGCAAAGCTTAACAATCATCAAAACTAAAGACTGGTCTGCAAATGAAGTACTCAGACCTATAAAATGAATGCCCATAGGAATATATGAGTCGTCAATACTCTCAATGTGTATACTCTCACTAAAATCAGTAAAATCCTTCGAAATACAAGTCTATGAAGGCTCTGGAAGAATAAAAATCTACAAAGGAATGGATGTAGAATTTGTAATGGGACAACTAAAGTCTGGTAGAATTACACCCTGTAGTGGGGGATCGATAGAAAGAAGAGCACTATCCATCATGGATGTGCCATCACAATAAATAGAAGCAAGAGGAAAGAGTATAATAGTCTTTAAAAAGATAATAAGAAGAGTAAGAGGTGTGATGTAGGTCACAGTAGGATCTCTAAAAAGAGACTCTAGGATGCTCCAAACAATGTAGGGACAGTGTTTATATTCCACATGACAACGAAAATCCATGGAACATGTAGTAACATGGTGGCAAAAACCTTGTCACAAGTATTATCCCACTTATTAAACCAAACAAGATCAATGGGTGCAAGAATCTATCTATATAATAATGGAATACGATTCTTGTTTGTGAGCAAGTGTTTCATATAAGCATGCCACAAAGCATAATTAGTCTTTTCGAAAAGAATCACTAGTATAGAATCAACCTTCCTTTTCTGTAGTCTCTCAAATGGAGTGATCATAGCTATGAGAAGACACCAAAGAGGCGCAAGATTGCATAATAAATTGTAATGAACCCCTAAAGCATGCTCATGAATGGAACGTCGTGCATAGCTGAGAATGCATCCAAATGGGTAATCAGTGATAGAGTGATAAGGGATAATGCATGCTCAAAATGAAGATGTCAGACACAGCCAAAAATACATCCATTTGTGAGCAATAGGTATAGGAAGTACAATGTAAAAAGTAGTTTCGCCCATAACACAGGTAACCCCCCTAATTATGACACTTTATAAATTTAATGCTTTTTACCAAAAAAAAGTAGAGCAATGGAAAGAGGATGAAAAAACATGCACTTTTGAAAATAGTGGCACTCAACTCTGAGTTACCAATCAAAAGTTATAGCAAAATACATTTTTTGTCATTAATGACCTATTTAATGAACTTGCACTTAAAAGTTTAAAATGCTCAACCAAATTTAGGCAAAGGTATCTTTCCATCCACTTGTTGGAATCGACACAAAGTGACGAACCTGCTTAAATCAATAAAAATTAAAAATTGTGCCCCTATACACCTCTATAAACTCTAAAGCGACAAATAGCTTCACTTTAAGAGGTACATACACAACTAATTAAATAAAAGACCTAATAAATCTATTTCAATTTAAATTAAAACAGGGTTTAATTGTTTTAGGAATCATTTAATAAAAAAAAGCTGTTAGGGAAACTAATTTTAGGTATTGACTTCGCATGGAAATGAAGAGATCACAGGGGCCGCCAAGAGGAAAACTCAACAAGGAGAATTTGGGCACCACTTAGTGCAGGTCTATGCCATCTAAGGGAGACCAGGGGCAGTCCATTGGAGGAAGAATATTGTAGAATAGTTGCTAAAGATTTCATCCACTGTCCACAGTGAGATCCTCGCCGTCCTCCAAGCAGTCAATACCCTCAATACGTAGTCAAATGCTGCAGGTTGTCTGTTCTAGCACTCACCCTCCAATACCCTCCTCGGCCTCTATTATTGGCTCTGTCCACTTACAACCATTTCTTAGATTCTTCCCTTTATGGGCATTAGATCTAGCCACGAGTCTTCCTCATTCCCCATTGCCTATAGACTTCCACACGGCCCCTCCAAAATACCTGTTGTCTTCAAAACCGCTGACCTATGGAGGAGTTTAAACCACTGAAGAAGTCAAATCCAGCGCCAAGTGAGCCGTTGCCACATCAGATTGGACCATTGAACATTTTAGGAAGGTCGTTTGGCAAGTGGAAGAGGCTCGACTGGCAGGCGGTTGGAGCAGCAGGGCCGCGAGAAGAGGTCTTAGCATGCAGACCAGATTGAATGGTGAGTGGCTACCAAGACCGTGGGCAGAGGAGAGGATGGCGATAACTGAATGGAGGTGCAGGCATGGCGGATGGTGACCAGGAGGATGTCGACCAACTGCCTACTTACCTTATCTAGGCCTTTACCGTCCCTCATGGGCTTTCTATCGTTGCTTGGTTTACGACATATTCTTACTCACTAATTCCACAGGTTTTCTTTACCGGATGGCTCGTAACAGTGATCACACTAACAACAGAATCTGGATTCAAATGCAGGCCATAAGGAAATGTAGTGGGCAGTTTTGGTAAAACCTTGAGAGATGGCTCACGGATAGATCCCACCTACATGGATTTAGCACCTTTCAAACCAAACCGTTGACCACTCTTAAGGTGTTAAAACTCAGCTAGGAGGGTGAACAAAACCTTAAGATCTGCAGCAAAACTTATACGCCAATACAAGAAAATATACATGCAAATCCCAATGCCAACAATATGTAAATTTTTCTTAATTTAATTCAAAACATATAACTTAATGCTTACTACTAAAACATTAAGCTCTGATACCATGTCATTGTCAATAGGTGATTTTCTAGTGAAATGAGCACACAAGAATTCTGCAACAACAATGACTCTGCTTGTATTTAAAAATATAAAAGAAAAAAATGTGTAATAATTGTTTGATGTATTAAATTGTCTTGCTTATCAATTATCTGTTTTATTACAATATTTTGGGGAGGAGGAATATAAAGGAGTAGGGGGAGTTAACTTATAGGGTAATTTATTGTGGGATAGAGTGTAACTCACTATGGAACTCATAAGAAAACTCACAGTGAACTCAAGATAAAACTTTAAATGGAACTCATCCTCTCACCCACTTAACCTCTTATCACACTTAAGTAAGTTAAAACTACATATATAAAGTTATTCATTTAATAAAGAAATTCAATGATGAATATCTTACACCAACAAAAACTAAACCCTAAATAATAAATCAATACAATTGAAAAAAATATACAAATATATGTAAACAAAAATCTATCAAATTAAATATATAATTTTTAACCCAAACATTCTTATAAATAATTGCACATTTTTCATACCTTCAAATCAATGCACTTACCTAATTAAATTCTATTTTGATCTCATGCTTCCTCTCGAGAGTGTTTCTTAATTAAATTTTGATAAAATATCACTCAATAAAATATATTTTTTTAATCATTTATAGATATAATTATTTAAAAATATTAAATTATTTAAAAAATAATAATTATATATAAACCTTACATCAAAATTTCTACATCCACTACATAAAATATATAAACTTCAGGTTGATCTATAAAATTTTCTTAAAAAACTTTATAATACTACATATGTAAAAATATAAAAGAAAATTTTATATAATTATATAATTTTAATATATCATAAAAAAATCACAAAAAACTTTAGAATATTATGGATGTAATTTTTATTATTATTAATCAGAGTAAAGGGAGGATTTTTTTAAACTAGGATCTCCAAGAATAAGTACAAACATAAAAGGAGCCATGGTCTACCAAATACCAAACAAAAAACATGACCAATCAGGGCTAAAGACGGTTAAAAATCAACCTTAAAATAAACAAAGAACAACCAAAGAGCTAGTTTAAATCTAAACTACCAGAAACATCCTCCCAACAAAATTTTATCTTTTTAAGGTTTGTATCAATCTGGAGCAATAATTTATCTTGGTCCATACCATACTGAGATCCACTGCTCTACCCTGTCTTGCCCTTCCCTTTGCCTATAACACTGAGTTCAAAAAGCTCACTAAGATGAGTTCACAGGGATTCAACATTTTGTATGCCCTCATACATAGTAGTTTTGCTATAATTTACTAAAAAACTTATGTTATTATGAAGTTTCTCATTCTCCTATTCTAAAAGCTCCATCCTAAATGATAAACTTTGAATTTGTTGATCCTCCTCCCTAGTTGAAAATATTTGATTCATCTTTAAGTTTCCCTGCTGCAAGAAGTTAACCTTAACTTCAGATCTGTGATCTCTCGCATAAACC
Source organism: Torreya grandis (assembly GCA_037957365.1). Lineage (NCBI taxonomy): Eukaryota > Viridiplantae > Streptophyta > Pinopsida > Cupressales > Taxaceae > Torreya > Torreya grandis. The sequence continues at coordinate 192,803 of JARHVA010002339.1, forward strand.
ACTGCATGATAAGATTTTTGCAGATCAAGCTCTTCCACTATATTATGAATATAAAACTAGGATTATACAATTATAATAGCATATATAATTGTGTTATACATATAATTATTGTACTATACATATTCTTAATTATTTAATAATATGAATAATTTTTAAATATATAAATTTATTGAGAATCTATAATTTATTTTAAAAAATCTTATAAAACTATGAATGTAATATAATTTTAATATATCATAAAGAAATTTTCAAAAAAATTTATAATACTACTGAGATTAAACCATTATAATAACATACATAATTGTACTATACATATTTTATTGTATATATCATTATTTTATTTAATATATTTTGTTTTTTTTTAATTACTTAATAATATAATTAATTTATATATATCAAAAAAATATATAATTATTTAAAAATATAATTAATTTTTAAATATATAAATTTTATGTGTTTTAAATACACACGGGAAGTATATATGTGTTTTTCAATCCTGTAACTAAAATGAAAATTTACATTCACAATTTCAACATATTTCATTAAGATTATTTACATATTATACAATATATTAATTAAAAGGCGGCATGCATTTTAAGTGTATATATTAGGCAAACTCGTATTAGTGAGGACTTTAAAATAGTACACACCATAAAGCTATATAAGTGAACTTATATGTTTCAAAAATATGTTTATTTATACAAAAAATTAAAAAAAAACCAGTATGTGTACTTTATACACTTAAATAAAATATAAATGAAATTGTTATAATCTAAATTAATCATATATATAATTTTCTTTTATAAATATTTTATATCAATTATTTTCAGATTAGTTATATATAAAAATTTTATAAAATATATTATATTATATATTTATAATTTAAAATTATAATATATATATATATATGTTCTTTTTCTATTTGATCTCATAGTCTTTTAAAATTTTGGGTAAGATTTTTTTTTTTCTTATTATTTATTATTAAAAAAAAAACAACAAAAAAATTAAAAATTAATTTAATATAGATTATAATTTTTATACATAATTTTTACTTCTATATTCAATGATAAAAATTTATATATATAATATTTTTTATATTAATATAATCACAACAAAAAAAATAAAAATAATTTAATATAAAATATAATTTTATATATGAACTTCATCTCTATACTGGTAATATAAATCCCTTTTCCTTACCACCTCATATTAATTATATATATAATTAAATATGGAATCATAAAGAATTTAAAATCCACTTTAATTTTTAAATATTTTTTAACCTAATGTCCATGTATGTCTCATCTTGAACCTTCTCTCCCCGAACCTTTCACATTTCATAACCATCGTGCTTAAGAACAATCATTTAGACATTTAGTAATCAAATATTTCCCTGCATGGTCTAAAATAAAATGCACGTAACATTATTAAAATGAACATAGGGTTTGTATTTTAAAGTTGGATTCAAGAAAAAGTTGATAAATGTGGGTATTCTGTTTGGAGTTATGGAACGCAACTCTCGTCGTCTTTTTGGTGGATTTTTATGAAGTGGAAAAAGAAGATTTGGTGGAGTAAGTATATTGTAATTATTTTTTTTATGGAGAATAATAAGGGAAAAGGGGTCTTCATGTCATGATACAAGAGGATCAAATAAATTGATTAAATTAAAATAAATAAAATGTTTTTTTAGAAGAATAAAATGAGATGGGTAAAAATAAAAAATTAAATAGTTATAAAATCAACAAGTCGATGTGAAAAGAGATGACCAATTAATGGAGGCTTAGAATCTTCACAAAAAAAGTCACAAATTAAAAACATGAAATTCGTATCAAAGCAATTCAAGAGTGCATGATCGAAGCACCTACATAGAACTAATAGAAAATATGAAAAAAGCTATAGTTGGAAGCCTTGGATTCCAAGTTTCATAGCATTCTCAAATACTTCACGAAGACCACTTCTCAGAACAAACATTATAAAAGTTCACGAAATTTGAACCATAACATCATGGCATCTCAAAACTCCTCCATCAAATTAACAAAAAGCCAACAAGTCAACATGAAAAGAGATGACCAAATCACGAAAGCCTAGAAGCTTCACAAAAAAAGCCACAAATTAAAAACATGAAAATCATGTACCAAAAAAGCAATCCAAGAGTGCATGATCGAAGCACCTACATGGAACTAATCGTATAAAATAGGGGAAAAAACTATTCCCAAAAGCCTTGGATTCCAAATTCCATAACATTCTCAAAGTACTTAACCAAGACCACTTCTCTGAACTAACATTAGAACATTTCACGAAATTTGAACCATAACATCATGGCATCTCAAAGCTCCTCCATCATAAACTAACCACTAAAAATACTTGTGTAAGCCTTAAGAAAAAGATTGGCAATGACCATCTTCAATAAAGGAAAAAAACTGCTAGAAATATTTTAAAAAAAAGGTGATCCACAAATGAAACAAAGATTGTCTTAACTGTAGCCCAAAGAATGAGAATGACCTTCATAACTTCAAAAACTAATCAACCAAACTTCATAACCAAGGATTCTCAAGCTCCTCAAACCCAATAAATCCATTGTCATTATCAAAAAATAAAAATGGTGCCAAATGCCAACAAATGACAAAAAACCATTCTGTAAAGGACATTTATCATTCCCAAAATTTACTACCTATATATGGCCATTTTATATCAATAATTTACTTTAGGGTAATCATACCCATACATTTGTAATGAACATGATATTGATCCTATATTATTCATATAGAGCTTACTATACCATACTTATTGATCCCACATTGTTATTATCGAGATTGACTCACATTCATGTAGCCATTATTTATGAATTATATAGCACCTTAGCCTTGTATACTTGGAAAATACATATCATGGATGTAAAACAATTTCTAGACCCTTCCCGTTATTGAAAGGCTCGCATACACTATCTCTATTTACCATATTACTTATCATTTACTTCAATTAATATTATTCTGATGACTTAGACCTTATATCATGCTTAGAATGTTATAAACCTAGTTATCTTTTGTTTCTACAAGTTTTGGACCTATGCCTATTTTCTAACTACCCCGAGACTTGTATTCTAGTCAAACACCTACGTCGATGCAAGTGTGCTATCTCAATGCAAGTGATTAGTGGCCTAAAGTCACACAATTTTCAAATGAAGCATATACCTATGATGGACCTTGGTGATTTAATGTGAGATATACTCCAAAAGGATTAGTATATATACATGATCAATCATCATTCATTCCTCACCTCACATATACCAAACAACTCACAAGGCAACTTACCAAAAGCATTCTAACAAGCATTCAAGTGAGCAAAGCTTTCCTATTTTGCCCAATTTTCATATCATTCATAGGGACATCATATCTACAAATCTAAATTATTGAAGGAGCATCCCATGAGCCATATTTTTTAAGTTAAAACCTAGATCACTCTATGTACTTACTTATCACACATTGCATTCTTATGCAAACACAATCCCTCATGTAGGAGAGAACTACATGAGTTTGAGGCCCTCTTCGGAGTAATGGATATGTAGGTAGGACCCATTAATAGAGGGGTATTTGGGGTTAGCTAGAAAATTATGAGCCCACTAACCCATTTTTTTCATAACCACTATAAATATAAATAAATAGGATTTTACTATTTGACAAAGAGTGACAATCCATGATCCAGATATGGGAAAACTAAAGCAAAGATGATACAGAACCCATAATATCTCAAGTAGTTACATCCGGATCCATCAAGTATTCTATACTAGACAATTATGTCCTAGTTAGATAGAAGTATCAACATAATCATCCCAGGTCAATGCAAGTGTTCGAGGCCACAAAGATATAATTTTCACAATCATATGACTGATCTAAAATCCAAATCTAGTCTATTTCTTTCATGTTGCTATTTTAGATCTATTTTAGTGATTTAATCATTTTAGAAATAATTAAGGTTTTATTCCTAATTTAGTTAAAGGGTCTAGATTGATAAATTAGTAAATAATATGTGGTAAATAAGCTACTAATTTGTGAAATTTATTAATAATTAGATATTTTCTAAAAATAGTAATAAGAGGGAGAAAATAAGACTTAGCCTAAATTGTGTTGATCTGACTGAGATAAGATCTGATATTCATTATGAAGGCCTAGGACATTGTCACAAATAAGATTTTGACTTTCTTTTTCTGAATAGATATGAGCACCAAAAGTGGACAGGAGTGGCCCCAGTGTTGTAGTCCTTACCTAACGCTATTATCCTAAGGATATGAGCTTTCTAAGTTTTATTCAACAAGTTTGTGTGACCTTGTCTCTGAATTTTTATTAGTTGAAAGTCTATAGAGCTCCCTGTAGAGTAGATTTTCTCTTCAAACCCTATTTTCCATTACACTTTGACTAATATTGAACAAGAGGGGGGGTTAGTATGTGTAAGATTCAATGGACATTGATCCACACCCCTTGTGTGGGCATACTGTCTACATACCAATACTCTGAAGAGGGATCAAGCCATATGTAGTTCTCCTTTTGAGAGTGCTTGGTGCAATTGTGATATGAGAATGCAAAAAAATGCTAAACTGGGTGTGCTTGAGATGACTAGGGACTGGTGTAAGAATTTCAATAAGATATAAATAGTATTGGATGGATATATTCAGAGAATAGAGAAATGTGATTGAGTAGTCTTGCTTGTATTCTTACTTGCTTTGTGATATTTACCAACCCTTTCCAAATGATCTTTGAATGGGATTTTATAGGGATATATTGGTCATGAATAAGGATGGGAAACTGGAAGGAATTGATTTTTGGGGCTAGAAATGAGCTTGGACAATAGTGCCGAAAGCAGACAAGAGTGGCACCAGTGTTATAGTCCTATTGTGGCACTATTGTCTTGGGTAAATAGAACCTGGGAGGATTGATTGGTCATGAAAAGAGGGTCTTGGCCTAGCTAGGATCAAGTTTGAAAGACAATGGATAACTGAGAATCAATTAAAATAAGCCTATGAGAGATATGAGAGCAAGTAAGAGGGATTTATGCATTAGGAGTCATAAGCCACATTCATGTTACCAATTTTGCAGTTTTACATGACTACATTTTCCCTCCTTTATTGTAATGATGCAGAAAAGTGAAATACTAGGATAAAGGAAAAACATAAAGCATACCTAAAATTACCTACAAGGGTGAAGCTCATGAAGTTGTGTTATACTAGGTGTGCATAGAGAGAGCATGTTGTGAAGTGTAAATCTTCAAGTGAAAACAAAGAATAGATCAGTTCTTACTGCATACACTATATCTAAAATAAGAATTTACAAAATTGGATAAGAGAGAGGAAGAAAAAGGAATGAATACACCTCATGGGGTACATAGACTAATACAAAACTTGTTGTGATGATAAGTAATGCTGGATGATTTTTTACCAAGAGTAATATCATGAATGGAGCTGAGTGCTCAATTCCCCAAAAAGTGGTTCAAAAATGCAAAGGCTAGCTCTTTGGATCCATCATCACCCATTAAATAAATCTAGGTGCTCATGTATGTGTTGATTGATGTTTGGATTGTGTGTCCAATCCCTCTGAATAGGTGGCTCAAGAATACAAAGGCTAACAAGACTTTTGGCTTCATGATTATTGTGTGAAGTGAAGATATGAATTGATATTTGTATGAAATATATGTCATATGAGATGGATCTTAAAGCCCATGAATGTACTATGATCTAACAATGTTGGAAAGGATAGCCAAATGTATGCTAAAAAATAAGCCACTCTTGGCCACTTTGAAAGAGGAAGATTAGGCTTATATGAAAGCCATTCCGAAATTGAGAATCTATCTTATGTGGAAGCCACTCAAGAACTCGATAACTTGGGAATGTAGAGGGTAGGATTGTATGAAAGCTACTTTGAAATGATGTCAACCACATATAGATGGAATAAGGCACACAACTGCTAAGAATGTTTGGACAATGTTGAACTATGAAATAAAATAAATATATGTGCCATGCACATTGCCCCCAATCACTGATGTCTAGAACATAGATTTTGATCTGGAATTTATACTATCATATCTAAAATAGGAAGTGAGAGCCATCATGCCACACATAATGCCCCTATATCTAGATTATTTGAGCAAAATGTGTATTAAAACAACTGATTCTGAATTGGTCTAGCTATGCAAATCTATAGCTGAACTTACTTTTCTACTTGCTTCAATAAATTCTAGTTTTTTGATTATTTGGATAGGAGTGCTAGAAATGGAAAGTAGTAGCATCGACATTGTAGTCCAGTCTTATCATTATTATCCTTGGCTAAATTTGATTATTGTTATGGATTCTTCACTATCTATCTAGTCTATTTTGATTGCTTTGATGTTTGGTTGTTGTTATGAGTGTTTTGAAACTGGATTTTTTGGTTGGAAGGAGTTTTGATCTTTATGACAAAACCACTATTTGTTTCCCCCTCTTTTGAGGGTAGGAATGGAGACCCTACAATGACTGCCCTCAGAAGAAAGAGCCTTGCAAGTGTGTTATGCTGTAAAATATATAATATAGCAATGATAATTGACAAGATATCTCAAGATATAACGTGGTTTGTATTGAGAGATTGTTAGATCAATAGGGGTATGCCTAGATATGTGTAACAATGTAATAACATGTGCAATGTACTGAACTAGAACTAGAAGTGTTAGTTGTTAGTTATCATGGAGGGATGGAACATGATGTCCATCATGGCATCCAAGACACAAGATAATGCATGATTTGGATCATAGCATTGCAAATAATCAAAAGTAATCAAGAAAAAAGCACACAAGGTAGGAAGTAAGAAGCATACAAGAATGGCTAAGGGGCCAAGCCAATAAGGGACATGGGCACATGTCACTCAAAATGGAAAGTAAGCATACAAAGTATGTTCAAATGCCACATACACAAACAATTGAAACAAATAATTTGGCATGAAAGCCATAATCACATAAAAGAGTATAGGAAAGGGACATGGGAAAATGTCCAAAGGCACACACATGAATATAAGCAAAGGACATTGGAAAATGTCCTAAGGCACATACTAGAAATAAGCAAGAATTGGGAATGCAATCACATCAAGATACTCTAAACAAGAAGATAAATCATGTAAAGATTGGAAAATACAAGCACATATAACTAATTGAATCAAAAGTGAAAGTATGCAAGACATATTAGTAAAATACTAGGTATATTTAAAGAAATACACAAGTGCTAAATACTAGTGAGTGTCGATAGAGTAATCTATGTAAGTTCATAAATAATGTACATTAACATGACAACTAAAGTGTGTCGTGTAGAAATTACATAGCCTGGATGGTGTATTCATGTAGAAGATGCCCACAGGGGGAAGATATATCAATGTGCATCTCATATGCAAGAGTAGGATACCACCTCAATGGGTAGAGTGAAGCAATCAAGGGTTTACAAGTCACTGTACACACTCAAAGAATATCAATTGAAGCATGGTAAAGTAGATAAATCGAAAAATAGTAGCATAGAATAACAAATGTAAGTCTAACATAATAGTAGAAATGTAAAGCATGGAGGATACATACAATCAAGCTGTTTTTGTGTTTGTGACATATTTGAATGTTTTTGGTTATTGTATTGTTTTTTTTTTGAAATGTTATATTGTTTTTGTATATTGAGAATATTTGAACTATGTACAATCAATCATAGGGAAATTATGTAAAATCAAGTAAAGGAAACAATGTACAAAGTGATGTGTGGAATGCCATACTATACATAGAATTTGCGTAGATACATAATATTCATTAGATTTTTGAGTTTATTTCCTTCAAGTGAATCTAAACAATACACTTTAGGGCTAAGATTTTTAGTAATGATGTATGGACCTAGCCAATTTGGTTTGAATTTGCCTTTGATTTCTTCTTTGGCATTGACATTACGAAGATTTTCTTTGAGAATGAGATCATTAGCTTTGAATTCTCTAGGTTGAACTCATTTGTTGTAGGATCATTGTATACGTTGCTAGTGTATTCAGAGATGTTCTCTTACTTAAATGTATGTATGGTCTAACTACTCAAACTGGTGTAGATGCTTTTCATGATACTAGTCATTCGTGATAATGCCTTTAAGGGAAACATGAAGAGATGGGATTTCTAATTCCAATGGTAAAACTACTTATGTGCCATGTACGAGTGAATAAGGAGTAGCTCCTGTGGGTGTACAAACACTTGTGCGATAGGCCCATAATGTAAATAATAATTTATTGTGCCAATCATATCCAAATTTGATCATTTTTGTTTTCAAAATGTTGTTTATGGTTTGATTGGTGGCTTCTTCTTGACTATTCCCTTATGGGTAGTATAGAGTGGAGAATGTGTGCTTAATCTTATATTTTGCGCAAAATTTCTTGACATTTTTATTCTTGAATTACGTTCCATTATTAGAAATGATAGCTATAGGTAGGCCTAAGCATGAAATGATGTGAGTCATGCAGAAACTAAAAATGTCCTCCCCCATAGTAGATTGAAGTGGAATGGCTTCCACCCATTTTATAAATTATTATGTAGCTGTGATGATGAACTTGTGCCCATCAACAGATTCAGGGTTAATCTTTCTAATAAGATCAAATGCCCATAACATTAATGGCCATGGAGAGATAATAGGTTGCAATTGTTGTGAAGGTGCATGTTGTAAGTTAATATGTCATTGACATTTATCGTATAACTTTGAATATTCTGAACATTCTTCTTTTATGGTGGGCCAGTAGTAACCTTGTCGAAGCAATTTGTGTGAAATGGCCTTTCCACTAAAAGGACCACCACACTCACTATCGTGCATATGTGTAAGAGCAATTTTGACTTCCACTGAAGTCAAGCATCTAAGCAATTATCTGTCAAAGGATCATTTTAAAAAGTCCCTACTAATGATTACATAATAGAGTGCTTGTTTGTGTAACTTACATTTGTCATTTGATGAAAAAGAGTCTGGTGTAATAGATTTGTTTAGAAAGTTATAGATGTCAAAGAACCATTTTGGAATTATATAATTACATGTAGTGGCTAGAATGGATAGTGTTATCAAATTTGCATTGGATATTGATGGTGATTATAATTGCTTAATTGTGAAAATAACTTGATCATCATTGATATCGATAGGGATCAAACAGGTGGCACTTGTCATTGCATGTGCGTATTGGTTGTCTTTTCTTGGTTTACTTTCTATAAAAAAGTAATCAAATTGTGATGATAAACATTGTACCATGTTACCATATGGGATAATATGTTCCTTTTTTGTTTGATAGACATCATTGACTTGGTTGACCACTAGTTGAGAATCATTGAAGACTTGAATGGATTTGATTTGGAAGGATTGGGCAAAAAATAGACCTAAGATAAGTGCTTCATATTCTAAGGTGTTGTTGGTGTAGGATAAACTTAATGGATATGCCATAGGAACTATGTGATCAGAAGGATCGATAAAGACAATATCTACCCCTACACCAGATACACAACAAGAGCCATCAGAGAACATGGTTCAAGTATTTGAATGAGTAGAATAAGTAGTAAAATCATCTCTGAATGTGTCACTAAGAGGGTTGGTTTTCAAGTGTGGTGTTGCTGCCAAATGGTCTACAATGATTTGGCCCTTTATTGATTTATGTAGGACTATTTTTAAGTCAAATTCTATTAATAACATAATCCATTTTGTGATTCAACCTGAAAGATGTGGTTTTTCCATTAGAAACTTCAAAGGGTCTACTTTTTTAATTACTTGAGTCTCATTATTGATAATTTAATGTCAGAGTTTTTGCGTGGTAAAAACCAATGCTAGACATAGTTTTTAGATTGTGGAATAATCTTTTTCATAATCAACTAGTGTGCGACTAATGTAATAAATTATTCACTTGGTATGTTGATCATTGTGTTATGCTAAGAGTGCTCCTAGTGTGTGATATGTTGCTGAGATATATAGGAGGAAAGGCTTATCAGGGATAAGTGGTAATAAAATAGGTGGATTAAGAAGATATTTCTTGATTGCATTGAAGCTTTCTTGACAAGATTGGTCCCAGACAAAGTTGGTATCTTTCTTTAATAAATGAGTGAAACCTTGAGCTTTATTAGCAAGTTGAAATATAAAATGGTGGATTACTTGGATCTTTACTTGTAGGGATCAGAGTTATTTTAAGTTCACGGGTAGTAACATATCAATAATGGCTTTTAATTTCTTAAGGTCAACCTCTATACTACATGGAGAAATAATGAAACGTAGGAGTTTACTTGATGTGACTCTAAAAACATATTTTTTTGGTTTTAGTCAGACATTGTATTTCCTGAGTCATTGAAAAATATTTTATAAATCAATAACATGATGTTGTCATTGTTTGGATTTAGCTAGTATATCATTGACATAAGCCTTGATAGTATGGTGAATCAAATCATGAAATATGTGTGTCATGGTATGTTGATATGTGGCTTCGACATTTTTTAATCTAAAGGGCTTGATAATATAACAAAATGTAAACCAGGGTATTATAAAAGATGTTTTCTCTTGATCTTCTTCAATGATCTTGATTTGGTTGTATCCAACAAAACCATCCATAAATGATAACATGTCATACCCAACTGTGGAATCAATGATTATGTTGATATTAAGCAAGATAAAATCATCTTTTGGGCATGCTTTATTTAAATCTTGAGAATCAGAACAACATCAAATTTGTATGTTAGGTTTTATTATGGGGACTATTTTGGAGATCTATTTAGGGTGTGTTACTGGTTGAATGAAGTCAAAATATAAGAGGTGTTGGATCTTGTCTTTGACTAAGAGAGCCACCTTAAGATACATTTTATGAATTTTTTACTTAACTAGTTGAACATCTAGGTATAAGGGTATCTGGTAGACTACTATAGATGTATCAATTCTTGACATATCTGAGTAAGACCAAGCAAAGAGTTCTAGGAAATTTGTTAATGTTTGATTAATATATATATCTTCTTAATTTTGTAGGGTAGTGGATAGAAAGAACATGCAGGGGTCCTGGTCAGTTCCAAAATTGAAATTAATTATTTCTTCATTAAGTAATGTGAAATGATCAAGTGTGTAGGGACTAGTATGAATAGTATCATCTGAATCAACTGGTATGTCTTGTGGAGAATCTAGACTTTATAAAAAATATGCATGGGAATTTGTGTGATGAGGAAATCTATTTTTATGATAGTAGGATGGGAGATTCTCATATGCTCCAAGAAATTGTAGGAGGGATTCATCGTTAGAAAATTCATCTAATGTGAACATGTCTGGTGAAACTGTGTCATTAATGAGATCAGGATAGATCAATGATAGGGTTGAAGTATGATTAACGGTGTGATCTACTGATGTAACGAGTGGAAAAAACTTTATATGTTTTGATGTAGTGGAAGAAGGATTATTATGAAGATGGGTAGACTGATATCTAAGCCCTTGCATTCCATGTTGTGTTGATGCCTCGACAAGATTAATGATTCCTTGTTCATGCTTTCCAAGACCTTTTCCATGATATCCCATCTTATTAATATATTTAAGTACAAATGGAGAGAAAAACTAGTGATTTACTATTGGTGTTATTATGGAACTTGGTGTTTTTGATGTGTTGTATGGTCTGAAGGTATATTGTGAAAATAGGTTGTGTAGGTAAATGCCCAAGATTAAAATGTAGAATATAATTTTGTGGAGTTTCAGCAACCTGGTAGTATTTAAAAGGTTCATTATCGATTGGACATGTGTAGATGTAGCCTTTGTGACTAAATTTTAGACAAGCATGGAGTGTAGAAGGGACTGCATGCATATCATAAATTCAAGGCCAACCAAATAATAAATTATAGTTAAGGTCATTTAGCATGACTTGGTAAGTAGTTGATAGTGTCTTAGGCCCTAAGGTAAGATTGATTGTTATTTGACCCATGAATTTTTGTGGGATGTTGTCAACACCTCTAATGTTCATGTCAGAATGGTCTAGGTCATGAGGTTGTATATGAAGACGTTTAAGAAAAGAAATGTTTCAAATGTTGAGTCCTAAACTGTAAAAATCTTTTTAACCCCACATCTTTAATTCTTAATTGAATATATAGAGGTAGTTGTTGTTCAATGATGTATTTCAGAGGTAAATCCTCTTTCTCAAAATAAATATGCTCTTCAATCCATTGCATTATGTTGAGGATAAATGCAACAGCAGTTGGTTCAGCTGAAACAAGGATTCTAGTATTGTGAAGGGCTATATACGACACATCTTTGTAGACATCTGATCATTGAAAGAGGTCAAAAATAAAAATTGTATCTGAAGGAGTGCTATCTTGAGTGATAAAGCTATAGCCATGGGTGTAATCAACCTACCTATCTTCATAAACTTGGGTGATAGGATGGACCACATGATCTGATATAGGCATAGAAATAGTAGTAGGTGTGGGATGAGAGCTAGATTTACCAAATTTGAAGGGAAGAGGGATAGATACAACCGCTAGTGTTATATGCATTTACGCAGAAAGCATGAATGTGGATTGAAATGCATGAATTTTGACTGATGATTTGTGAAATAATATGTTTATAAAGAGCATTCCATAGGAGAAATATCAAGAAAAAAATAGAGAGTACAAAATTGTGCATGAAGGCATATAAAATTTTGACACGTAACATAACATTTATAATGTGTTTGACATGATAAACTTGAAAAAAATTCCACATGAGAAATAAAAAACAAAGGATAGAGAACATGAATTTTTTCATAAAGGCATGGAAATTTTTGACATGTAATATAATATTCTTAATGTGTTTATCAAAATGGAGTTGGTAATTATTTTGTATGAGCAAAAGGGAGTATGAAAAAAAGAATATTGCAATCTTGTACATGTTTGGAAATGAATTTTATGATATCATCTTTTATTATGAAAAGTAAGCATGAGAGGTAAAGAATGAAGCTTTGTATTAATATATGATAAACTTCATCATTCATGTACATGATAGGACCATAGATAGTTTCGTTGTTTTGTGCAAGCAATACAAGAAATAGTTGTAGATAAGTAAAACCCATTTTTGAAATGAAGCTCACAAACATGTAAGGTGATACCTCAAGAAGCGAATAGGAGCTAGTACATGCAACTAGGGTTTTGATAATGATATTTTTGAAAAATACTATGGAATTTTGAAAATGAAATTGGATTTCTGATTTAAATATGCAACTAAAGTTTCACAAAATTATTGGAAAATGCTTGATTGAATAGGACCTAGTATGTGTAACTAGGGTTTTGAGAAAAATATTTTTTTTTTGAAATTAATATTGAATTTTGAAGGGGTTTTATGATTTTAATATGCTATAAAAATTCAAAAAATTATTGGAAAAATATTGGGACCTAGTATGGGTAACTAAGGTTTGAAAGAAAATTATTTTAAATTTTACTAATAAATTTTAAATTTTTAAATGAATTTATGATTTAAATATTCAAGTAAAAATCCAAAAATTTATAGAAAAAATTAGTAGGAATTTTACCATAGGGTTTTTGCGCACAAACGAAGTAAGTCAGGTTCACCAAATGATGTAATAATTTCGGGAATAATTGGGGTTTTATTCCTAATTTAGTTAAAGGGTCTGGATTGATAAATCAATAGATAATATGTGGTAAATAATCTATTGATTTTTAAAATTTATTGGTGACTAGAGCATTTTTAAAAATAGTAATAAGAGGGAAAAAATAAGACTTAGCTTAAACTGTGCTAATCTGACTAAGACAAGATCTGATATTCACTGTGTAGGCTTAGGAGACTGTCACAAATAGGATTTTGAATTTCATTTTCTAATTGGACAAGAGCATCGAAAGTGGACAAGAGTGGCACTAGTGTTTTAGTCCTTGCCTGACACTATTGTCTTGATGATCTAAGCTTTTTGGGTTTTATTCGATAGGTCTATGTGACCCTATCTCTGAAGCTTCGATAGCTAGAAGTCTGTAGAGCTCCCTATAGACCAAATTTTCTCTTCAAACCATATCTTTCATTATACTTTGACCATTTTTGAACAAGATGGGGGGTTAGTGTGTATAAGATTCACTAGATGTGGATCCACACCCTTTGTGTGGGCATGCACACCCACCACACCTATTTGGTCAATACCCCTAGAGTTAGTATTAGGTCAAGTTGACTCAATAATGAGTCAAATTAATAGATGAAGGTCATCTAAGGATAGTTTTAGGGCTTACTATACTAAAAAATTGTCAGCATCTAAGGTAAATAAGAAATATATAATAAAATATCAAATTTGTGCCTTATTTATTGACCTAGCCACCAATGCCCCATTTATCATGAGGACCAAATGCTTCCCAATCTACTGATGCCAACAAAATTTGATTAAATTCAATTTTTGGGAGTGATGGTAGATGTTGTTTGACTATCCACCTTGTAATGACCATGATGTCCCTTTGTACTTTTTGAGGAAACTCTATTGCGAGTTTTTACTTAATGAAATTCCAAACTATTTTGACTATGTTGAGTTTTAGGGCCAAGGGAAAGGCTCCATGCAAGATCGACCAAGTGCATATCATGCACCTAATCAGCTTGTAAGAATCCATACCCAAAATCCACTTCATCTGGAGATTCCCTCTAATATGAAGGAGGTTGTGAAGATAGACACTTTGCATGTACTTAGTGAGCTTATTGATACACTCGTTCATCATATGAGTAGACTTTCAGAGATATATGCTTGAGATATTTTAGCAAGTGGTCATACCTAATGCCACACATGCAGATTTTATGGTGCTATATGCATTAGATCCTCAAATGATGATGGTGGTGCTTCAAGGGGCTTGGAAGATATGGTCTTGATTGATGAGTTGTTGGCACACACATTTGGTTTTGATACGTTGGGAGTCTCTAAACACATGTAGGTATATTTTATATAAATTTCATGTTAAATTTTTAAGTTATATTTGAAAATTAAAAAGGAAAAACTTAATTTACACGTTTAAATTGAATAATATATATGTATTTTTTATGTGTTATAGGAGGAGACGTTGCCTTCGACATCATAACTAGGTAGTGGGCCAACCCTTACTACATATTTTTGTGTTAGTACGACACCATATAAATTTATAGAGGTAAAATTTAAAGTGAATCTTATATACTCTAGATGTGCATTCATACACCTTAATTGCATCATTGGTAGATTTTGTGTAAGAAATTATAAAATACCTAATATAATTTTGCTGGAATTTTTATTATTTGATGTATTACCATGGATTGGTATAGTGTTAGAAACTCAACCTCCATCTCAATTTTTTTGTTTTTAATTTGACTTTCAAACTATATTTTCAATAACCAAAATAACGAGTTGATTATTTACTTGATATCCCATCATATGTAGTTCCCATAGCAGGTCAATCCCAATCAATAGGATTGGATACATATATATATATATATATATATATATATATATATATATATATATATATATATATATATAAAATTAATTTGATAAAATTTGTTTGGTATAATATACTTCTATCAATTTCCTAATCAAGCATAACATGTACTCATCAATATGCACACCATTCCTTTCTTTTAAATCATGGCCTCATAGCCAACCACTTGATTCCTTTTTATCCTAATCACATATAGAATTTCAATCTCTATGATCGATATCTAAAATGGTCATAGCTAGCAATTCAATTCATATCAATTCTAATTGAGTGTAACAATTTCATCTCTATATATGGAGTTATAAATTTAGATGGCATATCTTCTTGATCCCATTGTACCTAGTCAATTCCATTGGTGTGTTGGGAGATCATCCATTAGATCCCATTGGTTTGTTGGGAGAGCATCGACTATAAACTATATCCTATATGTTTATGGCATAGGCCTTGTGACCATATACAAATAGGGGACCTCAACCCCATATAGATAGATGGGGTTGAGTAGTTTGTTACTACCACCTACTTAGGGGGCACAAAGACCTACTATATGTAGTTGTGGGAGAGGACCTATCTATATCCATGCACTTTTGTCTCTCACGTGACATGTTGACTTTATAAAACTATAACACCTTTCATAAAGAAAGTCCCACTAAAATGAATATTGATTTTCGACAAGACTATACTACCCTTTGTTGACCTCAACCTACTTTCACTGTATACATATAGACTTTCCCTTGTAAAAAATGAGGGTAATATAAGGATAGATAGTCGACCTAATGTTACCTATAGGGTGACCAAAATCATGCACTTGTAAGGAAGACTATCCACTCACTCTAATCTCTACAATATTCAATATTATTTTCCATATGTTTCTTTAAATTTTGACAAGACCTATTTTATAAGGTTATAAATACTCTTAAAATGCTGAAGTATAGTTGTCTCATATAAAAGCAACCTATCACTCTAGGTGTCTTAACCTGATTAAAACTCATTTTATAAACTTCTCAACAAACACCTATACAAGTTACTTGTCATATCACAATGAATGTTTTTAAGGGATTTTTTATCACACCATTAGTCAGTTGAACTAAAAAGTAAGGAATGTTTGTAAGTAAATTATTAAAGGTGTTAACATGATCAAAATTTCAAAACAAATCAATTTAGACACCATAGCTAATAGGACTGTCTTCAACTATATCAAGTCACTATCTTAAGATAATTAGGCCTAATGACCAAGTAATCAAGTCAAAATCCAAAATACACCTCAACAAAGCTATACAAGCATCAAAACCAGTGTATATAGGTACATATCAAGGATGTTTCAATACCTAACTTTCATTCAATGAGTCAATTTCACAAAATTTACTCAAAAATCCTCCATCATTGTCTTGTCATTCTCCCTCATGAAAATGACATTTATTGCCTTCAGTGTGGTGTTACAAGTCACATGTTGCACATATCAACTTGTCACATTCATGCTTCACATGACCTCATTATATTTTTTCATATCTTATGCAAGACTAAGTTTGTTAGCAACTTGTTTAATCAATAAATTGCCCAAGTTATTAATTATTAGGTTGTTTGTTTATCTAATGACTAAGGTGGACACTCTTCCATCATTATGAGTCAAGATAGACTCATGAATTATTGTTTTAATGTCATCTACACATGCACTCACTAAGGTATGTATATTCACTTGTAATTTTAAATTTTAATTTAGTACTTTTGTTTTAATAATTTTACTATATACTTTGGCAAATATAACTTATATGCACAAATGTATTGTGTATGTAGGGTTGTCATATGACATTTGATAGTTTGATTCAGTTGACTACTACAACAACTCTTCATGTTTCTTCATCATTTGACACACACATTCGTGCAGTTAAACTTAGCACTGACCCATTCAAGCATCAATGGAAAATTGAGGAAGACCATGAGATTGCATTAATAGAAAATTTAAATGATTTTTTAATTATAATTTAAACATGATTTTATTAACTTGGTTTCATGTATACTTGTTACTTTTATAATAATTTTTTATTTGAACAAGTTTGAATTTAGGCAAACTATGAGTGTAGTACTCACAGTCGAACCTTGGAGAAATCCAAAGTATTTGGGATATCTCCATCTACAAGCAGGGGATCCAAGGGAGGCTATTTAATGATTAGGATGTTGTAGATGACATAGTTTTTTATATGCCTATATGTCAATGTATGCATTTTTGGCATTTTACATGCATATATGATGTATTCCCCTGACATTAGATACCATGTTGTTAGACATGATGTAATTTTTTATATGCCTATATGGTAATGCATGTATTATTGACATTTTATGCCTATATATGACATTCATTCATGTCAATCTTATTTTGTACATGAATATTTAAGAAAATAAATGAATTAAATCTTTTTTGAATCACTTGAGTTGAGAGTATTATGAATGATTGGTTTTTAATTATTCTTAAGGATTTTAAATGTTATGATATTGAGAATAAATTTTTAGGATAATGTTGAAAATTTGGCCAAGTATGGAAACAGAGAGATATGCTTAGGAGACCATATTTGCACCTTCATAAATTTTGATAAGATAAATTTCAAGACCTGAAATTTGACATAAATGAACTATGCATAAACCTCAATAAACCCATGTGACCATTTTTTTGTAACACCTTCACACATACGAATTCTGAGGTCATCAATTTGCTTACTCAAGAAGATCTGTCAAAGTGACTAGTCTAACCTAGACATTCACAAGTATATTATAATGAATTCCTATGACTTCCACAAGTGATCCAAGTAGTATTTAATCCTAATATGACCCCTCAAACATGGTTAACACATCACCAAAATCCATCACATTGCCTAACTAATCAAATACTATAGGCTCCATATATGAGCAATAAGGCACACTTTATCATCATCCTTATAGCACACAAGACACCTCATGAACACTTTTTACTACCTCATGGACATTTTTGGACACTTTGGAGACATTATTGATAACACCACAACATGATGGATCTGTTTGAACCTTAAAAATATCCTATAAATGAAGATACTTTATCTTGGTGAAGGGTTTGGTGAATATATATATATATATATATATATATATATATATATATATATAATTTACTCCATATTTTATATGTATAAGAGATCAATGGCTTACTCATGAATAATATTCTTAATTAAATACATGTGAATATTATTCATGAGTAAGCCATTGATCTCTTATACATATAAAATATGGAGTAAATTATATATATATATATATATATATATATATATATATATATATATATATATATATATATATATAATTTACTCCATATTTTATATGTATAAGAGATCAATGGCTTACTCATGAATAATATTCTTAATTAAATACATGTGAATATCGATATGCTTGGTCTACTAATAGAGGGATGGATTATTCTAAATTTGAATTGTGTTTTAATTATCATATAAGATGATTATTGGTCATCAAAATTAGGTAAATAACTCAATGATAACCCCTTGAATCCAAATAGCCTTAATAGAAACATTAAAAACTCATTTATATTATGCTTATGTAGAAGATAAAGCAATATCATTTTACTTATTACATGACCAACTAATTAGTCCTAAGCCAAGAGAGAATTTGTATACTGAAGTAGACTTATGATTCTAAAAATCATTAACCCAATTAGAATATATATACATAGTCAATTCAATGTCAATGCTTGCTCCAAAGTGTATACAAAAACTATGAGTACCATGAATGCAGTGGAAAATCCACTAAGCTACTTTCTAGTGCATCTCATGTGGTTCGTGCATGAATATATAAACCATGCTCAATGTATATTAAATTTTAGGTATAGTGTACATAAGATAGATGATATTTCCTAAAATTTGTTGATACAAATTAGCATCAACTAAAGGGGAAGGAAAATCAGCCTCAAGCTTCAAATTAGGTAGAAAGAGAGTTGGATTTGGCTTATATTTATCCATGTTAAACTATGCAAGTGAATCAAGAGCATACTCAAATTATGAAATAGTGATCCTAGAGTCAGATTGAGTAAATTTAATCCTAAGGAAGTAATACAATAATCCCAAGTTAGTCATTGAGAACCTGTCAAACAAATCAGTTTCCACTATTGCAATGGTGGATGAATAACTCCTTGTGATCAATAGGTCATCCACATAGAGAAATAAAATCAACAATGAATCATCTTATTATAAAATGTATAGATTCAACTCAAATTGACATCAAGTGAACCCACTTCAAATAATAAAGGAGTCCATCTTGGCATACCAAGATCAAAGAGCTTGTTTGAGGTCATAGATAGATTTCCAAAGTCTAAAACCTAAAGAAGAATCTTACATAAATATTTGTGGTTGTTTCACATATATTTTCTCTTTTATTTCACCTTGAATAAATGCACTCTTCACATCCATCTAATGAACATCTCAATGATGTGTTGCGGTGATGGCAAATGTGAGTCAGATTGAGTTTAATTTGGAAAATGGAGAAAACATATTGGTATAGTCAGTTACAGGTACTTGATAAAAAAACCTTTGCTACCAAATGTTATTTTAACTTATCTATGTACCCATCTACTACAAAGTTTTTTTGATAGATCCATCTACATCAAACAAGTTTCTTCCCTTAGGAAGAGGGACCAAATCCCACATGTTATTCCTAAGTAAGGAATCATGCTCCTCTTCCATAATAGTATCCCAATCAGGAGTGTCTGATTCTTATAGAAATGACTATGGATTAGAAGTAGATGTAATGAATATATGTGGGGAATTCTATAATTATAAACATGCGTGCTTATTATTTGATGGATCTACAACCCATTGGATAGAACTTTTTACTTTGAATTTTGAGAGTCAAGAGGAGATTACTCATCCTCTAAAGATAGTCTAGGAGAATGAGGAGGTGAGTCCCCATGAATTCTATCATCATCATAACTATAAAAATAAATTGGATCATTAGGAAGCTGATCAGGGAGATCTGAATCATAAAAAATGTCATCAAATCCTAATGAGTCTAAGGAAGAGGGAGAAATGTTAGGTGTGGAGTTTGAAGGACCCTCTTGAAAGTGAACACTTCTCTCAAATAATAAATCATGAGTGGTGTGATGGAAAAGAATTTACCCTTAAAATCCTTAGAATATCCAACTAAGATGCAAGGCTGACTATGAGGTTTCATTTCCTTTCATTTCTTCTTAGGAATACAAGATAAAATAGGACATCCAAACACATGAAATTTATTAATTATGGGTTTTTGGCATATCCATGCCTCAAAATGAGTGAATCCCTTCAATGATTTATGAGGACCACATTTCTAAATATATGAATCATAGTTGATGGCCTCGGCCCAATATTGAGGTGCAATAAATTTGGAGTGTAGCATACAGTTGGCCATTTCCTTCATGGACCTAATCTTGAGTTTTACAAAACCATTCTATTGAGGACTATATGGCACTATACATTATATTTTAATCCCCTCTAAAGTGTAAAATTGCTCAAAATAATTACTAACATACTTGCCACCATTTCTTTGTACACAAAATATTGATGGTTTTACATGACAATTTTTCCATAAGCACCTTGAAATCTTGAAAATGATCAAAGACATTAGATTTATTCTTAATAAATTACACCCAAATATACCTTAAATATTTATTGATGAGGTTAAGAATGTATTTAGTCCTATTGAATGAAGGAGATAGAAATGAATGAACAATGTCACTTTGAACTAGATCCAATATCTCTGCATGTCTCCATGATTTACCTTTGTCATACTTCTCTTCAAGATGCTTACCAAGTATGCAGCCTTGAAAGACACTATCATAAAACTGAACATGTGGCAACCCTAAAACTATGCCATTATGAGTAAGTTGTTCCACATAGTGATAATTAAGATGTCTAAATCATTCATCCTATAATTTACTCACCCAATCTATATGAGTGAATAGTGTAGTAGAAGGTTGATCAAGAATAAAATGTGAGAAAGTGTAAGATTGATATTGGTGATTTGATTTCCCAAATGTAACTATAATTTTATTTTTCAGTTCCCTAATAACCACATAATCAGGGGTGAACTCAAATAACTTGCCTGAAGTAATGTGAGTGATCTGATAAATAGATAGGGCATTGGTGGACAATGAGGGAACACATAGAACATCTTGAAATGTCCCATCATTCATTTCAACATATCCTCTCCCACTAACTTCTATAGAATTATTTTCACCCAAAAATATGGAAGGCATAAAATAAGGCTCCAAGGATGATAAAAAGAACAGTGATGAAGTAATCTGGTGCAAATCACCATAATCAATAACCCACGTGGAAGGTTGGGATGTAACTATAATAAGGGCCTTACCATTTTTTTCCCCTTACTAATATATTTTACCTTAGAATAACCTTGTGTTGATGAACTCTGATTGGATGAATATATGGCAATGATATTGTGTTTTTCAAGCATCTTTGTTATTTGGTCAATCTACCTCTTCATGCATTTTATTTCATCATGCCTAAATTTCTTACAGTAGGCACATGTGAGTCTTTGTTTCTTGGGTTTCCCTGTTGAAGAGGAGGAATCAATTGATTTTTTGGATTTAGCATCAATTTTTTACCCTTTCATTATTTTTGGTCCTTCTTGTTATGCTTTTTATCCTTATTGCTTGAAGTATTTTATTTTTCATGACTCCAAATTAAGGCATGTGATTTAGAGGACTTTAGTATAACCATTTGAATAAGCTTGTCTTTCTCCCGAGTCAATTCAACAATAAAATCATCCAAGGGAAACATGGTCCATGTACCTTCATGGACATTATTTATGATGTGGAATCTAGAAAAAAGACATAATAATTATAACCCAATTTGGAAAGAATGGCAAGAATAAAATGATCATAATTTTTGTCTATGCTCAAATATAACCTAAGTAATTTGAATTTTCTGAATAAATATTATATAGTGTCAAAATTTCATGGGATCAAATTGATGAGCTCATGTTCTAGTTCATGACCTCTTATTATGTCCTGCTTCCTAAAGAGTTTTTCAAAAATGTCCCAAACATCATTAGGAGAAGTTGATTTTCAATATGAAAGAGCACTTAAAGAGACATTAACATACATAATAGACCATACACTTCCTCACTTATGTTTTACCACTTCACTTTCTTTGCATCAAGAGTTAGTTTTGTTTATGTACCCATAGTAATCCCATGTAAACCTTCACTTCTCAAGATGATTTGTATTTTGAATTTCCTCTTGAGATAGTTGAATTGTGTAAGAAGTATATCTAGATTCTAATCAATGGGATAGTAAGTAGGTATGTGTTAAACTAATAATACCAAAAATACAAGGATATGAAACTACCTTAAAACTACAGAGGATCAATTTTATAAGGTTTGAGAACAACACCAATGTGTAGAGCTTGGAACCTAAAAAAGAGCTATAAGTTGAAATTTATGGCAGTTTAATATTCTTTCTCACAAAATAAATTCTACTTTGCAAAAAAATTTAGGCATACTCACTCTTTGACTCAAATTTTTGAGTAGAATTTAAGCCCCCTTGGGTTGGTTGTAACCAAGGGATAAAATCTCATATGACTAGTGGGCTAAGGATTAGGATGAATGTTCTCTTGGACTTAGGATTCCATAACACACCTTGGTAAAAATAGGAGGGCCCTATGTAGTCATCATAGTTTTATAGGTATATGATAGTCATCATAGTTTCATAGGTCTCTAACAGTTGGGCCATCAGAAATTTTGGCATCGAAAATAGGTGGGAGATCGATAGTATGGAATTATAAGCATGAGGTTCATCGATAATCAAGGTGACAAAGATAGGAAGGATATTGTTAGTTAAGGCTTTGAAGATAGGAAGGAATCCATTAGGTGTAAATAATTTATGTGTCTCTTATAAATGCTAGGAATGTTGGTAGTTTTGACAGTGTTGGGATGGGCCAAGGTTCTAACAAATGCTAGAAAGGCCAAAAGTTTTGGCAAGTGCTATGAATGGTAAAATTTTTAGTAAGTGAAAAAATAAGTACAAGTCTAATGAGATTCAAAAATGTATGGAAATTATACAATGTATAAAATATTTAGATCTGGCATGGCTCTACAAAAACCATGAAAGACTCATCAAAATTCTCTAAAAACCTAGAAATGGATTTTGGATTATAGTGGTGGGGATTTGTGAAATCCAAGAAAATGCCACCAAAAAATCCCTACCCCATCATTATCCCCACACCTATATATATATATATATATATATATATATATATATATATATATATATATATATCTTATATCTTATCCCTAGACATAGTTGGATAAATGTCATTCTCCCCTCTATATAGATAGATAGTGATATGTAAGGGCTAGTCTAGATTTATCTATATAAGATATATAGGGGTGGGAGAGGAATGACCCTACCCCATCTATATATCTCATAGTGAATACTATTCTCCCCACTATATAGAGAGTCGGGGGCTAGTCTAGAGTTTTATATATGAGATATATAGGGGTGGGGCCAAAATTCTTGAAATCAACTATCAAGAAACTAGTTCATGTTCATAGTCATTTCTAGGGTTTTGACACTTTATAAATCTAATGGCACAAGTTGTTTTAGATGAAAAACTAATGAATGATAGATTACCAACAAGATACTCTAAATCTATATCATCCAAGAACCCCATAAGAGTATCAAAATTTGAGAAATGATGAATCTTTAATGTGTTAGGTCAACAAATGGAAAATATGTTACATGCAAGCTTAAACTTAAGATTTCACAATAGGAACTATGGCATTTGGCTACCAAAAACCATTCTTTGATACCATGGTATATTGTGCAATAAACAAGGACCCATGTTTGAGTAAACATGAAACACAATATCTGTAATATGTAAAAAAGAAATATGTATAAGAGATACTTGTTGTAGAAGTTAAATCAAACATGATCCAGAAGAATAATGTGCATTAACAACCAAATATTATATTATCAACATTACATTATCATTAGCCAAAATAGCTTTAGGAAAGATACATATATATGTGGAAGATAGACATTACCAAATTCTTCATGCATATGGAGTTATCTTCCATAATGATCTAAAATAAATCTAAGCAAGTTAAATAACATGTGTAGGGAACTACCATTAAATGGAATAAAAACCTACACTAAAAATTGAAAAGAAAGTGTAAGTAGATTTTTTACTTGAGATCATCATTTGGTATCTATATCTTTTATTTCTAGGGAAATGTCACCCAAAGGAGATTTGATTGGTAGAAGAGCTAGAGTGGTTAGAGTCTAGTCTATAAGATTTAGTAGAAGTGATAAGAGAAATGCAAGATAGAATGGAAGCTATGAAAATTGCACATTGTCATGAATTTGAAATACTAGATGATGAAAGTGATATTGAATTTTTTAAAGAAGCACTTGAAGATCAAGATGCAAAACAAGAGGTTAATAAACCTGAAGATATATTATTGTGAGATTTTTAGATAATGACAAGTAAAAAAAAGTTGGATCTTGGAAATTATTCTATAAGTTTGAGTCTTGAAGAATTCATTGATTAGATCACTGAGTTACAAAAATAATTTAAGAATGAAAGTATGGAAGATCCCAATTGATTTAAGTTCATTGTCACAAAGTTGAAAAGCCATGCATACTTATGATGGGAATATGTACAAACAAGAGTACACAAAGTTAAAGAAAATATTAAGACATGGAATAGTTTTGCTACCAAATGGAAAGATTAATTCATTTATGTGGATTATAATACATGTTTGTTCAAGAAGCTCCAAATTCTATGACAATTGAAAATGACAGTCAAATAATACACTAAATAGTATTATAGACTTGCCATCAGAGTGGGTTATATTGAAGATAATGTTGAAAATATATCTAGGTATGTAAATGGATTGTGCATAGAAATTCAAGATTAATTTGGTATGATCAGACTGTGAACTATTGAAGAAGCCTATCAATGTGCACTAAAGGCTTAATTTTTATTGTACATTAAAAAAAAAAATCAAGAGGAGTAAGAATATTCATGCATGGATGTGGAGGTTGCATAGCTTATCATATACAAATGAAAGAGAACCAGATAAGTACTTCATGCTATAATAATGGAGTTAATTCTTAGAGAGGTAGAGGTAATTTTAGAGGAAGAGGAACCTATACTTACGGATGAGCTAGATATCATGGATTCAATGGAACAAGTTTCAAATGTGGTGAGATTAGTCACCAAGCATTTGAGTGTCCTCATATGCATGCTAATAGAAACAAGAGGGATGATTCAAGTGCTCATATTGCACAAGAAAATGAAGAAAGAGGTGTGTTTATTAATAACATATATTAACTAGATATTAGAGACACTATAATGATGAAAAAGTATTGTTGAAGCCTGTAAAAGAGGAGAACAGTGATATGTAGATAAATAATTTATTCAAAACCATTTTAATGTATGAAGGTAAATGTTGTAAATTGATTATGTATAGTGTAAACACAAATAATATTTTTTCACAAGAAATGATATATAAACTTAATTTGAAGATAATTGTGCATCTGAATCTATATAAGGTTTATTGGTTGTTGAAACGACATAAAGTTACGGTGAATGAACAATGTTGGGTAAGTTTTAAAATTGGGACTTATATAGATGAATATTTATGTGACAGAATTCTTATGGATGTTTGTCATACTTTTATTTAAAGGCCTTAGAAATTTGATTAAAAGGCATAACATGATGGTTGTGATAGTACATATACGTTGTAGAAATATGGAGCAACACATACACCTAATATTTTGAATGATAAGTTCGAAGAAGTGAAAATGATTCCAAAAGTGTTGATAGTTTTAGGAAAAGAATTTTTGCAAAAGATAAGACAAAGTGAAAGCTATGCATTGATTAAAAAACTAGTGCAAGAAACTACATAATAAGAGGCACTGCTTCATGAAGTGATGGAGATACTAAAAGATTTTGAGGAGATTTTAACTAATTTTTTTCAGATCAATTATTTCCAATGAGAAGCACAGTCATCAAATGGATTTGATACATAGTTTGAGTTTAAAAAATATAGCATCACATAGCATGAATCAAAAAGATAATGAATAATGTAGAGACAAGTTCAAAAGTTATTGAATAAAGATTTAATTTGAGAATGGATAATGCGTAATAATTCTAGAGCCATTAAAAAGATCCTTATAAACTATAGATTTAAATTTTCATGCATGGGTGATTTAATGGATTGCTTAATTGGAAAGAGATACTTTAAAAAATTTGATTTGTAAAGTGGAAATCATTAAATTCATGTAAAAGGATGTGATTAATGGAAGACAACATTCAAAACACAAGAAAGGTTTTATGAGTGATTGGTTATGCCATTTGGTTTGAATAATGCACTAATTACATTCATTAGATTGATGAATGAAGTATTAAATCATTTTTGAGTAAGTTTTTCATTATTTACTTTGATGACATATTGATTTTTAGTATAATAGAGGAAGGACACTTGGAACAGTTTCACGAAGTGCTAGAAAGGTTGAAGGAGAAAAAAATACTCATGATATTGAAAAAAAGAAATGTTATGTGGAAAGAATTGGTATATTTTGGATTTGTGATTTCTCAATAAGGTTGGAATATGAGTCTAGATAAAGTATGAGATCTACTTGACTGGCTGTCACTTCAGAATAAATTTGAGTTGCATAGCTTGTATAAGAAATTAATCTAGAATTTTAGTGGAATATGTGTGCAGAAGAAAAACATAGTTTCTAGCAATTGAAAAAGAAGATAGTTGAGAAACCAAAATTGGTATTTATATATTTCTATAAGGTATTTTAGGTTGATTGTGATGAGAGTGAAACCATGATTGGATTAGTATCAAATCAAGAAGGGAGACCTGTTACACATTTTAGTGAAAATTTGAATGATGAAAATCACATCACAAATGTTCAATATATGATTAGGAATTCTGTGCAATTGTGCAAGCACTAAAGAAATGGATACATTATTTTTTACCAAATTCATTATTATTATACACAAATCATTAAACATTATATTTCATTAATAATCAAAGTAAGTTGAATTAGAGACACCTAAAAGGGGTTGAATTTTTTTAGATTTGCTAATTTTTGTTGAAAATAGAAGTGGAAAGTCTAATAGATTTGTTGATGCATTTAGTAGAATAATTATTTTTTTGAATGAATTAAGAGTGAAATTTATAAGATTTGATCATGCGAAAGAATAGTTTGAAAAAGATGAAGATTTTTTAGTAGCATGGAAGTCATGTACAAAACTAGTGAGTAAAGATAGAACACCATGGCTAGATTATTTTATTTAAGAAGGTATTTTATTCAAAGGAAGACCATTATGCATGCCAAGAGGTTCAATGCTATAAAATTTGATCAAAAAAAATCAACTTGGAGGATTATAATGTTATTTTAGTTATGAAAAAACACTAGTGCGAGTATCAAAAAAATATTTTTGGACACATATCAGTAATGTGAGAAAATTTGTATAAAATTGTAGATTTTCACAGCTAGCAAAAGGGTAAAGTCAAAATATAGGGTTGTATCAACTATTGCCTATTCCAAAAAAATTGTGAGATGATATAAATATTAAATTTGTTTTGTGTTTGCCTAGAACATAGAGAGGAAATGATTCAATATTTGTGATTGTTGATATATTTTCAAAGATGACATATTTTTTAGCATGTAAGAAACTTAGTGATGCAAAAAATATGCTATTTTTTCTAGAGATTTTTTTAGATTACATGGGTTATTGCATCGTATAATATCAGACAAAGATGAAAAATTTATTAGTCATTTCTAAAAAAAAATTGTGGAAGGAGTTGAATAGTAAACTATAGTTTAGTTCAACATACCATCCTCAGATAGATGGAAAAATGGAGGTAGTGATCAGAAGTTTGGGTAATCTTTTGAGATGTTTAATTGGACATAAGTTAGGAAAATGGGATAATGTTTTGGCATGATCTGAGTTTACTTGTAGTAATTCAATGAAAAAAAGTAAAAGAAACTATTTTAGATTGTTTATGGGTCAAGTCCAGGAGGAGTTATAAAATTAAGAGACATGAATAATGAGCCAAAGAGGTGTGTTGAAACCAAAGACTTTGTAGAGCATATGTTAGAAGTACATAGTCAATTATGATAATAGATCGAATGGAATAAAACATAGTAAAAAACATTTATATAAGAAGATAAAAGAAGTTAAATATCAAGTGGGAGACTTAGTCTTAGCATATTTGAGAAAAGAGAGATTTCCAAAAAGAACATATGATTTCTTAAAATGGAAAAATATTGATCATTGTATAATTTTATGGAAGTATGGAAAGAATGCATATGAAATAGATTTGCCTGAAGGTGTAGACATATCACCTATTTATAATGTAGCTAATTTATATCCATATTATGAAGGATAGAGTAGTGCAAATGTAAGTGTAGATTTTGAAGACACATATTGGAGATTTCATATGCCTAAGAAAGAGCCTAAAGAGGTAATTAACATGATAGTTGGAAATAATATAAGAAACAATGTGTATATAGAATATCTAGTAAAATAAAAATGCCAAGACATAGAGGATGTGATGTCGATTAGCACATCAATAGATATAAAACAAAGGATATAATTAGAAAAGTTACTATAAGTCACATGAGTAGTAGCAAATGTTTCTTTTATTACCTAGGGTGTATAATGTAGGAGCATCTGAATTCATGAAAAATCTTGTATCAACCAAAACAATATATAGTGTTATGTTCTAAAAAATTTACAACTATGCATAAGTCTTGTTCTAAGTTTGTGCAAGTCTTCTTTATTACGTATACAATCTTTATGTTGTTTTACATCATATTCGGTATAGATATATTTAATGCAATTTTGTGTTTCCCACAAGCGCACTTGTGTTTGTAATGTTTTTCACATTATATTTTTAAGCATATTTGTTTCAATTTATTTATATAAATAATTCTATGAAGTTATGTGAAAAAAGTTGTTCTAATATTATCTTACTATAAATCCATGTGGATATTTTTAGTATCTTTATATTATCTTGGGATATATCTCAAGAAATAGTTATTTTTCGAAGCTGATTCTTTACCACAATGTCATATGAGTAGAAGAGACTTATGGAGATGATTGGATTGTAATTTCACATATTATGAATTAAATCATTGATTAGTTGAATAACCTATGATTAATTATAATGTCATTCTTGAAATGATGTGAGGATCATGGTACAAATATTTTTATAAAATTGGTGAATATGAAGTATAGTGAATTCATGAAGCTTTCTTTGTAATTATAGAGGAATCATTGATAATCATTTGGTATTTAATTCTAAAAGTCTTAGAATCTGATAAATATTCAGTTCATAAATGTATGTGATCTATTTTGGGATGTGTTCAATTATATCATGTTTTTGTTCCTTGTGTTGGGTGAATATTTTGTCAGCCAGCTAACTGGTGAGTAAAATAGTTCCTATCACCACAACATAGGGAGATTAGTCAGCCTAGTGTGTAGTTTTACTACATCAGAGGTGGACAAATCTCTCCTCTCATCAAGGGGAGGTTCCCTATTAAATATTTGAAGGCTATATACTATATATGTATGCAGAAAATAATACTCAAGGGTAGGATGCACCATCCATCTCTCTTCTTTCAGAGATGATGTTCAAAAACAAAGGAGAAAATCTTGGTGAAAACACCAAAGGCACTTCTCTTCTTTCAGAAGTGTTCTTGCATGAAATAGTAGGAGTTCTATTAGGTAGACAAGTAACCAAGGGGTAACCAGAGCGCAGCAACTAGCAGGATGAAATAGAACACAAAGTTTCCACTTCAGCTGCCCAAAAGGGTGAAATACAAAGAACAATGGGGGCACAAGGTCATCCCAAGGTCCTTTACATAGAAAATAAAAAGTAAACACACACTGAAGACAACTATGATAGCACAAAGTATGAAAGTAGCTAGCTTCAAGACACCTTCCTAAATAATTCCATGAGTTCTGCTTGTTAAATTACATAGACAAGAATACATCCAAAAGATAGACATAAGGACAATCTCCTAAATAACACAAGCTATAACAACACAAAGGCTGCAAGTAACTTGCTTTGTCATTTAGATAAAATAATATAAATTACAATTTGAGCTCAAAGTCTCAATATTCGCCTTTCAATTTGGGCAGAGTTTTGCTTCTATAATCAAAAAAGTGTCTTTTCGAAAAAATAAGAGATTACATTATATAGAGGTCAAGAGAGGCTTGGCACATTGTTGCATGGAATGGCCCATGCTGTGCATGTAATGCCTTGAATGCATTTTCAGTTTTGTCAAAGGGGCATGATGGAACAGAGGCATTTTCCTTAACTGTGGTGTGTTAATTTATCTCAACTATCCTCTTCTAGGTTTAGATCACTGGGTCAATTTCCTCTGATGTCTGCGTAGTTGTTGATTTTGTCTTTACTCCCAGGGAGACAAACAACTGTGTCTTTAATGTTTAAGGGCTCAAGAAAACTTCTTTGCAGACTATCTACCTATCGTAATTAACTACCGCATAGATATTTTGGCCTCTCCCCTTTTCTACTATAATTTGATTCTCCCTATCAGTGGTCCTTCCTTTCACCCTGTAGGTCTTTGGATGCATTTTAGGTCTCGTGCTTAAGCCTACAAAGATCAACAGCTACTTCATTTGCATAAATTTGGCATCCTCGGGTTTGCGCTTCATTTGAAAGCCAACAGCTAGTTGGTTGTCCTAAATTTGATGGGGGCGGGGCCCATCATCCTCAACTACAATTCCATCGTGCTTTGGCCACTTAACACTTGTCACTTTCTACATAAGAAATAGGTGAGGACACGTGGTGGTGTCTACTTAACTTATAGAAGCTTTAGGTACTTTTTGAGAGTCCTATGGAAGATGACACATGGCGGCTTCCACTCTGCTTTGTATTTTTCCATCAGTCATTTTTTTGTAGGCTTTGGCTTTCAGGGTTTTTTCACAAAAAATACTCTTGATAGAATTCTAACAGATCTTTTACTTAATGATTTCCTTCAGATAAAAAGTCCAAAGGAAATATTCCCTATCAGCCTTTGAATAAATATAAATGAATTCTATCATTTATGTCCTCTTTTACCCTTGAACCAACGTTGCCTACCCTCTGCAAGGGCACTTGCCTCTAGTTCACTGCCCTCCGCAAGGGCATTTGTTCTTTCGGCCCTGGGGCAGCCCCTTAAACCTACAGATTGAACTGATCGGTCAAACCAACCTTGGTTCAATGGTTTAATCAGTTCATTCTTTATTATTTGACTAAGTCTTTGAAGCTTTCTCTTCTAAAGGAATTTACCTGTCAAAGCCATTGAACCTACTGAAACTGCTAATTTCAAGCATGTTGAGTCCATAGAAACATATCTGCAGAGTCTGTAGATTTAAGCCTATAGAGTCTGTAGATTTCTATAAAAGCTTCAAAAAATGAAGAACTTGAATGCTTAGAAGAATTTTAAAAAAGGGGAGAGAGTATTTTGGCCTGTTGATCCAAAATAGTTCATAGGTTGTCCCAAAAATGAGTGATATTTTTTGGGACAATAGCTGGCTCTAGTTGGGGAACTTCCTTCAATTGAGAATTTGGAACAGTTGAGGGGAGTAGAAACCAAAATCTTCAGTGCCTTGAAGTGTGCCTTTGGGCTACGGAGCCATGCTACTCAAAAAGAAAGGCTCCAAAAAATGAAAACAAACAGCACAAAGCAGAAACAAAAGCTATACAAATATACATATATACAGGGGAACTTATTTGGTACTTCAAGAACTGAAGTAACTTAGGTGCTACCCCTTGAGAGGTAGTGAACATGGTGCTCTATCCTGATAAACCAACAAGAAGCCATTTTCTACCTAGAATCAATGATGGGTGAATAGAACTCTCCACCAGGAATCCAATTTTCTGTGTCTCCCCTTTGGTTTTCTTCTCTTGCCCCATAACAAGACTTGAGTTTTAGTCTAAAAACCATGAATCTTTGCTCTCCTGACAAAGAGTTCCTTTTCCTAATTTTGATGGGTAGCAGCCTGGTCTATTACCATAATTTTTTGTTCTAATGGTTCAGTCCAGCACATGTCTTGATTGTCCCCCTCAGACACCTGACAAACCACTAGTTCGACATCTCCTTTGTTTTGAGTAGTTTTCCATCCGAGTAACAAAGATTCATACTCGACAGTGTTGTTGGTGTTGCTGAATTGCAACTCATGTGAAGAAGGAAGAATATCCCCTTTAGGAGATATCAACACCATCTTGGCTCCAGCACTGGTAGAGGAATTTTTGCCATCATTTTCCTAGATCTAAACATCATCAAAAACTGATCTTCTACCATATTTCTCTTCGTTAGAGATGGAAGATATTTTTTCATCTATACAGTGCCCTACCAATCCTTCTGATGTCTTGTTTGAATCAATTCTTGGATCACCACCTACCAAACTTTCATCTCTAAGAACATGAACATCCTTCGTGGTCAAGAAGTAATTACCTCTACCTAAATACTCAAACAAAATTTGAGTTGCAGGGGCTGACATTTGGGTCTTGCACCTTGAACCAACTTGTCCAACTGATCGGGGTTGGACTGTAGGAATTCAAATTTAGTCATTTGGATTTTGGTCTTCTTGACATGATCAGTTATTTCAAATGACTGAATTGGATTAGGCATGGAGGATGGGAGCTCATCCTTTTGGTTTTTTGGAGGGGTGGGAGGACTGGCCTATGAATTTGAAGTTGAAGGTGCAGAAATGTTTGGGGTACTTACTTTCTTAGCAACCACCAAGTCCTTTGGCTGGAAAGACAGAGTGGTTCCATGCTTAGAAATTGATATTACTGGTTAAGGTTGCTCCTCTATTTTTCCTTTATCAGCTTGCTAAGATGACTGGTTCTTGGATCAGGTGGATACAACATGTGATCCCTCATCTGCATTTCCTTCACTTCTGGGTTCATCCTGGTAATTTAGGAAACCAATGATGGAGTCGCTAGCTAATTCTTATTCTTCCTCAGTGAAGAGATCAGCATTATTTTCTTGTCTAAACTCAAGTTGAAAAGAGAAATCATGCTCTGTTTCCAAATATCCAATTACTGAGTTGGTTGGAGGTGCTTCAGTAGCAAGGTTCCACTGTGGGGGAGGAAGATGATTTGGCTACCCTTAATTCCTAATAGCATTGCCTTGGTATGCCTGATTCTGAAATGTCCTCCTTGGGACATCCTGATAAGGAGCAAAAGACACGCCTTGGGCCATTTTTTTTTCAAAGCTAGCAGTTCATTTTCCAGCTTTTGCACCATTAGATCAATTATGGTTGTAGGTGAGTATTTAGAAGATGAAGAGGGTTTACCTCTGTTTGGGTCTCTCCTTATCTTTTTAGCCAAGATAAGTTCATCTTCTACCTCAGTGGCCAAGTATTGAGCTTCAGCAAGGTCTATCTGGCCAACACGTCTCAATAGAAAACTCACTTCAGGCAGCTATGAGTTGATGAAGAAGCATTTAAGATTCTTATCTGTTGGCTGATCAATTGCAAGGATTCAGTTCCTCAGCTTGTCAAACTTTGCTATGAAATACCTCATAGGCTCATGAGGTTCTTTCTTCATCTGCATGAGCTAGGCTAGAAGGGAATGTGTATCTTCTGTAGGTTTGAATCTAGCTTCAAACTTGGCTTTGATAGTGTCCCAGCCAGTCACTGATCCAGTTTGTAGATGGTAAAACCAATTTGCAGTAGGACCTTGTAGTGTCTCCATAAAAATCCTGACTACCACGTCTTCAAATTCCACCTCTATCACACCATAGGCTATGCTGAAAGCTGCAATGTGTTCATCAAGGTGAACTCTCCCATCACCGAAGAATTTGGGGAAATTCATTCTTGAACTGAGTGGTAGCTCATGCAGGGGTGGAGTTAGATTAAGGGGGCCAAATGAGTTACCCCAAGGGCCTCGAACTGCCATGATTGGATTATTGAAAGCAGGGATAACACATCTGGGTGGAGTTGCCATACTATAAGACAAAAATGGAAAATAAACTGGCCCTACTTCAGCTTAAATCTTGAGGCTTCAAACTATGATTTCTTTCCTAGCAGCTCTGGTTTTGCAGACTAGATAATATAATTGATGAAAATGGAAATGGAGGAAGATGGTAAGGTTATAATGATAATGGGTAAGACCTAGATGGGATTCACCAGACTCTATAATGGATAAGGGTATAATGATGATAATGGGTAAGACACATGTGATGTTTCAACCTGAAGCTTGAGGTTCCAAATTGCACAAAATTACTATGTCCCCAGCGGAGTCGCCAAAAATTGTTGGGTGAATATTTTGTCAGCCAGCTAACTGGTGAGTAAAATAGTTCCTATCACCACAACATAGGGATATTATTCATCTCAGTGTGCAGGTTTACTACATCAGAGGTGGACAAATCTCTCCTCTCATCAAGGGGAGGTTCCCTATTAAATATCAAAAGGTTATATACTATATATGTATGCAGAAAATAATACTCAAGGGTAGGACGCACCATCCATATCTCTTCTTTCAGAGATGATGTTCAAAAACAAAGGAGAAAATCTTGGTGAAAACACTGAAAGCACTTCTCTTCTTTCAGAAGTGTTCTTGTAGGAAACAGTAGGAGTTCTATCAGGTAGACAAGTAACCAAGGGGTAACCAGAGTGCAGTAACTAGCAGGACGAAATAGAACACAAAGTTTCCACTTCAACTACCCAAAAGGGTGAAATACAAAGAATAATGGGGGCACAAAGTCATCCCAAGGTCCTTTACATAGAAAATAGAAAGCAAACACACACTGAAGAAAACTATGACAGCACAAAGTATGAAAGTAGCTGGCTTCAAGAGACCTTCTTAAATACTTCCACAAGTTCTGCTTCTTAAATTACATAAACAAGAATGCATCCAGAAGATAGACATAAGAACAATCTCCTAAATAACACAAGCTATAATAGCACAAAGTTTGCAAGTAACTTGCTTTCTCATTCAGATAAAATAATATGAATTACAATCTGAGCTCAAAGTCTCAGTATTCGCCTTTCAATTTGGGCAAAGTTTTGCTTTTGTAATTGGAAAAGTCTCTTTTGCACAAAATAAGAGATTACATTATATAGAGGTCAAGAGAGGCTTGGCACATTGTCCCATGGAATATCCCACACTGCGCATTCAATGCCTTGAATGCATTTTCATTTTTGTCAAAGGGGCATGATGGAACAGAGGTGGATGCCTTAACTGTGGCATGTTAATTTATCTCAACTACCCTCTTCTAAGTCTAGATCACTGGGTCAATTTCCTCTAATGTCTACGCAGTTGTTGATTTTGTCTTTACTCCCAAGGAGACAAACAACTGTGTCTTTAATGTTTAAGGGCTCAAA
Source organism: Torreya grandis (assembly GCA_037957365.1). Taxonomy (NCBI): domain Eukaryota; kingdom Viridiplantae; phylum Streptophyta; class Pinopsida; order Cupressales; family Taxaceae; genus Torreya; species Torreya grandis. The sequence continues at coordinate 228,631 of JARHVA010002339.1, forward strand.
AAAACTTCCTTACAGACTATCTACCTACCAGAATTAACTATTGCATAGATATTTTGGCCTCTTCCCTTTTTAGCTACAATTTGATTCTCCCTATCGACGGTCCTTCCTTTCACCCTGCAGGTCTTTGGATGCATTTTGGGTCTCACGCTTAATCTTACAAAGATCAACAGCTACTTCATTGTTATAAATTTGGCATATTCAAGTTTGCACTTCGTTTGAAATCCAACGGCTAGTTGGTTGTCCTGAATTTGATGGGTGTGGGGCCCGTCATCCTCCTCTATAATTCCCTCATGCTTTGGCCACTTGACACTTGGCGCTTTTTGCATATGAAATAGGCAAGGACACGTGGTGGCATCCACTTAACTTATAGAAGCTTTAGGTACTTTTTGAGAGTCCTGTGAAAGATGACATGAGGTAGCTTTTGCTCTGCTTTGTCTTTTTCCATCAGGCATTTTTTCATGGGCTTTGGCTTTCAGGCTTTTTCCTTAGAAAAGTCTAAAGGAAATATTCCCTATTAGCCTTTGAATAAATTTGAATGAATTTTATCTTTTATGTCCTCTCTTTGAACCTTGAACCTACGTCCCCTGCCCTTTACAAGGGCACTTGCCTCTAGTTCACTGCCCTCCGCAAGGGCACTTGTTCCTTTGGCCCTGGGGTAGCCCCTTGAACTTGTCGATTGAACCGACCGGTCGAACCAACCTTGGTTCAACGGTTTAATGGTTCAATTAGTTCATTCTTCATTATTTGGATATCTTTGAAGCTTGCTTTTCTAAAGGAATTTGCCTGTCAAAGCCATTTAACCTACTGAAACTGCTAATTTCAAGCATTTTGAGTCCGTAGAAACATATTTGCAGAGTCCATAGATTTCAGCCTGCACAGTCCGTAGATTTCTATAAAAGATTTGAAAAATGAAGAAATTGAATGCTCAGAAGAATTTTTAAAAAGGGGAGAGAGGATTTTGGCCTATTGAACCAAAATAGTTCATAGGTTGTCCCAAGAATGAGTGATATTTTTGGGGACAACACCTTGGAAATGTGACCACATTTAATATTTGAAATATTTAATGTCATTAGAAGTGTAAAATCACATAATTTATGTGGGTGAGATTTTATCTATATAAACATGCCATTATACCTATTTTAACTAGCAAGTAGGAACTGAGAATTGTGAGTTCATAGAATAGAATTCTTGAAAGAGTTTGATTGCAAAGATTGTGAGTTAGTAGAAGTTGATAACTATTGATTTAGTAACTCATCACATTGTGAGATTTTTATATCATTATTTCCATTTTTCTTTTTGTATTTCCTTGGGTTGAAATCTAATAAATATCTGAGTTGTTGTTGTCACATTTTATTACATTTTTCGCTTAGTATTATGAGGTTTTCATGTTATAAGTCATTTATTAATCGATACTCCTTACCATGATTGCATCAAGCAGTCACAAGCCAGGTCTAAAGCATCTCAAATCAATTTAAAAGATAACATTGTCAAATATCAAATCCCAATTTATAAATGCATACGTGTAGTCAAGGAGAACAATTGCACATTCACTCTAGGTGGGAAAAATCTATGTGGATTGATTCTCTGCTTGGATTATTTGGATATATAGGCATCCATCATTCATCAAGGGGGAGATTGGGGTTAGCTTGGTACATTAAACTCCCCCTCTCCTTGTAATTTTCTAGCTCTCATAATTATACCTAGCATTTCAAGGAAAAATAATGAAAGCAATAAATTCCACATGACAAACAAAATTGAACATCTCAACTCGATAAGTAGGCATAATCATAGAAGGTAAAATAGTCACTATTTTATCATGATCAACATAGACAGGTCCACGATCAATAGACATGATCAACTTGCATTCTTATCCACGAAGTGAAACCCTATTCATGAATATTCTTAGATGTTGCCTTTGATCCTAAACTTTCATAGTCCTTTTTAATGTTGTTCCTCACTTTTAGACATCAATGAAATTTAACTAGAGATTATAAAAGCTAAGTATCTTGTGTTTGGTTCTATTTACTATTTTTAGCACATGCCACTTGTCAATTTCAATTTTGATCAATTCTAATTGACATTCAAATTTATACTTAAATTTCATATATTTCAATTTGAATAAATTTATCTAGTTTTACACATATTAAACAAATTTCATTTGTTAGATCAAAAATTGGGTTTAAAAGTAATATGTCATGAGAAGTGGATATATCGCTAGGTTTTTTAGATATTTTGGCAAGTATACTTATATGAGAATGCATATCTTGGATATGATGTTGAATGTAAGCATCCATATTGATTAATTTAAATGAGAGTTGGAAATAATACAAGAAGGAAAGAGTATATAGAATATCTAGAAAAATGGAAATTCCAAGACATAGAAGATGCGACATGGATTATCACATTAGAAGCTACAAAATAAGGGATATCATTAGTTAAGTTTTTATAAGTCACATGAGTAGGAGAAAATGTTTCTTTTCTTGCCTAGGGTGTATGATGCTGGAGCATCTGGGTTCATGATAAATCTTACATCAACCAAGAAAAATAGATTAGTGTTGTGTTTTAAATTTTTTATGACTATGCATAAGTCTTGTTGTAAGTTTGTGCAATTATTCTTTTTTGTGTGGATGGTCTTTATATTGTTTTATGTCATCTTTATAGATGCATTTAGTGAAATTTTGTGTTACTTGTAAGCACACTTGTGTTTGTAATGCTTAACACATTATATTTCTAAGTCAGTTTCTTTGTATAAATAATTCTATGAAGTTGTGTAAAATATGTTGATCTAATATTATTTTCTATAAATCCATGTGGAGATTTTCAATATTTTTATACTAGTTTTAGATATCTCTTGAGCAATAGTTATTTTATAGAGTTGATTCTTCACCACAATGTCAAATGAGTAAAAGAGACTTATGGAGATGATTGGATATTCATTGTGCATCTTAAAAATTGAATCATTGACTAGTTGAAAAACCTATGATAAAGAATAACATCTTTATTTAAATGAAGTGAGGATCATGGTACAAATATTTTTATGGAAATTGGTGACTACGAAGTCTAATGAATTTGTGAAACTTTATTTGTAATTATAGGGGAATCATTGCTAATCATTTGGTTTCATTAAACTATAGCGTGTTATTGTTCCTTGGAAATGTGAAGACATTTAATATTTAAGCCACTTAATGTTGTTAATAGGGTAAAATCACTTAATGTAAGTAGGTGGGCTTTTATCTTTATAAGCATGTCCCTATACATGTTTTAAGTAGCAAGCAGGAAGAAACAATTGTGATTTCAGAGAATAGAATAATTGAAAGAGTTTGGTGGCAAAGACTTAGTAGAAGTTGATATCTACTAATGTAGTAACACATCACATTGTGAGATTGCAATATCATTATTTTCATTATTCTTTTTGTATTTAATTTGGTTTAAATATAATAAATACCTAATTTCTTGTTGTTGCATTTTATTAAAACTACTAATGTAGTAACACATCACATTGTGAGATTGTAATATCATTATTTTCATTGTTTTTATTGTATTCCATTTGGTTTAAATCTAATAAATATCTGAGTTCTTATTGTTGTATTTTATTACAATTTTCATTGAGTATTTTGAGGGTTACATGGTCTAAGGCATTTCTTAATTGATACCCCTTACTATGATTGCATCAAAAAATCACAAGCCACGTCTAAATCATCTCAAATTAAGTCAACGGCTAACATTGTCAAATATCAAATCTAAATTTATAGTTACATACCTATAGTAAAGGAAAACAATTACACATTCATTTTATGTGGGAGAACTATGTGTGCCTTGATTCCCTCCTTATATTATTTGGATATATGGCATCCATCATTCATCAAAGGGTGATTGAGGTCAGCTTGGTACATTATACTACCCCTCTCTTTTTGTAGATTTCTAGCTCTCACAAGTAGCCCTGGCATTTCAAGGCAAAAATAAGGAAAAAAATAAGTTTCACATGGCACAAAAAAATCAAACATCTTAGCTCACTCAGTAGACATAATCATAGAAGGTGAAACAATCACTATTTTATCACTGTCAACATAGAAAAGTGCATGATCAAAGGACAAGACTAGCCTACGCTAATATCCATGAAGTACAAGCCTATCCATGAATATTCTTAGATGTTGCATTTTATCCTAAACTTTCATAGTCCTTTTTAATGTTGTTCTTCACTTTCAGACATCAATGAAATTCAACTAGAGATCATAAAGGCTAAGTATCTTGTGTTTGTTTGTATTTAATATTTTTATCACATGCCACTTGTCAATTTCAATTTTGATCAATTCTAAATGAGATTCAAATTTATGATTAAATTTAATATAATACAATTTGAATAAATTTATCTAGTTTTTACACCTATTAAACAACATGGATATTTTTTTTTAATATCTTTTGGCAAGTATACTTATATGACCTTTCATATCTTGGATATGATAGTGAATGCAAGCATCCTTAGATATAATAGTATTTGTATCAGTCAAATCATGATTAACATTGATAGGATCAACTATGTTCGCACCAACACAAAAAGGTAAACCATTACAAGTGGGCTAAGATGGTAAATTATCAATAAGAGTATAAAATATGTAGTAAGCTACATAGGAATTGTTGGAGATACCTTATTAAGATCGATAGGTAGAGACATATGAGGATTAGTAGTAAGATCACTAGGAACACTAGCATCACCACTTGGTGTATAAAGAGAGACTCTAATATGAATATTTAAAACATTAAAGGGAACTGAAATGGAATTATGGAACTAGAAGGGATTGAAACTAACACAAAGATTTTCCTAAATATATGATTGTGTTTTATTTATGGGCCACAATTGATAATTGACATAGGGGTGACACTATCTAGAATAAAATTGGTAGAGAGTCAATTGAGTCCTCTTTTGATTGATTATGTCCTTTGAACTTTTTCAAGTCTATAACTATCTATAGACACGTGTAAGATTGTTATGAACAAGGTTGTAGATCACTTTTCTAATTTGGTAGAAATAATCGTTCATTTTTCTTCTCTTTTGATCTTGACCTAATCATCCACAATGTTTCAAAAAAGAGTGTATAAAAGTTAATTGGTTAGTGAAACCTCTTGAGGATTTGAAACTACATATCCTACATACTTGGAATCAAGGTTATATACAATTCTATTTCATGTATGTGAATATAAACCCAATAAGAGAGTAGACTTCAAAGCTTCTCCCTAGATAATCAAATACAATTATGCTTCACTATAACCTTATTTTGGAAAAATATGTGATGTGGCATAATAATTTTGTTGATGTTGATGTAATGTAAGCATAATATTTAATATCCTTAAAAAGGGTAACAAAATATTAGTTCAATGTATGGTTGAATAACTTGGACAGAGAAGCTTTTGTACCGCTCAATTAATAACTAAGGGTAAATAATATATATATATATATATATATATATATATATATATATATATATATATATATATATATATATATATATATATATATATATATATATGATTCTCTAGAACACTTCACAAATAAGTTTACCCAAAAAACAATGATAGACAACAATCAAAGCATGAAGAATTAGGCCAAGATAGAAATGACCCACAAAAGGAAGAGTGTCACAATTAGCAAAGGGTCAATTTTGATGATGGAAAAAATGGTAAAGGATTGATTATGGTCTGGAAGGAAAAAAGGATTAGAACAAAGAAAAATCTATTTATTTGATGATTAAACGAAATCCTAAAGTTAACAACTAATAGCTCATAAGTGTATATGAGGAAATATAAATAAATTGAGGTTGAGGATACTCTAATGAGAATTGAAAGTGTTCAAAAATTCCAAAATAAACACAAAATGATCAAATGTGAAATAACACGATAAAGACATAATAAAAATGTGCTTAAAAATAAAACATTTTAAAGTAAGATGTTTTCCCAAATTTTACTCTATCTTTAAATTTTTGTCACTTGAATTAATTACATATTATTTTGACAAAATTTAATTGTCTTTAAATCTCTAAACAATCAATAAAAGGATGTTATTCTCAATGTATCTATATTTTATTTTTCATCCATATGATTTTTTAATCTTTATATATATATATATATATATATATATATATATATATATTTAAAAAATTTAACTTCTATTTTAAATAAAAAATAATTATCTAAAATTTTAATTTATAAATACTAATTTTATAGATTTAAAATGTTAAATTTAAAATTTACTACTATTTTTTTAAAATAAACTTAATATTATAATAAAAATAACTTATATTCTCACTTAAGTTATTATAAGTTTTCATAATAACTTATATTCTCACTTAATTTATTATAAGTTTTTATGAAATGTTAAATAAATGTAAATGGTTATATTTAAAAATAAATATCATTTTATGTTAATTTATTAAGTGTAACAATTAAGATAGGCTATTCCTTTACAAACTATCAAAATTTGAACTCAATAATTTTTTTTAATTGATTTCTATTATACGCGGTGATCTTAAGCTAAGAGCAAAAGATTGAGGTGTGTCCATTCCACCAAAGTTATCCAGGGCACGATCCTAGGCTCATCCCTTTTATTGTGTTAGGATTTGCTAGCAGTAAGAATTGATCCCTAATGGGTTCTTTATAATTATACATGACTATAATGAAAATGCCACTTTAAATGGAAATAACTAGCATATGTATCTTAGATAAATCTATATTAAAAATATTGAGAGATATCATTCTCAAGATGTCATTTTTACTTATATCGCAAATCCGAATTATATAAATACCTCGAAAATGATATTTGTTGATATCTTTTACATAAATTTATCTAAAATAAATGTATTTATTTATTTACTTTTCATCATTTTTTCTTGTTTTATTAGAAGATTTGTCCCCTCTTTGTTGTCATTTATATTACATAATTTTTTATAGACTAATATTAATATTAATTACTATTCAAATATAATTTAAGAGTGAGATTGAGAACATTGAAAATTAAATTTATTATACAATTGATATTTGAAAAACCTTACACGATATAATTTACTTTTCCAAAATAAAAATTTAATTAATTGTTATTGACAATGCAAATCTCCACTTCTTCAAACTCAAAAAATTGCAAACATCAACTTCTACCATCCACTTCTATCGCTTTTTAAAAGCTTAAATAGGATTTCATTGTTAATAGTTAACAATAAAACAATCAGTCAGACATTAATAAAATTTAATGCCAAAAATATTGAAAATCCATGAAGATTAATTTACTGCAATCAATCTAACCATTACCATATATGTATATTATAACTAATAACAAAATCGTGTTTTTTTCCGCCGGCAAAAACAAACAAATTGGCAAAATTCATTTAAAATACATAAAAAGAATTCACTGCGGCTAAAGAAATGGCAATTTGGACAAAAATACAAAAGGAATCCATTGGCAAATAACGTAATGAAATGGCATAGATAAGCATAAACTTGAATTGAAGGGCACGGTGGAGCTCGGAATCCATTCATCTTCATCAATAAAACTCCCAGGAGTGAATTGTTGTGCTTTGGGGGTTACAACCATTACTAACTCTGGACTACAACTTCCTTACAATAATCTGCGACAACTCAGTTCCGGCTTATCATTATTTATTCAAGTATTTTTAGTCGAATTTTGTTTGTATATTTTAATCAAAGAAAACATAACGATTGATTACATTCTTTTATTGATTACGATTGTGTTCCGCAAATTTTGAATTCATGATTTCTTCTTTTCACATTTTTGTCTACATATGGTACAATTAAGTTTATATATGTGTATTGGAAAGAAAAAGGCAATAAAAATAAAATAAAAAATAAATACAGAGCAGCAGTATATAATTGCTACAGCAATACTGAAATTTTTATTCAACTTATTTCATCTTTAAAAAAATTTATAACTGCCTTTTTAAATAGAGGACTTTGGCTTATTCGAACAACAAACAAACTAAGAATGGCTGTGAATAAAACAACAAAATAACTTTACTAAACTTTAACCTATTATTCGTTACCACTGCAATTGCCATGCAAACTGGTGTTGTACATTTTCTACATACATCTATTCTGAACTGAAGTTTATTTTTCTAGTTTTCTCCACTGCGTGCATGTAGACAAGAGAAATTATTGTTTTATTCTAACACTCCGCCCTAATTTCTACCATTGATTATTTCACCATTTGCTATGCCCAAACTCTATCTTAAATGTTCAAATACATCTTTTGTTAATGGCTTGGTAAATATATCTGCTAACTGATCTTTAGATCTGCAAAATTTCAATTGAATTTCACCATCATTCACCAATTCTTTGATAAAATGATATCTTGTATCAATATGTTTGCTCCTCTTATGAAAAACATGATTCTTTGACAATGCAATTGCTGATTTATTATCACAAAAGATTGTTGTTGGCTACTCCTGAGCTTACAATAAATATATCAAAAATTTTCTCATCCAAATTGCTTGGGACACTGTTGATATAGCTACTACATATTATGCTTCCGCTGATGAAAGAGTCATTATGGGTTACTTCTTTGATGCTGATGAGGCTACCCCTGTCCCACAATGAAAGACATATCCAGAAGTACTCTTCTTATCATCAATGCTACTTACATAATCACTATTAGTATAACCATTCAAATAAAAAATATTAGTTTTAGAATACAAGATTTCATATCCTATTGTCCCTGCCACGTATCTCAATATCCTCTTTTCCACTTGCCAATGTGAGTCTTTTGGTGACTCTATGAATCTTGAGATTAAACTAACCCCGTACATGATATTTGGTCTCGTAGTTGTATAATCTTTTGAAGATTGTAGAATCAACATTAGGCCCTTTATCTTCTTTGCTAACTTTAGTACATGTTGCAACTAGTGTAGATGTTGGCTTACAATTCAACATTCTAAACCTTTTTAACACATCTTTTTCATATTTAGATTGACTAATAAAAATTCCTTCATCTGATTGAACAACTTCAATGCCCAAAAAATACTTCATCAAACCCAAATCTGTTATCTCAAATTCTTTTTTCATTGCTGATTTCAATGCATCTACAAACAAATTTTTAGTGAAAATTAAATCATCAACATATAAACACACTATCAAAATCTAAGCTTCTTTATTGATCTTTATGTACAATGTGGGCTCACTCTTGCTTCTATTGAATCCATTTCTTTGCATATATGAATCAATCCTGCTATACCATGCTGTTGGTACTTATTTGAGGTCATAAAGAGTTTTTTTCAATTTGTAGACCATGTTTTCATGTCCATACACTTCATAACCTGGTGGTTGTTTCACATACACTTCTTCTATAAAACCATTCAGAAAAGTTGATTTCACATTCATTTAAAAAACTTTCCAATTATTTTGTGCAACTATTGTTAAAATCATTCTAAGAGTATCAAGTCTAGCAAATGGAGCAAATGTCTCATTATAATCAATTCTATAATGTTGTGCAAAAAATTTTGCTACTAACCATGACTTGTATTGTTCAATCTCACCTTTTGCATTAAATTTGGTTTTGTAAACCTATTTAACTCTAATACAATCCTTACCTTCAGGGAGATCAACTAGCTCCCATGTGTGATTTTTTTCAATGGAACCCATCTCTTCATCCATAGCTTTGATCTAATGTTTCTCCTTAATTGCTTCTTCAAAATTCATAGGATCATGAGAAAATAAAGCAAAATTTGAGCATAAATCCAAATTATCTTCACTTTGATTATATATCTCTTTCAAACTTCTCATTTTCTTACCTTTATATTTTGACCTTAATGAGGCAAGAGTAGGATCTGATTCATCACTTGTGAATTGGAAGTAGGATGATGTGTATGACTAGATGATTCACCTTGTACTAGGTTCCTTGGAGTTCTTGTTGGAGTGTTTCTTCTTTCTTGTGGATTTGATTGATCATCTTGAAAATTTTGTCCTTCAAGTTCTTCATTATGAGATATTGGTGCTCCAATTGTGATTATTCTATCAATGCTTCCATCCCAAGCTTCTTCTTCCTTAAATTCTACATCTCTGCTAATAATCACTTTTATTGAAATGAGTTATACAACTTATAAGCTTTTAATTATTCACTATACCCAATAAAAATGCATTTATCACTTCTATCATCAATTTTTTTTTCAATTCAAATGGTACACAAGAATATGCAATACAACCAAAAATTCTAAAATGATATACACTATGCTTCTAGCCACTCTAAGCTTCTTTTGGAATTTGATCTTTGACACTCTTTGAGGGGCTTCTATTAAGAAGATATACTGCACATGTTACTGCTTCTGTGCAATATTCATTTGACAAATGTTTAGCCTTAAACATGCTTCTAGCCATCTCTATGATTATTTTATTCTTTCTTTCTACTACACCATTCTGTTCTAGTGTGTACCTTGTAGTCAACTATCTTTTAATGCCATAATGTATGCAATTTTTTTGAAATTCATTAGACATATATTCACCTCCTCTATTTGTTCTAAGTACTTTGATGTAATTGCCACTTTGCTTTTCCACCATATACTTGAACTCCTTGAATTTACTGAAGGCTTTAGACTTTTGCTTGAGAAATAATACCCATGTCTTCCTACTAAAGCCATCAATGAAGGTCAGAAAGTAAGTACTACCTCCAAATTAGGGATTTTACATTAGTCCACATATATCACTATGAACTATCTCTAATAATACCCTTGCTCTATATGATATTCTTATGGGAAAACTCTCTCTATGTTGTTTTGCCAAAATGCAACTCTCACATGAAGTAGATAGTTGCTCTATAGGTGACAATCCTTTCACCATTTGTTTCTTTTGTAACAAACTCAAACCTCCAAAATATAAATGCCCATACCTCAAATGCCATAGCCATGATTGGTCTAAACATACAATTTTGAAATTGGCTTCTTCTACTCCTTGGACAGATTGAATTTGAAGGGGGACTTGCAATCACCCTGTCATTTGGAAATCTATCTAATATAGTGCAAACATCATTCATAAAAGATACCCTATATCATTTTTGTGCTAGTTGCCCAACACTCATAAGATTATGCTTTAGTCCAAGTACAAAATAAACATCAAAAATAAACTTTATTTCACTATTTTTTGTCAAACCATTTATTACTCCTTTACCCATTACAACGGCTTTATTATCATTTCCCAGTTTCAATTCAAAATTTATAGAATCATCAAGACTAGCAAACAAATTTGTATTCCCAATCATATTATTACTACATACATTATCCAAAAAATAGATATTTCTAATGCTCTCTTGAACAACATTACATATGATGAACATACTCTCAGAATTAGATCTAGATTCATTTGTATAATTAACCATTAGGGGAAATTTAAATGTAAAACGGTCCTCTTAAGAAAATCCCCAAAATATGAATAATGACATATGAAAACAATCTTAATCATTTAAAAGATGACATATCTCTTAAGAATGACCTGATCTAAAATAAAAATAAAATATATTTTTTTATTATATAAAACTTACTAAATTTTGTAAATTAACCTACTTTGGTTAATATTAACCGTATTTATTTGATTCCATCTCTTTTTTCTTTTTTTTTTTAGAAAAGTATAAATATTTTTTATTTTTCTAAGAAAAATATTTAGACATTAAATTTATATATTTTATTTACATTTAATAAAAATATCCAAAAATCCTTATAATATAAAAAAATGTTCGTTACATATTACATTGAAATTTAAAAACTTATTATAAATTATATAAACTAATTTTAATTTAATTTTTTTTTAATTTAAAAATATTATAATAAAAATCATGATTTAAATATTTTTAAACTTTTATAAATATTAAATATTTTTTTCAAAGAAAACAAATTTATCTAAAGTTGGGTGAGAAAGATTTAAAGGCACGGAAGTTAAAAAAATGTGAGGCCGCGCTCATGAAAAAGGAGGCTCTATAGTGACAAAATAGAGAAAAAAAACACAACAAAGACCACCAGCCTAATTACATGAAAAGCATGTCACGTGCGTGCTTTTTTTTTTTTTTTAATATTATTTAGATTGAAATCCATATTCCTAGTTTAAGAGCAAATATTAATTTAGTTCGTGTGCATGTTTTGGCCATATATATTTATAGGATCACCGATAATTGATTTTCTTTAATATATTCTTTTTTACTCTTTACAAATTAACTTTTATCCATGTGAATTGTTTCCATTATAATGTCTTATATGCATTAGTTCTAAATGTTATAATGTTTTAATGGTTTAGGGAGAGGGGTTTTTTAATTATGGTGGGTATGCTTTTCATAATCAATACACTTAAAAGTTATTTATTTTTATAATTGTTTTTTAATTTAATTATATTTTTATCAATAAATATATAACATATATATTTTAGATAAATTTATGTAATATATATATATATATATATATATATATATATATATATATATATATATATTCACAATATAAAAAATATAATATATAATATAATTATAGGAACCAATCAAATATTCCAGCATGATAAATACATAATTAAATTCTTTTATTTTGAAATAAATTAAATTATCACAAAAAAATCACCTTTTATGTTATTAAATAATTACGGGCTCAAATAAATAAATAATATTATTTTAATGTCAATAAAATTATCACAACAATAAATATAATTCACCAATCATATATAAAATTACTTCTGTGAATGTTGTTGGGAATGATTGTTTCCACGTCTTTTATTATTATAGTTCTGATTATTCTTTTCACCTTGATCTGAGTTATTATTTTCACCTTGATCTAGATCACTTCTACCACCTCTACCTCTGCGTCTTCCTCTAAAACTTGACCTTACTCTTTCTCTGTCAGATGATACCTAACACTTGAAAGCATTCTCAAAAGAAGTATTTTTATTTCTATTCATTCTAGACTCATGTCACTTCTACCACCTCTACCTCTGCGTCTTCCTCTAAAACTTGACCTTACTCTTTCTCTGTCAGATGATACCTAACACTTGAAAGCATTCTCAAAAGAAGTATTTTTATTTCTATTCATTCTAGACTCATGTTAACAAGGATCCCATTAATTCATTTACAGATAACTGTCTCAAATCTTTGGATTCCTCAATTACTACTACTATAGCATCAAATTTACTTGTCAAACTCTTGAGAATATTTTATATAATCTTCTGATTTGTTAATTCTTCTCCATTGCTTCTAATTTGGTTTACAACATCAATGACATGACTCATAAATTGGTCTACAGAATCTAATTCACTCATTTGCAAATTTTCAAAATTCCTTCTAAGAGATTGTATTTTAGCTACTTTCACCTTTGTAATACTTTGATAGGTTGTCTCCAAAATCTCCCATGCTCTCTTCGATCTTGTCGCTACTGCAATTCTAGGAAAGATGGACTCATCCATTGCTTATTGAATTAAAAATTAAACTTTTGCATCCTTTTTCTTGTTGTCTCTAAGTTGATCTTTTCCTCCTTTTGTTAATGCTTGAAATTCTGCCTAATCCTGTGGTGTTGTAAAACTATTTTCTACCAAATCCCAAACATCTTGTGAACAAAATAAATTTTCCATCTTAATTGCCCAAAATCATAATTCTTACCATTGCAAATAGAAATTTGGCGTTGATTGATGTTGTTGCTTGTTGCCATAATCTGCTACAATAGTAAAAAAAATCCTGGCAGAATTCACCAACGATATTTCTGGGTTTGATACCAATATATTGAAATGGCAAAGGTAATAAATAATAAATACAGATCAATAGTATACAATGACTACAACAATACTGAAATTTTTATTCAACTTCCTTCATCTTAAAAGAAATATTCCCAATCTCTTTAAATAGAGGACTTTGGCTTATTCAAACAACAGAAAAACTAAGAATCGTTGTGAATAAAACAACATAATAACTGCATTAAACTTTAACTTATCATCTGTTATAATTGTAATTACCATGCAAACCGGTGTTATACATTTTCTACATACACCTATTCTGAACTGAAGTTTATTTTCCTAGTTTTCTCCATCGCGTGCATGCAAATAGGGGAAATTATTGGTTTGCTCTAACAATGTGGAAGGAAGTTCATTACATTTTCTTTTAAAAAAATACATTAAATTTTATTCCCTACACTTGTCTTACTTATCCTCTGCGTTTTCCTATTGTGTGTTTTCTTTAATCTTTTAATTTAATATTTATATATTATATTTTAATTTTTATCCGTTACATTTTAATTTTATTTTTAAATTTTAAAAAAAAAATCATTATTTTTTTCAACTTATTATATCTTAATTAATATTATGAACAATCACTAACACTAACAATATTAAATGAAACAATACATATATCTCTCCATTAATTACATCTGTCCAATACCATATTTGTTATCATCAATTAAAAATAAGCCAATTTTTTTTCAAGAAAATGGAATTGGATTAAATAATTTTTAAAGAAACACTAAATTTAATTAAATATTATACAATTTAATCTTTATTAATGGTTTTATCATTATGCCAACTAAAATTCTCCACCATTATATTGGACCGTAAAAAGCAAAGCTACGACTATTTTATATATATATATATATATATATATTTTTAACCATTTTATTGCTGACGGCATCTTCATAACTTAAAAGCAGGCCAGCTTCAGGGGAACACGAATTTGAATTAAATATTCTCCAATTAATAAGTAATGGAATATTGCCTCTCAATAAAATATTGGTGAAATTGGAATACCAACTTCACAAGGGAGGTGGCGCTCGACTGTTTTACTTATATTTTATTATTATTATTAGTTATAACCAATTAACAATATCTAATTTAAAATTTGGCGCCGTGAAAACAAATGTGTCATTTATAATTACATTTTTAAATTCATTATTATTCTATACTATTTATTTTTTTTATTTTATTAAAAAAAAATCATTTATTTGTATATTCATGTTGATATTTATTATAGAGTTATAATAAAGATTCCAACATGTTACATTTATAAATATTAAGATTGATTAAATAAGGTAAATTGTCAATATAATAGATTTCAATTTATTACAGAAATAGATGTCAAGATTAATTAAGGAAGACAAATTATTAATAGAGTTAGACAAATATTCCAATTTATTATAAAAATAGATGTAAAACCCAGTTAAAGAGGACAAATTTCTAGTAGAGTCCGGTAAAGATTCCAGCTTACTATATTTATGGATATTAACACTGGGCAAAAAGAATAAATTTACAATATGGTAAAGGACAAATTGCGAAAGCTGGTCAAAGAAGACAAATTACCAATAGAGTTGGGTAAAGATTCCAACTTACTGCAGTTCCAGATGTCAAGTCTCGTC
This sequence comes from Torreya grandis, assembly GCA_037957365.1. NCBI lineage: Eukaryota > Viridiplantae > Streptophyta > Pinopsida > Cupressales > Taxaceae > Torreya > Torreya grandis. The sequence continues at coordinate 243,984 of JARHVA010002339.1, forward strand.
AAAGAGGACAAATTGCCAATAGAATCGGGTAAAGATTCTAACACAATGCAGTGATGGATGTCAAGATTGGTCAAAGAAGATAATTTGCCAATAGAATCGGGTAAAGACTCTAACATACTGCAGTCATGGATGTCAAGTTGGTCAAAGAAAACAAATTGCCAATAGAATCGGGTAAAGATTTCAACTTACTGCAGTTCTGGATGTTAAGTCTGGTCAAAGAGGACAAATTGCCAATAAAATTGGGTAAAGATTCCAACTTACTGGAATTTTGGATGTTAAGTGTGGTCAAAGAGGACAAATTGCCAATAGAATCGGGTAAAGATTCTAACACACTGCAGTCATGGATGTCAAGGCTGGTCAAAGAAGACAAATTGCCAATAGAATCAAGGAAAGATTTTGACATACTATAGCCTTGGATGTCAAGACTGGTCAAAGAAAACAAATTGCCAATAGAATTGGGTAAAGATTCTAACATTCTGCAGTCATGGATGTCAGCACTGGTCAAAGAAAACAAATTGCTAATAGAATCAGGGAAAGATTTCAACTTACTGCAGTGTTGGATGTTAAGTCTGATCAAAGAGGACAAATTGCCAATAGAATTGGGTAAAGATTTTAACATACTGCACTCATGGATGTCAAGATTGGTCAAAGAGGACAAATTGCCTATAGAGTCGGGGAAAGATTCTAACATACTACACTCATGGATGTCAAGACAGGTCAAAGAAGACAAATTTCTGATAGAATCGGGTAAAGATTCTAACATACTGCATTCATCGATGTCAAGACTGGTCAAAGAAAACAAATTGCCAATATAGTCAGGCAAAGATTCTAACTTACTACAGTTACAGATGTAAAGTCTGGTCAAAGAGGACAAATTGCCAACAGAGTCAAGTAAAGATTCCAACTTACTGCATTTTCGGATGTTAAGTTTGGTCAAAGAGGACAAATTGTCAATAGGATCAGGTAAAGATTTTAACATATTGCAATCATGGATGTAAAGACTAGGCAAAAAAGACAAATTGACAATAGAATCAGGTAAAAATTTCAACTCACTACAATTACGGATGTAAAATATGGTCAAAGAGAATAAATTACCAATAAAATTTGGTAAAAATTCCAACTTGTCACAATTAAAAATAACAAAACTAATCAAAGAGGACAAATGCCCAACAGAAGTTGGCAAGATTTTCAAGCAGGGAGTTGTTATTCTGAGCACTTGCGATTTGTTCAGTTGACCAAAGTTATTTGGTAATTCTCTTAACCGGGTGTGGGACATATGGAGCTCTCTGAGTGGCCGTTGATTGGGAAAGGCAACACTTGCAAAGACCAACAACATTTAAAATTCAAAATCTCCAGTTTTGCCATATCATCCAAAATGTTCTCTGACGTGATGGCTAGCATCCAGCAATTTGATAAATTAATATATTCCAGATGTATCAAGTGCTTAAAAGAAACGGGCAACGTCTTCAACTCTGAGCAATGTGTCAGTGCTAGATGTCGCAGGTTTGTCAAATCGCCAAACTTGCTAGGCAGCTCTCTTAGTCCTTTACACCAATGTAACTCAAGGTGCTCCAGCGATTGTACAAGACAAAACTCTTCTGGTAGACCGCGCATTCGTATGTGAGCAGGACAGTTCTCTGAATTCAAGACTATCTTTTTCAATTTCTTTAGACGTCCTATTGACCTTGGAAAGCTCAGGGACCTGCCAGCCTCTGTAATAATAAGCTCTCTCAATCCCAGAGGAGGCTGCAGCAACGTTTCACATCAATTAGACGCAAACCTCTACAACAACAATAAAAAAAAAAAGATTCAATGTATGCTTGCTTTATAAATTATCCCTAAATGAAGGTAAGATGATTACATCAGCATTGTCCCTCCACAATTCTTCCAAGTGCCCAGAATCTCGAAGCTCTAAAACACTTAAATTCTCAAACTGAAGCCAGGACGGAAGAGTTTTATGCGGAAAGCCAAGCCATCGAAGTCACACGAGCCCTGTTGATAGTGTTGCAAAGTCTTCGGTAAAGATACTTCCTCTAATAACGAGAAGTTGTAATGGATTAGAGACGAACGAGTAGCTTCTAAAAAGCTCCATACACTCTTGGATAGGTGTCTGATGATGGGACGAAGAGGCAGAGCTCTTTCCTGAATGAGAAAAGAAAAAAAAAATTAAATTAAATTGCTGTACCTCGAATTAATAAGATTTCAATACTAAGATATAGGAGAGACCGTAAAATAAAATGTTTAGCTGTCCTGGATGCTCTCACCCTTTTTAGTGGCAAAATCTTCATAAAACTTGTGTATTTCAGCTTTAATCCCCCGAATCAGCCCTCTTTTCTGAATGGCCAAAAAAAAATCAAAAAAATAAACTTAGAAAAAATAAAAACAAACAAACAAGTTTTCCAGCCTAAGACATAGGACACCATGTAACCAAAAGAAAAAGTGCCACCTCTACGTGTTTCTGAATGTAGCCAATCTGTTCTGGTAACCAGAGGCGATATGGTGAATTTCTAATTGCAATTTCTTTTCCTAAATCCCTCAGCTGGTCATGCATTTTTATGCGATTTTCTTCATCGAGCTCAACCAAACATTTATTCACCAGTGTTTCCCAACCATGCCTACCACTCCATTCACATCCATCCCACACTGCAATGGCCATAGTTTTTGCTTCTCCAATGAAAAAACAAGCTACATCTAAGAACATCTGCTGCTCTTCCTCATCCAGTGCATCATAGCTTATTTTGAGTGTTTCTTTAATGTCTTTGGGCAACAATCTGGAGATTTTATTCAACTGAGATTCCCAATAATCCACTGGCTTTCGATAAAGCTGCCCTCCAAATACCTTAAGTGACAAAGGCGATCCCTTGCAAACATCAACAAACTTTTCAACAATACCTTTAAATGTTTCAAGAGGAGATGGTTGTAAGAAAGCATGCCAACATAAAAGTTCTCTGGCATGACCCTTTTTTAATTCTTTCATCTTGTAGATGGAGGAGATGCCCCATGATGTAAGAACCCCCATTTCACGACTTGTCACAATAATTACACTCCCTTGTGCAAAGTTGTCTATTCCTGGCAAGAGAGCATCCAGTTGGTCTTGATGATCAACATCATCCAAAATGATAAACAAGGAAAGAGATCTCAAATGACTAGTTAGGACTCCCTTGCCTTCTTCTACATTACCAATTGATGAATTTTTAAAACCAAGGTCTTTCAGTAGTTTTCCCTGCTTGGTATGTAAATCTTTTTTAGCTGTAGCGTGTCTCACATCAGAAAGAAGGCTGCATTTTTGCATGGAGGAACTTTTCTTGTTGTATATTTCTTTTGCGAGTGTAGTTTTCCCACATCCACCCATACCCACGATCCCTACAATTTGTACATTACGATGTCTTTGTGAAGATTCAAGTGCACTTCTTTGTGAAAATTTAAGTACACTTTTTTCAAAGTCATGAAAAGCTTCATCAAGACCTACTGAACATTTGACTACTTCTAATAACACTTTTTTCATATAATTTAATACATGATTCACAATACTTTTCAGCAGCATCCCTTCATTCCTAAACCAAAAAAAACCACAAAATAAACATCATAAACCAAAATTTTTATCATACAAAAACATAAATCAACCGTCAATAATATGAAAAAATAACAACTAAAAGGAAATAGCTTAAGAAATAAATAGTTTATTTTAAAATTAAAAAATACTAATCCACGAAAGCAAGTCTAAGTGGGAAAAGTGATGTAACACTATCAAACCAATGTACGACTACCAACCCAAAAAAAGAGAATTTGGTAGTAGGCACCTTTAATCACTCGGTGTTGGTTATTGTTCATTATCTTTCATTCTCTTAATTTTTATTTTTTATTAGTTTTAAAATTTAAATTTTTTAAAATTTAAAATAAAATATCTACAATTTATTTTTATATTATAATATATGATTTATCATTTTATTATTTTCATAAATAAAAAATATTCATATTAAATAATTTTTATAAATTTATTTTTTAAAAATATATCAAACTTTTTACTATATTAATTTTATTAAGTTGTTTAATTATGAAAATTAGATTAAAGTCTTAAATTAAAGATTGGATTGGAATGCAAATCTATATTATTATTGGTTAGTCTTACATTATTTTTTAAGGAAAAAATTAGAAGATTTTAAGAGGGCTTAAAGGCTATATTGGCCGAAATTGGATAGAGGCCTTTAATCCCAAATAGGTTTACATTCAACAAATAGATTCAACATTTTTCTTTATCTACCCATTCAACACCCATCTACTTGTACAACCATTCAATTGATGGCATTCCATTGCTTAGTTTTGAGGATATTAGATGACGTGTTTTATAAGAGTTGAAAACATTGTTATTGAGGTTTGAAGCAAACATGAAACACTAAGAAACTTTGGTGAGTTGTTTTGTGGGGTGGATTAAGGTACCTAATAAAAAATATCATTTGTTTTTTTTATTTTTAAAATAAATTGGTCATCACAATAGATTTAGTGAGCCAAAATATCATTATTATGCCGATAGGTATTCTACAAAGTGGTATAATGAAGTGTAATGGAGTGAGTTATTCATTTTTATGTTTTACATTTATTTGACTATCACATGTTGATTTCAACCTTAAAGTTGACACTATTTGATCATCACTTAGATTTTTTTTTTTTTTTTTTTTGCTTAAGGAAATCAATCAAAAAATCATAATATCTTGGCCATATGATCAAGTTTGGAGCTCCTTTTGCTTTAGAAAGAATTTTTTGGTATAACTAGATAAATGCCATTACCACCAATCAGTGTGAAATTGAAGGAAAAGGTAATGAAGTCTTTAATAATAGTGACATGTGAAAAATATAAGTTAAGAACCTTGAGATCGATGTATGTCAACATATTTTAAATAGATGTATTTAAGATAATTGTACTAATATATGTACAAATGAAAGAAAATGCATTCATAATTACATCCTTCATATAAAAAATTTCAATTTTTAAAGATAATATCTAATTAATAAATTATTATTAAATAAACAATATTGATGTGATTTGACTAACATTGAAATTGTGGAAGCCTAAAATGCAATTGGGAAGAAATACTTTTTCCTGACACCATCTACCTCAGCACAACATCATCCCCTTTAATGCTGCATATTACTTAAATTAGGAAGAGGTTAATTAACTTGTAAATTAATACATTATTAAATTTCTATTTTTAATAATTCAATCAAATTTTATTTATAGAATTACATGCTTTTCATATTTTTAATAAATCAATAAGATTTCACTTAAAAATTTCATGCATTTCATATAGTTTTAAAACCATTCCAAATAAGTTTATAAAATGCATAAAATAATTTTAATAGAATTTAAATAGGCTTTTAAATATCTAAAAATTTTATAATATTAATATACAATGAAAATAATTGAGTGAGAAACAATTGAAGAGGAGAATTTTGAATGAAGTATTGGATGGGGTAGCATTGAGTCAGGCTAGAATCATGGATTCTCCCCTACCCTTATAGCAGATGTTGCGATTGGTGAATACATAAGTCTAAGGTTGGACCCGCTAGGTCTAGGTAAGCAGGCCCCTCTTGTTTCCAGTGCATGGGTGGACAAACTCGCAAGGAAAAAACAAACAATTTTTTTTGCTGAAACCCAGACATTGAAGGCCACTTTGGAGGAAGAGATTTTATGCCTACAAATACCTAGCACATTAATTGAGTGACCTAGTCTAGACTATCAAATCCTCTAGTTGGGAAGTTTCAAGGACAAAGACCCAATATAGACACCTTCAGAGCTAGGGCTGAAAGAAAATGGAAGCCTAAAGGAAATGTTGAGATCTCAACCTAGGCTAAAGGTTTCTTTCTTATTTATTTCTCCAATCAAAAGAATTGTTCAAATACTTTGTTAGGAGGACCCTGGTTCCTAGGAGAAACCTACTTATTCATCAAAAAACAAAAACTAAGGGTGGACCTTGAGAAATAAAAATTCAACCAACCACCCATCTAGGTTAAACTATTAGGTGTTTCATTGGAATTTTGGAAAGAAGAGGTTTTGATGTTTATTGCTAACTCTTTTGCCCAATTTATCACCTTCGATCCAATCATTAAAGATCAGGAGAAGAATGGTATTTGTTAGATTTTGTGACAACGGACAAAGGGCTCCCATCCTCTATCAAGTTAGTGTCCAAATATAGATATTGGTCTCAAATGATAGTATATGAAAATATGCCATTATTTTTTTTCTATATGCTAGAGATTAGGACATGATTCTAAATAATGTCCTCTTAAAAAGCAATAAAAACTTGGATGGAGGAGAAAAGAGAATAACCCCTCCACCTAGGGTCAAACCCAAGAGGAAGATCTTGGTGTTACAACGCCTGAAAGAGATAAGGAAGACATCAGTCCCCAAAAGGATCATGAATAGAGTAGTTCTTCCCCATCTCGAGCAGACCATAGAACTCACCCAAGTCCTTCATGTGATCCAAGGCCAAGTACACATGATCACTTAGTGGACCCACTTATTATAGCCCTTGGAAAAGATTTGAAACCAAAATTTCTTTTTAAAAACTAGTAGGAGGAAGAAAATAGAGTTGAAGTTGATCTTGAAATTTTGGAAGTAGGGAAAATCAGTCTAAAAAAGACTACAAGATGGAGGACTAGAAATATGTGAAATATCTTGAGGATGAAGAGCTTGGAGACATGGAGAGCTTGTTTTTGATGTTTGGTTAGTGGTTGGCCTCTTGTTTTATAGTTGGCCCTATTGATGCATAGCTTACATGAGTCAATAATGTCTCTCTGTGTTGTTAGTTTTTAGTTATTCCTTTGTCTACTAACAGATTGTTGTTGATCAACAACATTTTATCTATTTTTGATGTTTTGGCTAATGATTAATTTTTTGTATAACAATTAAACCTATTGATACATATGTTTTTTTAATTCTTTGTATAAAAAAAAAGACTGTTCCAAAACCCTCTTTTTACCTTTATCTAAAAATATATATACAAACGAGTTAGCTGCTATTCTTAAAATATAATTAGACATAAAAAAATGACCAGAGGCAAAACACATTGTGAAAGATTGAAAAGTTAAAAGGTTGACAATCTATAGGTCCCCCATTTTTGAGGCCTTCCAAAACTAGTGTGGCCGAGTAGAGGAGGCGAGCAGAGAGTAGGGGAAGGGGTGGTTATTGATATTATTGGTGAATCTATCGTCAGCATCCAAGCTTTGCAGTGCAGTACTTGCCTTATTATGGACCTGCTCCTGCTTATACAGGGAAGTGTGAGGTTGAACCAGTACTTCTCGGGATGCCTTGCAATGGAACGATGGTGAGGGCTCAGCATTTTGTTTCTGCTGCAATTGCAGCAGGGTCATTCAACCCTTCTATTGATTTATTATTTTGGTAGTAGGTAAAGATTGTAACGTGCACAGAAATAAATGAGATATAATAATAACGCTCGACTGTACAAACTTGGTGCTTGGAATATTATCCATTTTTCCCATTAAGAAACTAAGACAGTCAATTGGGCGGCACGCAACTGCGGGGGATTTGCTAAGTTAAAAGCGGGAATGTTTTTCTAATTAAGTCAATTCGTCTCACATGAGACCGGAAAAAAAAAATAAAGAAAGAAAGAAAGAAGACGCTCTTTGTTGTTATTTGCAAGTTGATAAAAAATGAAGAAAATACTGTTGTCATTTGTAAGTTGATCAAAAAAGAAGAAGATGCTCTTTGTTGTTATTTGCAAGTTGATACATGTAGGTAGAAAATAATTTTTCAGATTAATGGTAATATATTGAATGGTGGGCCGTTAGTAAATATGGTAGAAATGTTTTGTGTTTATATGATGGATGTTAAAGAGGTTATGTGTGAGTAGAATTATCATAACTGTTTATTGTAATAGCTGTTAATTTATTGTTATGTTGTATTTTTCATAAGGTAAGTCGGAAATTTAGTTCATATGTAATTTGTTTGATATAGCAAGCATTTAAGAATACTTCTAGTACTTTTTGTTTTTTCTTCAGCCAATTCAAAACACATACTTATAAAATATGGTATTTTATTCCAACTATTCAATAACAAACCAAACCAAAAAAAAAAAAATCAATTGAAATTCAGTTCGAAAATTAAACTTTGTGTTATAACATAAGTTTCTAATTAGTAGAGTTTATCTAATACTCATTTTGTTTGTTGGTCTTTTGCCTTGTAAGGTTAAGAAGTTTCTTCACCAAAGCTCAAAACACAAGTTAAATGTTGGAAAGTTTTGTTCCATTTACCAAACCCCATCTTGTAGCTGAAAAAAACACAGTTTCTTAATGGAAAATGTTTCTTGTATAGAGGTTGCTTGAAACTGCCCACAAACATATAACAACAATATGTCTCAGGGTAAGTAGGTCAACAGGTGTTATGCGAACAATGCAACATTTGGGCAATAACCTATTTATGTTGGGCCATTATATGTTTCATCTTCTTTTATTTGTAATTAACTATATTGGTCAATTGGATTGTTTTTCACAATTTCAATGTTTGAAAATTTAAATCACATATATGGAAGGGCGAATTCTATTGAATATGAATATAGTTTTAAATGGAAGGGTGAATTCTATTGAATATGAATATAGTTTTAAATTTTCAAACATTGAAATTGTGAAAAACAATCCAATTGACCAACATAGTTAATTACAAATAAAGGAAGATGAAATATATAATGGCCCAACATAAATAGGTTATTGCCCAAATGTTGCATTGTTTGCATAACACCTGTTGATCTACTTACCCTGAGACATATTGTTGTTATATGTTTGTGGGCAGTTTCAAGCAACCTCTATACAAGAAACATTTTCCATTAAGAAACTGTGTTTTTTTCAGCTACAAGATGGGGTTTGGTAAATGGAACAAAACTTTCCAACATTTAACTTGTGTTTTGAGCTTTAGTGAAGAAACTTCTTAACCTTACAAGGCAAAAGACCAACAAACAAAATGAGTATTAGATAAACTCTACTAATTAGAAACTTATGTTATAACACAAAGTTTAATTTTTGAACTGAATTTCAATTGATTTTTTTTTTTTTGTTTGGTTTGTTATTGAATAGTTGGAATACAATACCATATTTTATAAGTATGTGTTTTGAATTGGCTAAAGAAAAAACAAAAAGTACTAGAAGTATTCTTAAATGCTTGCTATATCAAACAAATTACATATGAACTAAATTTCCGACTTAACTTATGAAAAATACAACATAACAATAAATTAACAGCTATTACAATAAACAGTTATAATAATTCTACTCACACATAACCTCTTTAACATCCATCATATAAACACAAAACATTTCTACCATATTTACTAACGGCCCACCATTCAATATATTACCATTAATCTGAAAAATTATTTTCTACCTACATGTATCAACTTGCAAATAACAACAAAGAGCATCTTCTTCTTTTTTGATCAACTTACAAATGACAACAGTATTTTCTTCATTTTTTATCAACTTGCAAATAACAACAAAGAGCGTCTTCTTTCTTTCTTTCTGTTTTTTTTTTTTTTCCGGTCTCATGTGAGACGAATTGACTTAATTAGAAAAACATTCCCGCTTTTAACTTAGCAAATCCCCCGCAGTTGCGTGCCGCCCAATTGACTGTCTTAGTTTCTTAATGGGAAAAATGGATAATATTCCAACCACCAAGTTTGGCAAACATTCCACTCATTATTTTTATATATTTTCTCGCCGGCTTTCCCTGTCTTACCTTTCCTCCGACTCTGGTTATATATTCTGATCGGCTTTAGCCTTTGCTATTGAATCCCCTGATCTGCCGCACCTCCATTCTTTTTTCATTGTTTCTCTTCAATACAAATCTATGGCAACAGGGGTTGAGATGACTCATCCTTTTGAGGAAATTGTACCTGCAACTGTAACTGCATCATCTTCAGCACTAACAAAGAAAGATCTTTATGATGTCTTCATAAACCATCGCGGTATTGATGTCAAAGACAAGTTGGCCTCCGCTATCTACGATGCCCTTGATCGCCTCGGACTTCGAGTTTTTCTGGATAAGGAAGAGCGTGAACTCGGCGATTTCATACCAGATCGACTGAAAGGTGCCATGAGTAGTTCTTTTCTTCATATTGCCATATTTTCCCCCAATTATGCTCAATCTGCTTGGTGTTTGGCCGAGCTTTCATTTATGCTTAAAACTGGCAACAGAATTATTCCTGTCTTCTACAATGTCGAGCCTAGTGATCTTCGATGGGCAAATAAAGGAATCTATGCTGATGCACTTTCCAAGCATCAAGCCAGTGGCAGATACAGTTCAGAAAAACTTAAGGATTGGAAAACGGCTCTCCAAACCGTTTCATATCATGCTGGCCTAATTCAAAAGGAGGAAGAGTAAGTATCAAATGCTCTTTCCCTGTCAATTCTTATCAAATATTATAATGTCTCATGCACCTACTATATTGGACAATTATCAAATAGTACGTATGATTGTTGTTATATCAGGGATGCCTTTTAATTTAGAGAGGGACGAAAATTATTTCGATAAGATGTTATGCGTCAAGTCTCTGAGGGGTTATAGTAAAATTTAAATCTGTTTTAAGCATCTTGTAATTTTTTTGTTTTGATGCAGAGTTTTAAGATAGTTATTATGGAGAGAGCGTTTCGTAACCTGCTAACTGTTTGTACAGTCGAGCGTTATTATTATATCTCATTTATTTCTGTGCACGTTACAATCTTTACCTACTACCAAAATAATAAATCAATAGAAGGGTTGAATGACCCTGCTGCAATTGCAGCAGAAACAAAATGCTGAGCCCCCACCATCGTTCCATTGCAAGGCATCCCGAGAAGTACTGGTTCAACCTCACACTTCCCTGTATAAGCAGGAGCAGGTCCATAATAAGGCAAGTACTGCACTGCAAAGCTTGGATGCTGACGATAGATTCACCAATAATATCAATAACCACCCCTTCCCCTACTCTCTGCTCGCCTCCTCTACTCGGCCACACTAGTTTTGGAAGGCCTCAAAAATGGGGGACCTATAGATTGTCAACCTTTTAAATTTTCAATCTTTCACAATGTGTTTTGCCTCTGGTCATTTTTTTATGTGTAATTATATTTTAAGAATAGCAGCTAACTCGTTTGTATATATATTTTTAGATAAAGGTAAAAAGAGGGTTTTGGAGCAGTCTTTTTTTTTATACAAAGAATTAACAAAACATATGTATCAATAGGTTTAATTGTTATACAAAAAATTAATCATTAGCCAAAACATCAAAAATAGATAAAATGTTGTTGATCAACAACAATCTGTTAGTAGACAAAGGAATAACGAAAAACTAACAACACAGAGAGACATTATTGACTCATGTAAGATATGCATCAATAGGGCCAACTATAAAACAAGAGGCCAACCACTAACCAAACATCAAAAACAAACTCTCCATGTCTCCAAGCTCTTCATCCTTAAGATATTTCACATATTTCTAGTCCTCCATCTTGTAGTCTTTTTTAGACTGATTTTCCGTACTTCCAAAATTTCAAGATCAACTTCAACTCTATTTTCTTCCTCCTACTAGTTTTTAAAAAGAAATCTTGGTTTCAAATCTTTTCCAAGGACTATAATAAGTGGGTCCACTAAGTGATCATGTGTACGTGGCCTTGGATCACATGAAGGACTTGGGTGAGATCTATGGTCTGCTCTAGATGGGGAAGAACTACTCTATTCATGATCCTTTTGGGGACTGATGTCTTCCTTATCTCTTTCAGGGGTTGTAACACCAAGATCTTCCTCTTGGGTCTGACCCTAGGTGGAGGGGTTATTCTCTTTTCTCCTCCATCCAAGTTTTTATTGCTTTTTAAGAGGACATTATTTAGAATCATGTCTTAATCTCTAGCATATAGAAAAAAAATAATGGCATATTTTCATATTCTATCATTTGAGACCAATATCTATATTTGGACACTAACTTGATAGAGGATAGGAGCCCCTTGTCCATTGTCACAAAATCTAACAAATATCATTCTTCTCCTGATCTTTAATGATTGGATCAAAGGTGATAAATTGGGCAAAAGAGTTAGCAATAAACATCAAAACCTCTTACTTCCAAAATTCCAACGAAAGACCTAATAGTTTAACCTAGATGGGTGGTTGGTTGAATTTTTCTTTCTCAAAGTCCACCCTTAGTTTTTTTTTTTGATGAATAAGTAGGTTTCTCCTAGGAACCAGGGTCCTCCTAACAAAGTATTTGAACAATTCTTTTGATTGGAGAAATAAATAAGAAAGAAACCTTTAACCTAGGTTGAGATCTCAACATTTCCTTTAGGCTTCCATTTTCTTTCAGCCCTAGCTCTGAAGGTGTCTATATTGGGTCTTTGTCCTTGAAACTTCCCAACTAGAGGATTTGATAGTCTAGACTAGGTCACTCAATTAATGTGCTAGGTATTTGTAGGCATAAAATATTTTCCTCCAAAGTGGCCTTCAATGTTTGGGTTTCAACAAAAAAAAATTGTTTGTTTTTTCCCTGCGAGTTTGTCCACCCATGCACTGGAAACAAGAGGGGCCTGCTTACCTAGACCTAGCGAGTCCAACCTCAGACTTATGTATTCACCAATCGCAGCATCTGCTATAGGGGTAGGGGAGAATCCATGATTATAGCCTGACTCAATGCTACCCCATCCAATACTTCATTCAAAATTCTCCTCTTCAATTGTTTCTCACTCAATTATTTTCATTGTATATTAATATTATAAAAATTTCAGATATTTAAAAGCCTATTTAAATTCTATTAAAATTATTTTATGCATTTTATAAACTTATTTGGAATGGTTTTAAAACCATATGAAATGCATGAAATTTTTAAGTGAAATCTTATTGATTTATTAAAAATATGAAAAGCATGTAATTCTATAAATAAAATTTGATTGAATTATTAGAAATAGAAATTTAATAATGTATTAATTTACAAGTTAATTAACCTCTTCCTAATTTAAGTAATATGCAGTATTAAAGGGGATGATGTTGTGCTAAGGTAGATGGTGTCAGGAAAAAGTATTTCTTCCCAATTGCATTTTAGGCTTCCACAATTTCAATGTTAGTCAAATCGCATCAATATTGTTTATTTAATAATAATTTATTAATTAGATATTATCTTTAAAAATTGAAATTTTTTATATGAAGGATGTAATTATGAATGCATTTTCTTTCATTTGTACATATATTAGTACAAATATCTTAAATACATCTATCTGAAATATGTTGACATATATCGATCTCAAGGTTCTTATCTTATATTTTTCACATGTCACTATTATTAAAGACTTCATTACCTTTTCCTTCAATTTCACATTGATTGGTGGTAATGGCATTTATCTAGTTATACCAAAAAGTTCTTTCTAAAGAAAAAGGAGCTCCAAACTCGATCATATGGCCAAGATATTATGATTTTTTGATTGATTTCTTTAAGCAAAAAAAAAAAAATCTAAGTGACGATCAAATACTGTCAACTTTAAGGTTGAAATCAACATGTGATGGTCAAATAAATGTCAAACATAAAAATGAATAACTCACTCCATTACACTTCATTCTACCACTTTGTAGAATACCTATCGGCATAATAATGATATTTTGGCTCACTAAATCTATTGTGATGACCAATTTATTTTAAAAATTAAAAAAAACAAATGATATTTTTTATTAGGTACCTTAATCCACCCCACAAAACAACTCACCAAAGTTTCTTAGTGTTTCATGTTTGCTTCAAACCTCAATAACAATGTTTTCAACTCTTATAAAACACGTCATTTAATATCCTCAAATCTAAGCAATGGAATGCCAACAATTGAATGGTTGTACAAGTAGATGGGTGTTGAATGGGTAGATAGAGAAAAATGTTGAATCTATTTGTTGAATGTAAACCTATTTGGGATTAAAGGCCTCTATCTAATTTCGGCCAATATAGCCTTTAAGCCCTCTTAAAATCTTCTAATTTTTTCCTTAAAAAATAATGTAAGACTAACCAATAATAATATAGATTTGCATTCCAATCCAATCTTTAATTTAAGACTTTAATCTAATTTTCATAATAAAACAACTTAATAAAATTAATATAGTAAAAAGTTTGATATATTTTTAAAAAATAAATTTATAAAAATTATTTAATATGAATATTTCTTATTTATTAAAATAATATAATGATAAATCATATATTATAATATAAAAATAAATTGTAAATATTTTATTTTAAATTTTAAAAGTTTTAAATTTTAAAAATAATAAAAAATAAAAATTAAGAGAATGAAATATAATGAACAATAACCAACACCGAGTGATTAAAGGTGCCTACTACCAAATTCTCTTTTTTTTGGTTGGTAGTCGTATATCGGTTTGATAGTGTTACATCACTTTTCCCACTTAGACTTGCTTCCGTGGATTATTATTTTTTAATTTTAAAATAAACTATTTATTTCTTAAGCTATTTCCTTTTAGTTGTTATTTTTTCATATTATTGACGGTTGATTTATGTTTTTGTATGGTAAAAATTTTGGTTTATGATGTTTATGATGTTTATTTTGTGGTTTTTTTTGGTTTAGGAATGAAGGGATGCTGCTGAAAAGTATTGTGAATCATGTATTAAAGTATATGAAAAAAGTGTTATTAGAGGTAGCCAAATATCCAGTAGGTCTTGATGAAGCTTTTCATGACTTTGAAAAAAGTGTACTTAAATTTTCACAAAGAAGTGCACTTGAATCTTCACAAAGACATCGTAATGTACAAATTGTAGGGATCGTGGGTATGGGTGGATGTGGGAAAACTACACTCGCAAAAGAAATATACAACAAAAAAAGTTCCTCCATGCAAAAATGCAGCTTTCTTTTTGATGTGAGAGATGCTGCAGCTAAAAAAGATTTACATGCCAAGCAGGAAAAACTACTGAAAGACCTTGGTTTTAAAAATTCATCAATTGATAATGTAGAAGAAGGCAAGGGAGTCCTAACTAGTCGTTTGAGATCTCTTTCCTTGTTTATCATTTTGGATGATGTTGATCATCAAGACCAACTGGATGCTCTCTTGCCAGGAATAGACAGCTTTGCAAAAGGGAGTGTAATTATTGTGACAAGTCGTGAAATGGGGGTTCTTACATCATGGGGCATCTCCTCCATCTACAAGATGAAAGAATTAAAAAAGGGTCATGCCAGAGAACTTTTATGTTGGCATGCTTTCTTACAACCATCTCCTCTTGAAACATTTGAAGGTATTGTTGAAAAGTTTGTTGATGTTTGCAAGGGATCGCCTTTGTCACTTAAGGTATTTGGAGGGCAGCTTTATCGAAAGCCAGTGGATTATTGGGAATCTCAGTTGAATAAAATCTCCAGATTGTTGCCCAAAGACATTAAAGAAACACTCAAAATAAGCTATGATGAACTGGATGAGGAAGAGCAGCAGATGTTCTTAGATGTAGCTTGTTTTTTCATTGGAGAAGCAAAAACTATGGCCATTGCAGTGTGGGATGGATGTGAATGGAGTGGTAGGCATGGTTGGGAAACACTGGTGAATAAATGTTTGGTTGAGCTCGATGAAGAAAATCGCATAAAAATGCATGACCAGCTGAGGGATTTAGGAAAAGAAATTGCAATTAGAAATTCACCATATCGCCTCTGGTTACCAGAACAGATTGGCTACATTCAGAAACACGTAGAGGTGGCACTTTTTCTTTTGGTTACATGGTGTATCTTAGGATGGAAAACTTGTTTGTTTGTTTTTATTTTTTCTAAGTTTATTTATTTTATTTTATTTTGGCCATTCAGACAAGAGGGCTGATTCGGGGGATTAAAGCTGAAAGACACAAGTTTTATGAAGATTTTGCCACTAAAAAGGGTGAGGGCATCCAGGACAGCTAAATATTTTATTTTACGGTCTGTCTTATATGTTAGTATTGAAATCTTATTAATTCGAGGTACAGCAATTTAATTTTTTTTTTTTTTCTTTTCTCATTCAGGAAAGAGCTCTGCCTCTTCGTCCCATCATCAGACACCTATCCAAGAGTGTATGGAGCTTTTGAGAAGCTACTCGTTCGTCTCTAATCCATTACAACTCCTCGTTATTAGAGGAAGTATCTTTACCGAAGACTTTGCAACACTGTCAACAGGGCTCGTGTGGCTTCGATGGCTTGGCTTTCCGCATAAAACTCTTCCGTCCTGGCTTCAGTTTGAGAATTTAAGTGTTTTAGAGCTTCGAGATTCTGGGCACTTGGAAGAATTGTGGAGGGACAATGCTGATGTAATCATCTTACCTTCATTTAGGGATATTTTATAAAGCAAGCATACATTGAATCTTTTTATTGTTGTTGTAGAGGTTTGCGTCTAACTGAAGTGAAACGTTGCTGCAGCCTCCTCTGGAATTGAGAGAGCTTATTATTACAGAGGCCGACAGGGTCCTAAGCTTTCCAAGGTCAATAGGACATCTAAAGAAATTGAAAAAGATAGTCTTGAATTCAGAGAATCGTCCTACTCACATACGAATGCGCGGTCTACCAAAAGAGTTTTGTCTTTTACAATCGCTGGAGCACCTTGAGTTACATTGGTGTAAAGGACTAAGAGAGCTGCCTAGCAAGTTTGGCGATTTGACAAGCCTGCGACATCTAGCACTGACACATTGCTCAGAGTTGAGGACGTTGCCCGTTTCTTTTAAGCACTTGATACATCTGGAATATATTAATTTATCAAATTGCTGGATGCTAGCCATCACGTCAGAGAACATTCTGGATGATATGGCAAAGCTGGAGATTTTGAATTTTAAATGTTGTTGGTCTTTGCAAGTGTTGCCTTTCCAAATCACCAATCAACAGCCACTCAGAGAGCTCCATATGTCCCACACCCGGTTAAGAGAATTACCAAATAACTTTGGTCAACTGAACAAATTGCAAGTGCTCAGAATAACAACTCCCTGCTTGAAAACCTTGCCAACTTCTATTGGGAATTTGTCCTCTTTGATTAGTTTTGTTATTTTTAATTGTGACGAGTTGGAATCTTTACCAGATTCTATTGGTAATTTATTCTCTTTGACCATATTTTACATCCGTAATTGCAGTGAGTTGAAATCTTTCCCTGATTCTATTGGCAATTTGTCTTCTTTGACCAGTCTCGACATCCATGATTGCAATATGTTAAAATCTTTACCTGATCCTATTGGCAATTTGTCCTCTTTGACCAAACTTAACATCTGGAACTGCAGTAAGTTGGAATCTTTACCTGACTCTGTTGGCAATTTGTCCTCTCTGACCAGACTTTACATCCGTAACTGCAGTAAGTTAGAATCTTTCCCTGACTCTATTGGCAATTTGTTTTCTTTGACCAGTCTTGACATCGATGAGTGCAGTATGTTAGAATCTTTACCCGATTCTATCGGAAATTTGTCTTCTTTGACCTGTCTTGACATCCATGAGTGTAGTATGTTGGAATCTTTCCCCGACTCTATTGGCAATTTGTCCTCTTTGACCAATCTTGACATCCATGAGTGCAGTATGTTAGAATCTTTACCCAATTCTATTGGCAATTTGTCCTCTTTGATCAGACTTAACATCCAGAACTGTAGTAAGTTGAAATCTTTACCTGATTCTATTAGCAATTTGTTTTCTTTGACCAGTCTTGACATCCATGACTGCATAATGTTAGAATCTTTACCCAATTCTATTGGCAGTTTGTCTTCTTTGACCAGTCTTGACATCCAACGCTGTAGTATGTCAAAATCTTTCCCTGATTCTATTGGCAATTTGTCTTCTTTGACCATTCTTGACATCCATGACTGCAGTGTGTTAGAATCTTTACCCAATTCTATTGGCAATTTGTCCTCTTTGACCAGACTTAACATCCAAAACTGCAGTAAGTTGGAATCTTTACCCAATTCTATTGGCAATTTGTCCTCTTTGACCAGACTTAACATCCAGAACTGCAGTAAGTTGAAATCTTTACCCGATTCTATTGGCAATTTGTTTTCTTTGACCAATCTTGACATCCATGACTGCAGTATGTTAGAATCTTTACCCGATTCTATTGGCAATTTATCTTCTTTGACCAGTCTTGATATCCATGACTGCAATGTGTTAGAATCTTTACCCAATTCTATTGGCAATTTGTCCTCTTTGACCAGACTTGACATCTGGAACTGCAGTAAGTTGGAATCCTTACCCAACTCTATTGGCAATTTGTCCTCTTTGACCAGCTTTCGCAATTTATCCTCTACTATATTGTAAATTTATTCTTTTTGCCCAGTGTTAAGTCTCTGTGAATATAATAAGTTGGAATATTTACCGGACTCTACTAGAAATTTGTCATCTTTAACTGGACTTTACATCTATTTTTATAATAAATTGAAATATTTGTCTAATTCTATTAATAATTTGTCTTCCTTAACTAATCTTGACATTTATTTCTGTGATAAATTGAAATCTATTATATACAATTTACTTTATTTAATCAATCTTAATATTTATAAATGTAACACGTTGAATCTTTATTATAACTCTATAATAAATATCATCATGAATATACAAATAAATGATTTTCTTTTTAATAATAAAAAAAAAATGGTAGTATAGAATGACAATTAAAAATAACAATACTAACACATGAACACCCCACACTAATCCAGCTAAGGAATAATGAATTTGAAAATGTAATTATAAGCGACACATTGGTTTTCACGGTGCCAAATTTTAAATTAGATATTGTTAATTGGTTATGGCAAATAATAATTTAAAAAAAAAAATTAAAACAGTCGAGCGCCACCTCCCTTGTGAAGTTGGTATTCCAATTTCACCAACAAATATTGAGAGGCAATATTCCATTACTTATTAATTGGAGAATATTTAATTCAATTTCGTGTTTATATATATATATATAGAGTCATAACTTTGCTTTTTGCGCTCCAATATAATGGTGGAGAAATTTAGTTGGCATAATGATAAAACCACTTATCATTATTAGAAAATTAAATTCTATAATATTTAATTAAATTTAGTGTTTCTTTAAAAATTATTTAATCCAATTCCATCTTCCTAAAAAAAAATTGGCTTATTTTTAATTGATGATAACAAATATGGTATTGGACAGATGTAATCAATGGAGATATATATGTAATTTTTCATTTAATATTGTTAGTGTTATTGATTGTTCATAATATTAATTAAGATTTAATAAGTTGAAAAAAATAATATTTTTTTCAAAAAATTCAGAAATAAAATTTAAATATAACTGATAAAACTTAAAATATAATATATAAATATTAAATAAATTAAAAGATTAAAGAAAACACACAATTAGTAGGAAAAAGTAGAGGATAAGTAGAACAAGTGTAGGGAATAAAATTTAATGTTTTTTTAAAGAAAATGTAAATAACCTCCTTCCACATTGTTAGAGAAAACTAATAATTTTCTCTATCTGCATGCACACGATGGAGAAAACTAGGAAAATAAACTTCAGTTCAAAATAGGTGTATGTAGAAAATGTATAACACTAGTTTGCATGGTAATTGAAGTTATAACGGATAATAGGTTAAAGTTTAGTGAAGTTATTATGTTGTTTTATTCAAACGATTCTTAGTTTCTATGTTGTTCAAATAAGCCAAAGTCCTCTATTTAAAGAGGCAGTTGTAATCTTTTTTTTTAAGATGAAGGAAGTTGAATAAAAATTTGAGTATTGTTGTAGCAATTATATACTATCGCTCTGTATTTATTTTTTATTTTATTTTTATTACCTTTTCTTTTCCAATAGATTGATATCAAACCCAAGGAGATCATTGGTGAATTCTACCAGTGTTTTTTTTACTATTGTAACAGATCATGGCAACAAGCAACAACCTCAATCAGCCCCAAATTCCTATTTGCAATGGTAAAAATTATGATTTTGGGCAATTAAGATGAGAACTTTATTTTGTTCACAAGATGTTTGGGATTTGGTAGAAAATAGTTTTACAGCACCATAGGATTAGGCAACCTTTCAAGGATTAACACAAGGAGAAAAAGATCAACTTAGAGACACCAAGAAAAAGAATGCAAAAGTTTTATTTTAAATTCAACAAGCAATGAATGAGTCCATCTTTCCTAGAATTGCAGTAGCAACAAGATTGAAGAGAGCATAGGAGATTTTGGAGACAACATATCAAAGTATTACAAAGGTGAAAGTAGCTAAACTACAATCTCTTAGAAGAAATTTTGAAAATTTACAAATAAGTGAATCAGAGTCTGTAGACCAATTTATGAGTCATGTCATCGATCTTGAATATCAAGTTGCATATATATATCTTGTATATGTGTAATAATCTATTTTATATGTTGATCAGATATATGTGTAATAATTGACTTTGTATTTTGATATTATATGTGTGTAAAAATCCACTTTGTATGTTGATCTTGTATATGTAAATGATGATCTTGAGTAGGTGTGTCAACCATCTCTGAATAATGAACCTAAATATGTGTGTCAACCATTCATGATGGTGGTGTGGGAGGAGGAGAAAATATCACTGGCTATAAAGGATAATCATATAGTACACCCAAAACTATGAGTACTTTATTGCAATATATGTACTTTAGGAATCAGTGCACTATAAATGGAAATGCATGAAGTCTCTACATCTGAGGGCATCCTAACAACATGTCAAAACCCCCATTTCTTTTTAAAACTAGGAATGGTGTGACTAATATGGCTGAGTCTACATAAAGAGGCATTAATATACATCCCAAGGTATTCTATTTTTGTTCGTAGATTCCCTTAACAACTTTTGATGTATCTTGTAAATATTTTCATGTGTACTTAAGGGATTGGATAATTTTTATCATGCAAATATATAACTTGAACTATTATCAATCATAAAAAAATGTGTAGGTTATTCATCAATGTAAGCTTTTCTGAATAATGCATACAAATCTTAATCATCATCAATTATATCATTGTCAATAAATGTGATCATGGGCCACTAAGGTGGAATATCACTAAGTGTACCAATGATTTTATATAGTGGATGATCATATGTCACATGTGGATGATGCACATTGTATACATAATGTACCTTTAAAGTGTCCTTGGTTTTTTTTGTTCCATGTTTGGGAAAAGGATCACTAGAAATCTTCAATTTTTTATTTCCATTTTGTTTTGGTCTATATTTCTATGAAGGAGTGCCCAAATCAATAATGTTATCATCTATAAGATCCTATATCTTATGTATTATCTTGAAACTTATGTTTATTGAATGCCCCACAATCTGATGATAGGCTTGATATTATTTATTTGTAATTTTAGGCTTATTACTAAGTTTATATTTGATTTTTATTTAAAAATTTATCCCAATAAGATACATTATCCATGTAAAACAATATGACAAAAGTAAATTTAGTACTTATGTTCACCAATAATGTTCATTCAACATGGTCATGATTAATGTGTATTATTAGTAAATTAAAAAAATTGGTCTAAAAATCAAACATTAAGGTTATAATGTGTATTCCTAAGGAAAAATCTATGGTTTTACATTATTAGATATGTGTACTAGTTCACCAATATATTTTACCCTAATTTGTATTAATGGGTAATGACTAGAAATCAATTCACAATCAGATATACTTCTCTTGATAAAAATTGAACAAGGAGAGTTACCATGAAATTGTACCTTCTATTTTATTTAAATGTCAACCCAAGGATGTAGACTTAATAGGATGACATCACTATATGTGCAAATGTAATCTTCTAATTTGACCTTTCGCTAATTGTTATCTAAGATGTTGAAGTCATGCAGTAAATAAAATGCTAAAAATTTAACATAAATAGAATACTGTGAAATAAATGCTTATACCTTGGAAGCTTTCTCAAACAAATCCAAGTAAGAATGTAAATCACACAATTCAGAAATGAAACACACAACTCATACAAAAATAAAATAACATGCTTAGCTAATTAAATGGGTTGGATTGTTACTATAGGCTTCCAAAGGGGGCCCATCCTCCTTCCAACTCCAAATTCAATCCTTTCTCTCACATTACTTAATTAAACTCAAAAATGCTTGTTCATATTAATAAAAAATGCAACAATGAATTGCTACAAGAAATTACAATAACAGTTGCTTGACAAAATATATTTTTGATAATCTCTAATCAAAATCTATCATATCTCAACTCTGATACTACAAACACACACACACAAACATATACACCACAAAGGAGATTATTCTATAAAAAATAAGATATATTCTAATCTAAGATACATTCGGCTTAGGATAACCAAAATTGGCTTCTTTTGTTAAAATCATCTTCATATGAATTCTGTAACATTGCTATAGGATAAACAAGTTGTTTAATTATTCAACCACTTATTTATTAAGCTCCAAGGAGGTTATGGTTCTTTTTGTGATTCAGTTGAAAGAGGATATTAGTGTAGGTTTTTATTTTCTCCTATTTTTTAATTAGGGAAATTGTATTTTTATGCATACATGGAGTTTTCCTACATTTGTGAGATATGATAGCTTATGTGGAGATGTGTGTCATAGATGTGTCATAGGTGTCATAAGAATCTCATAAGTAACTCCCTTGTTGGGAGTTACTTCTCTATTCTTAGCACCTTATCACCACCTTTCATGGAGGAGTTATAGTCTATTCTTGGAGTGCCTTGGCTACCTTTTATGGATGAGTTACTTATGTACTCTCTTATATGTATTCTTCACTTTGGCCATCTCATGTTAATCAGATTTTGGCTTTCTCCATTTTGTCTTGTGTAATTTATCTTTTTGTATAATTTCAAATTGATTTAGCATCTATGTGGTGTGCACTTGCTTCATCTCGTGTGATCATGTCTCCATTGCATTCGCATTATCTAGATTCTAGATACAACTCTAATATGGTATCAGAGCCACTCTGGTAATCGTGTGTCTGGTTATGGTATTAATTTATTCTGAAATTCTTACTTTGCTTCCTTAGTAGTTTTTTTGTTTAACTCCATTGCATTTGAGAGTTTTGGTAGAGTTTTTTGAAAACTCATGAAAATCCATATGAAAAATTATTCAAAAAATTACTTCTCAGTTAGAATTTGCCAAGACATCTTGTTTAGATCTATTGTGGCTTCAGCAAGGTAGTGGAATTTCTTTTTTTTGTCACTCTATAGGAAAAAGATAGATCTCTGCAATCTGGTTCTGCTTCTTCGATGTTGGAGGGGTTGACTTTGTTGTAAGCTATTGGGCACCATTGTTGTGTGCAGGGAGGAGCAACATTCCATGCAGTCAATCTAGGCGCAGCATTCCATGCAGTCAGTCCAGGCGTAGCACTCCATGCAGTCAGTGCAGGCACAACACTCCACACAAACTATTCTACAACACCACGTAGACTGATCAAGCATCCTTCTACAATACCATGCAGATTGGTCAAGCATTCTTCTGGTCATGGCTTGAGCTTCTGGTCACATATCTGAAAGTTGCAACCATGTGGAGGGTGGAGAAAAGCTAAAAGAAGTCCATAATGACTTGAACTGAGCATTGGTAATTGTTTTTTATGTTTTATGACTTTAATGACTTTAGAGCGTCATTTAGTACACTAAAAAATAAGTTGAAAACATTTTTAAAAAGAGCAATTTAGAGTTTTTTAAACTTGTATCTTCAACCTACGAAGATGAAGGGTGAGGCCCGGGTTGGCAGGAGGCCAATTCCCCCTCACAAAGGCCTCCTTTGGATTCTTCACTTCGTGACAAATCCATTGACTAGTTGGAAGGCCACTTTCTCTCTCAAAATAAGAATTCTTTAATGTTTTAGTGCTTTTTTTGCAAAAATACTAGTTTATGGGAAAATTGAACCTTTAATATCTTGAAAATAGTAGCTCAATTTTGGATGCCATTTTTTGCAAAAGTGTTTGTAATTCAATTCTCCATAGTATAGGCTTGTTATTTGTAAAAACACACTAGTTTATAAAGTGCCAAAAAAAATTGGGTCTCCAAAAATGCATTTTCGACTGAGTCTGACGTCCTGTTTGCTTTAAGTCTTGCACTGATTGCTCTAAGACGCATTATTGGCTAAGCCTAATGTATTTTGAGCATGTACTTGCATATTTTTTAGGTGGGGCTCAATATTTTGGGGGGGTGTGATTACTTTTCACAACTTTTAAATCTTTGCTTTCATTTTTCTTTTTGCATAAATTCACAACTTGCAATCAACACAACTTCACCTAAACTCAGCTTAAAATAGACTCTTTTCAAATTAAACCCCTAACACCCTTCAATTATTATGAATAAAAGGTTAAAATGTCAATCATTGTTAGAAGCAAAGGGTTGTATAGGATCACCATGGGTACTAAAGTAAAACCCAACACTGATGCTGAAAAGGTCAAGTGGTACAACCATAGTGATGAAGCCTATGGATTACTAAGCTTGTCCATGTCTCCAGTACTTCTCTTCCATTTATAAATTGCCAAGACTCCCAAAGACATATGGGACACCTTATAACTCTTATTTGGGAAGCTTGATGAGATGAGAGGTCAAGAGCTCGAAAACGAACTCATAAGTCTAAGTCCTAGAAACTTTGATACCCTATAGGACTTTTTCACTAAGTTTAAGGCCCTTGGATTGCAATTGAAAAAATGCGAGATAGAGAAGAAAGATGATCAACTCATCCTTTCTATTCTCACAAAGTTAGGTCCAAGCTATTCAGTCTTTGTCTCCACTTTCCATGGAGGAGCTACAATTTATTCTTGGGGTGCTTTGGCCACCTTTTGTGGAGATGTTACTTACGTACTCTCCTATATGTATTTTTCACTTTGGCCATCTCATGTTAATCAGATTTTAGTTTTCTCCATTTTTTTTGTGTAATTTATCTTCTTGTATAATTTCAAATTATTTTAGCATTTATGTGGTGTGCACTTGCTTCATCTCATGTGATCACGTCTTCATTGCATTCACATTATCTAAATTTTGGCAACAACTCTGATAGAGGAATCAAAATATGTTCATTCACGACTGTGGTCACATAGTGGTTGCAGGATAATCTATGTAATGAATTTTTTTTGTTGAAGGATGTTATGTGCTATATACCTATTTCTGTAAAACATCCTTAAAACACATTATTAAAAAATCATCCTAAAAAATTTATACTTTTCATAGATTTAATTTCAATACATAATTCTAGCTATTAAAAGAGTACATAAACATAATGCTATTTGCAAGATTATGGCTATATGCAAAAAGAAACTTATGGGAAAGTGTTCAAAAGTATTGTTAACAAGTAGGATAAATACAATAAATGAGGACAAGAATAGATCATTTTTGGGGCTCATCACACCCACCAACTTAAGATCTTGCTAAACCTTGAGCAACAAACTTGTTCATTCCCATTTCACAAAGAACTCTGAAATCCATGGGATCTATGGCATCACTAGCAAGGTGAGCATAAAATTCGTGCCTTTATTTAAATAGTTGTCAGATTTTGACTTCTTTGAATTCATCCATTGGGGTTTTCTCCTACCAATCTAGAATAGGATACTAGAACAAAGGGCACTGTAATTTGAGGTTCAGTAATTGAGATCCCATTTCACTTGTAAGAAGATTATATTTTTTGATCTTGTTAAATGTTGCCTTTAAGTTAAAAATAAAATATGGCTCTCTCTTTTTCAGTGTAGGAGTGAGCTCATTCCATCATTCATTACAAGATTCTCTTGTAGCAAGACCAATAGAAGTTCTTAATCTTAAATAAGGATCTTCGGCTTGATCACAATTCTTTGCAAACCAAGCTCTGACTTATTTCTTCAACATGATATTATCTCATTCAGTCAATATGACATTAAGTGCCATTGATTCTCTCTTGATAAGCAGTAGGATTTCATTTTCTTTTTTCTTATATTTATTTACTTCTCTTCCTCTTCTCTACTCATTCAATAAATATGATGAAAATGCATTAATTTTGACATCTCCAACATAGACATTAGGGTTCCACTCTCTATCATAAGGAAAAACATAATTGTGAAGGTAGAAATCGCATAATTGTGCTTGTTTTTTCTGTGAACTTTATTTATAGATAGAAAAGGAGAGGGGATCAATTACTTCATGAGGCATGTCATAATAAATTCTCATAAATATATACTTATGCCATTGCTCTTCAAGTTAGACTAAATAAACTCTTGTAGGAGGCCTGTAGTCAAAGAGCTCTTGGGTAAGACTAGCCATATCTTCAATTTTTTGCTATAGTTTGGATATCCTCTCTTCTTTCAACTTATTCTCTTCTTTCAATTTCTTATTTTCTTTTCTTAATTCTTTTAGAATGTTAGACTGACTATCCATCTAATTCATCAATTTAGAAGATATTGCAAATGAGGAATGATACCTGACTTCTTGGGTGGTTGTAGGTTCTTCTTATTGATTTACCTCTATAGAAAGTTGTGAAATAATGATTATAGGATGGTCTTCGATAGAGGGATTCTACTAAAAATTTGGTGCAACAAGTGCATTCAATCCTCTTCTAGACTAATCCTACAACTACTTTCTTAATCACTCAATTTTTTGTAGGGCTTGCTCAGGAAATTTCATTTGTATAATAGGTTGCTCCAATTGTTTCGCTTCTTCCTACAAATCTTCAATACTGTGCTCAACTTATTCAACCTCCTGATTATATTCTAGGAAACATTCTCTTTTTTATTTTAGCCTCTAGAGATTCATCACTACTAATAGTCTATTCTTCTCCAAATTCTTCATTAATTTAAATAATAGAGTAAGGCTTAGTTCTCATTTTTCTTCTCAATCTATGATATCTTCGAGGAGTATAGGTTACCTTGGCCTTGTTAGGAGATGGTGGAAGTTCCTACTTAGACTCCTTTGAATTAGAATGGAGAATGAGTTTCTTCCTTTTTCCTCTAGATTTCATGCTTATGGATGTCCTTTATTTAGTCCTTGTTGTAGGTTCTTATGTTGATATAAGAAGATCTTTTGGTGCAGGTTCTTGTGTGGTTGTAGGAAGGTCTCCTATAGGTTCTTGTGGAGTTGTAGGAAGGTTTTCTACTATAAGTTATTGTGGAGCTATAAGAAGGGCTTCTTATATCTCTATTTCATATTTTATTTCATTTCCTTCCCTATCACTTTTATCATTTATTGGTACTTAGAGAAATTATTTCCAACTTATGTTGGGTCTATTCCTTCGCAAATAGTCTTGAATAATCAACTAGATTAAACAATGATAGGAAAGATCTTTGGAGTCACCTTTCTGAAAATATTTCACTATTTTTGTGATCATGTGGAATAATAATTTGGGAATGTTTATCTCTATACCATGCTGCAAATTATTCATGAACTTGAAATGGATGCCATGCAACATGGAATGCCTCCCTTCACAAGTGAAATATCTGCAGACAAACTCAACATCTTTGGCCCAATATCTTAGTAAAGACAACCATGTAGTGCCCTGATTTGAAGTTCCAAAATTTCATTTTCTCTAATGAATTTTTGCATTTTTGCCTTAGCATTAAATTTTTCTTGTCATGCCTCCCCTATTCATGGCAATCTAGTTAATCTACTAATGATAGTCTATGTTAGTTTTATATCTGTTCCTCTTACTATTTTTAGGTTGTTATGCAATGAGCCAGTGAATTTTTTTACAGTACCATTATTTAAGGCCTATATCTTTTCAAAATACTATGCCCATCCTACATTGTGGAGCAAGGCTAAGATGTTCGAGTTATTGGTTAAAATAGTGATATCAAGTAGTTCATGTTTTAAAAAGTCCCCTCCCATATTATAAGATGAAATATGAGATACATGTTCATGTTCTTGCATCAAAGGTTTTGTGGCTTTGGTGAAATGTTTATGATTTTGGCTTTGAGAGTGAAATAATCCATTTGAATTATGGAAAATATTCCCCCCCCCCCAATAACTTAAACTATCACTTGTCCTTGAGGGATAAAGATGCCATGCACAAAATGGCTCATGGTAATATCAAAAGGTGACAACAATAACACGTCAAAGGTCACATCAATCAGTAAAGGATAAAATATGGTGAGTTGGCATGATAAGGAGTAGATATGACAATGAATTAATAGCATTAGGTACCATCATCTTAGTAATAATTATAATGTATGACATGAAATAAATATAAAATAATTTTCTTGTTACTAGTAAGAATACATTTTATTAATGCACAAATAATGATTCAAAGTGGTAGTCTTAACGTGTGTTGTCATTTGATTGGTAGCAAAACTCTTTATGTAGGATGAAATGATAAGAATACATCCTGTAGTAAGATATGTTTTCTATAGCAGCAAGTTTTTCATCCTGTAGCAAGAAGTGTTTCCTACAACAATATTTTTTTATTTTTTAGGGACAAGTTTTTAATCATGTAGTAAGAATGAAAATGTATTTCTACTCCAAGGGAATGAATCTGCAAGCAAAAATAAATGAAAATATTTTTTTATTAAAGTAGTGCCTTTTCTCTCTCTTCTTTTTTTAATGAATGTTGATCAATGAGTGACTTGGTTTTCTGAGACAACATTCGTCAACAATGCCCAAAAAATTTCATTGCTAAATTTTCTATTTTTTTAAAGTTTTTGATCCAAACTTAATTGGAATCACAAGAATCTAGGAGATAAGATTTTATTCAGATTGAACCAAGACATTGTGAATGATTTGTTCTTGGCTATAGGAACCTTTATTACTCTTGTAAAATATTAGAGAAAGGTTGACATAAATACCTTTCAGTTATAGGAATAGGTTGATTTGCTTAATGAAGAAGAGATGGATGTTGTTCTTCAAGAAGTTGGCAAGTGAGAGTTTTCTTTGAAAATGGTTTCTTATACAGCTTGATCCTGTGGCCATTAACAAGTAGTTGAAACTGAATAGAGTCAATAATCATGAACTTTAAAGCTCTATTATCAAAAAAATGTTTGATATCATAAGGCCCAAGCCATCTAGATTGTAGCTTTATTTTATGATCATTATATTTAGAGTAAAAAATGAGTGCCTAGTCACCAGGTTAGAAATTCTTAGTTTTGATGTTCATGTCATGCCAACCCACATGTTGTCTTTGCACTATTTCATTGTGATGAAGTGCTTCCTTTCTTAATTCATCAAGTGCATTTAGCTACATGATCTTGTCTTGTTGAGTTAGGGAAAAATCTATGCTCAAATCAAGTGTTGTCTTTAATATTTTATGTTCAAAATCAATAGGCAGAATAGGCTTTTTACCATAAGCTAGTTTATATGGAGTGAAACCAGTTATGGTTTTCTAGGTGATTCTATAAGCTTAAACTGATTTAAGAAGATGAGTTGACCAATCTTTTCTATGTAAGCTGATAGTCTTAGTGAGGATATTTTTTAATTCTTTGTTTGTCACTTCCACGTAACCATTTGACTAAGGATGGTAAGGGGTAGACTTTTTGTGTTTGATTTCATATTCTTTGACCAAGACAACTATGAGGTCTAATGTGAACTATGGACCTTGGTCTGTGACTATTTCTCTTAGTACCCCATAGTGGGTGAAGATTTCTTCATAGAAGAACTCAACTACTTTCTCATCTCGGGTATGAGTTAAGGCTTTGACCTCTAGGCATTTTGCGACATAATTAATGCACACCAGTATATATTCCTTTTTTTAGATTTAAGATCAATGGTACTTACAAAATCCAATCCCGATTTGTCAAAGGGTTTCAGAACTAGTTGTGGCTATAATGGCATTTCATCATAGCGAGTGGGTTTTTCCATATGTTGGTGTTGATCACATCTACAGGTAAACATCATGGCATCTTTATGAAAAGAAGGCCAATAATATTCTATAATGAGTACTTTCATGGTAGTCCATTTAGCAGCAAAATGACCCCTACAAGGTTCATCATGGTAGGCTCTAAGAATGGCATAAGCTTCATCTTCTCAGATACATCATCTCATAACTGAATCTGGTCTAATGATAAAGAGATAACCTGTAATCTAGAAATAATGTCTACTCTTTTGGATTAGATGTTGTTTGTCCTTGAGTAAGAAATGTTGTGTTAGTGATCATGTTAGTGTCACTAACACAAATGTTGTGTTAGTGATCATGTTAGTGTCACTAACACAACATGGGAGTGTTAGTGTATACACAGAATAAATTTGAAGTTTTATTATGAAAAAGTAATTTTAAAAATATAATTTAGAAAAACAATAAAAATTTAAAAATATATTATTATTGTTATTAAAAGAAAAATTGTTGAAGTATCATGTAATTAAATTATTTTTTTATTGTTTCATGTTTCTTTTCTATTTATAAATAAATTGACTCATAAATAAATCTAAACAATCCCTTCCCTTCATAATAATCTGGAGAGAGCTCTTCACACCACCGTAGTGCTCTGATTCCCCTCCCAATCTACCATGACAAGATTAGAATCCAGATCGACATTGAAATTTCTTTGGAAAACATTCGTAACGAAAGCGACAATGGATCTAAAAAACTATTTGCTAAATTTCGAATCATTCACAACTGCAATGGTACCAAAAATGCCATGAGAGATCCAACGAGACCCACGGCTACAGATGGTACCACCGCCATTGAAGCAGCAGCGCCTAGTGTAAGCATTGACGGACTCGGTGCCTCTGCGTCGTCTGAGCATACTCTGCAGACACCATCATTAGCACGGCCAATACAGCTACGCAAGTGAACTTGTTGCCCCTGCCATTCTTACTGATAATAAATCTAAAAAACGAATCACAAAAATATATCTGCCCGTGTTAGATCTCCCCCAATGTGTGAGGTGTCTGCAGCAATGACTGAATTACTATGACAGCGGAACGAAGGCAAATGAGTGAGGAAACTGGCAGTGGCGAGGGATTCTAATAGTACTGTACCGCCCACGGACCTCCGATTAACGGCCACCATAAGCACTTAGACATTAACATGCGATTTCGAAATTTATCTCCTTTTGCTCTATTTAATGAGTCTTCTCCTTCTCTTTTCCTCAACTAGATACTTGAAGCTCTCTCTTTTCTTCTTTAATTCATCTTTCTTCCAAGAGTTGTATTGTGAAGATTTTGTGAACATGCCTCATAATTTATGATGTGGGTTTTCTCTCGTGTCTCCTTGTGGTTTGCTCTTTTAGAGATATATTTTAAGCTTTTTGTTATTCTATATTTATGCATTTTAATATTAATAACGAATGATTTTGAGATAAATCTTTCATGGTTTTAGAGCTTAGTTTTCATTTTTAATATTACTTTGTGAGTTGTGCAGGGATTTGTTATGAAAAATCTCAGATTTGTTTTGCAAGAGCTGTCACCCTGCCAAAAAAAATTCAAATCCATCTCTATTCTTTGATTTTTGCTTGCATTTTTTTGCATTCTTTTCATAACGCCTTTCCTACAGAAGTATCATTTTTCCCGATCTCTACTTTGCATTCTTTTTACTGAGTCTTTCTTTTGTTCTTTCCGTTCCATTGGTAGTCCCTTCTCTGGTTCTTGCGTCTTATTTTATTCTGGTAACGTCTCTTCTTTTGCTTTCAAATCAATCTCCGCACTACCCAGGTATTCAAACTTTAATTCGCTTGTTCCTTAAAGATTTAATCACTGTAAAACGCCTTTCATTTATTCAATAATATTCAATTGAATAATTTTCATATAGCTGGAGTTTGTGTTCGATTCATTCCACAAACATTAAAATTCAAGTCACCTTTCCTTGTTTGTTTTTTCAAAAAAATTCTAAAACTTAAAAAAAAATTAAACCTTCACTAAAAAAAAAAACCAACTTCAAATACATATTGGGTTATTTTTTTAATATAGGTAATTTTTCCAAATTCACTCGCTTTAATATATTTTAATTTAAGTTTGTGTTTTGGTAAGTACGTGTATTTATAAAAGTTTTTTTCCAAAACAAATCTACATTATTTTTTTAATACTTTAGTCTAGACTTAAATTTACAAATTTCAAGATTTGATTGCAAAGAGTTTTTTTTTTTTTTTTTAAATCTTAATTGTTTAAAAACCATTTTAATTATATTTTTCGTTTGATTTCGTGGAATTTTTTAAATTATCCTTTTTCGATAATTTTAAAACAATCTAGTTTTACAACTTTTATGTTTTCTTTTGCGATTCTAACTTTTACGAAGTTATATTGTTTTGTTCTTTCTCTCGTTCTTCCATAATAACACATTGTTTTTTGGCATTCTTATCCCTCTTCTACATATTTTAAGAAATTAGTGATATTTTTTTGAATTTTAATTTTCAGTTTTGAGTGAGCTTTTGAAGCACAATGACTCAATTATTTTCCAAATTTAAATTCACGTCAACCAATTACCACCTTTAGAAATTACATATGCATTGCATATTTTAGTGTGCATAGTAGATGACAATGATCCCAAACTTGATGAAAAACTTACTATTGTTGATGTCTAAGATAAATGGAAAGAAAAAATGAAGAGGCTTTAGGTTTGATTGGCATGAGCATGACCATTGAATTGCATGTACACATTGATGATTATTTTCTTGCATCTATTGTTTGATCTATTTATAATGTTATGAATGAAACAATAAAATTCAAGTTCATAATCAACTTTATGATTTAAAGAATAATGAATTCAAAATTATAGATGATTTCTTGATTAAATTTTAGTCTTTACATTCTAAATTAACTAGTTTAGACATTCAATTTTCAGATTTGAATTTAATTCATATTGTCAAGAAAAAATATCTACTTAAACATTTTTACTAGTTTACTACAAATATTCACTCGTAACTAAATTTTATTACGCTATCTACTCAGTTGATATTTGATTTATTTTGTATTTTATTGTATCATGAAGGAAAAAAGTTCATTCAATTTGGTAGTCTTAAAACTAATGAACATACTTTTATTTCTAAACAATAACATAAGAATGACAAATATCATGCTAATTCAAACAATATACATGACAAAAATAAATAAAAATCTAACTCCAAACCTAAGAAAAAGTTA
Organism: Torreya grandis; assembly: GCA_037957365.1. Classification (NCBI taxonomy): domain Eukaryota; kingdom Viridiplantae; phylum Streptophyta; class Pinopsida; order Cupressales; family Taxaceae; genus Torreya; species Torreya grandis. The sequence continues at coordinate 276,897 of JARHVA010002339.1, forward strand.
GAATGTAATGATTGTGATAAAAACATGCATGATGAGGGTCATTATTTTAAGAAAAAACAAGATATTAAAAATATAAATCTTAAGGTCAAAGACAATGTTATCACTAGTAATACTAAGACTCAAAACAAATAGAAGTCTAATATTAGAGCTACTTTTACTTGTGTTTTACATGATTCTCTTCTTGAATGAATTATTGATTCTGGTGCTACTTAACATATGACATCTAATAACAATTTTTAATATTATTTAAAACTAAATCTTTTTAACAATTATTTGATTCTTGCAGATCATGGTTCTTGTAATGTTGAAGTCATAGGAACTGTTAAAATATCTATTGATGAATTGCATTATATCTTGTTTTTTCCTCATTTAAAGTTAAATCTGATTTCCATTTCTTAATTATGAAAACATGACTATAAAGTACAAATATTTAATCATATTTTTTATGTTAAATTTGTCAAGTAAGATTTTCAAGCGGTTGCTACTATTTTTTTACATCGTGATAACTTGTTCAAGTTTATTGAATTCTATTCTTCCTCTTCTACTTATGCTTTGATTGCTTCTATTGATGCTAACTTGTGGTATGAAAGATTAAGACAAATTAATTACTAAAATATTGCACTTATGAATAAAATCAATATAGTGCAATTTTCCCTGATATTCTTCCCACTAATTGTATTTGTAGGGGATGTATGACTAGTAAAATTTATAGAGAATCTTTTCTTAAAAATAAATCTTGACATGCAACTAAAAAAATTCATTTAGTTCATAGTGATCTTTTAAGACATATGCAGATTAATGATACAAAAAATAATTTAAATTTTGTTAATGATTTCACTATGTGAGTTTGAATTTGTTTCTTAAAAATAAAAGATCAAGTTTTAGACACTTTCATTGAATTTCAAATATTAGTTGAAAAATAGTCTAGTTTTTCTTCGTGTATCTTACGAATTGATAATGGCATTGAATATGTTAATATTTTTTTTTTTTGGCATATTGTAAACAACATGGTATTAAACATGAAAATATTGTTTTTTATATACCAAATTAAAATGGTGTTGTCAAACATAAACATATGACAATTAATGAAACTGTTAAGTGTATGTCGTATGCTAAAAATAAGCATTAAAATCTTTATAATAAAGCAACGCATCATGTTTTTTATCTCATTAGTAGGACTCCTACTAAACTTGTTTTAAATCTTACCTTTGAAGAAGTTTAGAGTGGTAGAAAACATAACTTAAAATATTTATGTGTTTTTGGTTGTGATACATTTGTTCATACTCCTAAGGAAAAATTTAAAAAATTAGATTCAAAATATAAAACTTTTATCTTTGTTGGTTATGATGAATCATCTACAACGTATAAGGTTTATGGTCCTAAAACTAACAAAATTAAGATTAAAAATGATTTTAAAATTGCTGAAGGTGGTGTGCTAGATTATGCTTCCACTTCAAATTCTCTTGATATTATCTTTGCTTCTTGTCCTTTTGATTCAAGTGATGATCATAATAATATTTTTCATAGTGATTTTGTTCCTAATGTTCATTCTCATTCTTCAATTTTTTCTCCACTTAAAGCTATGCCTAAGTGGGCCAAGATAACTCTAAAATCTTCTAAAATTTATATAGATCTTAATGATACTCGTATAACTAGGCAACAATGTTACAACTATGCTTTGATGTCTAAACATATACACAGTAATGATCCTTAAACACTTAAACAAGCTCAAGGTCACCTTCATTTAGAAAAAGTAATGCATGATGAATACAACTCTTTAATCTCTAGTCACACTTAAGACTTATTCCCTCTCCTTAAAAGTCATAATTTGGTAAGTTGTAATTGGTTCTTTAAAATTAAGTTCAATTTTCACAATCAAGTGAAAAAATACAAAGATAGATTATTTGCTAGAGGTTTTTATCAAATTGAAAGAATCTATTATAATGTAACTTTTGCACCCATAGCTAATATGCCCACAAGTAAAATTGTTTTATATTTAGCTATTCACATGCATTGGTCTATTTATCAAATGGATGTTAAAAGTGCTTTATTAAATTATGATTTGCATAAAAAAATATACATGTCTCAACCTTTTTATTTTATTAATAAGGCAATGTGAATATTATTTTCAAATTAAACAAAGCAATTTATGATTTTAAACAATCTCCTAGAGAATCAAACTCTAAAATAAATCATTTTTTTGTAGCTTAAAGCTTTACTTGTAGTTATAATGATCCTAATATTTTTGTCAAAACACTCCAAATGACATAGTTATCATTATTTTGTATGTTGATGACTAAATCAAAAATGATAGTAATAGCTCAATGGTTTCTTGCACTAAAAATGCTTTAAAATAACACTTTTAAAATGACAAATTTTGGGTCTCTTACGTTGTTTTTTAAGCATGCAAGTTTGAAAAGAAAAAGATACATTTTAATTTCTCAGTCTAAATATGCACATGACTTGTTATTTAGGTTTAGTATGTTAGATTTTAAACTTGTTCCTACCCCTTGTGAACTTGGTGTAAATTTTTTTAATGACATAGAAACTGAAAGTGTTGATCTTCCTTTATATAGGCAATTAGTTGGAAGTTTAAATTATCTTGCTCATACTCATCCTAATATTTCTTTTTTCTATTGGATTGATTTCTTGGTTTATGTCAAAACCTCAAACTCACCACTTTAAAGTAGCTAAAATAATTATTTGTTATATTAAAGTTACTCTAACGTTTTGCATCGAGTACACCTCAAATATCAACTTTTATTTGGTAGGTTATTTAGACTCTGATTGGGATGGTGATCCTAATGACCGTAGATCCACAAGTGGATATTGTTTCTCCTCAGGTTATAGCATAATTTCTTAGAATGAAAAAAATAAAAATATAAGATATTTGTATTCCATTGAAGTTGAGTATCAAGCTTGTAATCATACCACCAAGGAAGATATTTGTGTTTGAAGACATTTTACAGATTTGGGACACACTCAAACTTTGCCTACCCTAATTTTTAATGATAATCACAGTGTGATTGCCTTAACAAAGAATCTAGGTTTTCATGAAAAGTTCAAACATATTTAAAATTTATCGTCAATTTTAAAGTGAATTCTTGAAAACAATCAAATTTTTCTCTCTTTCTATCTTACTCAAGAACAAATGGTTGATATCTTCACTAAACCATTATATAACGAAAAAAAATTATTCTTTTTTAATATATTAGAATTGAAGGAAGTTCTTGTCAAGGGGGAGAGTTAATAAGGTTTCCTCCCATTTTATTTGTTTATAAACTCTAAAATAATGTTTAAGGAGGAGTGTTAGGATTATTCTTTATTTGAGATAATTTTTTATCTTAAATTTTTTTCATATGTGAAGAATTTATATTTATGTAAATTATTAATTTATATAAATCTAGATTCTATGAGGTACAACTCATCTCTTTATTATTCTTAAGATTTTTGGAGTTACTTATGCAAGTAACTCCTCCCCCCACATGGCATAAGCTTCCCTTCAATTTCTAAGAGAATATGACACTTGGCACACACTTAAGGGGATTTGAAATGTCATCATGAGAATCATAGTAACTCCCTTTCACTTTTTATTGATATATTTAATGAAACTTATCCTCCTCTTTTACTCAAATAGATACTTGAAGCTCTATCTCTCTTATTTTCTAATTCATCTTGCTCTAAAGAGTTGTATTGTGAAGAGTTTTTAGACAAGCCTCATAATTTATCACGTGAGTTTTTCTCTGATATATTTAGTTTTTCACTTTAAAATTTGTGTCTCTTTATGATTTTATCCTTGAGAAGTATCTTTTAATCTTCTTTTTATTCTATGTTTATGAATTTTAATTTCATTAATGAATTATTTTTTGATAAATCCTTCTTAATTTTGGATATAATTAGGTCGTAGATGATGAAATCATTCTGCTACTCCTTTAACCAAAGTTTTCAAAATTAATCTGACTGACACATCTTCATATTCCACACCCAAAATACTATAGGCATAAATGAAATGTTTTATTCACTCATCAAGATGTTGTTTATCATCATCGATAAACTTAGGAAAATTCTTCCTTGAACCCTTGGGTAATTCGTAGAGTTGAACACCTAAGGCCAATGACCCTATATAAGGACCCCGTGCTACAAGAATAGTTTCCATGTTATGGAAGTCTATTTTCCTTGTAACCAAGACATTAAATAATGATAATGATATTCTTAGAGGTTGTAAATTTATTATTATCTCTAGAGAAAGTCTAAAATGATATTTTTATTTCAAGTCAAATAATGGTTCAAAAATACATGTACTTCTACTGGACATTGTGTGTTTTCTTCCAAATAAGATTCTAAAGGATTTATCACCTAGAAAGGTGCTTGGGGAGCTCTACAAACTAGTATGATTATAATTTGTCTAGGCTATATTATTGAAATGCGTGAAATAATTATTTGGGTAAGATCAACACTTTATTTTTCTTCATCTAACACAACTACATCTATTTGAAAATGGGAATTACTTACTATGTTAACCTAGGAAAATTGTCAGTTATCAGGAGCAATATCCACTTGTGTAGCTTGTAGCCAATCAAGGTTTAGTTGGTGAAATGGGTATTAATTTATAGGGATAGTCATATAGGTGGCAAAAATGATATTTGTGGGTTTCATAGAAAGCACATGATGTGCCCCATAGTGGGCATAAAAAAATGTTGGTGAAAATTTTGGTACTTTGATAAACATGGTATTTTCAGTGGGGAGGTTACCTTTATTGAAAACAATAAAAATATAAATAAACATATTTATAATATTTATAATTTAAATGGATTATTAGATTTTAATTCTTTCAACCAAAAAATAAAATAAAATGAAGGGAGATGGAGGGTTATGCATGAATGAACAAACATAGATTTCATCCTATGCATGATAAGGAGTTCTATAAAATTGATATGCTTGTTTGAAGATGAAGATTGTGTGTGTGTGTGTGTGTGTGTGTGTGTGTGTGTGTGTGTGTGTGTGTGTGTGTGTGTGTGTGTACATACATACATACATACATGTGTGTGTGTGTGCGCGTGCGCGCGTGTGCGTGCGTGTGTGTGTGTATGTGTGAGTGTGTGTGTGAGTGTGTATGTGTGTGTGTATACATACATGTGTGTGTGTGTGTGTGTGTGTGTGTGTGTGTGTGTGTGTGTGTGTGTGTGTGTGTGTGTGTGTGTGTGTGTGTGTGTATAATTTATTTTTATTGGAACTTAGAATTTGGAACTTGGAATCAAAAACCACTTTTAATCCCTAGAACAACAACTGGTATGGGACACAATCGAGGGCCCCAGATCCCTAAGATAATTTCATTAATGACTATATTAACTCAATGAAATGATATAGCCCATAGACTTCAAACCACACCATCCATCAAGTATTACCAACAACTAAAATCACCTCCTCTACCATAATACTCACCCACACGCTCCATGAGAACTAGTACCAACCACCAATGATCAAATTCAACCCACTATAAGTACACTTAATACTCATGGACACAACCAACATCACATGCCTCAATAAGAATCAAATCTTGGTAGGCTTGGATACCCCCAAATGACCCAACCAACTCACCCCCACCTCATTGGTAGATAATAATACCAATATTTCTTAAATGAGAGATATGTATTAACACAAGAAAAACACACCTCCGAAAAGAAAATGCTAGACACAAAGTTATGGAATTTCCATTGTGTTCTGCATTAGAAGAAAAACCACAAAATTATTTATTCTTTCTTTTAATAAAAATTACAATGATCATCAAACAACCCCAGTACAATTCTCATTTATCCAATATAGAGAGATAGGAGGAAAAGGGTTGACCCTTGATACTCTTCTAAGACTTTTGGCATTCATTTTTTTTTGAAAAAATGATTTTGACCCTTCATATTCTATTGTGGGTAGATTCAGACTTATTTTTACATATTGTGATAGAACCTATCAAACCCATCAAGCACTTATGTAAATTTTTTAAAAAAAATTGTTGTACAATTTTGTAGACCCAATTGGGTCTATCGAGTCCATTGGGTACTTCGGGTGCCAATGACACCTAACAAAATTTGAACCAATCATGTCCATCAATAATTAATAATACCTACAACACCAAAAATGATTAAAATAAATCATAGACCATGGTAGGCTTATCAAGCCTCATCAACACCTCAAGTACTTTACCTTACCCTTTCAGTGTAAGCAGGCCTATCTGGCACTACAAGCACCTATGGAACCTTGAGAAATGAAACTATATCAAACACATCAAACTTAGTTGGAAATTTAGGAACTGATTAAAATTATTTATACCCCATTAGATTTATTGTCTTCCTTGATAACTTGCAACACTTATAAAATTATACATACCCCATCAGCTTTGTTGGTAGTATCAGGTACTTCAAACACCAAAAGTAGGTAGAGAACTACGGCTTCATCAGGCATATCAGCCCTTATTATCACCAATGTAACTTATATTCCATTAGGTCTATTACACCTTCATAACACTTTTAGAACCAAGACCCCATTGGGTCTATCGATCTTTGTTGGCACCTGGAGAACCAGACCAAAATGCATATTTTTCCTACCAAGAACCTCAATTATGAGACACAAAAACTCATTTTATGATAATTGGTTGTAATCAAAATTGATTGCATTGACTTGTCTACGTAATGGAGAATGAGTTGAGAAAAAAATGAGGACTTCAATTATTGACAATAAATTATTGCCTTATCTACCTTATAGATACTGTATAGTGTACATCCATACCTTGATTTGACCAATTGGTAGCCAGTTCACCTATCTAAATCACATGAGAATGAACACATGTTGTCATTTTAGATCATCACCCTGAAATATCTATGTATTCCCCTATTATAACTCCTGTTAGATGATGAAGGACATGGACTCTTTCCTAATCCAACCAACTGACAACTAGTTTGCCTATCCTAATCGTATGGTATTGAACACACATTATCAAGATAGATCATTGTCTTGAAAACTTCATTTATTCAATGCAATTTAAATTCTAATTATCAAAGACAAATTTCATTTGTGTTTAAAAACACAAACATGAACTGACCCATACTTATTTGTTCTATCCATTATTTAGGAAAAAAATTACTTGACAAATTTTGAGAACAACAGATAAAAGTAGTAGCATCACATTATTTGGTACCAGAAATAGCATTATTTTTAGAAACATCATTGTAAAGCACAATGTCAAATTAAATTAAACATGTAAATCCTATATCCATTGCCTTAATATATATTCATTCTTAAATGTAATCTTAGTAGGATAAAGAAGTGTATTAGTTAAAAAAATTAATTTATTCATGTTCTTGTGGAGGACTAGTAGAAGAGTGAGGAGTTTTGACTACTTATATTTTAAGCCTATTGTATGTTTCATCTTGTTCTATAAAATTGTACAAATATATATCACTATCATTCTAATATTTAACATCATCATGGTCATAATTACCATATTCATTTCTTTCACTTACAGAATAGGTTCTTCTTCTACATAATCATTGTTGCTAGGCACACAAGTATGATTATCTATATCAACTTTTGTCCATTCATTGGCATAAATTTAGGGTAAAATTTTATTAGATCATAAGGAATCCATTGGGTGAGATTAGTAGAGTTTTAGGGATACACAAACATAGAAAATCATAAAACCCTAAGATGAGAAGGAATATAAGCATGAGGCATAATCTTAGGATAAGGGTGAACATAGAACCAAACACTCCAAGAAAACCTTGATGAATTTTGGGAAAAATACTTTTTTATAAGTATTAGTAGATAAACAAAACCATAATTAATTTCAAAAATAGATACATGCTTCGTTCAGTAACTAAAATTTTCTAAAAAGAGAAAAACACTAATTATGAACCATATGTATCAAAATTGAAGGAACCAAAAAATATTTTTGATTCAATCAATACATCTAGTAAAAACCTTTGATAATTTCAAAAATAGATTTATTTTGAAGGATTCGACCCAAAGAAGTATGAAGCCAAGTCATAACCATAATACAAGGAACCCTAATAGGAGAATGAGTATGAAACCCTAGGGATAAAAAGAAAAAATTTAGATTTTAATGTACGTAATGCTGAGGGAAACCAAAAACTAGATTTAAAACCCTGACACAAAATTTTTAAACACTAAGGAGGTGGAATGAAACCCTAAATAAACCTAGGGTTTGTTGTGTTAAGAGGAATAATAGAGAAATATAAGGTTTTAAGGATTGAAACCCTAAGAGGAAAAGATCACATATGAGGGAAAATCATAAGTTAGATTTCAAAAATTATGTATAAATATAATAATCTAAAACCCTAAGACATAAGAATGAATACCCAAATAAACCTAAGATTTTATAGTGTTCAATAAATAAGTTTACCATTATGTTTTATTAGGTATTTTGGATACAATTATAAAACCAAGGTAAAACTTGAGAGTAATTTATATTTGGTAATCTATGTGTAAATTAATCAAATATGCATGTAACAACATAGTATTACTTATGTATTGTAATTACTATTTATGGAAATTACCTAGAAGATAAGGTACTTAGCTTGTTTAGGTTTTTTTTTGGTCTGTGATAGTGTATAGTTATAAAATAGGATCTGCAAGGGCTCAATGTTGACTCAAATTAGGAAATAGAGTGTGAAACTCAACATGACATGTCTAGTACTACTTGGACATCTGTGGTAATGATACTCCTCTGTGCTCTACCAATTTTTTCTAGGAGACACTTGTGTTAATCTTTGATATTTTAGATCACTACACCTAGGTTTTCAAGTGGCTTATATATATATATATATATATATATATATATATATATATATATATATATATATATATATATATATATATATATATATATATATATATATATATATATACCTTAAAACTTGTGTGAATGACTATTTTTATTTTCTTTACCTTAAATCCCTAGCTCACACACTTGAGATTGGAACGTGACCTCAAAAATGAGTTAGGTGTGTTGGGTTGATCTGACCTCAACCACCCCCCATTAAGTGGCTAATCACTACCTAGGTTTTGATAGTATAAAGATGGTTCAAACTAAACTTAGTTATCCACCTATATTTGTGTTTTGTAATTAATGTAATATTACCATGTTATAAAATATTATGTATGGCTTTTGACACTTGAAAGCCTATGATATTGACCATAAAATGGTATTAAAACTTGAATCGAAGTCTAATCCTTTAAGGAGTTTCAAATTTGAAAGCTTTAGGGAAGTTCCTCTAAAATTTTAGATGTATTCATCAATGTGGTAGTGTTTTTTCAAGTGAGTGCTTGATAAGAATATGCATATGATTGATGTGATTATATCACTGACTCTTTTAGTAACTACTCTCTGAACCAACATGAAAAATGTACATGTCAACTCATAGGAAGGATTTGAATCTAATAAAATAACCTTTAAAGGGAATGCATATGAGTTTGTCCAAGGTAGATAGGGTGTGCCCCTGATGTTTTTCATTTTATCACTTTATTGATAGTTTCTCTTGCAGGGGCTTGTCGACACATCAATCTTCTTAAGTGCACATCCTAAGAAGTGCATTGATAATGAGGTGAAGATCAACTCATGGTAAATTTTTATAGATGTTTACATACTATTTTGTTGCACCTTCATTAATATCAATCTAGCCTCCTAAGTGTCTCTATCCATCTTATCCCTCTTCCATATATATATATATATATATATATATATATATTTTATAAATATTATATCAAATATATTATTATTATTATTATTATTATTATTATTATTATTATTATTACATGATATAAAAATATTATAGTAACATGTAATATATGAATATTAAATTATAATACTATATATTATTAAATTTAATTAATTTCATATATATATATATAATGATATAATAATAATTTGTCTATAAATTGTATATAACATTATATTGTATTATTATATATAAATTATTTTATGTATATATATATATATATATATATATATATATATATATATATATATATATATATATATATATATATATTGATATAATATTATATATATATATATGAAATTAATTAAATTTAATAATATCTAGTATTATAATTTAATATTCATATATTACATATTACTATATTAATATAGTTTTATATCATGTAATGATGATGATGATGATGATGATATAATATTTATAAAATATAGTAAATATTATATTATATTATATTATGATTATATATATATATATATATATATATATATATTATTATTACTACATGATATAAATATATATTATTACAGTAATATGTAATATATGAATACTAAATTATAATACTATATATTATTAAATTTAATTAATTTCTTATATATATATATAATATAAATATATATTATGATATAATAATAATTTATATATAATAATAAAATATAATATTATATACAATTTATAGATATATACAAACATAATATAAAATTAATAATAATATAAAATAATATTATTAAATACATATATATATATATATATATATATATATATATATATATATAATAGATCGATATAAGGGTTTTACAGGTCCTTCGCCCATATAGTCAAGCTTACCAAAGATGCATAGTAAACATGAACATGCAACCATAAGATTAAACAAGTCCAAGGCAAGACAGGTTGCCAAAAAACCTCACTGAGTAGGCAAAGCCAAAATACACTAAACAAAAGCAGGATATTATAGAGATTAAAAAAACATAGGATTAACCCAAAAGGAACCAAATAGCCATATGGCTAAACCTAGATAAACCAAAAAATAATCAAGTCCTAGAGGGGGAGTCAGATTCCATCTCCACCAAAGAACTACATGGCCCAACTACCATGTCAACCTTGTTAGACTGAAAGCCAAATTCCTCATTCAACTCCACATCCAATTCCGCCACTAGCATCTTTATTTCTTACACTATTGGGTTCAAGGATGAAGCCCCATCACCACATATTTGACCTATGATATGCACAATTTTGCCACCAACTGACCCACCTCAAATAACCACATTCACATGCTCCTACATAATATGAGAGGAGGCTAAAAAATGGGAGGCTGGGATGTCCTTAACCAAAATAAGAATGAAAACTACCACCCTAAATGCCACCCTGAGAAAAACATTAGCTTCCACCATTATGAGGGGAGAATGCCTTACATGCACAAGTGCCTCTAATTTTAGAATAGGCTTGCTAGCATCCACCAAAAGGGGAGCAAAACATAATTGTCCCACCAATGCCAAATTATCATTCCAGGTTGTTAAATCTTGTTCCAAGAGTTGTAAAGAGTGATGAACCCAAGTGAAGGTCTTATTAAATACCCAAGAGATCAAAGGCCCAAGTCAATCAAGGGGGAGGAGCTAATAGGCCAAGAATTGGCTACATTTTCTACTATCATTTCCTCTAATTGTTGGATGCCTTGATTAACCAAAAAACATGATGTCGAGTATGCTTCTCGATAATAATGTTAAGCCTTCCAATAAGAGAAGGAGTCCCAATCAGGGCAAACCCGCTCGAGGATGTTCTTGATAACCCAAGCCTTAGCAAATTTCTGATGGAGGGCATGGATCGTGATCATTGAGTCACCTTCAATGATCAACCTATCCAGTCCACAGTGATCATCCATCTCAAATCCCAAGACCAAGGCCTAAGCCTCAACTTCCTTGTTCATGTCATCTACAAATTTGAGAGAAGCTACATGGATGAGTGAACCACAAAAAATCTTTGATGACACATCCATCATCAAAGGCCCTAGGGTTACCGTGAGAGGCCCCATTGAAGTTCAATTTGAACCAACTTAGGGGAGGGGGAATCCAATCCACATTGTTTTTCCTATTCTGACTTGCTTTCAAAACCAATGTCCCATTAACAAGGATATATAATAATATTATTAATATGATATAACATGTTAATTTTATTGATATATTATATATTATATTATATTATATTATATTATATTATAATAATATTACAATTATTATAACTTAATAAAAATTTAAAAAATGAAATGAAGCAATGACTGAGGAAGGCATTTTATTGATATATTATATTATATTATATTATATTATATTATATTATATTATATTATATTATATTATATTATAATAATATTATAATTATTATAACTTAATAAAAATTTAAAAAATGAAATGAAGAAATGACTGAGGAAGGCATTTCATGATTAAAATGTAGGTTACAATATAGGGTAAAGTTGGAAGAAATATGGGCACATTAATAAAGGATGATAACACGTAGCACAAGGTGAACAAGTGGTAGCAACAGGGGTTAGTAACTAATGGTTATGTGTTGATGGCAATAAGTATAAATCTTCTTATTTAGCCATCTCTTAGCTTGTTATGTGAATATTTTTTTTCATGTACACAAGTCTCCTATGTGTGCAATGATGGACATGCTTCCTTAAATTTCACACTTTCTTGGTAATTTAATTTAATCTGCTTAAACTTGTATTTTATGTGACCTTTAACTGAGTTTTTTCAATGTTTTGAAGAATTAAAAACTTGAGATTGATGGCTTCCACAGTCCATCATTATATACATATAGATGTCTAGACAAAGTGATGAATATTTATTTTTATTGAATGAGATATATAGGTTATGGTCTGCCACTATAATGGAGGATGAACTTCACAAAACATGGGAAATCATGTGAAATACATGACCATCTCTCACTCACATTGGTGTTAACCACATTACAAGGCACCTTATCCACATTGCAAGACACCTCACTCACCGATCACATCCATCATTTTGCAACTTACTTGACTTGCAACCAATTGACATTTTATCACCTTCTAACTTTTATTTTGTTTGGAAATTTTTTGCTCTTGATAACTTTTCTAATATCACCCACTTTTGAGATACACAATAGTTTTCATTGAGATCCATATATCAGAGGTGACATATTTGTTAGACATGGAAGGTAGTGACCCAACATAAATTGGATTGGGATTCAATAGACATTAAATTTTGCAAAGTGGTTATTGATGAGAAAATGTAGGAGGAGATCTCAAATCCTTCACCTTCAATGATATATTATTCTTGATTTTGAAGGTTTTTTTTTAATTTGAGAGACGTAGATGATGAAAAAAAAAATCCAACGAGTAATGAAGAACAAGTGTTGTTTTCTTTTCAAGGACAACGTGGTTGACATTGATTATATGAAACAAATCTTCACTTAATGCTTGGATTTGAAAGGGATGAATTGTGAACTCTCCTTTAGGTAAATGTTAATTTTGGATAGGTCACCCCTGATAAAAAAAGCCTTACAAAAACCTTGTAAGTAAAAAAATCAATTTCATAACCATATGTAATCAAAAAAGTGCATTAAATACTTTGACTTGGACAAAGACTGCAGCCATCACATTTCCCATCTATAGGCCCAACATTCAATCCAACATCAATACATGTAATGGAGAATAAATGCATGTACATGTGTCAACGCATCTTGCTTGGAAAGGTTTTTTTTAGAATAAAATTGGTGTTATTTAAGGCATGATGCAACATGTTTGAATGTGAATGTCTGGCATTAAAAGGTTTCATGCCTAATTTGATCTCAATGGCCCATATTGTATATAAAAAAATAAATTTAAGATTGTTTAAACATGATTTACTAGTTGGTCAATGTTTAGACGAAAAACACCTAGGGCTCTGTTCATGAAAACACCTCCGACATAGACAAGTGATGGTGAGGGCTGGCAAAATCTTTTTCTTACAGCCTATTAACTTCAACTTAACTTAGTAGTCTCATTTTATATATATATATATATATATATATATATATATATATATATATATATATATTCTAATTTTATTTTTAAAAATGTATATTTATGATGTGTTCTCTTATGACCAACCTTTTTTTAATGATAATCTTATAATTTTAATATATTAATATTAATATTAATAATATAAATTCTATTTCATTTAAAAATAATAAAAAGAAGAAAGCAAAAATGAATCATAAAAATATTCAGTAGATCTTCAGGTCGAATCTTCTACATTGGCAAAGCACTGGTTAAAACGAACGGTTAGACTTCTTTTCATCAAAATGTGAAATTGCTTCGCATCTAAGCTAAATTTAAATTATTTGGCTTGGTCAGACTTAGCATCTTCTTTGTTTGGCATAAATAAAATGAAGTATTGCAAAGTTTCAATTAACTGAATTTGTTTAATTTAGTTGGCATTTGTAGAGATTTAATTAGGGGAATTACTTAGTTAGCATGGGTTAGGAAGGGGTAAAATGGAGAAGAGTGATTTGTAGATTTAAACATACGTGGGTCATTATTTTAATCATTATTTATGGAGGTTATTTCGAAATGATTTAAATGTATATGGGTTGATTATCTCAAATTATTTACGTCATTGAACTAATTATTCAATTATTTCAATTAAATGTACACTTAAAATCAATAAATAATTAAAAATAAAATATATAAGCCATAGGAAAGTTATTAATTCATTAGTGCCTTTCAAATTTTCCAATACTTTAGAGTCAAAAATAAGTATTATAAAAAAACATTATAAAAAATCAAAACATAGAAAAAAATGCATAAACATATTAAGAGATGGATGGTGTAAAAGATAAAAAATATAGCTGTAAATACATATTGCTATCTAGTGATTTTGGTTGAGGCCAAATTTGAACCAAGTCTTTTTTCAATTTTAGGGATGTAGGAGAATCATTGCCACATCTACATGGAATATTATAAATCCCAGATTCTATCTTCCAAGTATCTCCCTTTGATTTGTTATGATAGAGTGGTTGAGCCCCCCTTAACACCCCATAATGGGGCCTCTCATTATCCTTTCTTCTGCCTTGGGGACAATCTAGTGTTATTTTCTAAAGAATCTACTGAGTTGGAAATATTTGATTCTACACTTGAGAATTTGGAGCACTCCTTGGGTCACAAAGGTTTGTTCAAAAAGTCTTTGGGGCCCATCCTTCTACGAATGAGCTTTCTCAATGGGTTAAAACTGCTTGAAATTTGGTTACGGCTCCCTCCTCTCTCCTTAATTTAGGGTTTTTTCAAGTATATTTCAATTCTTTCGAGCATAGGTATTTCATTTGGTCCTCTGGACCATGGTTATATGGTAAGTTTGGTATCTTTCTATGCCCCTGGATGACCTTTTTCAAACCAACTTTGGTGTAGATTTCAAGATTTGGTGTAGATTACAAGCTTTGGTGTAGATTACAATGGATCCCACATATATCAGATTGTACCATATCCCTCATATCTTGAAAAATAAATAACACATTGAGATTTTCATCAACAAAGTGGATTCTTTCATGATAATTTACAAAAATTCAATAGATGATAAATTTGTTAAAGTTTGCACACTTTTAGACCTATCCAAGGCTCTCTTTCACTTGATGCTCTTTCTTTCCTCCCAAGGCAAATGGATTCAATTCCTTAGCTATGAGGGTCTCCCCTTATGATGTTTTTAGTGTAATCACTTGGGTCATAGAGAGATGACGTGCTTGTCTGTGACTCATTCTTTCTCTTCTTCCTCTCATCAAGCTTGGAGGAAGAATGAAGGACCTCTTTCTCAAGACTTCAGGGGGTGAAATCATGAGGTTTGCTACTAGGATTCAACTTCTTCTATTATGCCCCCTTTGATCATGGAGCCTCCCCCTACATGTAATGCTCCCCCTTTTTCATCTACCTCTTACCTTTCACTGCCTCCATCCCCTAATCATGTTGTGACCCCTCTATTACAACTTGACAAAATCAAAGTTGATGTTCGCACTACTGTGAAGAAGAAAGGCAGATGATTTGAGGTGGAAATATTGAGAATGGAGT
Organism: Torreya grandis; assembly: GCA_037957365.1. Classification (NCBI taxonomy): domain Eukaryota; kingdom Viridiplantae; phylum Streptophyta; class Pinopsida; order Cupressales; family Taxaceae; genus Torreya; species Torreya grandis. The sequence goes on from JARHVA010002339.1 coordinate 292,755, forward strand.
GGAGGATTTGGTGAAAAATGGTTCTCAGTGGATGATAAAATAACTCCTCACTAGGTGAGATATAAAATAGGACAATGTTTGTGGATGAGGATCAAGGCATTCCTGTTTGGCCTTTTCCCAACTCGGTTTTCTATCTATTTTACTATGGTTTGTAGAAGACCTATGGAATAAAATTTATTTTAGGTATTTTTGTTGTGTTTTTGTTGAATGTTATGTATTTTATCATTCTTCTTTCTGTCTCAGTTGAGGTGTGTTCCCCTTAGTGAAGTGTCTTTCTTGTCTTGGTCCCTATTTGTGCTCCTTTTCTCATCAATATTTTTACCTATTATGAAATTGGACTCTTAATTTTACCCAGTACTGGTTCATAACTCTAGTAAAAAATATTTTATCCTATTAAAAATATACATATTTCCATAAAAATGAAAGTTGATGTCCAAAGTAATCGAGCTTAACTAAAAAGTATCTCAAAAAAGTTATTCACTTTGAATAAAATTTACAAAATTAATGAAAATTTTCGATAAAATCAAACTTATTTTCAATGATGTACAATTTTACATAATTTTATATGACCTAAAACTAAAATTATACCCCTAATCTACTTGGTCTAGGAGAAAGTTGTTGGAAACCATACTACTCTAGGAGTTTTGAAATTGTTGAAGGCAATAGTAAAATAACAAATTTTAAGCCAATCAAAGTTTATGAATGCTATTTTTTTAAATATGAAAATGTAAAAATGAGTAATATTAAACTAATTTATGTTATAAACTTGCATATTAAAGTTGTTGAATATTTATTTTTAGAAATTTATTTCTATTAATTGCATCACCTAATGACATCATTTCTTGGAAAGGCATCCCTAGGCCATAAATGCATAAAATATCTAAATCATGTTCTCCCATGCCTCATTAATGCCCCTTCTTACAAAATAATTATGAAGGCATTTATTGATTTTAACCTCCAAAATTGAATGAATTATAAGCCACACATCTCTATCTTGAGATGGACAACTAAGGTTCATTCTGGTCATTTTACAAAATCTATAAATAGAGAGACCATGAACATCATTTTAAAGCTTGATTTATGTAATTTTATAATGATAAATTATCCCCATAACCCTTTATGTTGATCATTGTGTTTCATTAACATGCTTCATTTGATATGCTAGATTAGATATTTCAATTACTTTGAGCCTAGGTTATGCAAAGAGTTCTTAAGGCAATAGAGGAGTTTGGCCACCATTATTGACAAATACAAGAGCTCTTGATCAAGAGGAGAACATGTTTTTGAACCACTTTTGAGTAATGGAGTCACTTGGGAAGGTAATGGTTTACTTGTTTCATTTATATCTTATTGTTGTTATCAAACCCCACATGAATAGATGGTTTAAATTATTTATCTCTTTATGCATTTTTCTTTGGTTTTCTTGGACTAATGCTTGACTAATCATTTTATGTAATCCACTCTATATTTTGACATGCTTGGTGGGACCAAACCCCATGAATTTAATAAAAAATCACCTAAAAATTACTTACTAACCATTTCCTTTCAAGATCTTGGAGTGTGGAAGCAAATAAGGTGAAAATTTTAGCAAAATCCATTTTTTTGTAAGTCACAATTTTATTCTCATGACTATGTAACCTAACTCGACTGTGTAACCCAACCTAACCCAACTTGGCTATGTAACCTAACCCAACCCGACTCAGCTATGTAACCCAACACAACCTGACTCAACTGTGTAACCTAAACTAACTTTACTCGACTATATAACCCAACCTAACCCAACTCAGCTATGTAAACTAACCCAATCTGACTCAACTATGTAAGCTAACCCAACTTGACTCGACTATGTAACTTGACCAAAAAATAAGACTTAGCCTAAACTGTGTTGAAGGGTCTGGATTGATAAATTAGTAAATAATATGTGGTAAATAAGCTACTAATTTGTGAAATTTATTGATAATTAGATATTTTCTAAAAATATTAATAAGAGGGAGAAAATAAGACTTAGCCTAAACTGTGTTGATCTAACTGAGATAAGATCTGATATTCATTATGAAGGCCTAGGACATTCTCACAAATAAGATTCTAACTTTCTTTTTTTGAATGGATATGAGCACCAAGAGTGGATAGGAGTGGCATCAGTGTTGTAGTCCTTAACTAATGCTATTATCCTGAGGATATGAGCTTTCTAAGTTTTATTCAACAAGTCTATGTGACCTTGTCTCTGAAGTTTTATTAGTTGAAAGTCTATAGAGCTCCCTGTAGAGTAGATTTTCTCTTCAAACTCTATTTTCCATTACACTTTGACTAATATTGAACAAGAGGGGGGGTTAGTATGTGTAAGATTCAATGGACATTGATCCACACCCCTTGTGTGGGCACACTACCTACATACCAATACTCTGAAGAGGGATCAAGCCATATGTAGTTCTCCTTTTGAGAGTGCTTGATGCAATTGTGATATGAGAATGCAAAGAAATGCTAAATTGGGTGTGCTTGAGATGACTAGGGACTAGTGTAAGGATTTCAATAAGCTAGAAATAGTATTAGATGGCTTTATTCAGAGCATATAGAAATGTGATTGAGTAGTCTTTCTTGTATTCTTACTTGCTTTGTGATATTTACCAACCCTTTCCAAATGATCTTTGAATGGGATTTTATAGGGATCTATTGGTCATGAATAAGGATGGGAAACTAGAAGGAATTGATTTTTGGGGCTAGAAATGAGCTTAGACAATAGTTTCGAAAGCAGACAAGAGTAGCACCAGTGTTATAGTCCTATTGTGGCACTATTGTCTTGGGTAAATAGAACCCGGGAGGAATGATTGGTCATGAAAAGAGGGTCTTGGCTTAGCTAGGATCAAATATGAAAGGCTATGGATAATTGGGAATCAATTAAAATAATCATATGAGGGATATGAGAGCAAGTAAGAGGGATTTATGGATTAGGAGTCATAAGCCACACTCACGTTACCAATTTTGTAGTTTTACATGACTACATTTTCCCTCCTTTATTCTAATGATGTAGAAAAGTGAAATACTAGGATAAAGCAAAAATAGAAAGCATACCTAAACTTACCTACAAGGGTGAAGCTCATGAAGTTGTGTGATACTGGGTGTGCATAGAGAGCATGTTGTGAAGTGTAAATCTTCAAGTGAAAACAAAGAGTAGATCAGTTCTTAATACATACACTATATCTAAATTAAGAATGTATAAAGTTGGATAAGAGAGAGGAAGAGAAAGGAATGAATACACCTCATGGGGTACATGGACTAATACAAAACTTGTTGTGATGATAAGTAATGCTGGATGATGTTTTACCAAGAGTAATATCATGAATGGAGCTGAGTGCTCAATTCCCCAAAAGGTGGCTTAAAAATGCAAAGGCTGGCTCTTTGGATCCATTGTCAACCATTAAATAAATCTAGATGCTCATGTATGTGTTGATTGATGTTTGGATTGTGTGTCCAATCCCTCTGAATAGGTGGCTCAAGAATACAAAGGCTAACAAGACTTGTGGCTTCATCATTGTTGTGTGAAGTGAAGCTATGAATTGATATTTGTATGAAATATATGTCATATGAGATGGATATTAAAGCCCATGAATGTACTATGATCTAACAATGTTGGAAAGGATAGCCAAATGTATGCTAAAAACTAGGCCACTTTGAAAGAGGAAGATTAGGCTTATATGAAAGCCACTCCAAAATTGAGAATCTATCTTATGTGGAAGCCACTCAAGAACTCGATAACTTGCGAGTGTAGAGGGTAGATTATACGAAAGATACTTTGAAATGATGTCAACCACATATAGATGGAATAAGGCAAACAACTGCTAAGAATGTTTGGACAATGTTGAACTATGAAATAAAATAAATATATGTGCCATGCACATTGCCTCCAATCACTGATGTTTGGAACATAGATTTTGATCTGGAATTTATACTATCATATCTAAAATAAGAAGTGAGATCCATCATGCCACACATAATGCCCCTATATCTAGATTATTTGAGCAAAATGTGTATTAAAATAGCTGATTCTAAATTGGTCTAGCTATGCAAATCTATACCTGAACTTACTTTTCTACTTCTATAAATTCTAGTTTTTTTACTGTTTGGATAGGAGTGCTAGAAATGGACAGTAGTAGCATCGACATTGTAGTCCAGTCTTATCATTATTATCCTTGGCTAAATTTGATTATTTTTATGGATTCTTCACTATCTATCTAGTCTATTCTGAATGCTTTGATGTTTGGTTGTTGTTATGAGTGTTTTGAAACTGGATTTTTTAGTTAGTAGGATTTTTGATCTTTATGACAAAACCACTATTTGTTTCCCCCTCTTCTGAGGGTAGGAATGGAGACCCTACAATGACTACCCTCAGAAGAAAGAGCCTTGCAAGTGTGTTATGCTGTAAAATATATAATATAGCAATGATAATTGACAAGATATCTCAAGATATAATATGGTTTGTATTGAGAGATTGTTAGATCAATAGGGGTATGCTTAGATATGTATAATAATGTAATAGCATGTGCAATGTAATGAACATGTTAGTTGTTAGTTATCATGGAGGGATGGAACATGATGTCCATCATGGCATCGAAGAAGCAAGATAATGCATGATTTGGATCATGGCATTGCAAACAATCAAAAGTAATCAAGAGAAAAGCACACAAGGCAGGAAGTAAGAAGCATACAAGACTGGCTAAGGGGCCAAGCCAATAAGGGACATGGGCACATGTCACTCAAACTGGAAAGTAATCATACAAATTATGTTCAAATGCCACATACACAAACAATTGAAACAAATAAGTTGGCATGAAAGCCATAATCACATAAAAGAGTATAGGAAAGGGACATGGGAAAATGTCCAAAGGCACACACATGAATATAAGCAAAGGACATTGGAAAATGTCCTAAGGCACATACTGGAAATAAGCAAGAATTGGGAATGCAATCACATCAAGATACTCTAAACAAGAAGATAAATCATGTAAATATTGGAAAATACAAGCACATCTAACTAATCGAGTCAAAATTGAAAGTATGCAAGACATATTAGTAAAATACTAGGTATATTTGAATAAATACACAAGTGTTAAATACTAGTGAGTGTTGATAGAGTAATCTATGTAAGATCATAAATAATGTACATCAACATGATAACTAGAGTGTGTGGTGTAGAAATTACATAACCTGGATGGTGTATTCATGTAGAAGATGCCCACAGGGGCAAGATATATCAATGTGCATCTCATATGCAAGAGAAGGATGCCACCTCAATGGGTAGAGTGAAGCAATCAAGGGTTTGGAAGTCACTGTACACACTCAAAGAATATCAAGTGAAGCATGGTAATGTAGATAAATCGACAAACAATAACATAGAATAACAAATGTAAGTCTAGCATAATAGTAGAAATGTAAAGCATGGAGGATGCATACAATCAAGATGTTTTTGTGCTTGTGACATATTTGAATTTTTTTGGTTATTGTATTGTTTTATTTTATTTTATTTTTTACTTTATTTTGAAATGTTATATTGTTTTTGTATTGAGAATATTTGAACTATGTATAATCAATCATAGGGAAATTATGTAAAATCAAGTAAAGGAAAAAAAGTACAAAGTGATGTGTGGAATGCCATACAATACATATAATTTGTGTAGATACATAATATTCATTAGATTTTTGAGTTTCTTTCCTTCAAGTGAATCTAAACGATACACTTTAGGGCTAAGATTTTTAGTAATGATGTATGGACCTAGCCAATTTGGTTTGAATTTGCCTTTGATTTCTTCTTTGGCATTGACATTACGAAGATTTTCTTTGAGAATGAGATCATTAGCTTTGAATTCTCTAGGTTGAACTCATTTGTTGTAGGATCATTGTATACGTTGCTAGTAGATTTAGAGATGTTCTTTTACTTGATTGTATGTATGGTCTAACTACTCAAACTGGTGTAGATGCTTTTCACAATACTAGTCATTAGTGATAATGCCTTTAAGGGAAACATGAAGAGATGGGATTTATAATTCCAATGGTAAAACTACTTATGTGCCATATACGAGTGAGTAAGGAGTAGCTCATGTGGGTGTACAAACACTTGTACGATAGGCCCATAATGTAAATAATAGTTGATTGTGCCAATCATCTCCAAATGTGGTCATTTTTTTACTCAAAATGTTGTTTATGGTTTTATTGGTGGCTTCTTCTTGACCATTCCCTTATGGGTAGTATGGAGTGGAGAATGTGTGCTTAATCTTATATTTTGTGAAAAATTTCTTGACAGTTTTATTCTTGAATTATGTTCCATTATTAGAAATGATAGCTACAGGTAGGCCTAAGCATGAAATGATGTGAGTCATGCGGAAACTAAAAATGTCCTCCCCCATAGTAGATTGAAGTGGAATGGCTTCCACCCATTTTATAAATTATTATGTAGCTGTGATGATGAACTTGTGCCCATCAACAGATTCAAGGTTAATCTTATAATAAGATCAAATCCCCATAACATTAATGGCCATGGAGAGATAATAGGTTGCAATTGTTGTGAAGGTGCATGTTGTAATTTACTGTGTCATTGACATTTATCATATAACTTTGAATATTCTGAACATTCTTCTTCTATGGTGGGCCAGTGGTAGCCTTGTCAAAAAAATTTGTGTGACATGGCCTTTCCACTAAAAGGACCACCACACTCGCTATCGTGCATATGTGTAAGAGCAATTTTGACTTCTACTTAAGTCAAGCATCTAAGCAATTATCTATCAAAGGATCATTTTAAAAAGTCCCTACTAATTATTACATAATAAAGTGCTTGTTTGTGTAAATTACATTTGTCATTTCATGAAAAAGATTCTGGTGTAATAGATTTGTTTAGAAAGTTATAGATGTCAAAGAACCATTTTGGAATTATATAATTACATGTAGTGGCTAGGATTGATAGTGTTATCAAATCTGCATTGGATATTGATGGTGATTATAATTGCTTAATTGTGAAAATAACTTGATCATCATTGATATCGATAGGGATCAAAGAGGTGGCACTTGCCATTGCATGTACGTATTGGTTGTCTTTTCTTGGTATACTTTCTATAAAAAAGTAATCAAATTGTGATGATAAACATTGTACCATGTTACCATATGGGATAATATGTTCCTTTTTTGTTTGATAGACATCATTGACTTGGTTGACCACTAGTTGATAATCATCAAAGACTTGAATGGATTTGATTTGGAAGGATTGGGCAGAAAATAGACCTAAGATAAGTGCTTCATATTCTAAGGTGTTGTTGGTGTAGGAGAAACTTAATCAATATGCCATAGGAACTGTGTGATCAGAAGGATCGATAAAGACAATATCTGCCCCTACACCAAATACAAAACAAGAGCCATCAGAGAACATGGTCCAGGTATTTGAATGAGTAGAATAAGTAGTAAAATCATCTCTGAATGTGTCACTAAGAGGGTTGGTATTCAAGAGTGGTGTTGCTGCCAAATGGTCTACAATGATTTGGCCCTTTATTGATTTATGTAGGACTATTTTTAAGTCAAATTCTATTAATAACATAATCCATTTTGTGATTCGACCTGAAAGATGTGGTTTTGCCATTAGAAACTTCATAGGGTCTACATTTTTAATTACTTGAGTCTCATTATTGATAATATAATGTCAGAGATTTTGCATGGTAAAAACCAATGCTAGACATAGTTTTTAGATTGTGGAATAATCTTTTTCATAATCAACTAGTGTGCGACTAATGTAATAAATTATTCTCTTCGTATGTTGATCATTGTGTTATGCTAAGAGTGCTCCTAGTATGTGATATTTGCTGAGATATATAGGAGGAAAGGCTTATCAAGGATAAGTGGTAATAAACTAGGTGGATTAAGAAGATATTGCTTGATTGCATTGAAGCTTTCTTAACAAGATTGGTCCTAGACAAACTTGGTATCTTTCTTTAATAAATGAGTGAAACATTGAGCTTTATTAGCAAGTTGAACAATAAAATGGTGGATTACTTGGATCTTTCCTTGTAGGGATCAGAGTTATTTTAAGTTCATGGGTGGTAACATATCGATAATGGCTTTGAATTTCTTAAGGTTAACCTCTATACTACACTGAGAAATAATGAAACGTAGGATTTTACCTGATGTGACTCTGAATACATATTTTTTTGGTTTTAGTCAGACATTATATTTCCTGAGTCATTGAAAAATATTTTATAAATCAATAACATGATGTTGTCATTGTTTAGATTTAGCTAGTATATCGTTGAGATAAGCCTTGATAGTATGGTGAATCAAATCATGAAATATGTGTGTCATGGTATGTTGATATGTGGCTTTGACATTTTTTAATCTGAAGGGCTTGATAATATAACAAAATGTAAACCAGGGTATTGTAAAAGATGTTTTCTCTTGATCTTCTTCAATGATCTTAATTTGGTTGTATCCAACAAAACCATCCATAAATGATAACATGTCATACCCAACTATGGAATCAATGATTATGTTGATATTAAGCAGGGGGAAATTATCTTTTGGGCATGCTTTATTTAAATCTTGAGAATCAAAACAACATCAAATTTGTATGTTAGGTTTTATTATGGGGACTATTTTGGAGATCTATTTGGGATGTGTTACTGGTCGAATAAAGTCAAAATCTAAGAGGTGTTGGATCTTGTCTTTGACTAAGAGAGCCACCTTAGGACACATTTTGTGAATTTTTTACCTAACTAGTTGAACATCTAGGTATAAGGGTATCTGATAGACTACTATAGATGTATCAATTCTTGACATATCTAAGTAAGACCAAGCAAAGAATTCTAGGAAATTTGTTAATGTTTAATTAATAAATATATCTTCTTCCTTTTGTAGGGTAGTGGATAGAAAGACCATGCAGGGGTCCTGGTCAGTTCCAAAATTGAAATTATTTGTTTCTTCATTAAGTAACGTGAAATGATCAAGTGTGTAGGGATTAGTATGAATAGTATCATCTGAATCAACTGGCATGTCTTGTGGAGAATCTAGACTTTATAAAAAATATGCATGGGCATTTGCGTGATGAGGAAATCTATTTTTATGATAGTAGGATGGGAGATCCTCATATGCACCAAGAAATTGTAGGAGGGATTCATCGTTAGAAAATTCATCTAATGTGAACATGTCTGGTGAAACTATGTCATCAATGAGATCAGGATAGATCAATGATAGGGTTGAAGTATGATTAACGGTGTGATCTACCGATGTAGCAAGTGGACAAAACTTTATATGTTTTGATGTAGTGGAAGAAGGATTATTATGAAGATGGGTAGACTGATATCTAAGCCCTTGCATTCCATGTTGTGTTGATGCCTCGACAAGATTAATGATTCCTTGTTCATGCTTTCCAAGACCTTTTCCATGATATCCCATCTTATTAATATATTTAAGTACAAATGGAGAGAAAAACTAGTGATTTACTATTGGTGTTATTATGGAACTTGGTGTTTGTTGATGTGTTGTATGGTCTGAAGGTATATTATGAAAAATAGGTTGTGTAGGTAAATGCCCAAGATTAAAATGTAGAATATAATTCTCTGGATTTTCAGCAACCTGGTAGTATTTAAAAGGTTCATTATCGATTGGACATGTGTAGATGTAGCCTTTGTGACTAAATTTTAGACAAGCATGGAGTGTAGAAGGGACTACATGCATATCATAAATCCAAGGCCAACCAAATAATAAATTATAGTTAAGGTCATTTAGCATGCCTTGGTAAGTATTTGATAGTGTCTTAGGCCCTATGAGTGTTATTTGACCCATGAATTTTTGTGGGATGTTGTCAAAACCTCTAATGTTCATGTCAGAATGGTCTAGGTCATGAGGTTGTATATGAAGACGTTTAAGAAAAGAAATGTTTCAAATGTTGAGTCCTAAACTGTAACACTCTTTTTAACCCCACATCATTAATTATTAATTGAACATATAGAGGTAGTTGTTGTTCAATGATGTATTGCAGGGGTAAATCCTCTTTCTCAAAATAAATATGCTCTTCAGTCCATTGCATTATGTTGAGGATAAATGCAATAGTAGTTGGTTCAGCTGAAACGAGGATTCTAGTATTGTGAAGGGCTATATACAACACATCTTTTTAGACATCTGATCATTGAAAGAGGTCAAGAATAAAAATTGTATCTGAAGGAGTGCTATCCTGAGTGATAAAGCTATAGCCATGGGTGTAATCAATCTACCTATCTTCATAAACTTGGGTGATAGCATGGACCACATGATTTGATATAGACATAGAACTAGTAGTAGGTGTGGGATGAGAGCTAGATTTACCAAGTTTAAAGGGAAGAGGGATAGATACAAATGCTAGTGTTATATACATTTAGGCAGAAAGCATGAATGTGGATTGAAATGCATGAATTTTGAGTGATGATTTGTGAAATAATATGTTTATAAAGAGCATTCCATAGGAGAAATATCAAGCAAAAAATAGAGAGTATGAAATTGTGCATGAAGGCATATAAAATTTTGACACATAATATAACATTTATAATGTGTTTGACATGATAAACTTGAAAAAAATTCCACATGAGAAATAAAAAACAAAGGATAGAGAACATGAATTTTTTTCATAAAGGCATGGAAAATTTTGACATGTAATATAGTATTATTAATGTGTTTATCAAAATAGAGTTGGTAATTATTTTGTATGAGCAAAAGGGAGTATGAAAAAAGAATATTGAAATCTTGCACATGTTTGGAAATGAAGTTTATAATATCATCTTTTATTATGAAAAGTAAGCATGAAGAGGTAAAGAATGAAGCTTTGTATTAATATATGATAAACTTCATCATTCATGTACATGATAGGGCCATTGATGGTTTCCTTGTTTTGTGCAAGCAATACAAGAAATAATTGTAGATAAGTGAAACCCATTTTTGAAATGAAGCTCACAAACATGTAAGGTGATACCTCAAGAAGTGAATAGGGGATAGTACATGAAACTAGGGTTTTGATAATGATATTTTTGAAAAATACTATGGAATTTTGAAAATGAAATTGGATTTCTGATTTAAATATGTAACTAAAGTTTCACAAAATTATTGGAAAATGCTTGATTGAATAGGACCTAGTATGTGTAACTAGGGTTTTGAGAAAAATATTATTTTTTGAAATTAATATTGAATTTTGAAGGGTTTTTATGATTTTAATATGCTATAAAAATTCAAAAATTTATTGGAAATTTATTGGAAAAATATTGGGACCTATTATAGGCAACTAAGGTTTGAAAGAAAATTATTTTAAATTTTACTAATAAATTTTAAATTTTGAAATGAATTTATGATTTAAATATTTAAGTAAAAATCCAAAAATTTATAGGAAAAATTAGTAGTAATTTTACCATAGGGTTTTTGCGCACAAACGAAGTAAGTCAGGTTCACCAAATGATGTAATAATTTTGGGAATAATTGGGTTATATTCCTAATTTAGTTAAAGGGTCTGGATTGATAAATCAATAAATAATATGTGGTAAATAATCTATTGATTTGTAAAATTTATTGGTGACTAGAGCATTTTTTAAAATAGTAATAAGAGGGAAAAAATAAGACTTAGCTTAAACTGTGCTAATCTGACTAAGACAAGTTCTGATATTCACTATGTAGGCTTAGGAGACTGTCACAAATAGGATTTTGACTTTCATTTTCTAATTGGACAAGAGCATCAAAAGTGGACAAGAGTGGCACTAGTGTTTTAGTCCTTGCCTAACACTATTGTCTTGATGATCTAGGCTTTTTGGGTTTTATTCGATAGGTCTGTGTGACCCTATCTCTGAAGTTTTGATAGTTGGAAGTCTATAGAGCTCCCTATAGACCAAATTTTCTCTTCAAACCATATCTTTCATTATACTTTGACCATTTTTTAACAAGATGGGGGGTTAGTGTGTATAAGATTCACTAGATGTGGATCCACACCCTTTGTGTGGGCATGCACACCCACCACACCTTTTTGGCCAATACCCCTAGAGTTAGTATTAGGTAAAGTTGACTTGATAACGAGTCAAATTAATAGATGAAGGTCATCTAAGGATATTTTTAGGGCTTACTATACTATAAAATTGTCAGCATCTGAGGTGAAGAAGAAATATATAATAAAATATCAAATTTGTGCCTTATTTATTGACCCAGCCACCAATGCCCCATTTATCATGATGACCAAATGCTTCCCAATCTACTGATGCCAATACAATTTGATTAAAGTCAATTTTTGTGAGTGATGGTAGATGTTTTTTGACTATCCATCTTGTAATGACCATGATGTCCCTTTGTACTTTTTGAGGAAACTCTATTGCAAGTTTTTCCTTAATGAAATTCTAAACTATTTTGACTATGTTGAGTTTTAGGGCTAAGGGAAAGGCTCCATGCAAGATCGACCAAGTTCATATCATGCACCTAATCAGCCTATAAGGATCCATACCCAAAATCCACTTCATCTAGAGATTCCCTCTAATATGAAGGAGGTTGTGAAGATAGACACTTTGCATGTACTTAGTGCACTTATTGATACACTCGTTCATCATATGAGTAGACTTTCAGAGATGTATGCTTGAGATATTTTAGAAATTGGTCATACCTAATGCCACACATGCATATTTTATGGTGATATATGCATTAGATCTTCAAATGATGATGGTGGCACTTCAAAGGGCTTGGAAGATATGGTCTTGATTGATGAGTTGTTGGCACACACATTTGGTTTTGATACATTGGGAGTCTCTAAACACATGCAGGTATAAATTTCATGTTAAATTTTTAAGTTATATTTGAAAATGAAAAAGGAAAAACTTAATTTACACATTTAAATTAAATAATATATATGTATTTTTTATGTGTTCTAAGAGGAGACGTTGCCTTCAACATCATAACTAGGTAGTGGGCCAACCCTTACTACATCTTTTTGTGTCAATACGACACCATATACATTTACAGAGGTAAAATTTAAATTGAATCTTATGTACTCTAGATGTGCATTCATACACCTTAATTGCATCATTGGTAGATTTTGTGTAAGAAAATATAAAATACCTAATATAATTTTGTTGGAATTTTTATTGTTTGATGTATTACCATGGATTCGTATAGTGTTAGAAACTCATCCTCCATCTCAATTTTTTTGTTTTTATTTTGAATTTCGAACTATATTTTCAATAACCAAAATAACAAGTTGATTATTTACTTGATATCCCATCATATGTAGTTCCCATAGCAGGTCAATCCCAATCAATAAGATTGGATATATATATATATATATATATATATATATATATATATATATATAATTATATATAGGATTGGATATATATATATATATATATATATATCCAATCCTATATATAATATATATATATATATATATATATATATATATATATATATATATATATATATATATATATATATATATATATATATATATATATAATTTGATAAAATTTGTTTGGTATAATATACTTCTATCAATTTCCTAATCAAGCATAGCATGTATTCATCAATATGCACACCACTCCTTTATTTTAAATCATGGCCTCATAGCCATCCACTTGATTCCTTTTTATCCTAATCACATATAGAAGTTCAATCTCTATGATCGATATCTAAAATGGTCATAGCTAGAAATTCAATTCATATCAATTATAATTGAGTGTAACAATTTCATCTCTATATATGGAGTTATAAATTTAGATGGCATATCTTCTTAATCCCATTATACCTAGTCAATTCCATTGGTTTGTTTGGAGGGCATCGACTATAAACTATATCCTATATGTTTATGGTATAGGCCTTGTGACCATATACAAATAGGGGACCTCAAACCCATATAGATAGATGGGGTTGAGTAGTTTGTTACTACCACCTACTTAGGGGGCCCAAAGACCTACTATATCTAGTTGGGGGAGAGGACCTATCTATATCCATGCACTTTTGTCACTCAAGTGACATGTCGACTTTATAAAACTATAACCCCTTTCATAAAGAAAGTCCCACTAAAATGAATATTGAGTTTCGACAAGACTATACTACCCTTTGTTGACCTCAACCTACTTTCATTGTATACATATAGACCTTCCCTTGTAAAAATTGAGGGTAATATAAGGATAGATAGTCGACCTAATGTTACCTATAGGGTGACCAAAATCATGCACTTGTAAGGAAGACTATCCACTCACTCTAATCTCTACAATATTCAATATTATTTTCCATATGTTTCTTTAGATTTTGACAAGACCTATTTTATAAGGTTATAAATACTCTTAAAAGGCTGAAGTATAGTTGTCTCGTATAAAAGCAACCTATCACTCTAGGTGTCTTAACCTGAATAAAACTCATTTTATAAACTTCTCAACAAACACCTATACAAGTTACTTGTCATATCACAATGAATGTTTTTAAGGGATTTTTTATCACACCAATAGTCAGTTGAACTAAAAATTAAGGAATGTTTGTAAGTAAATTATTAAAGGTGTTAACATGATCAAAATTTCAAAATAAATCAATTTAGACACCATAGCTAATAGGATTGTCTTCAACTATACCAAGTCACTATCTTAAGATAATTAGGCCTAATGACCAAGTAATCAAGTCAAAATCCAAAATACACCTCAACAAATCTATACAAGCATCAAAGCCAGTGTTTATAGGTACATATCAAGGATGTTTCAATACCTAACTTTCATTCAATGACTCAATTTCACAAAATTTACTCAAAAATCCTCCATCATTGTCTTGTCATTATCCCTCATGAAAATGACATTTATTGCCTTCAGTGTGGTGTTACAAGTCACATGTTGCACATATCAACTTGTCACATTCATGCTTCACATGACCTCATTATATATTTTCATATCTTATGCAAGACTAAGTTTGTTAGCAACTTGTTTAATCAATAAATTTTCCAAGTTATTAATTATTAGGTTGTTTGTTTAGCTAATGAATAACGTGGACACTCTTCCATCATTATGAGTCGAGATAGACTCATGAATTATTATTGTAATGTCATCTGCACATGCACTCACTAAGGTATGTATATTCACTTGTAATTTTAAATTTTAATTTAATACTTTTGTTTTAATAATTTTACTATATACTTTGGCAAATATAACTTATATGCACAAATGTATTGTGTATGTAGCGTTGTCATATGACATTTGATAGTTTGATTCAATTGACTACTACAACAACTCTTCATGTTTCTTCATCATTTGACACACACATTCGTGTAGTTGAAATTAGCACTGACCCAGTCGAGCATCAATGGAAAATTGAGGAAGACCATGAGATTGTGTTAATTGCAAATTTAAATGATTTTTTAATTATAATTTAAACATGAGTTTATTAACTTGGTTTCATGTATACTTGTTACTTTTATAATAATTTTTTATTTGAACAAGTTTGAATTCAGGAAAACTATGAGTGTAGTACCCGCAGTCGAACCTTGGAGAAATCCAAAGTATTTGGGATATCTCCATCTACAAGCAGGGGATCCAAGGGAGGCTATTTGATGATTAGGATGTTGTAGATGACGTACTTTTTTATATGCCTATATATCAATGTATGCATTTTTGGCATTTTACATGCATATATGATGTATTCACCTGACATTAGATACCATGTTGTTAGACATGATGTAATTTTTTATATGCCTATATGGTAATGCATGTATTATTGACATTGTATGCCTATATATGGCATTCATTCATGTCATTCTTATTTTTTACATGAATATTTAAGAAAATAAATGAATTAAATCTTTTTTGAATCACTTGACTTGAGAGTATTATGAATGATTGGTTTTGAAGTATTCTTAAGGATTATAAATGTTATGAGATTGAGAATAACTTGTTAGGATAATGTTGCAAATCAAACCCTTATAAGAAATAAAGAATATCAGTGACTGCATTTGAATTATGTTTGTATTTTATGTAGAGGTATGGAGGAAAATTCTAGAAAAACATCATTAGTTGGTTCTAAACCCAACTGATCACATTCACTTGATATGTTTTGATTTGAATCATCTTTCACAAGCTAGCTCCTCTTTTGACTCTTTGTGCTTAATTTGGCTTCTTACACATAGTACTTATTCCTTGTACTCTTAGTAACACCTCCTTTATGGAATTGACCTCTATCCATTCATTCACAACACATCCTTTACCTCATTACATTCATGTCTCATTCACAAACTTCCTCTCAATCTCTTTGTAGTCTATTCATAGGCACCTTCTTTGGGTCTCAAGGACCAAATCTTAGTCTATGTTTCAATAGCTCAATGTATTGTCTCATATGTTATTAGATGATCATAACAATCCTAGTATAACCCCTTTCAAGTACTCAAATAATCTTTGACTCTCATTCCACATCTTATGGACATAATGCTCTCTCAAGGCTTGTAGCTTTTTTTTACTATATTTGACCTTGTACAGAAAAGTTATGATTGATATATATAATATAAGGGAATTTATATGTACACTCTATCCTTTTCCATGTCTTTTTCAAATTTCATATTCCAACTCCACCTCTAACTATCACTTCCTTCATTAACCTACCCTTATTTAGGCCTAATTATCCCTATTCCAAACCCTCAGTCCTAGAATCCATATACAATCATAAAATGTTAGGTTAAAACCTTTTTATTCACCTTTTACATGTATAATGGAGCAATATTAAAAAGTTTCATTAAATTCCCATGGTTAAATCTCTCAAAAATGCGCAAACCCTAATCTAGGGGTTCCCATGCCCTGTACATACTCTCCAAAGGACCAATTTGACCTTCCCACTAATCTTATTTTCTTTAAAACATCCTCATGACATATAAAACATCTCATAACACATTTCTAATGATCAAAAAACCAACTTTGCTTTTATGCATATGAGATTGCCTGTGGGGATTTGAGCCAACCTATTGGGATTGCATGAAGTTTGGAGTGTGAACACCCTTTAAATGTGTTTAATAGGTTTAAAACCATATTAATATACATATAAAATACTTATATAATATTTTAACCCTTAAACACACCTTAAAACTCCAAAAAGTATGCCTACATGAATAGTGACCATTATGAGACATGGAGGGGACTGTGACAAATTAGTGAGCACTTGAACTTGTCATATGGCATTAAAAATATTATTTATGGGTATATTAGGTAATTAATACCAATCTTAATAAGTTTAAAGTCATTTGGATATGTACTTTGTCTTGTATACCCTTTTTACCATAATTTACCTTGAGATGTCTACATACTTGCTTCATGCCAAAACTTGTCTTTCTTAAAACTTTTGCATGAAAAAACTGAATTTAATCACTTATATAGAATAAAATAGGTTTAAAAAATCATATTATATAGTTTTAAGACCTCTCTAAGGCCTAAACTTCTTCTTAGAATCTAGAACTGACAAAAAATTTGGAAATCTCTAATGGTTACCTTCTTGACTGCAAGAGGATTGTGTCAAAATATCAAGAAATTACACTCTTTTTAGGACCTCTAGGATGGAATTTTATGTTTTATTATGTCATGGAGACCATTCATACTAAATTTTGTGCTTTGACTCAACTTGTAGATGCCCTAAACTGACTGATTTGACATAAGGTTGACTATACTAAAATAGTGAATAGTTCTCATTGTCATAAATACTCAAAAATATATTTAATTGGTAGAGTATGTCATAGTTATCCTCTCCACCAAATTTTGTGATTAGAACTGACATATTTTCACTTATAGGCCCATTTTGGTAAAAGCCAGTGACACATGTCAGCTTGGTCAAATTTCACAAATGAATCATCATCCTCTTTTGCCTTGGTTTATGTCTTAGCCTAATGAGTTTGCCTCTAAAATCTCATGGAACATCTCCTTTCATGATTCCACCCTTCATTTTTTAGATCACAATCCTCCATGTCACCTTGTACCTTCTCAAAAAACTTATATGACTGCATGTCAATAATACTTGGAGATTTATGCTATGAGAAAAGGGAGTATTTGGTCTAATTCACACCCATTTATCCCCATCAGGACTATTACTTCACTAGAAACCACCCTTCAACCTTCCTCTAACATGCTTTGAGGGTATGAATGTAAGTGTTCTTTGGAAACCTCTCCTAGCATGCTTGACTTTGTAGAAGCCCACCTCTCACCTTGGACACCACCATCCCACCATGGAATTAATCAAGATGACCCACTATCCTATCTATGCACACTAACCTGAAGGATGGACTATAGGTGGAAAATTTTGATTGACTGAAGCATCAGGTGTTCAAGAACATTTCTTAAATGATCCAAGACCCACTAATATTGAATTCTCATGGAACCTCAATGAAACACCATCATTGGCAAGGAAACCTTCATTCAATCTTTGTCCTTGGTTTTGAAACCAATATAAACCTACGATATGTCTTTGATTATTCTATAACATGATGGTCTCTTTGATAACTGCAATAAGCTCCTAAAATGATCCACACCCTTTGAAAACACCTCAAATATTTGATATTACTTCTTTAATGTAGGTCTTTTTTGAAGCTTGATAGAAGTTTCCATTATGTAGAAAACCAATCCTCTTATTGGTTTTCCATGAATATCACAGTCATTGAACTACAAAAATCATTTGTCTCACTCTATTTACCATACAACCCTTTCACTAGTTTTCCACTAGGAAATTCACTTAGGTGACCTTATTACACTTGATTTAACCCCTTTCAAGTTATCCAACTCACTCCAACATCCCATTTCACATACAAGGCTCATATTGGGTTTCTATGGCTTGTAGCCCCTTTTTTGGACATTCCTCCTTGGTTTGACAAGTCTATGAACACTCTTTCAAATATGAGACCATTTATAGATTTTTGACCCTTAAAACACTTTTAAAAGCTTCAAACAAACCTATATATGCAAATTTCACATGTTATAATGACTGTGACATCCAATTCCAGCCACAAGTGCATTATCACTACTGTTTTGAAGCACGGAAAGGCTAATAATAAATATTGTCAAAGATGGAGCTACAATCTGAGAACTCAGTATTAGGTGATTTTTGGTTGAAAATTGTCATTTAAAACACATTCATAGGGGTGGTTAACATCTAGGACCAGGTTATTGACCTCACATATGGCCCGATTGATAAACCCACCACCCATTCTGAGCTCAAGAATACCCTTCCTAATACAAAAAAGATGTTGATTTTTAGCCTAACTTCAGACATGGATAAAACCAAAACCATAAGTCATTTAGATGAAATGTAAGATCCCTCATTTATGTGGTAAATCTCTCTAATTTCACCTTGAATATAGTTTGAATCATCTCTAAGAGCAATCTATGGCAGAGTTGCAGTAACGGGTCCTAAAATGCAACTTTTTGGCAGTGAAGAGATAACTTGTTGACCTCTAACTAGAAATTTTTCCTCTAGGACTGGCAAGTGAAAATACATCACTTTAATCACACACACACACACACACATATATATATATATATATGAAAACTACACATGTTTTAATTACTATGACATACAATTCTACATGCAAGTGCATTTTCACGACTGTTCCAGAGCACAAAAAGAATGACAATAAATATTGTCAGAGTTGAAGTTATAATCTAAGTACTCAATTTTTGGTGCTTTTTGGTTAAAACATAGTACTTCCAACATGTCCAAAGGGGTGGATAATGTCTAATAATATGTTCTTAGCCTCCCATATGGTTGGGTCGACAAACCCACCACCCATTTCGAGCTCAAGAATGCCCTTCCCAATACAAGAAAGATGTTGATTTTTAGCCTAACTTCAAGCATGCATAAAAACAAAATTGTAAGTCATATGGATGAAATGTAAGATCCCTCATATGTGTGGTAAATCTATCTAATTATACTTTAAATATAGTCTGAATCATCTCTAAGAGCAATCTATCGCAGAAGTTGCAGCAGTGGGTCCTAAAATGTAACTTTTTGGCAGTGATGAGACAACTTGTTGACCTACAATTAGAAATTTTGCCTCCAAGACCAGAAATTGAAAATCCATCACTTCAATCACATATATATAAGAAAATTATGCAATTTTTAATTACTATGACATCCAATTCCACATGCAAGTGCATTTTCACTACTATTCCAGAGCACGAAAAGACTAACAACAAATATTGTCAAAGTTGAAGCTATGGTCTAAGAAATTAATTTTTAGTGCTTGTTGGTGGAAAAGTAGTACTACCAACATGTCTAAAGGGGTGGATAATATCCAATAATAGGTTTTTGGCCTCCCATCTGGTTGGGTTGATAAACCCAACACCCATTCCAAGCTCAAGAATGTTCTTCCCAATACAAGAAAGATGTTGATTTTTAGCCTAACTTCAGGCATGCATAAAACTAAAATAGTAAGTCATATAGAGGAACCATAAGATACCCCATGTACATGGTAAAAACTTCTAATTTATCCTTGAATCTATTCTAAATAATCTCTAAGAGAAATATGTGGCAAAAGTTGCAGTAATGGGTCTTAAAATGCAATTTTTGGGCCGTGAAGAGATAACTTGTTGACCTCTAATTAGCAATTTTGCCTCCAGGACCATCAGGTGAAAAACCACTACTTATATCACATCTATATAGGCAAATTACATGTTTTATAATTATCATGACATCCAATTCCACCCACAAGTGCATTTTCACTACTATTCTAGAGTGGAGAAAAACTAACAATAAATATTGTCAAAGTTGAAGCTACAGTCTGAGAACTCAATTTTTGGTTTTGTTAGCTTAAAAAAGGCACTTAAAACACATCCATCAGGATGGATAACATCCAGGACCAGGTTTTTGGCCTCCCATGTGACCCGGTCAACAAACCCACCACCCATTCTAGGCTCAAGAATGCCCTTCCCAATACAAGAAAGATGTTGATTTTTAGCCTAAATTTAGGCATGCATAAAACCAAAATTGTAGGTCATATGTAAGAACTATAAGATCCATCATGTGTATGGTTAATCCTTATAATTTCACCTTAAATATAGTTTTCATCATCTCTAGGACCAATTTGTGGTAAAATTTTTAGTAACCGGTCCTAAAAGGTAACTTTTTGGTAGTGAAAAGATAACTTGTTGACCTCTGACTAGAAATTTTACCTCTGAGACTGCTAGGTGCAAATCCACCACTTTGAACATAGATATATACACAAACCACATGTGTTTCAATTGTTGTGACATCCAATTCCACCTACAAGTGCATTTTTAGTACTCATCTTGAACATGGAAACACTAACAACAAATATTGTCAAAGTAGAAGCTACAGTCCAAAAACTCAATTTTTTGTTCTTATTGGATGAAAACTAGTACTACCAACATGTTTAGAGGGGTGGATAACATCTAGGACTAGGTTCTTAGCCAACCATCTGGCCCATTCGACAAACCCACCACCCATTTTGAGCTCAAGAATGCCCTTCCTAATACAAGAAAGATATTTTTTAGCCTAACTTCAGGCATGCATAAACCAAAACTATAAGTCATATGGAGGAACCATAAGATCCCTCGGGTGCATGGGAAATACCTCTAATTTCACCTTGAATCTAGTCTAAATCATCACTAAGAGCAATCTATGAGAAAAGTTGTAGTAATGGGTCTTAAAATACAAATTTTTGGCAGTGAAGTGACCACTTGTTGACCTCTAACTAGCAATTTTGCCTCTGGGACTGGCAGTTGAAAATCCACCACTTTGATCACATTTTTATAGAAAAATTACACTTGCTCCAATGACTGTGACATCCAATTCCACCTATAAGTGCATTTTCACTACTGTTCTGAAGCATGAAAACACTTACAACAAATATGTTTAAAAGGCTACAAGGAGAAATAAACTTGTCAAGAGCAGTTGTTTAGGAGTGCAAAAATGCCAAGTAATTTTAGTAAGCTTCTCTTAGATTTAATAATATGAAATTCTTTACTAATGGTGCCAACCACATGAAGGTGGAAGTTAATTTGGCACCACTAACCTACAAAAAATTGTTAGTAAGTAATTAACTATGAAATTTATGCACGTACTAGCTATAAAATTAGAAATATTTGGTAAAATTGATTACATATACATTTTACAAGTCAACATACCCATGCATTTTAATTCAATGAACCACTTGGATCTGCTATAATCTTGATAGTATCAAGAATATCTTCATTGTCTAACTCATAATCTTTCAATAGATTCTTATTTCTTGGCCTCCCATGATATTTTTGAAATTGAATATTTGTTACAAGAACCAAATTTGAATAGTGTAGTATCTTCTTATGAGTTTCAAAGTCTTCAAAAAACCATGCATGTGAATTTTTTATAGGATATCATCGAAGTCAAGTTCTAATGACTACCACAGACCCAGTGAGATAATCAATGTTTTCTCCATCTACGACCAAGGAAGTCAATTTTTTCTTTCCATCTACACACTGACATAACTAGTAATTTTTTCCTTTTCATTATCCTCATCTACAATAACTACAAAAACATGGCTTGCATCATAAAAAAAAAATTAAATTACATTATGAAGATAGATTATGAGAATAAATAGTACATAAAGATTAATCTTCTACCTAGTTTTACTAGATTGGATATATGATCAAAGTCATGTGATGATGTCATGTTTGTAAGTTGCAATGCTAGTGGGACCTAATATGTGTTGATTGGAATTAGAGGTCTGGAACTCTAGCATACATGCTCTCTTGTGACTCACACTCACTCCAAAAAAAGTCCATGCATGCAAAACAAAATCATGCCAAGTGTTGTGTATGAATAGTCTAAAAATCTGCATTTGAGCTATGAAATGAGTGGAGCTCACTTGAACTTATTAGATTTATACAATCCTATAGTTTGCCAATTCTTTTTCCTCCATTAACCAAAAATGTCTACAAATAGTATAATTTTCTTGAGAACCATGACATATGTTCTCATTACACCATTCAACCATAGTTTTTGCATTAATCAAATTAGCAACATTATCAAATTTTAACTCCTCCTTTGCAACGGCACTTTTTACACATGCTCCATCACCATCATGCTCCCCTTTTCCATGGCAAGCCTTAATGTAACTCCAAATATGTTACACACTAGTGGTAATGTGCATCATGCTCCACCAATAAAACATCCATGCATTCTTGAATTATGATGTCCAATTGTCTGACCAAATCTAATGTTTTTTTAAAATAATGTTCCTTTGATTCAACTGTCCATAGAACTTCTCAAAATAATCTTGCACATACTCTGTAAAATGTGATCGATCATCACTAATATAAAAATTGTAGTCCCTTAATATTTTTTGATCTTCTTATGTACTATCAGGTGCATGCATGAATATCATATGCATAAATATGGTAATTTGTGTTGAGTTGTAATACTGTGATTGAACTTCCATTTGTGTTTTGAATGTGTAATTTTTAGCAAAGTATACTACTGAAACAATAGAATCAAGAGGGAATGTGTCCTTGATTATCTTGAAATGTTCATCCAACCATTTATCCCTATGTGTATGCCTTGCATACTCATAAACAATTTTCTCCATGAATTCAATCATAAATTCTAAAACAAGTATCTCTTTCATAACAAGCTCACGCATTTTAGATTCTTTGCTATCTTTTACTTGATAAGTGATAGATTTGTATTTACTCAAACCAACTAATTCATATCCAATTGCCCTTGTACACTCCTCATGGATACATTTTTTTTAATTTTGGTAATCCATTACAAATGCTACAATTTCCATCCAAATATGTTTTCTGTTAGAGTTAACAAAACTCTCACTTGAGATCTCTCCAAGAGTTCATTACCATAGTGATGATGCTAATGCATTTCTCACACAAAGATACAACTCTCTATAATTGAATGATAGATTACAATGAATCTCCACTTCTCTTCTCTCTCTTCTTTGAGGCACCTTACCTGTGTATTTATAATAGCTTGGGGTAGATGAGAGAAACACATTTGAAAATGTGAAAGAGGTTCAGTTGCCAAATGAATAGTTAGGCCATTAATGTCAACATTCCAACAACCATGTTGACTTCCTATTTTAACATGTGGGTGTGAAACATTAAACCCTACATAGTTTATTCTAACTATGGTGAAGCTTCCCTTAGTTAAGACCCAATTTAAGCTTATCAGTAAGAGTATTACTCTAACATCCCCCCTTAAGATTAATTTGGGAATAAGAGAAAACTCATAAAATGGGTCCCGACAACAAAAGGCCTAATCAGGTAGCCATGTACAAATATACAATGAATTACTAAGTGTCCTTATGGTATCCAATCCATCTTACTGGAATACATAGTGTCGATTCATTGTAACCGCCAAGTCAAATAGGAACTGGTACTCTATACAAGGCTCACTCAGAGAAAACACTGATCACAAAATTAGAAAATGAGAGACAAAACAATGATCTCTCAAACAATCAGACTATACTAGATGAGATGAAAGCTATCACTAGAGAAGGTGAAATGGATGCTCAACACCGAAATATGCTATCAACTATCTGTAGGAGGTGCAAGGAACACTCAACACCTAAAGAGGCAGCCAAAATTACAAAAGAGTACTCCCTGGTGCAAAGGACACTCAACACCCAAAGAAGTAGTATCTATACACACCCCCCCCCATAATGTGGAATGGGTGGAGTGGATGAAAAAAATTGTATGAGTGGGCTGAATCGACTACTCAAACCCTTACCAATGACATTAGCTAAAAAGTCTAGAGAATGCTCTCAAAAAAGAGACACATTGACTATCAAGGTGTCAAAGAATACAAAAAATGATCTCTCAAAAAAGGGATGGCCCTAGTGGTGATGGGAGAGACAAGCAACTAAAATTATAAATGGTATACAAACCAAGGTACACGAGTATGAATGTCGACTAGGATATAAAAATCAAACCCCTCGTGGCACTTTATAAGTCAATATGAGTACAATGTATCTCAAAAAATCACCAAATAATTGAAAAAATACTAGAAATAGTAGAAATAACTCACCACAAAAAATAGTCGATCTATCGAAGAAGCCATCACAAGACTTGAAATTTGCTCCAAAAAGGGAACACTACTATGTAGTATGAACGGTAGATGGAATATGCATCTGAACAATGGAAGAACCATGCAGGTAGAGTCCATGCAAAGAATGTCAATGATGCCATCATAACCAATCATCGATTCATCCCAAATAACATCAGATGATGGAAAAATATGCCTGCATCTGATAAGGTGTTAAGACTCACATACCTAACAAAATAACACTTAGGTTTCTTAGGCTTAGGTGAAGGGCAAGATGACTCAAGACTCTCATGCCTAAATAAAATATCTGATGAATGCTCGAATGTA
This sequence comes from Torreya grandis, assembly GCA_037957365.1. Classification (NCBI taxonomy): domain Eukaryota; kingdom Viridiplantae; phylum Streptophyta; class Pinopsida; order Cupressales; family Taxaceae; genus Torreya; species Torreya grandis. The sequence continues at coordinate 318,105 of JARHVA010002339.1, forward strand.
GTTGTACCATGTCACCAATGCCCTCTGAAAGTGTGCAGCAAACAAAAATTGGTGCAGCGCTGCTACATAATGGTCCCAAAGAAGATGTGGAAGCACTTGTTTGATAGCCAAGGCCATGACGAACAATCCAATGGACAGGCTGGATGGGGAAAACAATGCCCTATGCATGTTTTCCAAGACCTCTGCTAGAATACCCCATGGTGCAGAGTATGTGAGAACCTAATCCAATTGTGTGCTTTGCAAATGAAGCAAGCACATCAACAGTGTGATCAATAATATTGTGAGTTGCAACAAAGGCAACTATCAGTGTAGCAGGATCAAAAAATGGCGTAGTGGCTTATAGATCAAAGTCTAGTAAAGCATCCAAGGGATGCATGCCAAAGTCAGAATCAGGTACTGAATGTGGAACAAGTGTAGTGGTTGTGTCTTCCATAAGATCAACCTGTGATTGCAAAAATGCAATATAAACTTGCAAAGTATGGAGAAGTGAGTCATGTGCAACAAGTGTTGTGAGGAGGAGTGCATTCTATGTTATGTGGGCCCTATTTTCCTCTACAAAACTAACAATGTCACTCTCAAATTACAAGTTATTATTTACTTGCTTGAGTGAGATTAAAACAAGGCAAGAAGCCAATGCAAGCAAAAAAAGAAAGACAAGGTGCTTAGAAAGGGGCCTTGGTGGTGTCTCCAAAAAAGAATGAAAGGCATGAAGAAAGGGGCCTTAAAGGAGACAATACAAATAAGAATGCAAGGCATTAAGAAGGATGCCTTGAGGTGTCTCTAGAAAAGAATCGAAGGTGCTAAGAAAGGGCCCTTATAAGAGACACAAATAAGAATGCAAGACGCCTAGAAAGGGGCCTTGAGGTTGTCTGCAAAAAAAGAATGCAAGGCTCTAGGAAAGGGACCTTGAAGGAGATATGACAAAAACTAAAATTGTGTCAAAATATGAATGTCCAAGTGCAAGGACAAGGCACGAACCACAAATGCGCAATAAATAAATGCAAGGCATAAGCTATAAGAGTGCCTTAAACAAGTGTGTATTCCCCCAAAAAGAGTGTGTCACTTTATAAAGGATTACAATGATAAATAGTAACCCCCCGTCTCGCTGCCGCTCCCGCCCCCGCCCCCGCCCCCGCCCCAACTGCGTATAATTATTCAGTTTTACAAAATTCTTCATCAGAGTACAATTTGAGTTATAAAAAGAAAATAGAAAAAATATCCATTTCTATATAATATGACTCAAATGTAAGTGTAAATCTGTATTCTAGGTGAAAAAATATGTACTTTAAAAAATGGCACCTCAAGAGATGCCCGAAGTGTGGAGAAAAGTGCCTGGAAAGTTTGACAAGGTTTGCACGCTGAGAAATCCTCCATAAATCTAAAAAATAGCCATACTTTCTTATGTAGTAGCAAAAAACTAAATATACTTCACAAAAGAGCTCAGAGCTAGCTTTGCATTGCAATAGAGAGCATCAAAAAACTCCAAAATGTGCTCAATATATGAGCAAAAACGTGCAAGTGTGTCTGTAAAAACATGCTATGGAGGGGGGTCCGGAAATAAATGATGAACATGCATGGACAGATCGCCAAAAAATGCTAAATAATGCTCAAGATATGAGAAAAAATGTGCTAATGTGTCTGTAGAAACTCGCAATGGAGGGAGGTCCGGCAAAAAAAAAAGCACATACAAGTATGAAGCCCAGAAACATCAAATGCGTTGCAGACGTATCAGGTAGCACCGATTGTAAAAAATAATTATTTTCATGGGGAGGGGGGGGGTGCGTGGCTGACCCCTGTTAGACCGGGTCCCACCCACCAGCGTTCTTCAAATGGAAAATGTTTAGTAATGCTCCGTGTTGCCAAAAAAATCAACTCCCCGGGGCATTCCAATATGATCACAAAATAGGACCAATCCATATACCCACCAACGAATCCAAACATGTGCCAAATTGAGATTTTGTTGAAAAATTAAAAAGGATTTTCAAATGGAAGTAGTTGGTAGTTGGGAAGTCAACAAATGCATGTTTTCCACACAGCAATAAAAAATCCCCCGTCTAATGCCAAGGCCAAGATCAATCCCCAATCCACGCTTTAAAAAAATGCCAATTTCAACGCTAATGCCAATCCTGTAAAAAAACATGTTTGATTTTTGATTTTTGTGTAGGGTAGGTACGCAGGGAGGGGTTGAGGAAGGCAGTAGAGCAGATGTGGCATTGGCAGCCACAAATGTGGCATTGGCATCGGGGAAAGGGCAGCAGGGGTGTGGCGCAAGGGCTGAGCGTGGGAATGGGAGGAGGAGGTGTGGCAGGAGTAGTTGGTAGTGGTGGAGCTCGAGAGCGGTGGTGAGGTTGGCATCGGCTGGGTGATGCTCAAGAAAAGGCCGAGCAGAGGGACGTTGTGGGCTGGGGTCGGGAGGCTACGCAGGGAAGATGGCTGGTTGCAGGGGAAGCCGTGGGGTTGCCGGAGGGAAAGGGACCCAGCAGCAGGCTCGGCCCTTTGTTTTTATTTTTAAGTTCATAAAATTTTAAAAATAAACAAATTTATTTATTATTTTATTTTGAAATTTAAAAAAAAAAAAGCTTTAAGAAAAATGTTTTAAACAAACTAAAGCCCCCCTTTCAAAAAAAATTTAATCCGTGAAAGTTTTTTTTATTTTTTGTTTTTAAAAAATTTGTTTAAAACCCAAAAAATTAACCCGAAATTATAAAAAAAAATTCAAACCCCTTTAGCCAGAGAACTGTCAGAATTGATCGAGAGATTCTACCACACTAGGAGCACCATAGGTCCGTTTTCTTCCAAACGAACTCCTACCCCTACTAAATTGACTGCTCTAGACGCATCTATATGGTCATATCTACATGAAAATTTGCAGATTTTTCAGAAATTGCTCAGCGACTAGAAATCTTCTTGAACAAATTTGGAGCGCTAAATGACCAATTTTAGCAAACAAAAAGCTTGAACCTCCTTTCATAACTTTCATAAACATGATAGCAAACATTGATCAACTCCAAAATGTAAAATGACCTCCACATTGCAAAATCACCTCCAAGAGACTATATGGACTCTCATTGTCCTCCTTTTGACACTACTGCTCTAATTTAACAACATGACTGGATAGAGGACTTACTGAAAAAGAAAAAGTGAATTGCAAAGATAAAAGGTTGAGTAATGGCTCAAAGAGATGGTTTTGATACCATGTTAGAGTTAACAAAACTCTCCCCTGAGATCTCTCCAAGAGTTCATTACCACATCCATGATGTTAATGTATTTCTCACACAAAGAAGCAACTCTCTATGATTGAATGATAGATTATAATGAATCTCCACTTCTCCTCTCTCTCTTCTTTGAGGCACCTTACCCATGTATTTATAACAACTTAGGTTAGGTGAGAGGAACACACTTGGCAATGTGAAAGAGGTTTAGTTGCCAAATGAATATTTAGGCCACTAGTGTCAACATTCCAACAACCATGTTGACTTCCTATTTTAACATGTGGTTGTGAAACATTAAACCCTACATAATTTATTCTAACTATGATGAAACTTCCCTTGGTTAAGACCCAAGTTAAGCTTACCAGTAAGAGTATTACTCTAACACTTTCTTATAAAATAACTGTCCATCTGGTCTTTCACAAAAAATATTTGAAATAGATTTTCTCGCTGATTTTGGCAAAACTTCTATGCCACACTGCTAAAAAGATGTTTTTAGTATGCAAAATACAACTAATATGTCAAAAAACTTTATAGTGCATTCAAAATTTAATATGTTTCCTACAATAAGAAGTGCTGCGTATCTAATTTATTTTTACATAAAAAGGTTTGGCAATCTCAAAAAATCTTTGACTAATAGCAATTTATGGATGTTTTTCTAAAACCTTAGAGTACAATTGTGTTTGAGTCATATCCAATAAATTTTATGGATGTGGTTCACAATTATGAGAACCAACTTTTCTTTTCACTACATCTCTTGCATTGGGTGAACCTCTTGTATTATCTTTCTAAAATTGTGGAAGTATTTCAAAGCATTGGCTATAGCCTTGTCCTTTTGTGGAAGTCTACTAGAGAATGCCTAGATCTCTTTCATATTGGATTCATTAAGTCTTTCATGTTTTGAAATTGCTTTCATTTTTTTTCTATTTATATCAAGTGTTCGACTTGGTTTTGAAATCAATCATTTTTTCTCTTTTTCAGTGCTTACTACACAAATTGTCATTAGACACTGGGTAGAATTACAATCTTTTTTGCGTGATTTTAGGCTTATAATATGATATGCATCATATAAATTTTCAAAAATTTCATCATCCATGTTAGATGTTTTTATTCCTAACATGTATATTATAGGTCTCATCTTAACCAATTTCATCAATGAAACAAATAATTGACTTTTTTGACTATCATACTGCAATCTATGAAAGAAACTATCCCAAATTTCTTGAGCCAATCTTCCTGAATGGAAATCAAACATTTTGTTATGCATTGGTTTCAAAATATTTTCATCAACTTCTATTAATTACTTATCTTTTCTACGCACAATTCTTGGAGGTGTTGTTATTAGTGGAATCCGTTTAGAGGGTGTTTCAAAATCATTATATGTTTCCATGAAATTTTCTTCATTGTTTGTTTCTTCATTATATGTTTCCATGAAGTTTTATTCATTGTTAATTTCATCATTATTTGAGTCTATTAAATTTTATTCATTGTTTGTTGGTAAAGTATCATGCATAGGTTCTTCATCAACAAAATCAAAAATTTTAAACTTTGAATGTGAATTTCCAATATTAGCTAATTTTATATCATCAATTTCATCATAATTCAAATAATTATTGTGAATTTCATCATAATTCAATTCATTATTGTTAGTTTCATCATTATTCAATTCATTATTATCAATTGTCTCATTATCTAAGACATTTGACTCATCAGGGTTAGTGTTTGTACCTTGTCTAGATTGAAATGCTTGCATTCATACTTTATTTTTTTCTCTCAACTCTTGTAATTGCTTCAGTGTTTTGTTCTTCAGCATCTTCCTCTTCCTTGAACATGAACCAAAGCCAAATTTGACAAAATCAACTAAGGAAGTACTTCAAATGTGGGGTCCCAAAAAAAACTACAACCAAGAAAGTACACGAATATGCAAAGTACGCAGGGAATGTCTATGGGGACAACAATCTTGATTAAGGATAAAAATAGTAATTAAAAAGTAAGTTTTTGTTTTTAATTCAAGGAATGCATACACGTTGTAGGAATGTGTATGTGTTACTATAACACATACGCATTCCTTGAAGTATAGGCATGTACTATAAAAACAAGCATAAAAGCTCATATTCAATGCATAAAATCCACTATAATACTATAATATGATGCAATAAGACTCAATAAGACTACAATATGATGCATAAATCTCTAATATGATGTAATAAGACTATTAGATGTTTCAATAACGCTATCATATGATGCAATAAGACTATCATATGATGCAATAAGCCTATCATATGATGTAATAAATCTCCAATATGATGGATATACGACTCAATATGATGCATAAATCCCTAATATGATACGTAAATCTCTAATACATGATGCAATAAGAATCTTTATAATACTATGAATCAATAAGACTAATCAATGATACAATAAAGATCAATATATAAGACCAGATGAGTTAATTTTGTCTAAAATCCCATCATAGGTCCTTACAAAACTAGGTGAATAATGTGTTCACAAATTGGCACTAATCGCATTCATGAATTTATGCATTTGTGATGAAATCAAGGAACTTAGGGGTTGTGTTTGTTATAAAATTATGATTAAGGGTTAGGGGTTTAGTGTAATGGGTTTGTATATGTGTATATGTCATAAAATTAGGGTTTAGGGGAACTATACATGTTCAAGTGATAAAATTAGGGTTCACAATCAACATGTCATGAAACGTGACCTAATTTATCCCTTGTAATCACATTATAGACTTTAATTTAGGTTCAATGGGTTTAAATTGGCCACATTTGCATTTGTATTTGCATTTCTAATTAAATTAGGGTCAATTAATCCATACATGTTGCATCTAGATTATATAATCGATTGGTCCATAAATTTTATTTAGGGGTTCAATTTTGCCCAAATATGTCCCTTATTGAACCAATCGACTAATTCATTCAATTCATAATAGATAGAATCATACTTAATGTTGTCCCAAATCATATATCATGCTCTTATAGTTATGTCAAGAAGGGGTTCAAATTGGCCTCCCATGCCTCCTCGATTGAATTACCCCTATAATTAAACCTTGTTGTGCCATGTGTGTACCTCATACACTCGAAAGTGTTAAAGATATAAAAGATGCATCAAGTCCTGAAAGTTTCAAAGTTGACAATACCTTAGGAGGCCAAATCCAATTACATATCACCACGTGTAGGTCATGTGTGCTTGAAAGTGTCAGCGCTGTTAGAGGTGTTAGGTGCTAGAAGCATTAAAAGGCTCTTAGATCCCTGTGAAGCCTGATCCAATTAGATACATCACCATGTGTGTATCTTATACACACATATATTTGTGTTAGAGATCTAACTGTACCTTGTTTTAGAAGCATCATATTTGTCAGAGCCTCAAGATGCCCAATCCAATCAAATATTTCCACATGTGTAGGTATAATATACCTGGAGAAGTGTTAGAGTTGTCATATATACACATATTTGATACCTAGACATGTCCCATCACCTCCAACCAATCCAACTAAGGCATATTCACAAATTTATCATACATATATATAAACCAATAATGTTTAAAGATTGACATTGATCCAATCAACTCATGTCTAGTAAATAATTCACATGATGCAAGCCTCAAACTTCCCATTAAACTATATGAAAATTTTCATGTAGAGCCCTTTAAGGTCCCATTTGAATTGAGCAAGCATCGAATGTTATCAGTTTTCTATATATGTATTCAAAATATTTATATCCCTATACTTGATTTACCTCTAGATCCCAAAGTACATTCATATTAATTCCTAAACACAAGGAAGAACATAGTTTAGCAATTGACTCCTCAACATCAAATCCCAAGCCAAAGCAAGAATTCTAATATGTACTACTTTCTTGTAGTCCACATCATAAGGTTTAAGCTCATTACAATGAAATATGAACAAGATGATTGAAGATATATGTACAAAATATATAATCTTTAAACCTTCAGTGAGGGGGAACACACTGGTATTCAATTTTGATCAATCATCTATATGAGGTGAGCAATTCATTATCCACATGAAAAATTATTGGGTCCCTTTGCTCAGCATCATCCTTGAAGGGAAGTAGGTCTCATATTCAGGGGAGATTGTCACCTTTAATGTATCAGGAATAAGTTCAATAGAGTTTGAGTTGGGGTAACTTATACATATGTCATACTTGGTCAATGTTATGTCTACACCACCCTATATTTCTAAAGCGTATAGCCATCCCTTAATGGTTTCGAACAAAGTCCCACTAGCATTTAGATATTTTCTAACCTATGCATTCATCACTACAGACACCACATCTTAAAACCACATCATCACTAATGGATACATGTGACCATTTTAAGTTTATTGAGCTCAAAACCACATCTTATACAAAACAAAATGTGTATCCAACTTAACCAAAATATTTAATCAAAACATGTACATACCTTTTACTCATCATCTTACTTTCCTATCTTATCATCCCAATTACATATTAAGGTATAGAAATCTATAGTATTGATAAGCATCAAGTGTTATCTATCATTTTTTGAGATTGTAATTGGTGCATCCATGGTGTGGCTAGGACTAGTCCCATGTCAAAGACACACTCTTTAAATGAGGTGGGAATGGATGGAGTGGTTGATCGTTGTCCCATATGTGATGGAGGGGTAGATGAAGGAGGTGAATGGAATGGAGGATTAACCATATTTTCACAATAGATCTTAATTTTAGGAAAAATTTGAATACATTATGGGAATCTTGAATAATTGTGTCATGTCCCCTTCTAGTTGACATCTTTCCGAGTGGATGATTAGCCTATTATGCGACCCTCATAGGCTGATGGGATGGATAGAGGGTCTTGATGGAGCTGGGCTTGGCTTTCGTTCGGGCTCGTTCGGACATGAATTAAGGGAGATATTAATATTTGATTGATTTAGTCAAATATTAATTATTTGGTCTAATTTTAATTAAATATTAATTAATTATTAATTATTAATATTTTGGTCTAATTTTAGACCCTAGTTCTAATTTAAGAACTACTAAGTCTAATTTAAGGAAATCTAATTTTAGCAAGCATACCTTTGGAGGGTATAAGGGTTTCTCATGGGAGAGAGTTTGTATTCAGGAATTGATTATTGATTTTGCTAAGAATTCTTCTGTGAAGACTGAGCCAAGGGTTCCAGGATTCCATTTGCATTGAAGAACGTCAACTCTTCATTGTGTGCGATTCAGAGGTTGTGAGAGATCAGCCGATCTATTACCAAATTGAGAGATAACTTCATACAGAAGTTATCACAAGGATTTACAAGCTTGAGAGATAACTTCATATAGAAGCTATCACAAGGGTTCATAGGTATTTCTTTATTTTTGGGTTTGATTCAATTATTATCCAGATATAGATCTTTGTATTAGCCCATAGTTTTCAAATTAGGATCGAACATACAGATTGTGTTATATTGGCGGTTGTACAAAGTCCATACAGATCTATGAAAAATCTGTAAGCATCAGCAGATTTGCTCAGACACCGACATCGGCAGGCAGAGATCTCCAGTGACCGACATCGGTCGACTGAAGATCGACGTCGGCAGAGAAGGACCCACAGTGATCGAAGTCGGTAGTATATTGACCGACGATGGCGACTGTGTTTTTTACACAGCAGGTCGAGACGTACCAGATCTAGATTTATTTCCCAGTTTGTGAAATACTCAGGCTATTAAGGCTGTATTTTCAATATTCATTGTATACCTGACAGAGGTCCTCTATTGTAAGCATATGAGCAAATAAATAAAAGATTATACTATGATTTATTTATCAATTTGAAGATATTTTGCAGAAATACAGATAAGCAATTCAGAGATTTTGTTTTGGTATCCGAAGGGATATGATAGTGGTATCAGAGCTAAATCTTGCCATCCTGAGGGTTTGACAATCTTATGCAGCCACAAGAGTTGGGACCACATAGGTATAACACACGTAGTAGAGCCTTGCTTGAAGGTACCCAGTTGTTAGAACAGTAGCTATTTATCATGAGTGACAGACGTGAGGGTAGCCCACCTAGGGGCCACCAACATAATGATGATCTAGGTACCAGAGAAACCTACTGTGAGATGACACAAGCACTACAGGAACTTACTACTATGATAAGGAGGATGAATGCACCTGATAGACATAATGGGGAATAAGGAGATAACAGGAGTGTTATGGTTAATCAAAGGCCCCAGTAGGCCCACTCTAGAATAGCAGATAGACCTACATGTCCTATGTTTGTTCAAGAGGAACCAGAAGTTCCAGCAAAGGAGGAGGCAGGGGATTCCTCATTTGCAGATGTTTACATGGCTGCAAATGATGAGTGGGACTTATTACCTCTTCATGTTCAAGAGAGGACGTCCTTTGATCATTTTGTTAATCTGAGGAGAGAGCAATATAGATTGGTTAGACAAGACAGGAGACCTAGACACCAGAACAATGATCTTAACCATGCTACGAGTAGGCTCACACTCGCGATGTTCGACGGTAGTGGTAAGGTCACAGTGCAGGCCTAGATTAGTAAGTTAGACACCTTTCTCACATTGCGTCTGATGGCTGAGGAAGATGCTATCAAATATACAACACTACATCTTGAGGGAGTAGCTCACGATTGGTGGCACCACGGGATGGTGACACTCCATCATGATCAAATCACATCTTATCAGGAGTTTGTGGATAGGCTGGTAGAGTGTTTTGACAGGAGGGATCTAGAGTCCTATTTTTGAGAGTTGGCATAGTTACACCAAAGTGGCAGTCTAGAGTCTTACATTGGTGACTTCCAGAAGTTATCAGTTATGGTTCCTGACATTTCAGAGAGGCGACTTGTAGTACTCTTCATGGAGGGATTGATAGAACCATTGAGAGGTTGGATCAAAGGCTTTGATCCTCCTTCATTACAGGAAGCTATGAAGAAGGTGCGTAGTATGGAGATGGCAGCCCCATCAAGTAGATCTAACTCCAAAGGTACTTCTTCATCCAGGGACAATAAGGGCTTTAACAGGAATAGAGAAAGACCAAGTTTCAACATAGATAAATCAGGTGTTAAGAATGATTCAAAGGCCAACCCAGCAGCACCACCTTTGCATAGAGAGGCTCTTAATGATCTACGCAGGAAGAAGCTTTGTTTCTACTGCAAAGGTCCCTATGATGCTAATCACGATTGTCCTTTAAGGCCTAAGGGCAAGGCAAATCGGGTGATGTGGGCCTATTATGAGGATGAGCAATCTGAAGATTCCAAACATCACGATTGTTCTAAGGAGCCAGAGGTTGAGGCTTCAGAGACTAGGGTAGAGGTAGAGTCAGAGCTATAGATTCAGGAGGCACACCTATCTAGCATCCAACACGAGGGGTCATTCAGACTCCATGGAGTTTTGGCAGGACAAAGGGTCATTACACTTCTTGACACGAGAGCCACACATAATTTTATTGATACTAGATTTGTGGAGAAGTGTGGACTCACCACAGAACAGTTCGAGGGCATTAGAATTAAGGTAGCTGGCGGTTACACCCTCAAGTGTGAGCGGATGATCAGAGATCTCCCATTACGCTTGAACAACTATGAGTTCAAGGCTGATTATTATGTGGTAAACATGGGGGATATAGATTTTGTTTTGGGCATGAAGTGGCTTCATTCCCTTGAGGTAGTCACTCTTAGTCTTAAGGATATGGAGATCCGTTTTGATGTTGATGGGAAGACTCACATTCTTAAGGCAATACGGGACGGCAACATCAAAACTATTTCTTTACATCGGATGGAGAAGCTCATGAGACACGACATGGTAGAGTGGGCAGCTGAGTGTACATTGGCACCAATATAGGAGGGACAATGGAAGACTGAGTATCATCCTGACATTCAGTAGTTGAGGGTCAAGCATGACAAGGTATTTAGTGATATTCCACCAGGGAGACCTCCAAACAGGGGCATAGAGCACATTATTGAGCTTGAGGAGGGCGCTAAGCCCATTATGATTACTCCTTATTGACATCCCAAGTGGTTAAAGGATGAGATCAAAAAAAAATTAAGGAGTTACTTGTTATGGGTCACATTCGGCCTAGCAAATCACCATTTGCTTCTTCAATTGTTCTGGTGAAGAAGAAGGATGGCACCTTACGCATGTGCATTGACTACAGAGCCCTAAATAAGAGAACCATTAAGAACAGGTATCCAATACCTCATATTGATCAGCTTATTGGTGAGCTCCATGGTGCACATTACTTCATGAAGATAGACTTAAGGTCAGGCTATCATCAGATCAGGGTTCGCGAGCAGGACGTGGAGAAGACATCTTTTTGTTGCCATTGTGGACACTATGAGTTTATAGTGCTGCCATTTGGGCTCACTAATGCACCAGCAACATTTCAGTCCACCATGAATAGAGTCTTCCATTCATTGCTGAGGAGGTTTGTACTTATTTTTTTTTATGACATTCTTATATACAGTAGGACTTGGCAGGAGCATTTGGTTCATCTGGACACTGTACTCAACATCTTGGAGAGGGAATCCTTGTACGCCAAGGAGTCCAAATGTGATTTGGGGATGACCAAATTGTTATACTTGGGTCATATTATTAGTGCAAGGGGAGTGCGGATGGATCCTGAGAAGATTTGCGCTATCATAGACTGGCCTATTCCAGCAAACCTTACACAGCTACGGGGATTTCTAGGTTTGTGTGGATTTTATCATAGGTTCGTGAATGGTTACTCACGACATGCAGCTCCTATGACAAATTTGATGAAAAAGGGTGCTTTTTGTTGGACACCTGAAGCACAGGAGTGTTTCGTAAGGTTTAAGGAGTTGATGACTATGTGCCCAGTTTTGGCACTACCTGATTTTTTGAAGCCTTTCGAGCTTCAGTGCGATGCTTCAGGGGAGGGCATTAGAGCGGTGATTATGCAAGACAAGCACCCCATAGTATATGAGAGCCATAAGCTTAGGGGACTAGAGAGGCTGTACAACATTTATGATAAGGAGATGCTTGCTATCATGCACGCCTTAGCAAAATTTAGACAATATCTTGTGGGCAGCACATTTTGCATCAAAATAGACCACAACAGTTTGAGACATTTCTTGGGGCAGCGAGACCTCAATGATCATCAGCAGAAGTGGGTGAGCAAATTATAGGCATATGACTTTGACATCTCTTTCATTAAGGGCACCCAGAATGTAGTGGCTGATGCCCTTTCACGTCAACCGTATTTGAGCACTATGGTCCACATCTCAGAGGATTGGAGACATATGATTGTGGCAGAGTATGCCAAGGATACATGGGCATCCAGCATTGTTGAGGGATTGATGGTTGACACCAGATATACTCTTGTGAATGACTTGATCATTTAATAGAACAAGGTTTATTTGATTCCAGGATCAACGATAAAGAACATTCTCATGCGAGCCTTTCATGATGTACCTACTGTAAGACATCCCAGGTATTTCAAGACCTATAGACAGATTAGGGAGAGATTCACATGGAAAGGACTCAAGGCAGATGTTCTTCAATATGTGCGTGAGTGCCCTATTTGTCAGTAAAACAAGCAAGAGAACACGTACCCAACAGGATTATTACGGCCACTTCCAATTCCTGATAGGAAATGGGAGTGTTTGTCAATGGATTTCATTACGGGCTTGCCTAAAGCCCAAGGATGAGATTGCATATATGTAGTCGTGGATCGGTTAACAAAGTATGCCCACTTCTTTTTGATTACCACCACATACACAGCTACATAGGTAGCAGAGGTTTTCTTCTGAGAGGTATTCCAACTGCATGGATTGCCTCGGAGCATAGTGAGCGATAGGGATAGTCGGTTCTTGAGTCACTTCTGGCAGGAGGTGTTCTGACTTTGTGGGATCGAGCTTACACCTAGCACCAACTACCACCCGTAGATAGATGGACAGACGGAGATAGTGAACAAATGGGTGGAGGGCTACCTCAGGAACTACATTGCAGGGCAACAAAAAGCTTGGGTCAAGTGGATTCATTTGTGCGAGTATTGCTATAACACGACTTTCCACATGACCATTTAGATGTCTCCTTTTATGGCATTATACGGGTATGAGGCACCGAGTTTTCTAGATTTGCTACTGAGCAATAGTAGAGTGTCGAGTGCTGGAGACTTATTGCAGGAGAGTCAGGATACCATGAGGACTCTCAAAGAGAATATTGCTAAGGTGCAGAACTAGCAGAAGCAGTATGCAGATCAGCGAAGGACAGAGAGATCTTTTGATGTGGGTGACATGGTCTATCTTATGCTACAACCTTACCATCAGTCTACTCTTAGGAAGAGTGGGGTAGAGAAGCTTAAGCCACGTTACTACGGCCCTTTCAGGATCGTGAGACGTGTTGGAGAGATGGCTTTTGAGCTAGAGCTTCTGACAGAGAGCAAGGTACATAATGTTTTTCATGTATCATGCCTCAAAAAGGCATTAGGACACCGTGCGATACCTTCTATAGTTTTACCTCCCTTAGATGATGAGGGAAAGTTGATTTTAATACCTGAGTCCATCCTAGAATATAGAGAGAGACAGTTGCATAGGAGGACTATCAGGGAATATTTGGTAAAGTGGAGAGATTTGCCAGTAGAGGATGCGACATGGGAAAGCGAGGATATTTTACAGCATCCAGAGTTGAGATTGCTTGAGGACAAGCAATTTCAGGAGGGGGGACTGTCATGTCCCCTTCTAGTTGACATCTTTTCGATCAGATGATTAGCCTATTATGCGACCCTTGTAGGCTGATGGGATTGATAGAGGGTCTTGATGGAGCTGGGCTTGGCTTTCGTTCGGGCTCGTTCAGACATGAATTAAGGGAGATATTAATATTTGATTGATTTAGTCAAATATTAATTATTTGGTCTAATTTTAATTAAATATTAATTAATTAGTAATTATTAATATTTTGGTCTAATTTTAAGACCCTAGTTCTAATTTAAGAACTACTAAGTCTAATTTAAGGAAATCTAATTTTAGCAAGCACACCTTTGGAGGGTATAAGGGTTTCTCATGGGAGAGAGTTTGTATTCAGGAATTGATTATTGATTTTGCTAAGAATTCTTCTATGAATACTGAGACAAGGGTTCCAGGATTCCATTTGCATTGAAGAACGTCAACTCTTCATTGTGTGCGATTCAGAGGTTGTGAGAGATCAGTCGATCTATTGCCAAATTGAGAGATAACTTCATACAAAAGTTATCACAGGGATTTACAAGCTTGAGAGATAACTTCATACAGAAGCTATCACACGGGTTCACAGGTATTTCTTTATTTTTGGGTTTGATTCAATTATTATCCAGATATAGATCTTTGTATTAGCCCATAGTTTTCAAATCAGGATTGAACATATAGATTGTGCTATATTGGCAGCTGTACGAAGTCCGTACAGATCCATGAAAAATCTGTAAGCATCAGCAGATTCGCTCAGACACCGACATCGGCAGGCAGAGATCTCTAGTGACCGACATCAGTCGACTGAAGACCGACGTCGGCAAAGAAGGACCCACAGTGATCGATGTCGACAGTATATCGACTGACGACGGTGACTGTGTTATTTACACAGCAGGCTGAGACGTACCAGATCCAAATTTATTTCCCAGTTTGAGGAATACTCAGGCTATTAAGGCCGTATTTTCAATATTCATTGTATACCTGACAGAGGTCCTCTATTGTAAGCATATGAGGAAATAAATAAGAGATTATACTATGATTTATTTATCAATTTGAAGATATTTTATAGAAATATAGATAAGCAATTCAGAGCTTTTGTTTTGGTATCCGAAGGGATATGACAAATTGTAACAATAGAAGACTCTTGTTAGACTTTCAATTGGGACCTCAAAATGCACCTATTGAGTTAGATGCACTAAGTGACCTAGGAGGAAACTTAAGGGACTTTATTCAACACATTTTAGGAATATTTTTGGAACAATCCAAGGCATGATTCATAGGTATTGGGCTCCATTAGATAACATTCTTGAAATAGATATCCAAGAGATGCACTATTACACCAAGCGCTCAATTCTTATTTCTACTTACATAAGATTATCTATACTACATAGTCCAATTCAATGGGTTTGCCACTTAAACAAATTAGTTAAAATTTTATAAATAAAGGGGTTTGGTCAAAGATATCAAAGAAACAACAAAAGGGTAAGATAGGATTTTAGTCAAGTAAGATAATATCAATAAGAAATACAAAATTGAAGGGCAAGTAGGATTTTAGGTCAGTACATTAGTAAGGTATATCCTTTCCCTATTAGGACAAATGTCCTAATAGCTATGCATGTTCCAATTGTCGAACAAGTCTTTTATTAACATGTGTTCTATTGACAAAACATATTGGTATATATAAATATTAAAGTGCACCAAACGTTGAACTTGTAATATCTAATACTTGTTCAACATTTATTATATAAAATTAAAAGTAACCAATCACATCTTGACAAGTAAGAGTCAAGTATTGATCCTTTAATGCACAGTGATTGGTACTCTAAAGGTTAAGTTTTGATCATAGGTATAAAAATGCATTTTATGAACTCTTGTGATAAAATCAGTTATATTTTATAATGTATAATGTGTTAGACCTTGAAACCTTAGTTATAAGTATTTAAGATGACATATGAAAATGGGTAAAAATTTTGAAGTCTAATGCGATGTTATGGTACCTTTATTCACTGTCCAAAATAACACAAAATTTGACATTTCCCCTATAAGGATGCATAGCTAATGAGACCTTTCCCCTATAACAAACACTAAATTTGTTTGTTTTGTGTTATTTCAAAGAAATGTGTATGCATTATATAATGTATACACATTATATATTATGTTATATAATTCATACACATTATATAACACATACATGTTATTTGAATTTGAATATAAAACTGAGCATTTAAGCTTAGAAACAACTTGGATTTTTTAGGCTAAAGACTTGTGATTGTGAATCTACAACTGAGACCAAGAGTTTTGAGAAAACCCAACAAATTTAAACTCCAATCACCAAATACGCTATGGATTTCAACATGAAAATTTATAAAATTATTACCATCATGATGAGTATAATGTCCTCTTTCTAAATATATGATTTTTATAATTTTTGGGTTATTTTAAGGGTTCAAACTATATTTATTTCTAACAACACCTTTTTTAGGACACTACATGTCACACCTATACATGTCTATTCATGTTTATCTAATTTGTTTTCATTGATCCAAGTGCAAAACAAATTATATGGTAACAAACTAGCCCTGATTCTACACATATTCAAAAAAAAAAAAAATCTCATTTTTTTTGAGGTAGTTAGTGTGGGCCACATAACCAGCTATCCATTTCTTTGTCAATTTTCAGGATCTACTTAATTACAAAATTAATAAAAAAAATATTCATCAAAAAAATATAAAAGAAAAGTTCATAACACACTAGAAGATCTTATCTAAATATTCACCAAATGGTTTTAAACAATATTTAATGATGTTAAATAATGGAGGGACATGACCATCTATCTACTATGTTTTCTTTAAAAAATAGGAGTTTCTCTTCAAATTTTAAATGTTTGACCTATTTATAGTTAACCATTTTTTTAAAAAATAGTTTTTTGGAAACTAGACTTGAACTTCTATAATTCATGTTTTTATATCATCTTGAAATTTTGAGTGTAACCATCTCAAATTATTTGAGAAGTTTACATTTTATAAATTTCATCAAAATCATGTCCATGGGCATGCCCTTTTTTGTGCCCCAAATGTGTGCACTTACCCTTTTTATATGTTATAAGAGATGAAATCAATAAACATGATAAAGTTAAATCTTCTTCATCTAGTGATGGTGAATCCTTAGAAGGAACTACAGCCTATTCCCTTCCAATCAATATACCAACATCTAGTGGGGGTAAGAGATATGTAATCACACTTTTGTTCCCAAAAACTAATATTACCACATCTTACATGGGAAACCTTAGTAATTAAACCCAATTTTTGGTTTTAATGCCTCTATATATAAGCTACAGGAGTAATGAAGTGAATGTTTATTGTGACTATCACCAGGGCCCTAGAAATTTTATGAATTGGTGTTTTACTTAAATCATAAGATCTGAGACCCCATAGATGACTAAAATATTAAATTTGATGATCTTTCAAAGGATTAAGGTTCACAACTAGTGATCACCAAAAATAAAAAATATTTAACAATCCTTTGAAAAACCATTCTAAGAAGGATCCAAATGTGAAAATGGAATATAATGCACATCCTCATCTATCAAATCATAGGAACATTGTACTTATACATGGCATACACCTCTTATGGTTTAGATACCCTCTATTACTTTTAATGATAGTGACATTATGGATGATGATTTAGATCTTCATTCCATATTCATTCAAGCATACCTTGATCACCATTCTATACACAATATTATGATTGATAATGTTTCAAGTGAGAATGTTTGTACCATGACATTACTTGCATATTTAGGTTATACAAATCTTGATTTTCACCCTTCGACTAGATTGGTTAGAACATTTGATTGGGCCTCACATAGGTTCTTGTTGAGATTGTCTTACCTTTATAGGTGGGTTTCATATATGTGATTACTACCTTCTTAGTTAAACCTTCCATGGGTGTTTTTGATATATTATTGAGATGGCCTTGGATACATACACTTCAATCATTACCCTCTACAATGCATGGGTGTGTTAAATACATTCATGCCGATTACGTAATTATAGTTTCTAGTATTCCATATGAATATCCACTTGAACAATAAAATTTTAAACCCAAGAAGTTAATTATCACACCTACTAAGGTCAATTATCTATAAAATCATAGAAATAGGAAATCCCCTTTACTCAACAACTAATATATAAGATATAATTGCATTAGAGATTCATAGTTGGTTCCACATAATCCTCATCTACTACACACCATATTTAGATATCTAGAACACCTAAACGTGTTCCTATTACTATTATTCCAAAGAAACCATAGAGCACTCAATGATGGGTTCCATGAACCCCCATCCCTTCTATTATTTCTTCATGAACATAGAGTTTTATTATATGTATGGAGAGCATCACAAATACTATGATGATAAATATTGCACTTATACATGCTCCTTGGTAGAACCACCAGTTTATTACACCATGTTCTTAATGGGGAGATACATATGACTATCCATCAGATGAGTTCATAGGATAGTCTTTTCATATCAAATATTACAAAAAATATGCCATAAATGTCAACAAAATTTCAAAAATCCATAAATATTTTTAGCATTTACATGTTCTATTAGATCATTGGCATATATGTTGTTGGTTTCATGTTGGTAGATAACATATCATTTGTTTTTATATATACACATGTGTTTCATGCATCTTTTGAGAGTGATATAGGCATACACAAATACATGATCCTTGCATTTTAGGATGTTGGACCTTCCCTTTTCTCACGTCATGTGAAGATTGAGGGCATTTGCTTCTTTAATCATGATACATCTAGGTTATATTATTCTATGTTCACTTTACATTATCATGTTTGATATTATGGAATTACACATGACTTTATCCATATTTATATCTTTCATGATGTATTTGATATTCTATGTACTTAAAATTTTTTGATAACATGCATATATCTAGGGAGTGGTATTATATATTTATGTCAATTTCTTATGTTTCATGTTTTTCTATTATGCTCTTCCTTATTTTAATATGCTCCATTATTTGTGGCCCCTTTGCTTTTGTTCACATTTTTTACATTTTAATATGTCATTGCTTGTTGTTTAGACATTTGAATGTGTCATGCTTACTTTTATGGACATTTGACTAAGTCATGCCCCTTCGATTGTGTGGCATTTGAACATGCCCTTTGTTTGAGGTCTCCTTGGACCATTGCCTTTCTATTTGATTTTGAGTGCCTTTGTGTGTGTGCTCGATTTCTTGTTGAGCTTGTACTATTACTATCTAGACATTTTCATGATCAGTATCATGTATATGAGGCCTTGATGTGATCACATTTTGTGCACTTCAATGATATATCTACCTATATATGTTTCTCCTATATGTTATATGATACATTCATAGTTTATATGGCTATCGTATCCTTTGAGGTAAGGTAACTATCAGTTTCTACTTCCCCTCACCTCAAAAGGGAGCTATATTAGTGGGGGCATGCCATAAAGGCATAGATTCCACATTATTCACAAACTTAGATTGCGATGGGGCATGTTTTGGAAACATGTTCTCCACATTTGTTACAATTTCAAATGTACAATGGGGGCATGTTTTGGATACATGTTCTTCACACCCATACCAGTTCACAAATTTAGATTACAGTGGGGTCTTATTTTTGAAACATGTTCTCCATAGTCATATCGGTTCTTAGTTTCAAATATATAGGGAGCATGTTTTGTAAACATGTTCTCAACACTTAAACCAATTTTTAGTTTTAGATTATAGTGGGGGGAATGTTATGGAAACATGTTCTCCACACATACACAATTTACAAATTGGCCAAAAATACATAGTTATATGATTTAGATACATAGTTGTGGAATAATTATATACATTGGTACCATATTTATACCTAGGTTTCAACGAGACAAATATAAGGTGCATGTTCTATGAAAAAGAGCACTTCAATTTGTATAATTGAACCAGTTTTAAGATTTCAAACACTTCTACGAACTTTAGCTCACTAGGTTGGATTGTTATGGACTATATTGAGCCAATATTATTCAATAATTGGTTCAATTTTTTATATGTTTGAGGTGATTAAATCACTCAATAATTCAAAGTTATAAGATGGACTTGATTACATCATCCAACCTCACTAGATTTATAGTGTGAGTTGACTTGGTTCACTCATGCTCACCAAGTTAAAAGTATGATTGGGTTACAAAGTTGAACTAATCTCAGCTATCAGGTGGAAACTCAGTTTTATCTAAGGTTGGGGGCATGTGTCCTCCAATATTTCTATATTTATTCACTTTTCATATGTATATTTGTCTTAATCTTATCTCTAATAGTTCATAATGATATATATTTTCAAATAAATTTTCCAAAAGTCAAGGTGGTTGCATCAATACACAAGGGTACTACTACAACTTATTATCTTTCAATTTCATTCATTTAGATGCTTTTGATTTCATATTATATGTACTAATTATATACTATAACATGTTCTTGTTTACATTTTAGTCACCATCAAAACACTGAAGTTTGACTCATGTAAAGGCAAGGTGTGTTATACACACCCAAGTACACATTTCTTTTCCTTTAAACTAGAAATTTCATTACTAGATTAAAGGTGAGTGGAATGTAGACATTGTTTATGAATTATTTATCACCTTAGTCTTATACACGTATATCATGGATGTAAATTTAGGTTCTATACCCCTTCCACTACTGAAAAGCTTGCATACACTATATACTTGTGCCAAATTACTTATCTCTTAGTCTAACCAATGTTATTCCAATGACTCAGACCTTTTTATCATGATTATAATGTTATAATATTACTTATCTTCTATTATTACAAGTTCTATGCCTATGTTTATTTTCCAGTTACCTAGAAACTTGCATCCTAGTCCAATGCCTATAGAAACACAAGTGTCCTATCACAACACAAATGTCTAACACCCTAAATTTATCCAATTTATAAATTAAAATCGTACCTATGGTCATTCTAAGTTTTATAATAAGATATATTATCCAAAAGGATTGGTATATACATGATCAATCCTCATTTATTCCTCACCTAGTACAAACCAAACAACTCACAAGGAAATTTACTAGAAGCTTTCTATTAAGAATTCAAGTGAGAAAAGCTTCCCTAATTTCCCCTATTTCTATATTAGTCATAGGGTAAATACATCTATAGGTCTGAAGTATTGAAAGATCATACCATGATCCATATTTTTCAAATTATAATATAGGTCAATCTATGTACTTGTTTATCACACATTTCATCCTTAAGCACACATAAGCCCACATGTAGGAGAGAAC
The DNA here is from genome assembly GCA_037957365.1 of Torreya grandis. NCBI lineage: Eukaryota > Viridiplantae > Streptophyta > Pinopsida > Cupressales > Taxaceae > Torreya > Torreya grandis. The sequence goes on from JARHVA010002339.1 coordinate 339,330, forward strand.
TACATGAGTATGAAGCTCTATTTAGAGTTGTGTATATATAGGCAACACCCATTGATAAAGGGGTATTATGGGTTAGTTCAACACCATAATCCCACTAACCTATTTTCCTACAACCACTATGAATATGAATAATTAGGAATTTTATATTTGACAAGGGGTAACAAACCATGATCCAAATCTGATCACACCAGAGTGAAGGTGACACAAAACCCAAAATATCCTAGGTAGTTACATCTAAATCCAGTGAGTATTCTATATTGGATACCTTTATAAAGGTTATGAGAAGCATTGACATAACTCTCCCAAGTCAACACAAGTGTCTAAGGCCGCAAAGGCATAATTTACATAATTATATGAGTGATCTAGAATCTGTATCTAATATACTTTCTTATTGTTTCAAATTTAGATCTCTATTAGCATAAGATTTAGCTATGCATCTTGTTTTCATTATCATTTCAATATCACCATAGTTGTTGTTGACTATTTTGACCACAAGTCAAAATAGGTCAACCCCCTATAGTAAAAAACTTGTATAGGGGTCTAATAGGGTCTTATATGGTGTGTCATGGTCCTAAACAATGCTGTTTGATGCATCATCAACTTTTTCATGGTCACTTTTAGTCCTTAGATGGACTATGTCATGTTAGGGGTCATATTTTAAGTCATTTATGAGACTTGTATGGTTTCTCATATTAGACAAGGTGTCCAAGTCTATTTCAACATCCTTCATGTCATATTATTATTAGTCATGTTAGCCTTAACTGAAAACTTTCAAGTATTATGCTGAAATTAGGAAGACAGTTGGAAAAGAGGAATTTTTGGTAGTTGTACAACTTTTTTAGGAGTGTAGCATGTGTGATAATCCTCTGCAGTGTCCCTTCAACTCCCTTAAGATCATTTCAACATTTGATAAACTTTGAACACCTAAGAAGGGCCTGAAATCATTCCACTCCTCCATCACTCTGCTAGGTATGCAAAAATGACTAACCAATTTTGGTTTAGTACATACAATAGGAGTTGTTTCAGGTCAAAATCCTGAGGGATGTTAGTAAACTTAGTCTAATTTAAATACATGGTAGGAGTTATAATATTGGTTGCTCCTAATCTATGAATTAATGCTAAGAATTTCATTACTCTTTTATGCTTTCTTTTCCTCATACCTTACATGTTTCCTCCTTATTTGAGATAATCCATATAAGCCAAGTATTGTACATGGTCCTTAATATCATGAACATCCTCTTTATATTATTCTTAACATGGTTTATGCATGTGGTTTGAAAGAGAAGAGCAAAAACACTCCATTATACTAATGAGAGACACTATTGAGTTTGTAAATAGTTTCATCAGTTGCAGAAGCTTACATCTTAGTTTGACCTTCATATAAATGAAAATACAAGTTGAAATGTTTTGATTTGATCTTTCACTTCATAATGAGTAGTCTCTTCTTGTGAATATGTGGTCTCAAGGTTATATATTTATCAAGAAGACAATCATTTATGGTACAAAGTCAATTTCTTACAAGTAATCATCTACAGGCAGGTAAAGGGAGGTCTACATAATCATGATGATCAAGGCATGAAGGTTCTAAGGTTTTGAGAACTTTTCCAAGGTGAAATTAACATGTTGGGATGTTTAAACAATCTCATTTAGATGTATTATCAACCAATTATTTACCCATTACCTTGTAGCCCGCATATGCACCTATAATGGTTTAATTGTAACTCCACAGAGGTCTATGAGAATGTAATACAAGTGTTTGAACTAGTTTGATAGCCTCATCAAGTTTGGAAACATGGAAAGAATCATAGAATTAATGGTGGAGATCTAGGATGGGTTTTAGAGCCAATCTACCATGTACGTAATTATATATCACATATTCACATACATACCTCCTGCATATACACCTATAAATGGTCCCAACATGGGGTCTAAAATTAAATATTAGGTGTCTGATATTTTTTGGACCTCCACTAAGGCCTAGGATCATTGAAAATGCCATTGTGATAGTTCGAAAGTCATCATATTTCAAAAAATATTTAAGATTCATGCTCATATGTGGAAAAAATGTTTTAGAGACATGTTACCTTAATATTTACAAAATGGGGATGTTAATTTATTTTGATCATTTCTTGGTACGGTGGCATAAGGTCTAGACATATTAGAATGATCTCATCATGTAGCCCATATTTATTGGTAATGCCTTGAAAATATCATGAATGTTTAGACAAGAAAGGGTGGCATAAGAAGGTTTGAAACTTGAACAATCTTTCACTATAAGTTCTCAGTGATCTCTACAGTGTGTTGACTTTCAAATAACCTTATAGTCCAAGGTGGCATGATAGAAGCACATATCCATGGTAAGTGACCCTATTATTGTGATAAGGACACTATTGGTTAAAAATAACATTAAGAGGGGTTGAAGTATATGGTATGACCTATATCATCACCTATAAGTGTACCTTTGTCCTCAAAAAGGTCACTTACAGTCTGACTGTAGGTACCTACAATCTCATGATATGAACCTATTGATGGGAACCCTAAAAACATGAACATTTGCTTGTTGGAGATGACTCCAAGTTCTGCAAAGAGACCCTATGATTTTTAAAACATGATCCAAGAGTTTAAATGTAATCTACATGACCTCTTTTGCTCTCAAAATAGACATCTAGAGTTTGACTGTAGTATGATAGTGCACTAGAACATGGTGGTTTACAGGTTGGCATAGCATATGCATGAAGTGAAAATGTCTTAGTGATTGTGATATAATATTAAGGAGTTAAAGGATAATATAAACATGACATGAGTTCTAACTCTAAGTGACACCCTATAATAAACTTCCTTTATTTAAAAAACATAGTACATAATCTGCCATACTAGCCTAGTCAAGTAGAGATGAGTGCACTTTGAGGAGTTAGAAAAGAAGAATGGGTGATATACATGAATATAAAACCTTAAAAAATTATGATAAAAATATCACCTAATTCTCATTAAATGAAAATAGAGCAAGGAGGGTTTCAATTCACAACCTATAGTCTACATACCAATCTTGCACATAGTGATACAAAAGTCTGCCTTGGGTTTTGTGATTCTTTGGGGTGATAAGAGTATGATCTAGACCTAATATTTTTTTTATAGTGTCCCTAGGAACTATTAAAAACCCTCATACCTTCGCATTTCCTTGGATAACAAGGAAATTTCCCCCTATTTTGTCTTAGACAAAGAGCACTCCCAAAGAGATACACCCTGTAGGGTTAGTATGAGAATTTATAGGAGATGAGTTGGGGACTATTGAAAACTTGTAATTGGGTTTAGTGAGTTGAGTTGAACATGTAAAAACATATAAATGACCTCTACAAACAACATTGATATTTAGTGATGGCCTAAGCATGTAGGGACACAGTCAGGTCATCTAAGCCTAAACTAGGCTTAAAGCCCTAAAGGGGGATAATCTCATTTACAAATAAATATAAACCTTATAACACACTTTATGAACTTGATATAAATGTATGAGATTTTTTTATATCCTTTATTCTGTAGGGGAGATCATAAATGAATCATTTTTTGAATTAAGAATAATTCAGGGTGCACAAAATGTAGGGAAAGGCTCGAGAGGCCATAATTGGAAGCTTATATTTATACAAATTATTATCATGAATGTCTAAGGAGTTGATATATGTTTAATAGGGTCCTAAATATGGTTATAGTATAATTTATCTGACGGTTGAACATCAATATTGTATGAACAATCCTTAAGAGTCAAAATTACTCAAAACCCTCCAAAACCTTTGCTCATAACCCTATGGGAAAAAGGTGGATTGAAATGAATCTATATGAGATATTATGACTTGGAAAGTAATTTTAACTTGTAGATAACTCAACAATACTTCTTCCCATCATATTATATTTTACCTTATATGTACGGATAGGGTATAAAATAGGTTTTCTTGATAGTTTTTGATGTTTTATAGGTACAAGGGAGTCTTGAAGGATAAGTATCAATTTGGGATATCAAGTGGGACCTATTATAACCCTTAATTTTCATATATTTCTCAATGAAAGCACACAATTACCTTTACAAGCACCTTCACTTCAGGCAGTCCAAACTAGGATAGTGAGTGAAGAGTGATCACCAAGTGAGAAGGTGATAACTCCAATTGGGAAGCCTTTTAAGGTCTGTCTGATGGATTTAAGGCCATGATAACTTTTTATAGGTGTCATAACAGCCTTGGTATATAATTTTTTGGAAATCTAAAGGTCACTTGAATGACAAGTGTGAGGAATGAGAGAAAGAAGGATGATCGTGACTACAGGTAGTGAGAACACTTGTCCAAAATAATACTAGTGGCTAGGGACACATCTAATCCATGTTGGAGCTCATCCATAACCCCCCATTACACTACACTATGGCATATCTCCCTAGTCTACTGTGGACTGCTAAAGAGAGGACAAATGATGAAGGTAGTTTCCAAGAAGGTAGCTGAAGGATCTTACGTTAGTTTTGATGAGTTTTAATGCCTCAGAGAAAAATTTATCCAAAGAGACATTTCATGTTATATTTATTACTCTAATCATATGAAACATAAATTATTATCATGCCTTGAAAATTGGCATTGTGACCCTTGATCTCCACTTCTCTTTCTCCTCTCACATATTCTATAAGAACTAGCCACTTTGGCTCTTGTTCATGAATTCTACACCATGTATGGTGAAGCCCTGCTAGTTTGATTTTGTAATTTTCCTCTTTATAATACATTAAATCTATTTTTTATTTCAATAACATCTTGTCTAAGTGTGTGAAGTGATGAATGGTGAGGTCTAGTGATAAGCTTCAAACCTTGCTTCTCCTTATCATTTTATGTTTGGTGAAAGAAGTTCTCATTCTAACAGGTCATATAGAGTGTAGCTAGAATGTTTTATCCTTTCAAATATTCAATTAGACCTTAATTTATGCAACTGATCTCTCATCTACTTACCTTGAATAGTCTCATTCATATCACTTCCATATTGAAATACTAATGTTAGAACATCCTAAGACTTCGAAGCTAGTGTTGCACATCCTGTCTCTTAGTGAAAGAGTATGATGATCTTTTGGATATACTTATGTTGTATCACCACCTTAAAATAATTTAATTTAATGAATATTTATATCTATTTTCACATAATCAATCAGTTAGTGTATGTGATAAGCACTTAAAGGCAAATCTAGTGAGCTAGCCCTTAAACCTAGAGGTCTACCTCTACTATAGGCACCCATAGGCCTAGAGGTATTCCAATGTTGTCTAAAGCTTAGAGTAGGCTCAAAAAACCTCCTATAGAGTGAAATAGTTGGTGTCAATAGTCATGGCATGCCTGGTGGGACCATTATCCTAAAGACAACTTGTCAAGGTGAATGTTGGTCTTGACAACATCGTTACATATGGTGTACTACTCAACATTTGAGAACTCCATTCAAGGTAAAATATGGTTGTAGACAATTTTTTTTTTCATATATTTGTGATAATACTTAATTTTCCTTACTAGGTCACCTTCTAGTAGAGTTTCAATCCCATGAATCCACCTATTCAACCTAAACTTCCTCTTGAAGTTCAACATCCTTCACCTATTCTACCCTTTGAAGAGTAAGAGGACTTTGATAGCCAAGAATACAAAGAGAGTGAGGAAGAACTTGAAGAAAACATGGCTAGGTAGCATGCCTTCCTAGACTTTAACACTAAAAATCCAATCCATCTTGATGATTATGATGGCATTCCCCTTAATGCTACAAAGAGTGTTCCTATATTCAATGGTGAAGGCCATGTCACTCCTAGTGAGCACATTAGGGATATCTCAAACTTTTATAGTTTTCACAATGTCACTAAAGTCAATATTGCTATTAGACTCCTTTCCATGTCCCTTAGAGGGAAATCACTTGATTGTTATAGGACTTATATTGGTGGTTACATCACAACATGGGATGATTTTGGGGTGCTACTAACATAAAGGTTTGATGACAAGAGTGACCACACTTCACTCATTTACTAACTCAATGTGATTCTAAGAACCCCCAAGGAGAAAATGCATGATTTTAATGATATATTACAAAATAGTTGGCATAGGTTGCCTCTTCCCATGAGACCACCTACTATTTTTGTGTTTCCTACATACTTAAGGGCTATTGGCATGGACATAGCCATCATGCTACAATCCATGGGTGGTTTCTCCTTACCTAAGGCATATGACCTTGACATTAGAGCTGAGAATGGCCTCATACAAGCTAGAAAGTTACCTCCAAAAGTGTATATGCCTCTGCTACCATATACTTTTATTGTTTCTCTAAGTTTTTCCCGAGTTCCTAATGCTAATTCTAAGTCAAGGACTACTCCTAAGAAGGTATATGATGCCATGGATAAATATGCAATAATTCAGTTGTTATAAGATCAAATTGGACAAGAAAGAATGTAACATGGTTCTCATCAAAACCCCTAACCCTATCATCAGCAATATGGTCAACAATATGGGCAAAGGAGAGGCTAATGGTAGACCATTTTCAACAGGACTACCAATGCATACAATCCTACTTCAACCTCTAATACAAGAGCAATGGTACTAGTGTATAACAATATAATCTAAGGAGAAGAATAGAAAAAGGGTAAATTCATGGATTCCAATGAATTTGGAGAGAAATATCTAGTTTATTAAGGATGATCCACTCCTCTATCAATAGAAGATGAAGTCTTAATACAAGCAAGTGAATGTTGGCAACCTCAAGGAATAAGTTTCACTAACTTCCTAGTCAAATAGACTTTTGTGCTTAATCAAGGAAATTTAGTTGCATACAATACTATAGATAAAAGGAAATATATCAGAGATGATAATGGTGTGCCTACAAGTAAAAAAAATCCTCCTACAAGGCAACAAGGCATGATTACAAGTATGACAATCCCTAATACTCCTGCACCTCCACCAAATTAGAATGTGGGAAGGTCTACTCAAAATGTTTTAATTACTCAAGATAAAAACACTTCCTTAACTCTAAGGACTCAAGAAAAGGTAATCACTTCTTCTCTAAACATTTTTTATTCATTGAAAAATTCTAAGGCATCTATCTCCCTTTGGGATGCCCTTCACATGCTTGGCCAAAAATAGCTCTTGCAAAAGCAACTATCCACTATTCATGTTATTACTCCATCATCAAGCCATGGTCATGGTCATTTTTATCTTACTAATTCCCCTGATAACATTGTAGATCCCTCTACTAAGTCTGATCATTCTCCACCTTTCTACTTCACTCTCATCATGGGGGACAAACTAGTTCATAATTACATAGTTGGTAGTGGAGCTAGTACAACAGTGATGCCCAAGGATGTAGACTATAAATTGTGTTTAAAGTATGAATCACATGGTAAAGTAGTGATTCAATTAAATGGTACACCTAATAAGTCAATAGGATTGATAAAATTGTTGAAGGTTTTCTTGCATGATTATCCTAGTTTCCCCATCCTCTATGACATTGTGGTTGTTAACTTGCCTGCCCACTTTGCTATCTGCCTCTAAAGGATTTGAAAACCAATATAGGAGGTTATCTCTTAGATGATTGGTCATTTCTAGCTTTTATATCAATATATGGAACAAAGTTGACCATAATAACTCAACCACTTGCTAGGTTCCACATTGAGACATATGTAGAAATAAGTTCCAATCTCAATTGTGCTATCAATGGCAAGGAGTCTCTTATGGATGATGGTGCGTCTTCCAAGCCTATAGGAATATCTAAAAAAATTCTAGATTATTATGACACATATTCTTATGAACGTGATCCATATACCTATTTTTAACAGATTGCTTGGCACCTATATCATCCATGAAAGAGCATTTGAGAAATCTGAGGTAAGAATTGAGCATTCTTTCTAAAAATCTGTTGAAGGTAATTAATTAATTCATGTGTATGATGATGATATATTGAAGAGCATGATAAACCACTATGGTGAGAATAATAATGTCCATTTTCTTGCAATTGATGAAGTAGCTCTTGAATATGACATTCATGAGGAAGAAGATGACTTATGGCAAAGGTTCAATACCATAAGTCAAGAGTTTCAACAACTAGGTAAGGATATTCCTCCAAAGAATTAAATATAATATATCAGGTTAGTTGATGAACCTAATGAGAAAGTTGTTGAGTGTTTGATCAAGCATGAATTTGAATGTCATGTTATGAATAAGGCTGCACATCAATCTACTATCCAAGGGTTTCCAGTCATAAATTAACTTAGTAAAGATACTACCCAAGAAGTTGTAATCATGGAGAAGCTTAATGAAGCCAAGGAAAACATGTTTGTGCCTAAAGAATAGTCAAAATCTCAACTTGAACATAAATCATTTGCATAATTAATTAAACAAAAGGAAATCAAGCTTGATGATTCCAAGCATCAAGTGCATCATGACAATGAAGAGAGCAAGGTTGAGGCAACTCTCATACTTTCTAATCTATAATTTTAAGATCATCAATTAAATATTTCAAGATCCAAAATGGTTGAATCTCCAGACAAGGTCCTTAGAAATCAAGAAGGAGCATTCATGAAAGGTCTAAATAACACACTAGTAGATAGAATAAGATCCAAAGATGGTAAGTTTTTTTACCATCAACATGAATAAGTGTTTGATGATAATCATGCCTCACATGATATTTTCCTTTCATGGAGCAACAAAGATGAAAGAGAAACCATCTTCGACCCTGGTTGAAGCATGGTAATTTATTTTTCACCTTAAAATTAAGGTCTTGTATATACTAGGTTAGGTGTATGTCTTTGTTTCAAATGTGTGTGTGTGTGTGTGTGTGTGTGTGTGTGTGTGTGTGTGTGTGTGTGTGTGTGTGTGTGTGTGTGTGTGTGTGTGTGTGTGTGTGTGTGTGTGTGTGTGTGTGTGTGTGTGTGTGTGTGTGTGTGTGTGTGTGTGTGTGTGTGTGTGTGTGTGTGTGTTCCATAAGTGTTATTGAGAACACATATGTGTTTCCTTTGGTGTGTCTTTTTTGTGTGTATTTTATCATTTTTTGGTGTGTTTTCAAATTCATTTTAGTGTAAAATTTGTGCACAAGTGACTCCATAACCTAATGGATAGGAGTACGCTACTGCTTCTGGCATACTTGGCTTGCCACCCCTAGGAAATATCCAAGAATGTTAACTATTTTGACCACAAGTAAAAATAGTTCAACCCCTGATAGTGAAAAAATTATATAGGGGTATATTAGGGTCTTATATGGTGTGTCATGCTCCTAATCAATGTCATTTGATGCATCATGAACTTTTTTATGGACACTTTTAGTCCTTAGATTGCCTATGTCATGTTAGGGGTCATATTTTAAGTAATTTATGAAAGTTTTATAGTTTCCCATGGAGAAAACATTTCCATGTCTCTTTAAACATCCCTCATGTTAGATTATTTTCATTCATGTCCGCCCTAACTAAAAACTTGTAGGTACTATATTGAGATCAAGAAGATAGTTAGAAAGAGGAAGTTTTGGTAGTTGTACGACTTCGACAGGAGTGTGGCACATGTGGCAGGACTCTGAAGTATCCCTTCAATTCCCCTGATATCATTTTAACATTTTATCAAATTTTAAACACATAAAAAGGGCTTAAAACCATTTCATTCCTTCATCACTACACTAGACATGCATAAATTACTAACCAATTTTGGATTAGTATGGATAGCAAGAGTTGTTTCAATTCAAAATCCTATAAGGTATGTTAGTACACTTAGTCTATTTCAAATACATGGAATGAGTTATAATATTGGTTGTTCCTACTCTATGAACCAATCCTAAGAAGTTGACTACTCTTTTTTTCTTGTTTATCCCCATACCCTATAGTTTCATCCTTGTTTGAGCTAATCCATACAAGCCAAGTATTGTACATGGTCCTTAGGAGCATGAACATACTATTCACATGATTATTTACATGGTTTAAATGTGTGGGTTGAAAGATAATATCACAAACACTTCATTCTACTAATGAGAGACACTATTGAGTCTATAGACAGCTTCATCAGTTGCAAGATTTTGCATCCCAATTTGACATTCATATAAAAGGAAATGTAAGTTAACATGTGATTTGACGTTTGAATTCATAGTGATTAGTCTATTCTTGTGAATATGTGGTCTCAATATCATATAGTGATCAAGAACACATTCATATATGGTACACAATGAGTTTCCTACAAGTATTCATCTACAGACAGTTAAAGGTATATCTACGTAATCATGATGATCAAATAATGAAGGTTTCAAGGTGATGATAAATTTTACAAGGTGATATAAACATGTTGGGATGTACAAATAATCTCATTTGGATGCATTCTCAACCAATTCTTTACCCATTGTCTTGTAGCCTACATATGCACCTATAGTGGTTTGATTGTAACTCCATAAAGGTCTATGAGATTGTAATACAAGTGTTTGAATTGATTTGAGATCCTCATAAAGTTTATAAAGATAGAGAGCATCATATAATCAATAGTGGAGATCTAGGATGGGTTGTAGAACTAATCTACCATGTACACAATCATATATCACATATTCACATACAAACCTCCTACATATACACCTACAGGTGGGCCAAATAAGGGGTGGGTAATTTAATATTAGGTGTTTGATCTTGTTTGGATCTCCACTAAGGCCTAGGATAATTGAAAATGTCATTGAGATAGTCCTAAATTCATCATATTGTAGACAATCTTGAAGAGTCATGCTCATATGTGGATAAAGAGTTTTAGAGACATGTTACCTTAATCTTTCCAAAACATGGATGTTTCTTTGTTTTGATCGTTTCATGGTAGGGTGACATAAGCTATATAAATATTATAATTATATCATCATGTATCCTACATGTATAGGTAATGTCTTGAAAATATCATGAATTTTTTGACAAGAAAGGGTGACACAAGAAGGTTTAAAACTCAAACAATATTTCACTGTACGTTCTTAGTGTTCTCTACAGTGTGATGAATTTTAAATGACCTTATAGTCCAAGGTGTCATGATATAAGAATATCTCCATGGTAAGTGACCATATTGAAGTGAGAAGGACACTATTGGTTCAGAGAACATTAAGAGGGGTTGAAGTATAGGGTCTTGACCTATAACACACCTATATGTGTACCTTTATCCTCAAAAAGGTCACCTATAGTCTGATTACAGGTACCTACAAGCTCATGATATGAACCTAGAGATGGTAACCCTAAAACCATGAACACTTTCCAATTGGATATGAATCCAAAGACTTCAAAGATACCTTATGATGTGCAACATAGGGTCCAAGAGTTGAAATTCAATCTACAACATCTCTTTTGCTCTCAAAATGGACATCTATAGTTAGACTATAGTATGACAGTTCATTAGAAAATGGTGGTTTAGAGGTAGGCCTAACATATGCATGATGTGAACAAGGATTAGTGACTGTGATATAATATTGAGGACTTAAAGGAGCATATAAACATTACATGAGGTCTAACTCTAAGTGACACCATACAAGAAACTTCCTTTGTTTAAAAATCACATTACACAATCTGCTAGGGTATCATATTCAAGTAGAGATGAGTTCACTTTGAGGAGTTATAAAATAATCATGGGTGATAGACATGATTAGAAAAAATTCAAAAATGATAATGAACATATCATGTGATGCTCATCAAATGAAAATAGGGTAAGGAGGGTTTCAATTCACAACCTATAGTCTACACACCAATCTTGAAAATAGTTAGTGTTATATAAGTTTTCCTTGGATTTTATGATGTTTGGGGGTGCTAAGAGTATGATATAGACCTAATATCTTGTGCAGAGGGTCCCTAAGACCTATTCAAACCCCTCATACCTTCACATTTCATTGGATAATATGGGAATTTCCCCCTATTCTATCTTAGATAGAGGGCACTTCCAGAGAGATACACCCTGCAAGCTTAGTATGAGAATGGTTAGGAAATAAGCTAGGGACCATTGAAACCTTGAAAGGGGGTGTAAGGAGTTTATTTTAACATGAAAAATTATAGGAGGGACCTTTGCAAGAAACATTGATATTTAGTGATTGCCTAAGCATGCAGGGATGCGATCAGGTCCACTAAGCCTAGACTAGGCTTAAAACCCTAAAGGGGGATAATCTCATTTCCAAATCATGATAAACCTTATAACATAGTTGATTACTTTCATAGGAATGTATGAGATTGTCTATATCCTAGTCTATAGGGGAGATCACAAATGACTCATTGTTTTACTTAAGAATAACTTAGGATGCACAAAATGCAAGGAAGGGCTTGATAGGCCATCTTTGGAAGCTCATATCTATATGGAAACTTAACATGGAGGTCCAAGGAGTTGATATATGTTTAATATGGTCATATAATTTGTTTGAGGGTTGAATGTCAAGATTATATGAACAATCCTTAAGAGTCAAAACTACTCAAAACCCTCCAAAACCCTTGCTCATGACTTGATGGGAAAATTTGGTTAGAAATGCATCTAAATGAGCTATTATTGTTTATAAAGTGATTGTAACTTGCATATAACACCACCAATATTCTTCCCATCAGATTGGATTGTACCGTATCTATATGGATAGGGTACAAAATGGGTTATCTTAATATTTTTATGTTTCTCAAGTACATGGGAGTATTTAAGGATGAGGATCACTTTCAGAGATCAAGTCAGACCTAATATAACCCATAATGTTCATATATTTCTCCATATAATCACATAAGTATCTTTGTAAACCCCTTCACTTTAGGCAATCTAAACTAGGATAGTGAATGAAGAGTGATCACCAAGTGAGAAGGTGATAAATCCAATTGGGAGGCCTTTTAGGGTATTACTAATGGATTTAGGGAAAATATGAATTTTTATAGGTGTCATAACACTCCTTTTATAAATTTTTTTTTGAAAACTAAAAGTCACTTGAATGACAAGTGTGAGGAATGAGTGAAAGAAGGATGATGGTGACTATAAGCAGTGAGAACACTTGTCTAAAAGAAGACCAATGGATAGGGACACATATAATACATGTTATATATTTTCATTAACCCCTCCCTCATTTCATCATATTTCACATATGACATCTCTCCCTGGTTTGTTTTGGACTGCTCAAGAGAGGCCAAAGGATGAAGGTAGTTCTAAGAAGGTAGCTGAAGGATCTTATGCCATTTTTGAGGAACTCTCATGCCTTGGAGAGACATTTGTCCAAAGAGAACTTTCATAATCTATTTCATACTCTAATCCTCTACATCATAGCTTATTCTCATTCCTTTAAAAGTGGCATTGTGACCTTTGATATCTACTTCTCTCTCTCCTCTCACGCATTTTATAAGAACTAGCCACTTTGGCTCTTGTTTACGAATTACACATCATGTATGATGAAGCCCTACTAGTTTTATGTTTTAATTTTCCTTTAAAAAGTACATGAAATATATTTTTAAGTTTAAGAACATATTTTCTAAGTGTGTGAAGTGATGAATGGTGAGGTCTACTGATAAGCTTCTATGCTTGCTTCTCCTTATCCTTTCATGTTTGGTGCAAGAAGTTTTTATTATAAAAGGTCATATGGAGTGTAACTAGTGTTTGTAACTTATTTAAAGTGTACAAGTATAACTTATTGTATGTAGATGATTTTTGTTTACTTACCTTGATTAGTGTCATACATATCACCTCCATATTGAAATACTAATGCTAGAACATTCTAGGATTTTGAAGCTAGTGTTGTAGGTATTGTCTCTTAGTGAAAGAGTATGATGATATTTTGGATATCATTATGGTATATCACCCCATTATAATAGTTTAATTTCATGAATATTTCTAACCCTTTTCATAGAATTAATCAGTTAGTGTAGGTGATAATCACTTAAAGGCAAATCTAGGGAGCTAGCCCTTAAACCTAGGGGTCTACCTCTACTATAGGCAACCCAAAAACCTAGAGGTACTCCAATATTGCCCTAATATTATACTAGGCTTGAAAACCCTCTTCTAAGTTTCAATATTTGGTTCTAATAGCTACACTATCTATTTTTAACATATTTCAGTTTATAAATTCTAAATATTGATTATTTGAGTTTGAAAATTAATTACCCTATTATAGAGATAGTTTATCACACTTGTGACCTAGACTCTCTCTATCCCCTTTAACCCTAAATTCCCTTATGTATTTTTTAAGGTTAAAAATTTGGTGAAATAAATTTATATGAATGCAAAAAAAATTGATTCTTAGCATTTTCAATCAACTAGGGTTTAAGTTTGTTGTTCCAAATTCTAATAAAAATCATTTGTAAGCAAAGAAAAATGTTAACCAAAAAAATAGTTTTAAAATGGAAGGTAAAGAGTTATTAGGGGCTCATATTAATAAAAATAGTTTAATATATGCATTTTTATATGTTATAAGAGATTAAATCAGTAAACATGATAAGGTTGAGGCTTCCTCACCTAGTGATGGTGAATCCTTAGAATGTACTACAACTGATTCCATTCCAATCAATCTACCAACATATAATGGGGTCATAGGATATGTATTCACACCTTTGTTCCCTAAAACTAATATTGCCACATATTACATGAAAAACCTTATTACTTCAACCCAATTTCTAGTTTAAATGCCTTTATCTACAAGACATAAGAGCAGTGAATCAAATGTTTATTATGACTATCATCAAGGCCCTAAATAGTATACAAACATGTGTTTTAACTTATATCATAAGATATAAGACCTCATCTTGACCAAAATATTGCATTTCATGATACTCCAAAGGAATCAGGTTTATAACCTGGTAATCACCAAAAAAATAAAATATTTAACAATCCTTTATAAGAGCATTCTAGGAAGGATTCAAAAGAGCAAATGAAATATAACACACATCCTCTTCCATCAAATTACGAGCACCCATTGGATGGGATTATTGTTAATTATACACCTCGTATGGTTTAGACACCCTTTATTACTTTTCAAGATAGTGAAATTAGGGATAATGATTTAGATCTCATTCTTTAGCCTTTAAAGGATACCTCTATCACCAACCTATACATAGTCTTATGATTGATAATAGTACAAGTGATAACATTTATATTGTGACATTAATTATGTATTTAGGTTATATAAATTATGATTTATACCCTTCAACCAAATTGGTTAGAGTATTTTATGGGGCCTCATAGCAAGTGTTTGGTGAGATTGACTTACCTTTATAGTTGGGTCCCATAAATATGGTTATTACCTTCTCAGTTATACCTTCCATGGTTGTCTTTGATATGTTATCATTATAACCTTGGATACTTACACTTTGAAAAATACCTTCTATAGTTCATGGGTGTGTTAAACACATTCATGACAATTGGGTAATTATAGTTTCTAGAAATCGATATGAATATTCACTTGGAAAAGGAACATTTATACCTAAGAACTTAGTTATCATACCTTCTAAGGTTAATTCTCCATAAAATTATAAGGAATAGGTAATCCCATTTACTCTATGGCTAGTACTTGATGAGTCCAAAATACAACTCATTTTTACCATCAGTTTTCGTCATTTTCCCTCAATTACCTCTCCTCTAGACTGAACATTACAAGGATATTGGGCTTGTATTTAATCTTAATGTAGTAAATAGATGATCCATGTTACTTAATGCAACTAAAGTCTATGATACTAAGTTTTTCACTTTATTCTAACTCTTTTCATGTTTAGTGTCCCAATTTTATGTATATATAGATAATATAACAGTATATAGAGAATAAAAACTTTTTTGATGATCTTTAACTTCTTATGAGGCAACCCACATGAAGGATTTTACTATATCTAGTGAGTTATGGACTCATCTACCAAGCCACAGACTCACACAATCTATTTTGGATCTAGCTACGGACTTGACCAGTAGCTTCAAACTCACCTAGTTTACAACTATGAACTTGCTCAGTAGCTATCGACTCACTCAGATGTAGGTATAGACTCATTCAAATAATTTTACAACTACCATTGAAGAATTTCAATGTCCTTACCAGTATGGAGGCCTTGTTATGGACTCCCTCAACATCTAAGATCCCTACAGCATGCCACTATAGACTCTACAACAAACTTTATGGACTCTATTATAATCACCATAGACTCTATCAAAATTGATACAGACTCTCCCAGTCCAGATATTGAACCTTTAACATTAAATAAAGATACTTTCCTCTTTTATCAAAATACTTGAATAACATTTTTCTCAATTTTTATTTATGGTATTATTATAGAAATAAATTTATAAATAGATTTCCTATATTTCAATCATTGTATTCAACAGTCTTTTATAGACAATCAATCCTATAGATTTAGGAAGGTATTCTTAGTAGATTCTTAATGGATTTTATAATGGGTGGTTCTTTATTTTATAACCATCAATCACCTATCTTAAGATCCACTAAAATTCAAAAATTTGTCTTGTTAGAAGAAGATTAGTTACTGAGATCTAGGGATATACAGTTGTGGCATTATATATAAGCAAATCTCTGTGTCTTAGAAGAGAGTGAAATTATTGAATAATTTAGTTGAAATTTCAATATTGTAATAAAATTTGTAGTTACATTCATGTATTTCAATTTTATCAATTAATGGCTATATCTATAATTTACAAATACTAAGTTTATTTATATTCCTATTCCCAAGGCAAGCAAAGGCCCACTCTCCTCAGGAATTAGGAATGTGTTTTGTATGGTATTTTATGCTTTCATTGTGTTTATAACTTTAGAAATTATAAGTGTATTTCAATATTAAAAACTCTATGGAATTATATTTAAGTTATTAGATTAGATTCAGTTATACAAAGCATTGTGTTTTCTTTTTAGTAGTGTATTTTCTTTTCAGTAGTGTGTTTATCTTTTAGCAATGTGTTTATCTTTCAATAGTGTGCTTATATTTTAGCTATGTGTAGCATTTTAACAAGTTAGATTACTTTCATTTTTAGCATAGAGTGTTTCAATTTTGTATGTGTGCTTCCTTATTACATAATCAAGTCTTTTTATATTAGATTAGATTAGAACAAAACAAAACACTTATAATATCAACACTCCACAAACCATTATTTTATCCTACAAATATAAAGTTTACTATAGATAGCTTTAGATGCCACCCCTAGTTTGAATGACATCAAAAAAAATTAATTAAATGAAGGGATAAATGGCACCCATCATTTTTGGCACCATTTTTAGGAATAATTACATGTTGGTAATGTTACACTTATTGGTACATAGTCAAATAAAAAAAACGTTAGAAAAAGGTCAAATATAAATTTTAAAAAAAATCATTAGATTTATTAACTAACCTAGAGACACAAAAGGATGGTTCATCTCCATGGATCCTAAGTTTAGACTAGACGATGAAATAATAAAATATTTGATTGAGATATCTGAGAGTGTGATAAAAATACTTGAATCATGCTTAGAGAATCCTTTTTATTTGTCCCCAAAATTAGGGTCATCCTCACAAATAAACCCTATAGGAATAATCACATTTGGAAGATCTTTTCATATAGATAGAATTAACCTTGAGGATCCTCTATCTAGAACAATAGGTCCTAAACCTCAATCTCTATAAGATCAAGAGCAAGAAATAAATTGGGTCTCAAATAAATCTTGGGAAGAAGAAATATAAACCATGGTTGCTAATCAAGGAAACGTGGAAAATTTTGAAGAAAATAGGATGCAAAAAGATATAAAATTTTCCTTTCCTATAGTCATAGATCCAACAAATCAAACCTCTATGAAGAATATTTCACATTCAAATATGCCCACTTTTAGGGGAAAATCCTTACAAGATCCAAATCAATTCTTTTTTGAGTTCAAAGTGTTATGTCAGATCTAGGATTATACAATTGATAATCATAAACTCAAATTGTTCCCTTTTACACTTAATTAGGCAACCATGAGATGGTTCATGGGCCTTAAAGGTGATTCTATTAATACATGGAGAGACATGGAAACTACATTTCTTGATAATTATCAAGATTAATACAGAGTAAGGGACAAGAAAGATGACTTCCTTAAGATTAAACATAATGAAGATGAAATTTTAAAGAATTATCTAGATAGGTTCACATTTTCTCACAAACGTAGTGGTTATTCACTTACAGAAGAATTAATTAATATGGTATTCCTTAAGGAATTGGGTGATGACTCCAGAGATGCTCTAAACTTGATGGGCAAAGGAGATATTGTAAAATTAACATTTTACCAAATTTAAGATTTGTGCACCAACTACTCTAAGACAAAACCACGAATTAAGAAAGGAAAACTAGGTAAGTTCAATGAATTTAGTCAATTTATGAAAGAGTTCACCAATTTGAAAAATGAAATTTTTCTCTAGTTAAACACTATGTTGGATGGCCTTCAAGATAAAGCCAATTCTACCACATAAATCTTAGCCATATACTACCTCAAATGTAATTTAAAACATGCTATTAGAGAATATCCTTTGGATAAAATATAGATATGCATGATATATGATGGTAAATACCATGACACAACCCATTACACTCATTTCCTTATTTTAAAAATTTACTTAAAATAGAATACATAGTCCATATAAGATTTGAATTACATTCAAAGACAATTCATTTCCACAAAACCAAACCCAAGGTCAATTTGATCTAAGGAATCCAATTAATCCATGGATGACACCTTGGATTACTCAAGTACCTCAACCTATGTGGGGAGAAGTACATCCACCATGGACCACTTAAGAATGGATGATGCCTCAACCTTGGATGATGACTCAACAACCATGGATGCCCCAAACATAGTAATAAGCATGGGGAAATACATAGTGGAATGTTAACCCATAATTTAACCACCAAAGAAGGTTTACATCATAGAAAGATTTGATGGAACCTCCTTTTGTTCAACCTATAGAATAGGTTAATCAACCATTATTGCCTCCTCAATCGATGGCTAACCCCAAGAATAAACCATCCTTCCCTATTTACATAAATGAACAAGGAGAAATTGTGAATGTAAGAACTATTAAATTTGTAAACATTCAACTTAGATCAGTCAAATTGATTTAAGAACCTCATATAACCATCTTAGAATTACCCAATGAAAACTAAAAATAGACCCCCCTCAACCCACGGTTAGAAAGGTGGAATTAGATAAAAAGACAGATAAGACAGAGGAACATGTTGCCTACTCTTCTACCTATTCCTTTCCCTGACAGACCAAAAGAAGTTGATAATAAGTAAGATTCTAATTTAATTCAGCAACTGATAAAAATAAATATTAAGATACCCTTATTACAAACTGTCAAATATATTTCATAATTGAACAGAGTCACTAGAAGCCTATGTGTCAAGACACTTGAGAGAAAGAAACAATTGCCAAAGACCATTTACTTAGATGGTAAAATAAATTATCTTTTAGCAATAAAAATACTTCTACCCAAATACATAGACCCAAGTAGTCCAATCATAATAGCATTCATAGGTAAAAATAAACACCCAACATTCTGGTAGATTTAGGTGCAATAAAAGATAATCTACAGACACTGTCCCTTATGGGAATGCAAGTTACCTCCATTTTTCAAATGGTTGATCAATCAGTTATGAAACTAGAATGCACTATAGAATATGAGGTTGTAACAATTGATTCATGGGAGTATCCAATAGATTTTATGGTGTTGCAACCCAAAACTAAGAAATTGGGGTACCCCTCATTTTAGGATGACCCTGGTTGGATACTATAGCATAATTAATTGATTGCAGGTTAGGAGATATGACTATTGTAAATGGTCTAAAATAAAAACAAATATATTTATACCCCCCTAAAAAACCCTTAATGGATTACACTAAAAAATTATGGGTGGTTGAACCATAAAGAAATAAGAACAATCTTTCATTCCTAGCCATGATAATAATACAAGGACACATGAAAGAATTAACTGATGAATTAGTAAAAAACTATAAAAGAAGCCACTAGCCTTATGAGCCTAGTTATAGATTCTGTTAGTCCATCAACTACAAAATTTGCCAGTCCATCAGCTATGAACTCTTTCATTCCATTAGCTACAAACTTAACTAGACTAGTTATTATAAACTCATTATTTGGGTATAATTCTCATCTCACATATTCAACATATGACCATAGACCATTGCAAGAAAGTATTTGGAATTGGGTAGGGAAAAACCAACTAGTTTTATAACTAAATTTCATTGTACATTAGCTATAAGAATTCCTCTAAGATATGGGTTTATAAAAAATGTAAATACACTTCATATGTTATTACCCCATCCATGATTGCTTAACCCCCTAATGAGTGAATTTAAAAAAATAAATTCTATCGATCCCGACACCAAACAAGTTATTGCATTACTTGGAAAAATATTGAACATAAACAAATGATTAATCCATTATTAAGAACTAAATTTTTTTGATGTCCTTAAAAAAACATACCAAATATTTTACTTGCGATTATACAAACATGAGAGGAATTTGTCTTAGTGTTTGTACTAACCACTTTACACAAATCTAGATAAACTAGTTAGGCAACCACAAATATGGATAAACCCAACATTAAGGGATATAATAAATATTGAGATTGAGAAATTATTAGATGTGGGATTCATTTATCCCATTTCAAATAGCTAATTGGTTTCTCCACTAGTAATTGCACCTAAGAAAAATGGGAAGTGGAGAGTGTGTGTATATTATTGAGAGATAAATAAAGCCACTATGAGGAAGTATTTCCCTTTTGATTTTATTGATTAGGTGATTGATAATTTGGGAAGAAAAAAATACTTTTCTTTCGTGCATAAATTTAGTGGATACAATCAGATAATAGTGGTAGTTGAGGATAAAGACAAAACTAGTTTCACATTTCCATGGGGAACATTTGCCTACAAAGTCTTACCATTTGGCCTTTGTAATGCTCTCGTTAAGGATTAGTTTTAGACATATTCTCTAATTTGACTAATGACTATGAATAAGTTTACATGGATGAATTCACTACTCATGGAGACACCTTTGATAAAGCCTTACATAATTTAGACAAGGTCTTAACTAGATGTAAAGAACACCAACTCTCACTAAGTCATGATAAATGCCTAATGATGACAGTCAAGGCATACTACTAGGACACCACATCTCTACCAAAGGAATCCAAGTGGATCCTAATAAAATTTAAGTAATCTCCAACTTGCCTACCCCTTAAACCAAAATGATATTAAAAGCCTCTTAGGTCATGTTGTTTTTTATAGATGTTTTATAGAAGACTTTAGAAAAATTGATGTTCCTATGTTTATTTTTCTAGAAAAGGACAATGAATTTATGTGGAGTGATGACTTTCAGAAACATTCTCAAACCATTAAATAAAAATTTATTTTTGTGCTAGTATTGAGAGGATCCAATTGGGAAAAACCTTTTCACATCTATACTGATGCCTCTAATTATGAAATGGGGAATTTTATAGGATAAAAAGATGAAAATGACCATATATATGTTATTTATTACATCATTAAATATCACACCTACTGAAATAAATTATACAAACACAAAAATAATTCATTGATGTGATATATACCATCAATAAATTCATATACTATATTACAAGTTATAAGTTTTTCATATAGACAAACCATTTAGCCATAAGGTATCTCATGAATAATCTTGTAGTAGGAGGAAGAATCATAAGGTGGTTATTACTTTTATAGGAATTTGATATAACCATTAATGATAAACTAGGTAAGTTTAATGTGGTTGCAAGCTTTTTTTCCATGATAAACATTGCAGTTGATGAGGAACTAGTTGAAGATAACTTTCTAAATGAACAATTATTTGTTGTTTTAGCAAAATCACCATGGTTTGCTAATATAGACAACTATATGGCCATAGGGAAGTTAAATTATCATTTCACTCATAAATAAAGAAAATTTTTAATCAAAGAAAACTATTATTTTAAGTGGATTAATGGTATGTTATTTAAATATGGACCTGATCATGTCTTCTGTAGTTGTGTAATAGATGATAAAACCTATGACATCATTAGAGCTTGTCATGATGAACTAGGAAGAGGTCACTAGTCAGTAAAAATAACTATGCATAAGATCCTAGTAGTAGGGTATTATTGGCCATCCCTTCATAGGAAAGTAAATAAGTACATTAGGTAGTGTGATATATGTCAAAGGATACAATATCCCACACTATTAGTAGAGATGCCTCTTCATCCCTAAGTAGTGTTAGAACCATTTAAGAAGTGGGGAATAGACTTTGTTGGCCCTATAGATCTTTCATCCCAAAGTAAGTAATAAATATTGGAATGTAAAAACCATGTCAATAAGTGGGCTAAGGTACAAGCTTTATCTTTTACTAAAGAAGAAGTGGTAGCAGATTTCCTATATTTTAAGTTCATGTAACATTTTGGTGTACCTAGAGATATAGTCTTAGATCAGAGACCATAATTTATGTCTAATATGATCAAGCACTTCATGGAAATATACCAAGTCAATCATAATAAATCCTCCCTTTACCATCCACTGTCTAATGGTCAAGTAGAAGTTACCAATAGGGAGTTGGAGAACCTTCTAACCAAGATAGTCAGTACTAGTAGAAAGGATTGGGCAACACAAGTACCAAAATTAATATAGGCCTGCAACACTACTTAGAAGACAACCATTGGATTTTCACCTTATGAATTGGTGTATGGTAATAAACCTTCACTCTCCATTGAATTGAAATTTTAAACTTTGAAAATAGTAATGGAGGTTGGCATTGATTTAGATAAGGCACAACAAGATAGGATCCTCCAACTAAATGAGCTTGATGAGATGAGGATAAAACATTTACAACAAATAGAAATGATGAAACACCAAAGAAAAGTGTGGCATGATTCCCACCTCAAAGAGAGAATATTTCAAGAAGGAGATTAGGCACTCTTGTTTGACTCTAAGTTTCAACAATTTAAAGGAAAACTATCAATAAGATGGCTAGGCCGATATCAAATAGAAAAAATATTTGATAATGGATCAATATAACTAATTCCAATAGATGGGAATCAAAATAATTTTTTGGTCAATGGAAATAGACTCAAACTGTACCAGAAGCCTATCAATAAAGAGGAATTTGTTCAAAACATCAAAAATGAAGTTGTTTTCATAGAACTTGGTTATTTTATGATAACAACTCTTTGAAGGTATAATCTAAAAAAATAAGAAGGGGACCACTCCTTGGTTTCCTATTTACAAAAAATTATATATATATATATATATATATATATATATATATATATATATATATATATATATATAATAGAAAAATAAAGAGAGAGAGAGAGAGAGAAATTTCAATAATGAAAATCCTTCTTAGGATAGTATTGATAATGTTGATCAGAAAACTAGCTTACTAGTTGATCATGCATTGAATAAAGAGCTTTGACTGGAAAAACAACAATGGTTGGTTAAGGTCAAAATAAAAAAAAATAGAAAACAACAAAATATGATCATTTTTTGAACAATTTGTTTCAATCAATAATTTCACTATTGTGTTTATTTGTACACATTTATTAAGACTAACTCATGTTTTTTTCTCTATTTAGAATTGGTGGAAGGAAAAGAGAAAAAAAATATGAGTATGATTAGGTAAGTTGAGTATTTTATTTATCTACATTAGGTGAACATAAGCTCTTTTGATTCATGAATATTCACCATGAGGAGGTGGTTTGAATAACTTCAGCCCGAGGACATCCTACTAAACGTCAAAATAATGGTCATGACAGTAGTACTTAGTGATGTGGAAAAGTAATAAGTAAAAAAAAAAAAAAAAAGAGAAAAGGTGTCATATCAATGTTATCCATATGCATGAACTATCTACTAACCTAGTCTGTAGCACTCCAAATCATGATGACATGGGAGTTGGTGCACATGTCTAACAAGTGTGGGAGAATTTAAAATCTTTTTCAATTCAATTTTATTAAGTTTTCCCATGGCATATCATCATTTTATTTGATTGTGTCAGTAGCTACTAAGACAGTATTCATAATCAGCCCATTTTATACTCTTTTTATGTGGATTATAATTTTGATCAATTAGATTAAACTAACTAAATATGACAATTCAAACCCAAAATGCATAATACACTCAATAGGAGAGATTATGGAAGCAATTTAGAAACAATAAGATGAATCTTATCATTCCCTTGTTCCTCCTATCCTCTCTCCATGATCTTCAAACTGATATAGCTTGTGGATTTCAATAATTAGAGTTGAAATTTTGACATAGTGATGGCTTGATCAATAACTATGGATTCATAGATTGGTTAATGGAATCATTCATTGGTTTAACCATGGAGGAGTGACTTGTGTAAAAAATATAAGGGGGATGGCGGGGGAGGGGGGGGTGCGGCGGTAGGTATTCTTAATGAATTAAAAATTCCTTAAAAGCCTCCAAAATAGAGGCTTCTAGAGAGGAGGGGCCAATTTATAGGAGGTTATAGAATTGGATAATTCTATAATTTTATTAAGGATTAATTAGGATTAGTAAGGGATTAGGATAGGTATTAGGTGGGTGATTAGGTACTATGGGTGTAGGAGAGCCTAGGAGTATGTTTAGTAGGTGGGTAGGTGGGTCATGGGAATTTTAAATTCCAAAAAAATAGATAAGAGATTAAGATAAGATAAAACATGATTTATGAGGATTAATTGATTAGTGGGATAGAAATAAGGTTAGTTAATGAAGAAATGATGGGGGATATTAGATAAATGACTAGGATTAGGGTAAAGGGGATAAATTAACAAGATTAATTAGAATAATTAAGGAAAGAAAAATTTAGTGTATACATTTTTCCCCTTTTGAAAGGGCATTGCAAGTGAATGAAGTGGAAGGAGTAATTGTCTTTCAAATAAAAAACATTTCATGGATGAAGTTAGTAAATGATGTTAGTGGATATGATGCCCCCTTAAGGGTCCATGTAAAGAATAATGAGATGGATGGACACTCAAAAATAAGAAATGAGGGTTTTGATGCGACAAATAGATAAGGGGATGGGATGCAAAATGTTGAGAAAGATGATGAAGAAAATAAATTTGACTTGATTAGTGAGATACAAATGGATTATGCCCATTGAAAAGACATATGCACAGAGAGAATAAATGATGATTATGAGGATGAGATAAATGTCACAATCTTTTGACATATCCCAAGAAAGGACACATGTCAGGGATAGCTACAAACCAAGATGATAAAGGATAAAAGTTTTTGATAGTTACCAAACAAGGATACATGTTGTGAGAGCATTAGGCCAAAGATAAGATTAATGATGGGTTTAAATCAAATCATAAGTTGAGTGATATAATGATGGAGATGAAAGAGAATAAATGATATGAGTGAGTGACCAAAATATGAAGGGGAAGAATTGGTTAGTGTGATTCATTAACTCAACGAGCCATAATGCAATGATATCCCTAGAAAGAAAAAATGTCAGGGAGTAAGAGATAATTTATGGTTATGGTTATGTCCTAATCGAATGAGGAAACCATGATGAATTGATCAATAAATGATAATGAATAACAGATGGAAGAAAAGATGGATGTTGTGATTTTGGGGGTCTAATTAATAGGTGTGGCAAATTGATGAAAATATTAAGGAGATGACTATGGGGATGGTGATTGATTAATAGACTGATTGATTACCAATTTTATATTATAGCTCAGTGATTTGATCAATGCAAGACTTTGAAGGTAAGGAAGGGATGTGAATATTAAAGAAGAGAGAGTGGCCAAGATAACCTTAGACATGTTATGTGACTAAGCACTACCTACATAGTATAAAAATACCTTGAGATAATGTAGTTCAGATGAGATGATAGATGATAAGATAGACTAGAGGAGGATGATGATGATTATGATTAAATATGTTAGTGATTAGATAGAGAGAAAAACTCAAATTTTAGACTAGGATAAATGATGACATATTAGATCATGAAGATAAAAGTCATCATGGAAATGATTAGATGTTAGAAGAAAGGACTGGGATGATCAGATTAAACACAAAGGACTAGGATAAAGAATTTGATATGGGTTGTGAGATGATTAAATGGATTTAAACAAATGATCAATCCATATTCAATATAACAAGGCTCATCATCATCTAAGTAATGTGATAAATATAGCACTAGGCAGTACACCTCATGATATAAGTATGACCAAGAGGTTATTGTGCCAAAGTGCATGGGAAAATAACAAACTTTGCATCATCAAGGGTACCTAAAAGCATTATTATAGTTTTTTTGGTGTTCTCATATCATCCTTGTTCATTTCAAATTAGGAAAAAAGATTCACAAAGAAAATAATGAAAACATAAGTCACAGAGTTATACATGATAAAAGGACATGCAAATAGTTCAAATAATAGATAAGCAAAACACACAAGTATCTACATATAATGTCATTATGTGTTGTCTAATGGTCCTGATGAGAGTTGACGAGGTGAATGATCAAGTGAGGAATTAAGAAATAATTTCATTGTGATGATTATGACGTGAATTTGGATCAAGAATGTGGACAAGATATGGACGTGGAGTAGACTAGGGATTATGATTAGGATAAGGATATGGATTCAGAGTAGAAAAGCATCAGGCAAAAAACAAAATAATGATTTCATAAGATTAATGATGAATGTAGATCATAGCTAAATTTGAGTGATATGATGAAGGGGATGAGATAGAATAAATGATATTATCAAGTGTCCAAAAGATGAAGGGGAAGAATTAGACTAGATTGCATCAAATCAATGAACCCAATGTGATTAATAATGACAATGCCCCAAGTAAGGAACAAGAGATGATAATAAATTTATGGTTTTGGTCATGCCCCAATTGAGGGAGGAAACCATAAAATTTAAATGATAAATTTACAAATTAGTGATAATGGATGACTGATGGAAGAAAATATGGATGTTTTGATTTGTCGAGCCCAATTGACTAGTATGGGAAATTGACAAAAAGATTAGTGAGATGATTATGAGGATGGTGATTGATCAATAAATTATTTGATTAATGACTATGATTATATCTCAAGGATGTGATGTAAGACTTGAGGATGATTAGGGACAAAATATATGTGATAAAAAATGATGAATAAAGAGGAGAGAGTGGTTGAGCTATCCTCAGACACATCATGTGGATGATCACTACCTACATAGTCTAAAAATACCTCAGGCCAATGTAATTTAGATTAGAGGATAAATGGTAATGATTTATTATAAGGTAGTGAGGATGATGATGATTAGACCGGTTAGTGATGAAAGCTTAGATTATTAATTATTATAGATTGGATGTTAGATGAATGGACTAAAATAAATGATGAGGGTGTAGATGATCAAGACATCACAACTATCATAAGGCTTATCATAGATTAAGAAATCTGATATATCACTTAGTAGGATGCCCCATGATATAAGTATGACCAAGAGGATGTTATGTCAAAGTACATGGGATAGTAAATTTTGCATCATGAAGGACACTTATAATCATTAGTGTAGTTTGGTGACCTCATAACATCCTTGTTCATTTACCAATAAGAAAAAAGAGACATGATGCAACAAATATGATCAAATATGTACATGATAAAATACATGAAAAAAGGCTAAACATAATATACATGTAACACACACAAGTATCTATATGCAATGTCATAATGTATTGTCTAATGATGGGATGAGTGATTCGGTGATGGTTTGGACTAGGATGATCATGATATGATTGTGTACTTAACATATACTTGGATTTGGAATAAACTAATGATGATGATTAGGATTAAGACTCAGGTAAGGATATGGATGTGGATATGTATTTTGAACTAGGTGAGGGACTTGGATGAGGATTTGGATATGTGCAATTAGATTAGGATTAGGTTAAGGATTTGGAGATTTAGATGAGAGACATAAGACTTATCAAGTGAAGGTGAAACTAGGTCAATTTTAGTTTAATATAGACAAGATTTTCCCCTAGTTTAGAATAAGAGTATGAATGATGTGATTATGAAATATGAAAGCCATGAAGATGGATGCAACTAGGGGAAAAGGCATAAGACAAGACACCATGGACTTTTTTTTATTTTTTTAAATTTTATGATTTTCAGGGTTTTTAGAATATATATGTACACTATACAAATGGGGTTACTAGCATAGGGAATATCAAGCCTAGCAACTAGGATAAGGACAAATGAAATAATGGATATAATGAAAAAAGGATGAGGGTGATGAAAAAATGGGATGAGAACCAAAGAAGAATAGATTAGGGATCACCAATGACCACATCATGAAGGAACCAGATGTTTTAGTTGCATGAGTGTCTATTGGAGGATATGTCAAGATGATTTTCGAACATTTCTCAATACATATTCCACTTCTTTACAAAGGTCAAGACAAGAAGGAATGAGAGATAAAATATATGATATGATGGTATATGATGGGTAGAAACAATACACCAAGGGTTAAGATAGATAAGGATGACATGGACATGTGATATAGATAAGGTTGACAAGGGATGTGAAAAGTAGGATGGATTGTGCCCCCAAGTGTTGAGATAAAATTCAGAGAATAAATTATTTTACCATGATGTCAAGGACCAATTTTCATCATGGTACTTGTCTAAGGCACCATAAGATTGGTTTTCACTATCAGATGAATGATATTTTATTATATTTTTATTTTTATTTTTATTTTTGACCCTTTTTTTATTTATTTTATTTTTTGATGTATTAAATGGCATCTCAATTTATTGGATATGGGTACAGGATGTAAAATGCAGATATTTTGTGATCTTCAGTCAACACCTATTATATAGATATGTGATGTTAGGACCATGTAATAGATGCTATATTCTTGGATGTTCTAGTGGACTTTATTTAAGCTTGATTTAACATCCTCTAGATGTCTCAACCAAGTGTGTTTGTAACCCATATAAGTGAAAATACTACCCAACATTTGAGATATGGTATGGATGGGAGTATGTCATGATTGTGATGATAGGATATAAGATGTGAATGAGGGATATGATAATGATGGATGATATGATGGGATCAGGAGTAGAAATGGGGTTTGATAGTTGCATACACAATTGGATATGGTGGAGGGGATTATTTAGATTGGTGCCATAAGATTAAGGGATCCAAAACATTTTCATTTTCTAATTCTTTAATCCAAACATTAAGAGGAATATTAGCCATTAGATTATTTATTTTGACATTATTTTGATATGCATATTTTTTTTTTAAATTTTGGTTGCCTCATGGTACCTGATCGTGGGCTTCACCAGAGGGAAGTGACTTTTGACTGCATAAAAGATTGTGATTTAGATAACCTACAAGCACTTAATGGATATCTATACTAGGAGATGATTCTTTATGACTTGGCCAATTATAAGACTTGTCTTAACTTTGATTAATTAGATTTGGATAATAGTAGGCTTGATTATTTGATAGGATTAACTAATTATGGGCTTGGATCCTTGTATATTTAGCACATGATATTACATGTAGAGGTGAATTTAATGATGCATGCTCCTATTCATCCCATTCATAGAGTGGGATGTAGGTATTATGGAGGGTAGGTGGATGATTAAGGATGTGTGTTGGATTAAGATAATGGATAGCATAGTCCTCATATAGAATACTAGGAGCCCTATCCTTACCATCAGACAAAATATCCTCAAGACTCTTGGAGGAATTAACATGTAAAGTTGATTCATATCCAACTTTATGATCTTCAACTGATAGAGTATCAAATTATTTTTCTATAATTTCATCATCCTATGAGAGATCAAGAGCCATACCTTTTAACTAGTTGATGGTAGAGACATCTTTAAAGAGATAAGTGTCAGTATGACCTTCATAATCTATAAGGGATGATAACTCTAACATTGATTTCTGATTAAAATGTTGTTGTTGAACATGATCTTGACCATTATAATGTAAACTATGATGGGTATGTTGATGAGGTATTGTATCCCATAGATTATTTTATAATGGGAACCATATGATAGTCTGTAAGTACCTCTTTCACTTTGGGTTTGTGAAGCGATCATTTAGGCTTAATGGATTTATGAATATGGCGGATGTGATGTGAATGGGTCATAGGGATGCATTGATCAAGGATGTGTTTAGGATGAATGGGACTAAAGTCATGACCTTGGTTAGATATGGGAGAAGCTTGATTATATTTTGGAAGAAATTCTTGGCATAACCCCTTTTGCACACTCCTAAGTGTGGATACATTGGAATTTCCCTTAATTTTAATATCACCATTGTCAATTAGTTGTTGGATATAGCCTATAAATGGGAGACATCTATTAATGGAATACCTAGGGAGTTTATGATATATATAAAATCATTTGAGTTGATACCATGAGGGCACATGCTTGGACAAATCTAGAGGTCATGTTTGAGGGTAGAAAATCATGCCTATGTACCTCAATTTTTAAAACAGGGATTCCATAGAGATGAGGAAAGGGGTATATGGTTGTACATGACT
This sequence comes from Torreya grandis, assembly GCA_037957365.1. NCBI lineage: Eukaryota > Viridiplantae > Streptophyta > Pinopsida > Cupressales > Taxaceae > Torreya > Torreya grandis. The sequence goes on from JARHVA010002339.1 coordinate 369,818, forward strand.
TTGAATGTGGAAGTTTTAGATTGAATTGTGGAGTAATAAGATGGTGGAGTGTGGGATTATTTAAGAGGTGAATGGGAATGATACGAGGTTAACAATCTAAACTACCCTTTGCTAGTAAGATGGGGGATTGGACTATGATGGATAAATTGAGAATTTGACTATGGATGGGTATGAACTAGGAGTAAGGTGAGTTGGATGCGATCAAGACCTTCAGGAAGATGGGCACCAATTTCAAGGATCCATGAGAATACTACACCCTTATTTGTAGTAATATATTGATTAAAGAGGGTAATTTTAGGACAAGAAGGGTTTTGACAAAGAGTCAAGTTAGGACTAGTAGAGGATGACTTAGAGTAGGATGGGTGTGAGAGGTGATGAGGGACTTCCCTGGTAAGTGACCCTAATCATAGGGGTTCAAAATCATCTAGACGGCAGGCATCCATCTCTAATATCCATAAGAATACTTCATCCTTATTGGCCAAGATACATTGATTGAATAGGGCAAGCTCATTGCTTGTATAGTGAGATCAATGATTATGAATGGATGATGAGGTACCTTGATGGGATAGTATAAGGACTAGGTGTATATAGAGATCTATCATGTGACATTAGTTTAGGCTTGATGGGGTCAAGGTTAGACAGTAGGTGGGCACCCATTTTTAGTTCCCAAAAAGGATCTCATCCTTGTTGGTAAATAGATATTGGTCCACAAGAACAGGGTCTAAATCCATGGGTATAGATGATAAAATATGGATGATGAAGGGGGCTAATACGGAGGTAGACTAAGGATTATATATGGTATGTTGAAAAAAGTAGGTTCGAATGATCAATCTAGTATGATAGGCAATGATGAGGATGAGATAGACTGATAGATAAAATACTAGGATTCAACTTCAAACTAATAGTATGACAGGTGCTAATGACTTATATATAATGCCTAGTTTTCAAGCTAGTAAAAGGATTAGGGATTTGATTGGTGCCTAGATTCAAATTAGAAAGAGATGATTTGATGGGTGATAGTAATGAATAGGTAAGATGAATGGATTAGAGATGACTAGATTGATGATTGATTAGATGTTAGATTGAAACTAACAAAGTGACAAGATGCTAGTAGGACACTGACTAGGTATGAGATATAACCAAGTGAGGAGCAATATTGGACTAGAATGATAAGATGATATGGATTAATAAAAAGAGGACTAGCTCAAAATCTTAGACTAAATTGATTAGGTGATGGGATAATGGGATTAAGATAAGGACAAGTATATATGGATGATAGTGAAATGAAAAGGGGTAAGATGAATGACATGAAGATGGTTTGAAAACATGTGTGACCTAAAAGACAAAAAAATAAGATTGGATTGAGATGAAAATGGTTTGATAATGATGGGATAAGGATGTAAATACAAAATTGGATTAAGCTAGGGTTGAAATGAGATGATGGAATGTACAAGACAAACAAGATTATATAAGATGGAGGATGCAAAAGATAGAGTTAAGAATATATAGGATGGTGATATGTGTAAAAATACTTAGATAGTTGTGTATATGTTTGGGGTAAAAGGCTGACTCAACTCACAAATAGAACTGGTCTAACATAACACACACCCAAGAAAGCAGACCATAAACCTGATATTAGTAAATTGAATGGGAGTGTAGCTCGATGATCACATCATATATCAACTTTGTGGGTGAGGTTTTAGGTCGGTGACCCATTACAGTACCGATTGAACCATCTCAACCCCATCTACAAATGATAGTCACTTGGGAGCTAATACTAACTCTAGAAGTGGATCACTTGTTACAGCTGAGAGGTCCTATACTAGGTTGAATGGGTTATCTAGGGGAGCCCCCAATTTATGATAGGTATGGTGGATCCCAACTCCATGTAGGGTGTTATCTAATGCTTAGTTTATAGAGTTAACACTTCCCTATTATGGAAGCCTTATATGGGTGAACCACTTATCCTAATGATAATTATCCCTAATATTTATAATCTATGAGAACATGGAGTGTGGATTAGTGAGTGGTGGTGAAATCTACTATAAATATCCCCCTAAAACTATGGCAAGTGTGTGGGTGTCAATTCCACATCATGTTGCCCCTAAAAAATAAAAATAGGAGGATTTGTTAGTGGTTTTTGATCATCCAAGAATCAATGTAAGGACACAAGTAGGAGAGCATACACCACTTTAACCCTCAGGTGACACACAAGTAGACAAAAATATTTATTAGATGATTAAATTAGATGTGATATATACAAAATATTCACAAGATAATATTTTAAAATGCCAAAATATCTTTGACAGGTGACCTACAAGACAAGTGATTAGTAGTTTCAATTGGCAACCTTGAGAGGCAACCTACAAGATAAAACGTTAGATAAAATATATGTCATGTAAGAAAATATGTTAAAAACTTAAAATCACTTCTAGATTTACCCTTACAAGAAATAAAATTTCAATCTAATAAGCCTTAATAAAAACCACTCAAAAAATCATGATTTGGATCTATAACTTCTTTTGGTGAGGGGGCCATGATATGGGGGTCTGGGGGTGACATCCCCTAATGAGGTTAAGGGGTATCACCCCTTCCAAGGTTAAGGTGAAATACCCCTTATGGGGTCAAGGGGTATATCCCCTTATGGGGTCTACAGGTAGTGCTCTGAGTGTGTTCCATATCATAGTACATGATGGGGTCGAGGGGCAGTACCCCTAAAGCCAAACATAATTTAGGACTTGAGGGGTATTCATAATGACTCAAAAATTACCAAAAGTGACTCAAAAAATGTACTCAAAAATAAAAAAATTGAATGCAAAAATGAAGAACAAAATCTCAACTTTAGAATGCAAAATCTTAGATACACAGTTAGTATAACATAAAATCACTTTCAAAAAGTGCAATATCACAACTGCAAAGTCACAATTTTACAGAAAGGGGATAACCACTTGTGATTAGCATGAATTTTTTTGAAAAATTATGATAGTTTAGGCAATATCAAAAAATTTATTATGAAATAACAATTTGTAATCAACAATATTGCAAGTCAATGAAAAATGATTTAGATTCTTCAATTAGACTTAAAAGAGGACAAAAAGATGTGATAAAACATTTACAAGGATAAAAATATGCACATAAACCAAAATATATGCTCAAAAGTTTAAAAATGTACTTGATATGTGTTTAGACTAATTAAAACTTGATCAAGATAATATCACTTATTTACAGGGAAAGCTACTTAACTTATGCAAAACTATGATTTTGTGATTTGTAATTTTACAGCAAGCAGGAAAAGGTTTTTGTTTTAAACATTTGATAATGAGTTGGGCTACTTCTCCCTGTTTCTGTAGGAAAAATAACACTCAGACAAAGACACAAAATTGATTAGTAGCCAGTGTTAACAACTTTAACTATAGTTTTTGGTCTTAGAGGAAAAATTATGACTTCAAAGGATAATACCACAACTTTTTGAGCAAATCCATGACTACAAATCTATGATTTTGCTTAGCATAAAAAGACTATGAGGTCAGTACCCCAATCCTACAAGAAGCCTAAATGGATGAAAGACCCAAAATTTATGCAAAAATATTGATTTTAGAGTGTTAAAGTCTATTTTTATGTATGAATTCAACTTAAATGACAAAATCATGACTGTTAAGATAATATCATGATTTTTGAATCTGTGATTTTATAAAAGGGTGACAACCTGCAAGAGAATTTTAGCTGCTCGTAGTTAGTATTGGGCAGTCAGTGCAAAATTGTAACTCTTGAGGATAAAATCGTGACTATAAATCGACAGTTCTATAAAGTAAAACTGTAATTCACTTGTGTATGACAATTTGGTAAAATATGGCATTTGTTTTCCACCTAGTCAACCCTGCAAGTGATCAAAAGTGCTTCTAAAAAGCAACAAGGTTAGATTAAAGGGGATCTTCCACTGTGGTCACCAATGTGTGAATTTTAATTTTCAGCAATTAGATTAAACTACCTAAATATGACAATTCAAAATCAAAATTCACAATACACTCAATAGGAGAGATTAAGGAAGTAAATCAAAAATAATAAGATGAATCTTACCTTTGCCTTATTCCTCTTATCCTCTCTCCAAGATCTTCAAATTGATTTAGCGTGTGGATTGCAAGGATTAGACTCAAAATTTTGACATAGTGATGGCTTGATCAATAACTATAGATTCATAGATTGGTTGATGGATTCATTCATTGGTTTGGCCATTGAAGAGTATCTTGTATAAATAATACAATAGGGGGAATATTAATGGCTCACACTCAAACTTGAGCCATGAAGAGCAAGGGTGTAGGTTTTTCCAAGGAATTAAAAATTCTTTGGAAGCCTCTAGAATAGAGGCTTCTAAAGAGGAGGGGACAAGTTAGAGGACGTTATATAATTGGAGAATTATATAATCTTCTTAGGGGTTAATTAGGATTAGTGAGGGATTAAGATAGGGATTAGATGGGTGATTAGGTACTGGGGGTATAGGAGTAGGCTTGGTAGGTGGGTAGGTGGGTCATAGGAATTTTAAATTATCAAATAATAGATAAGATATATTAGGATGGGATACGACATGATTTAGGAGGACTAATTGATTAGTCAGGTATAAATAAGGTTAGTGAATGAATAAATGATGGGGAGATATTAGATAAATAACTAGTATTAGGGTAAAGGAGATAAATTAGTGTGATTAATTAAAATAATTAAGACAAGAATAATTTAGTGTATACACTTTTCATTTTCACTAAAAGATATGTTTCCATTACTACTATTGTTCTTACCTACCAGACTAATTCTTGCCTCTAAAGAATCAATATAGTTACCATGGGATAGAAAAAAGGTTTGAATCTGATTCTATATATGGGTTAATGAAGGATGACATCTATATGTCTTTGAGGAAGTCATATGGATCCATTTTATACATAAATTTCAAGGATATGTCAGGAATTGGTTAAATATATCAGTGCACACATGAAAAAAGACTCCACCACAATCTGGGGTATCAAAATTCTAATTTCCAATAAAATAATCAATGAAATCTTAGGAATTGTTGAAGAAGGTAAAATTTTATTGGGAAGAACCCACTTTTCTAAGTTGATTAAATAATTTAATGGAAATGAACAACTATCTATAGTATGCATACATGATTTCCAAGGAAAGGACAAAGGTATTAGCAGGGAAACCCTACTAGAACCCTATAGGTCTATTGTCGTTTATGTCATGAAATACTTTATGTGTGAAGGATAATGTAGTGTTTTGGGTTGTGAGGCCATGAAGATGATCCTTCACCTCAAATATAGACAACAATATGCCAAACATAGATTCAGCTTTCCATTATACATGTATGGAGCCATTTAGGTTTTGGCTACCAACAGGTTAACTCCAACTCTCCACCATGGCCTCATTCATTTAATTATACAACATCATTTTCTACAATAAAGTCAAATAACCTGGAAGACCTTTTCGAAAGCTAGAACCAATTAGCTTTAACACCTTTTCCAACCACCTCTAAATAAACACCAAAAGTAAAATTAGAAACTTCCTCTTCTAGGGTTAAAGTTTTATCTACTAAAAGGACACATACCAAATCACAAGCCACACATATAGTTGAATAGAATTCTCAATAGATTCCATCTAAGATAAAATTAAGACCTAGGGATTCATAGTTTCACTTGACTCTTAAGGCTAAAGACATATATTCAACAAGCCCAACACAAGCACTTGAAACATCTGGTGATCCATAATCACAAGCAAAGAAGGGTACTCATTTGGAGGAACCTAGTTCTCATGTGTAGACTAAAAAAAGGTGAAGAAAATTGACAATAGCATAAGATGATGAAGAGACAGAGGTAGTTTCAACCATTGATAGCCTACAACAAAAACCTCCTTTTTCTCTACTAGCAATAAGGGATACATCAACATTTCAAGAAGAGCCAATCACAACAATAATTCCTAAATCAGTATAAGAAGTTCCTATTGAGAAATAAATTGAGGAATAAAACATACTGATATAATAAATTATAATATAGGAAGCAACAGCCTCTCCCTCCTCTCTGACTCATGACACTAGACTTGTACTAGACAAGGGAAAGATCTTTATGGTCTTTGAAGAAGAAAAATATTCCAATACTACAGAGGATCCATAATTGTAGCTTACTCTTGCATTGTCTAAAGTTGAGGCCATCATAAGACATCAAACTATATATATTTTTGACCTCTTAGCCCAATTACAATGTAAGGACCTTCTTAATTATTCTTTAACTCAAGGTTTGTACATTTTTAAGGATAAGGCTCTGGACCATATAAATGAAATCAATATTCTTGAGGAAAAATTCACTCAATCAACTTCAGAATTCTTAGTAATAAACCTTGATATTCTAACAACTTTCTAATCAAGCTTCATTTGCCTCCAAACCTTCAATTGACCAAGCTTGCCAAACCATTGTTTCTTATTATGATTATTTAGATAAATGGAATCAAGTTTGTTTGGAGTTCAGGGTGTCAAGCACCTAGAACAACAAACATGCTCTGATCCCTACTTAGTCAGGATCTTGCTCTACCAATTAGAGCACATATGATTACTTCTCATATTAGCAACTAAACATGGAATTTAACCAAAAATATAAAGTAACTAGAAATATGAAACAACACAAGAATTGAGAGACAATACACAATTGTATTAATAATCACTCAGAAGAATATACAATAAGGAAGATGCCACTTCTTCCTCCACCTCAAAGGTTCGCCACTCCTCAAGACCTTCTTCCCTCTCTCTCTTGGTCACAACAATCAATTCCAATACAGAATTGATGTTCACCTCTCCAATCATTCAGTAACACGCTGCCAGTTCACCCAAGTACACAATCGTACTACCCACCTTGGTACTATGGCACTAGGAGGAACACACCATTACTCTCTTCTCTCTGAAGGAGCTTATTGCTCTCTTACTCACTAGCTACCATTTACAATACAGCCCATGAGTCCATATATAGATCTCATGCTTACAATAATTAGACTAACCTAATTACAATAATTAGACTCGCAACTCAAGACTACGACTAGCCTTCAACATGTAAACTAACAGTCTAAAAATAGACTCTCTGGGATCAACATGCGAACTGCCTGTTCTCGCACAGGCTGCCGACGTCGGCTCCTCCATGACCGATATCAGCCGACTGGTGACCGACGCTGATTGCTTCCTCTTTGTTGTCTGATCGACGTCAGCTGATCAAACTGACGCCAGTTTCCCCACAACTGATTCTGTAACTCCCCACAACTTTTCATCCTCTGTAACTTCTCTTGTTTGCATCTTGGTGAAGCTTTTAGCTCCACAACTTAACAATCTCCCACTTGGAGATAAATAGTTGCACCTGTAGCTGTACCCGTACACTGTCTAAATTATTCTTTGGCATGTATTCCTCTTCAAGATCAATCTTAAAGACCAACCACCACACAACCTGTGATGCTACCCCTATCATCAAAGTAACCTGCCACATCCGAACCTACATATCCATGTAGTGAAGAACTTGACCCTGCATAACAAGAATCCCTGCTGCTAGTCCCACTGAACTGCCCTCCAGTACTCCTTCCCTGAATTGGCTCCATACTTTCTGACAACCCCTACTGATTGGAAAAACAACTCAAGTCTACACTAGACCTCATGTGATTTCGAACCCTGTATCAAGCTAGGCTTGAACTGTCCAGCCCTTGGTGTGCTTTCTGATTCTGCATCCTACATCATGAACCCCGCCAACACCGTCTTCACATCAGCTCCCACTGGAGATAAAATCTCCATGTCTCTTATGCCAAATAATTTCACTGCTCTAAATTCTTCCTGACACGCCTCTGAACTAACTTTACCCTTAGCTCAGCAAATACCTGTATGTACAAACCTACTAGTAAATCACGCACATACAGTAACAAGATGATGTTGCGACCATCATCCACCTGGTGAGATAAAACCACAATGGTTACACTGACATTGACTGAAGCCATGCTTAGTCATCCACCTGTCAAAACCTGTACCACTGTCCTGCAGCTTCTTCAAGACCATATGCCTTGGCCTTCTGTCTCATGTATCTGTCCACTCTCTTCTTTATCTTGGGAATCCATTCTGTCTCTCAGTGCTTACTTCCAGCTGACAAATCTACCAAAAAATCCCTGTTTGGTTCTTCTCCAAGGACTCACACTCCTCATCCATGCCAAGCTCCCACTAAATCTGGACTCTACCTGCATTGCCTCTTCCATCTTCCTATTTCTTGACCATCAATAAGCAATATAAAGAAGGTGAACAACAAATATGAGGTTCACTTACCCTTACTGACCTCAACATGAGCGTTTGAGACTTGCTGTCCACCCACTATCCGTACCAGTGACTGATCTCGACCATCTCCCAGTCTGTTTTCGACCGATGTTGGCTCCCTATACTGAACCTGACTGTCGACATCATTTCCCTGGACGACACTGGCGTACCTTTTGCTGACATCGATTCCTTCATGACCGATGTCGATCTTCTGGTTTCCGACATTGGTTACTGTCTGACCGATGCTGGTACCTGTGTTTGTCTGTGAGTGATAACTTTTTATCCACGAGCTCTCCATGGATCAAAATCCTAATCAAATCAACCCTGCTCTGCTCAGAATAATTCAGCTTCCTCCCCTGATCTCTGTCCGTCATCTCCTCCATGAACACCAAGGCTTTCCAGTTCTTTAGCTTGTCAAAAACATCTGACCTCCACTTCAAAACCTGCATTCTCCTTCTACATATGTGACCAAGCCCATGAAGCCACATCTCTACAACAGAAGGTGAATCAGTAATATAAGTAGATAGATAAAGGATACCTACTTTCTTACCACCATCTAATTCAAGTGTATCCACTGTGAGAGTTACAATGCATCTCTCATCACCCAAATTTCCTGAAGAAATTAGACTTATCTCCAAGACTGGTACCTGCATGACTTCCTTTAACCACTGTGTGTCATCCGTCTGCAATTTCAGCTTCACTTCCCCTTTGTCAATCATCTGACAAGGCTCTCCAACCCCTAAATAAATATCTCCAAGGTCTCCAAAGACATACCCATGAAGAGAAGCTCTATTTCGAGCTGCATGGAAAGAGGCAAAAGAATCTGTAAACAAAGATTCCACTTTATTCAGAACATCCTGTGTAATATTACCTGCAACATATGCTTCCACAAGCTGATCTTCTATCGACCAACGATCTCTTTTTACCTGCTTCTTCTTTCCATCAATCAGACCATTCATGCTATTCAGTTTCTCCATTTGTAGCTTACTATCCTCTGCCGTTGCTATACTACCACTCAATTTGAAACCCCTGTGAGTGACCTGTAATCAAAAACACTACCAAATCTGAAAACACCTGTTAGTCAACCCAACCAAAAGCTCTGATACCAATTGTTGGTATCAGCTTTTGAACCTACAACCAAGGCTCTGATACCACTTGTCAGGCACCTAGAACAACAAACATGCTCTGATCCTTACTTAGTCAGGATCTTGATCTACCAATTAGAGCACATATGATTACTTCTCGTATTAGCAACTAAACACGGAATTTAACCAAAAATATAAAGTAACTAGAAATATGAAACAACACAGGAATTGAGAGACAATACACAATTGTATTAATAATCACTCAGAAGAATATACAATAAGGAAGATGCCACTTCTTCCTCCACCTCAAAGGTTCGCCACTCCTCAAGACCTTCTTTCCTCTCTCTCTTGGTCACAACAATCAATTCCAATACAGAATTGATGTTCACCTCTCCAACCAATCAGTAACACGCTGCTAGTTCACCCAAGTACACAACCGTACTCCAAGTAGATCTCCTGCTCTCTGCTGCTACCTGCAAATAACTAGATCATACTCACCATTGTAGATCTCCTATAGAAATTCATACCCACATGCTGACCAAGATCATACACACACGAAGAACCCTTTTGATTCTCCAAACCAGTACCCACCTTGGTACTGTGGCACTAGGAGGAACGCACCATTACTCTCTTCTCTCTGAAGGAGCTTATTGCTCTCTTACTCACTAGCTACCGTTTACAATACAGCCCATGAGTCCATATATAGATCTCATGCTTACAATAATTAGACTAACCTAATTACAATAATTAGACTCGCAACTCAAAACTACGACTAGCCTTCAACATGCAAACTAACAGTCTAAAAATAGACTCTCTGGGATCAACATGCGAACTGCCTATTCTCGCACAGGCTGCTGACATCGCTCCTCCATGACCGATATCGGCCGACTAGTGACCGACACCGGTTGCTTCCTCTTTGCTGTCTAACCGACGTCGGCTGATCAGAGTGATGCCAGTTTCCCCACAACTAATTTTGCAACTCCCCGTAACTCTGCATCCTCCATAACTTCTCCTGTTTGCATCTTGATGAAGCTTTTAGCTCCACAACTTAACACAGCGAACTCAAGAAACAAAATAAAACTTTAGAAAAATTAAAAATAGACACTAAGGGAAGACCTAGAGAAGGAAAAGCAATAAATCTAGAAAGTTGAAGTCAATCTCCAGGATTCTTGTCAAATACGGGATCATATTTTGGCCTATAGAGATGTTTCCCCTTCTTACAGTCTGTATCTAGATGAAAAATTATATAAGTGGAAGTTACTCATAATATCATGTGATCTACCCTATAATATTGAATATGTTTTTTAACGTCTTTCAGGATTATACCCTAGAACAACATGATTTATTATGTGAATTCTACTTATGCAACATGATATTAGGGGATTATACTAAATTCACAATCAATTTATATGTGGGAGAATTCCAGTTGAGAGCCCTTATCTCCACCCATTAAAATCAATTGACATGGAAAGTTAGGCATGATGAGTATGTGTAAAAATCAAATACCATAGGACTATACATTGGACCTACTTTTTCTAGTGTGATAATGTTACCAGTCAACTTCAGATCTGCCTATTTGTTGAATTAGAACATCAAGGATCATTATCTAAAAAAAAATTATGATTGAATTATTTATTTGATTTATTTACTATACAACATTTTGTTGTTTTATTTATAGCCAATATTAGGCATTGGGATATAATAATAATTCCACTAAAAATAAGGGAGGTCATGTCTCCAGATAATTTAATATGGAGTCTCCAAAGAGCACAAGCAATAATAGACATGATTGTTGATGTCCTCAACTCAAGGGGAGAGCAAATGTGGATAAGTATGAGATTTAGACCACCAATCCTCCTTATTCCTATTCCACCCTAACACAAATGGGCTCCTCAAGTAGATGATCAGTTTCAGATATGAAAATAGATGGTGAAAACCTATAATGGTTTCACCAGTACACAGGATAACTATTGGGCCCATGAATTCAATGTGTATGACCTCAGCTAACACCTAGAAGACAGAATTCATAGTTATGAAAGGAGAAGAATATGAGTTTGAAAAGGGACTTGAAAAAGGTAAAGTTTGGGGGAAATGATGAGTCCAAAATATGACTCATTTTTACCATTAGTTTCATTCATTTTCCCTCAGTTACTTTTCCTCTAGACTGAACATTTCAATGATCTTAGGCTTGTATTTAATCTTAATGTAGTAAATAGATGTTATATCTTACTTATTGCATCTAAAGTCCAAGTTATTGATTCTATCATTTTATTCTAACTCTTTGCATGTTTAGTTTCCTAATTTTATGTATATATAGTCAATACAATAGTATACAGAGAATAAAGACCTTTTTGATGATCTTCAACATCTTATGAAGCAACCCACATGAAGGATTTTATTATATCTAATGAACTAAGTACTCATCTGATAAGCTATAGACTTACCCAATCTATTTTGGATCTAGCTACAAACTCGACCAGTAGTTATGGACTCGCCCAATTTACAGTTATGCTAATAGTTATAGACTCACTCAAATGTAGCTATAGAATCATTCAGATAACTTTCCAACTACCATTGAAGAATTTTATTGTCCTTACTAGCATGGAGACCTTGCTATGGACTCTCTCAGCATCAAAGATCCCTAAATCATGCCACTACAGACTCTACCAAAATCACTATGGACTCTGTCAGAATCACTATGGACTCTACCAAAATTGCTACAGACTCTCCTAGTCCAGATCTTGAACCTACAACATTAAATAAAGATATTTTCCTCTTTTATCAAAATACCTAAAGAAAATTTTGGTTAATTACTATTTATATCATTACTATAATTAAAATTCCTATATTTTAGTCATTATATTTATTAGCATTATTTTATAGACAATCGATCCAATATATTTAAGAAGGTATTATTAGTAGATCATATATCTTAAGATCCACTAGAATTAGTATATTTGTCTTGTTAGAAGAAGATTAGTTACTAAGATTTAAGGATCTATAGTTGTAGCATTATATATAGGAAGATATATGTGTCTTAGAGGAGAGTAGAATTATTCAATTGTTCAATTGATATTTCAATATAGTAATAAAATTTACATTTACATTTATGTGTTTTGGTTTGATTAATTAATGAAGATATATAAAATTTTCTAGTAAAAGTTTATCTACATTCCTATTCCCAAGGTGATTAAGTGCTCACTCTCCTTAAGAATTATGAACGTGTTTTATATGGTATTTTATGTTTTCAGTGTGTTTATAGTTTTAGTAATTATAAGTGTATTTCAGTCTTAAAACCTATAGCTAATTATCTTTAAGTTCTCATATTAAATTCCGTTTTATAAATCAGTGTGTTTTCTTTTCAATAGTGTGTTTTCATTTCAACAATGTGTTTATGTTTTAGAAGTGTGTTTATCTTTCAACAGTGTGCTTATCTTTCATCTGTGTGTTTCATCTCAACAAGTAGATTACTTTCACTTCTAGCACGAAGTGTTTCAATTCTATGTGTGATTCCTTATTGCATAAGCAAGTCTTTTTGGATTATATTAGATTAGAAAAAAACACTTGGAAGATAAACACCCCCCAAACCATTCCTTTAGCCTACAACCATAAACCTTACTATAGATAGCTTTAGATGTTGCCCTTAGTTTGAATGACATCAATAGAAAAGTTGATTAAATGAAGGGATAAATGACACCCATCCATACTTGAAATACCATTGCATCAAGATCCATAGTGGGTTATACGGAATCCTCATCTACTACACACCATATTCAAACATCTAGAGTACCGAAACATGTTTCTGTTACTGTTATTCTAAGGAAACCACTAACCACTTAATGATGGGTTCCATGAAACCCCATCCCTTATGTTTATTCTTCATGACTACAAAGTTCTATCATACATATGCGGAGTATCAAAGATACTACAGTGATAGATATTACACCTATACATGATCCTTGGTAGTACCATTAGTTTATTGCACTAGGTTCCCAATGGGGAGATACCTATGAGCATCCATTGGATAAGTTCATTGGATAGTCATTTCATATCAAATATTTCAAAAAAATATACCAAAAATATCAATAAAAATTAAAAATCTAAAATTACAACTGAGAATTTATTTGAGGGAAATGATCTTGTCTGAACTCAAAATAATATCCAATAATGGGACCCATATCTCATGAACATAAGAAATGTTAAGGAAACCATACAATTAGTTTAACAGAACCATAGAAATTCTTATCCCTGGCCTGAAAATGACTATGGAAAGATAAGAAATTGGGCCTATAATTGCAAAGTTGTTTGGGTTGTCAACCCACTACTACAATTTACTAGAGACTATAAATGCAAATAACCATGAGTTTATTATAGCTTAGTCATAAGTTATTTTTGTAACAGGGAACCTATAATATTTATCAAAGGCATTACCACCATTATAGGCCACATGAGTGTTGTTAACCCTAAAGTGTAATATTTTCCCAGAAATTTGCTCATTTATTATAAAAATGGAGTGAGTCAATGCATGGCATTACCTCTAGTTTTTCTATGTAACATCCCCTGCCTTGCATGGCTCAATAACAACAACCTCTTCCCATATGGATGAGTAGTGCTTAAATCCATTTTATAATGTTATTGAATCAAAAAATGTATCCATGTATTTCATCATGCCTACAATCGAATAGGTAGAGGGAGGAGGAGTGTGAGATGATGAAGTTATTGAAATTGTATAAATACTTTGTTTACTTTGAAAAACTTGGAGACCCTTGATTTCTTGGGGGCTCAAATTTGTAGTTTGCATAGAATAGTAAGAGGATAATGAAATCAAATGAAGTTTTACAAACCAACTATATCTCTTACATTTGGTGGCTCTAAAAATTGAATGCATTTAGTTTCCAATTCATGCAAATTAAATGCAACAAAGGCTTCTATTCCATTCCCCATATACATGTTTCTTATTTAAGTTTTGATTTTGCACTGTTAGCTTCTACATATTGAATTACCACATGTCATTTTTTTTGTTATTTTTGGGTGACTTGTCATATTAGTATGACAATTAGCTTCTTCTCATGATTTCATAGCTTTTCTTTCATGTTTTAAAATTACTTTTTTGGGTATTAAACACGTGGTTACATATCGCTTGTCTCTTGGGTGCCAAGATCTATTCCTTTGTACTTTTCTTCTTTGACCTCAAGTTATCGAGATGATGACATTCGGTAGGATCTTAGTGACTCAGGTGCTTGAAGTGTAAAGATCTTTGCTATATGTTATGCAGACCGTAAGTTAGTGGGATTGTCACATGTGAATCAATCTCAAAGACTTGTAGGATCGCTAAACTTTGATTCTGTAGATTACTATGTCAGACTTCAGACTTATGGGATGGCACCACATGGATGGTTCTTATTACTCCACTCACCCAAATGACTGTCTAATATAATGTTTTTGATGTCATCCATGAGCTAATGCAATCATGACATGTGGAGAAATCTGAGAGATCTCAAGGATTGTTAAAATCTATAAATTATGCAAATATCCTTTGGCCAGGATGAATGGGATATCGACACATGGAGAGATATCACTACTCTGCTTGTTCGAGTGACCTCATGATGTGTCCTTGCTCTTTGGGTTGCAGGTTCCCGAGATGATGACATAGCACAAACCCAGTAACTCGGGCCTAGAATATTTCAAAATTTGCACAAGTATTCATGGCTTCTAAAGAACAAGATGGAAACACTTGTCATCATATTAGTGATTCAGAAGAATAAAGACTTGGTCGATCACCAAAGGTCACGGGTGAGCGGAATAATGACACTTGGCACAATCGGATGAGCTCAGAGACATCTTGGAGATGGAATGGAAAAAACTTGATCACAAAATAGCCTGCATAATACCCAAGCTAAAGACACATGGACTAAAACATAACACAATTAGTCTTGTTAGTCACTTCAAAAATCTTGTTTTAAAATTCATATACTTTCATAAAGAGTATAACAATGTTTCAAAGTTTGTATTTTTAATAAAGTAACATAATACTCCAAAATAACAAGTTAACCTTACCATTTATGATATATGTCAATGCTTGGATTCTAAGGTTATCTTCTCAAGGCAAGTGGGCCCCTATTTGAAAATTTTCAAAATGGCGTGTGTTGGGACACAACAGAATCTATAATTTATTTATATATATATCTATTGAATAAAATGAGTGCTATTCCTCATTGGATATATTGAGGTTGTTGTGGGCTTTGAAAGGACTTTAAAGGCATCTAAAACTACAATTTATGATGTGTTGATTTCTTTTGAAAAATTATAATTTTCCAAAAGTAATTGAAAACTATTATGCAATAGCCCTGAGTCTCTATTAGGATCAATAAAGAATCAAACTATTTTTTTATTGAAGAGATACGATCTACCCTCTAACGATTTTTCAAAAACAATAGTTAAATTATTCATAACTTCAGATAAATATACACTAATAAATAAAGAAAAACACCATTAAAAAAATAATAGCTCTATGTGATATATATTAAAATTATTTAAAAATAAAAAATAAAACTAAAATAAAAATTACATGCCCTTTTTTTTTAAAAGCATATCATATAGTTGAAGCTTTATTAAAGATAATAATAACTAGATTATCCATCGAATTATTAAGTTAAGACTTTGATAGTATTCTTGTGCAAATATTTTTAGAAAGATTCATAAGAAATTTTAAATTGACTTATGAATATTTGAACCCTCCAAAGAGATTGGATTTTGTATTTGGCATAGACTTGACTTCTTTCAAACTACACTGGCAGACAAAACTTTCCATTAAGGGGGTTGATGACTCTTGCCCAGAAGACGTAAATCAGGTGTTAAATTTGATGGTCACCTTTAACCGTTAAAAAAAAAAAAATTGTGACGGTTTTAAAATTAATGTCACCTTGCACGTAACATTCATTTCTTATTTTTGACTTTCATAATTTTTATATAAAAATGAGTTAAATCTTGTTGTTATTGCTCATATTGCAAGGAAAGAATGTTCACTATGGCTACACACATTGCCTCAAAGGATGTTATGTCATGGAAGGGGATTGGGCACCTATTTTTATATGAAGTTGGTCCAATGGAGTTGTAACAATGTGTAGGATAAAATGAATCTTTTCTATTAAAATAAGACCCTTAAATTTTCATTTTAGCAAAAAAAATCTATAAATTAGTGAGGGCTGAAAACTTCCTTCAATAATTTAAGATTTAAGTGTGAACGATTTTTTTCAAGATTTTAAAACTAGTAAAAATATAAATCACTTATTTACAAATAATTCCCAAAATACACCCCTTAAAATTTCTCAATATAAAAAATAAATAAAAACCCATGAAATTTTTATCATAAAAAAACTACTAAATTTTCTTAACGCTATCAGGGAAAAAACATATAAAAAAATTAAACTTGCTCCACCCATAACAAAATAGTCTATTAAATTTAATATAGAGTACCTGAATTTGAACTCCAGTGCCTTCCAAGGCTATTGCAATTCCAATCTTGTAAGGATCTTTTCACAGTGAACCCCAAATGAACTCCAGTGCTTACAAATGTTCCTGCACCGCACGACAATGACACCATGTATATGTTTCCACTTTTCACAGTAATTCCACTTCCCCTTCTCTACGTACCAGCATGGGTTTGAAATCATATGATAATGTTGTCTTTAGGCTTCAAGGAGCAGGTTTCATATGGTCTGATCTCATATTTTATTTTATTTTGCTTCTAAATCTAGAGTCCGGACACTATCACATTGACACAAGTTGCAATGCATTTATTGATGTGTTTCGACGGTTTGGTCATGGGAGACTATGACTGAGTCGTGACTCGTGACATATCCCGCTCCCATACTCCAACCTCAGAGTCCTATTAATAATTTTAAAACGGTCAAATTTTTATTGTGAACATCAATATGACATGTATAATTTTCTGCCCGTCCCCTCATACAATTAAAAATATAATGCAACCGTATTTTACGAGTAAAAACCTCAAAAACGTTGAAACGGCTGCCACAGCCAAATTTAACCCCTGACGTAAACTGTTGGAAATTGGGTGTCGTAAATAAATACCTCACGTTAAACTTGTGTTTCAAGTTGTAGATATAAAAAGGAGGATACCTCCGTGGGGTATGTCACCCCAACCACAAGTTCATTGACTATTTCTGTATGATACTTAATCACGTTGCACAAACAATTGACAACCAGAAGTCTGTTTGATTTGTCAACTGTAATACTGAGTATCTGATCATTCAAACATTGAATCGCTAACGTTGCTTCCTCCTCAATATTTCCCATGACGTCATATTGGACAAAAGAATAATTTACTATAGAGGTCATGTTCTACTGCTTGGTAAATTTTTGGATCAAATGGATAAATTTTATGTTTTCCAAACTTTTAGTATTCTATTATATTCACTAATTTTATATCAACAAAGATCTCTTAAGCACAAGGTGAGAGTGTAAAATTGGGTATTTGCAGTAAGTTATTAGATTTTAAGATTAAAATTGAGAATAAAACTGCATATCTGAAAATTAAATTTACATACAGAACGAGACAAATATTTTATATCTTTGATACCAAAAGCTTTAAATAAAAATGATACGTAGATTTATTACAGGTATTATGATTACCTCTTTAAATTAAAAGGTTTTGGTCTAAATTATCAGAATACTAATAAGTCTCTTCCATAGTGAATTGCCTCTATCACTAGCTCTCTATGATCTTATATAGATAAGAAAGAGGTTAGCGATATGGTTTGGATGGTATTTAACTTGTATTAGAACAAGTTTTTTTAAGATAAAAATTTACTATTAATAACATAAGTCGATCAAGTCAATAACTTGATTGATACTCTTTTTTAATGATATTTTGTGGATAATTATACACCAATTAATGATTATTCATGAAATATGTTACAATGAATATTAAAATTATATCTTAAAATCATATAATAGTGTATGAGTAATTAAATAGACTAACAAAGACCATTATACCTATTAATATTAACCCATTTTTTTCAATTTCAATAATTTATCTTAGTTTTCATCTCTAATAATCATTCCTTTTAAAAATTAATCTAGGTGCGTTGATACTTACTTGGTTAGTATTATAAGAGTGTTTTTATAAAGTTTAAATTTCAATACAAGAGCCATTGATGTCTCCATAATGTTCTTTAAACCTAGTATAGAGAGATCTATATGTTTCACCTATCTAACGCTTACCACACGAACAAAGAATTAAGCATACACCCTTTTCATTCTTATGACTAAGAGGATATTTAGCAAAGTCAAGCGAGTTTCGAAGGGTATTATGCAGTTTGAAATTAGTTTGTATATCAAACTTCCTTACAATTCTTGCTTACTATTTTGAGATTCCATTTACATAATGGATGGTAATCCTCGAAGAAATTAGGTTTTCATCATTGCATTTTTGTCTTCAAGTTTCAGCACTATAAAGAGCCTTCTCAATTTCACTCTTTCTATACCCATTGGTCATTAAGACCTCTATGAAGTGATCTTTCTCACACTTTAAAGTGTTTTAGGTCAAATATTTTGATGGATCTGGTTGCCAATGAATTAGGGACAAATTATTTTCAGCAAGGGTGTTGGTGGGATTCAGCATGAAGGTAAATAATAGTATGAGTTCATTTTATATATACTCAAAGGGACAAGGTTCCATCTGGTTTATTTAAGATAGAACACCTAGGAAGGGAAGTTTCGTATTTTCTTCTTTTTCCAGGATGAAATGGATTTTTTTATATTTTTTCATTTAATGATCAAGAAATTTATCAAGTTCCACATCAACATGTCAAGTCATTTGGCATTCACACCATCAAAAAAATTATCCCACTAATCAAGTTTTAAAGGTTAATACTCTATATTTTTTTAATGAAATGTCTTGACTATTTTTTGTATGTTAATTAATCCTGTTGCACAAACAATCAACAACCACAAGTCTATTTGATTTGTCAACTGTAATACTGAGTATCTGATCATTCAAACATTGAATCGCTAGCATCGCTTCCTCCTCAATGTCTCTCATGATGTCATATCATAGAAAAGAATAATTTATTATAAAATTTAAGTTTTATTTTGGTAAATTTTTAGATGAAATGGATAGATTTTATGATTTTCAAATTCTTAGTACTTCATTATATTCATCAATCAAAATCTCTTTAGGGTAAGATAAGAGTATAATATTAAGTATTTGCAATAAGCCATTAGATTTTTTGATTAAAATTGAGAATAAAATTGAATATTTGAAAATTAAATTTACATATAAAACGAGGTGAATCTTTTATATCTCTGATACTATATAAGATTTTTTGGATAGAGTCCAAAATCATATTAACTACTATAAAATATACACTAACAATAAATACCATAATATAAATAAATAAAAAATTTAAATAAAAATAATACATAGATTTATCGTAGGTAATATGACTACCTCTTTAAATTAAAAGGTTTTGGCTTAAATTTTTAGATTAAAAATAACTCTTCCATAATGAATTGCTTCTATCATTATCTCTGCATGCTCTTATATAGATAAAAACGAGGTCAGTGATATGGTTTGGATGGTATTTAATTTATATTAGAACAAGTTTTCTTAAGATAATAATTTACTAGTAATAACATAAGTCAATCAAGTCAATAACTTGATTGATACTCACTAATTAGTGATTATTGGTTAAATATGTTACAATAAATATTAAAATTATATCTTAAAACCATACAATAGTATATGAGTAATTAAATACAATAACAAAGACCATTATACTTATTAATATTAACCCATTTTTTCAATTTCAATAATTTATCTTAATTTTCATCTCTAATAATCATTCTTTTTAACAATTAATCTAGCTTCGTTGATACTCACTTGGTGTTTAGTACTATGAGAAATTTTTTATAAAGTTTAAATTTCAATGCAAGAGCCATTGATGTATATAGAATGTTATTTAACCCTAATATGGAGAGATCTACATGTTACACCTATGTAGGGCTTACCACATGAACAAGGAACTAATCATAGACCCTTTTCATTCTTATGGCTAAGAAGATATTAGCAAATTCATGTGATTTTTGAAGGGTATTACATAGTTTGAAATTAGTTTGTATAAAAATCTTCCTTATAATTCTTGCTAACTATTTGGAGATTTCATTTACATAATGAATGGTAATCCTCTAAGAAATTAGGTTTTCATCATTGTGTTTTGGTCTTCATGTTTCAGCCCTATAAAGAGCCTTCTCAATTTCACTCTTTCTATACCCATTGGTCATTAGGACCTCTATGAGGTGATCTTTCTCACACTTAAAGGGTTTTGAGTTAGATATTTTGATGGCTCTAGTTGCCAATGAATTAAGGACAAATTGTTTCTAGCAAGGGTGATGGTGGGATTTAGCATGAAGGTAAATATTAGTATGAGTTCATTTTATATATACTCAATGGGATAATGTTCTATCTAGTTTATTTAAGATAGGAATATCTAGGAAGGGAAGTTTGTTGTTTTCTTCTTTCTCCACGATGAAATGGATTTTTTCACATTCTTTTGTTTATATGATTAATAACTTTATCAAGTTGCACATCACCATCTCAGGTCATTTGACATTCACATCATCAAAAAAATTATCCCACTAATCAAGTTTTAAAGGATAATACTCTAAAAAAAAATTCTCAAAGTGCTCTATAAATAAGTTAGTTACAATAGATGAAAGTGGTGACCCCATGGCTGCTCCTTCTATTTACTCGTATATTTCCCATTTGAAGGTAAAAAAGTATAGTGTAAGCATACTTCTATTAAGTCCACTCTTTGGGGGTCCATGATTGAGTATTAGTTATGTTCTAATTCTATCAAAAGGGATCAAAACATATGTAGTTCTCCTACCTAGGCATGTGTGTGCACCATCTTGATCATGCTAGAATGCAATACAATAACACATCTGTCCCACCAATAAAATTTTAGGGATAAGACTTTAAATATTTTTTTATCGAAGTGCTTCATAAACAAGTTACTATAATAGGTGAAAGTGGTGACCGCAAGGTATTCCTTTTGTTTGCTACTATATTTCCCCTATGAAGGTGAAAAAAGTAGAGCATAAAGATAATTTTACTAGGTCTGGTATTGTGGGTTCTATGACTAAGCATTGTCTGGGCTCCAATCCTTTGAAGAGTGATAAAAATGCATTTAGTTCTCTGACCTAGATGTGTGTTTGCACCATCTTGATCATGTTAGAATGCAATGCAATGCTTAGATTTCAACACTTGATAATATGCAATTTTAAATTATGTTATGTTTTCAGACTTGGCACTAAGACTACCCTTTTCAAGGTTATTTATATGTGTATACCTTTGTGATAATGTCTCGAGAGAGTGTTAATGGATTTCTTAATGTGAAAGGAAAATAGTGACTAAGTAAGTGAGTTTGACCATTTGTATTTATAGGTGACTCTTTGATATTTCCCGCCATATTTTACCCATGCAATGTGTCTAGGAAAACCCAATGAAGATGTCCCAATTTGAAATATACTCATTGAGTGTCCTTGGACATTATTTGCAGAGGTGAAAACCTATGATAAACCATAACTATCTGACTATTATCAATATCATCCTAGGATTGAAAATCAGTGATCTTGGATATGGCAATAGTCTTCTTAGGATTATATAATGTTTTTGCATGGACTAGGGAGTATGTGTATTGGTAAATTGGGTTAGCCATGAGATAATAGATTGGTAGATAGATAGGGAAAAGTGTGCATAAAATTTAAATGTGTATGCACAAGTCCAAATATGTCAGAGCATATCAAATTTGATGTTGAGAACTATTCAATACAAAATTTATGTGTCTACAAGTAATGATGTTGCACCATTTATTGTAAATATAGTGAAATAGGGGAAAGAATCCATAATTTTTTTGCATATATATGTTGAATAAAAGGAGTTTTATTCCTCATGGGATGTATTGAGGTTGTTGCGAGCTTCAAGAAGACTCTAAAGGCATCTAAAACTATAATTTACGAAGTGTTAAATTTTTTTTGGAAATCATAATTTTTTAAAAGTAACTACAAACTATCATGCATTAGACCTGAGTCTCTGTTGGAATCAAGAAGAAATCAAACTATATCTTTATTGATGTGAAATGATTTACCGTCTAATAATTTTTCAAAAACAATAGTTAAATTGTTCATAACTTCAGATTAAAAAAATCATTCACTAATGAATAAGGAGAAACAACATGAAAGAAAACAATAACTTTATTTAATGAAATTATAAAAAATTAAAATTAAAATTAAATTGGAGATTACATTACCTTTTTTAAGCATATTATATAGTGGAACCTTTATCAACAAATTATTAAAGTTGAACTTTGAAAGTGTTCGTGCGCAAATCTTTTTATATATATATAATTGACTTTGAATATTTGAATCCTCCAAAGAGATTGGATTTTGTAGTTGGCAAGACCTACTTCTTTCAAACTACACCGACAAACAAAACTTTCCAATAAGGGGGCTCTTAGGCTCTTGACCAGAAGAAGTAAACCTCGACTCAAGCTTCGTTGCAAGTTGTAGATATAAAAAGGAGGTTACCTCCGTGTGGTATGTCACCCCATTCTAATGACGCCAGCAACAAGACGGGAGTCAGCCCACCACACGTTCATTGAAATGCCTTGACCGTTTCTGTATGTTAATTAATCACGTTGCACAGACAATTCACTTATAGAATCAATCTCTTTGATTTTTCAACCGTATCCAATCATTCAAACATTGAATTGAATCGTTCGCCAACGTTCCTTGTCCTCAACGCAGCCCATGACGTCACAGCAGACGTGCTGACTTCTATATTAGAATGGGTCGCTAGTTTTACGCTCCCATAACACAGCCTGCATTTCTACTTGTATGGACAACACTGTTGAAGCTGGGAGTTGCTATTTTTGGGGCTCATACCAGATGGACCATCACCAAAAAGAGGTATTCATTGGAACCAACTTCATCGCTTGTCTAATTTTTATAGTGCATCTTCATTGTCTTACAAACAGTCTTGTAATCCAGCTTGTGGCGGAGATAACACGTATTTGCAAGGAGAACCGGAAGCTCAAATCAATGATAAGCCTACTGCACAATAACTGCCATAGCTTGCAAGCGCAACTCATTAATTCACAGGTACAAAGTTTTCAAGATTTTTATTTCCATTCGCCCAACAGAGAAGCCTTCATGCAAATTCTAAATGTTAAAAATTATATGATTTGTAGGAAGAGCTGGTGAGGTCCACCCCAAAATCGACGTGGGGGACTCTGAAACTAGGCCTAGATATTGCAGAGCAAACGGAAAATGAAAAGCATAGGGAGCAGGGTATGATTATGGATTGTAGCGTGGACTCTAGCAATGCACATTCTGGGAGCTCTCAAGAGAAGAACTCGAAATCGTCCGCGGAGAATCATCGGCTGCCCACCAAGAAGAGGAAAATAAACTATGATCAATTCGAGCAGAGCGCTAACGCGGAAGAGAATTCATATATGGATGAAGATCTAGCCAATAAAAAGCCACACAAACTCAACAACACCTCAGATTATCCAGCTGTACCGAAGCCTAAGAAAATCGTAACTGTGCGGACAAGATCAGATGAAACCACGGTAACAATCCATTTTCCCAAACACATTAAGATATAGTTCCCCGGCTCTGAACTACTGACAGAATAGGACATCAAAATGTGCTTTATTAGAAAATATCTTGTACCTGATTTTGTTTTGGTACATCGGGGGAATTGAACGAGCAGTAATAAATTTATGTATAATTAACTTGAGAATTTTTTCTCTTGTTCCCAGGTAAACGATGGCTGCCAATGGCGCAAATATGGGCAAAAGATGACCAAAGATAGCTTGTGGCCGAGAGCTTATTACAAATGTGCGGTTTTCTCTTGTCCGGTGAAAAAACAAGTACAGAGGTGCAGTCAAGACACCAGTATTGTAAGCACAACCTACGAAGGAGAGCACAATCATTTGCTTACTCCACTAGCCATGGCCGCCATGAATGCTGATCCTGGCAACCTCCAACTTTCGGAGACCAGCGCGGGTTTAATTAGGGGAAATGATCTGCCGTTTCCGGCTTCCATCGCAACCATTTCATCCATGGGATCTTCTCCCACTCTTACTCTCGACTTCACGGACAATACTAAAGCTGTGCCTAATCATTCATTACACTCACAACTAGCACGACGAAGCTTCCTCCAGTATTCGAGTCCTTTATGTAACAGCAATAAGCATTACAGTCAATTAGGGCTGGATCCAGTGACCTCCATTAAAGGAGATCCCGAATTTACTGCAGCACTGGCTGCTGCTATAGCGGACTCTATGCTCAGATCGAGTGCACTGTCTAAGTTTATGAATATATCACACAACAATGGTTGAAACTTGATATTGAATGTCACGAATGGTACAAAAGTCTCTGTATATACAGTTGAATGTAATATTATTCGTACATTTGCATTTGCTTAAAGCATTCATGCGAGACATCGCTTACAGAAAATTAAGAAAACCCTTCAGAGATTGTGCCCTCCAAGTTAAAATTAAATTTTCATAAACGCCAGAGTTATTAAAATGAACTAAAACGTTCGTATCATTGAATTTGATGCCAGGATCCGCGACTAAACGAAAATGAGGAGGTGAATGCTGAAAAAAAAAATTGTAAAATGTATTATTATTATTAGATGTTGACATTTAATAATAATAATAATAATGTATTTAATATTTAAAATTTAAAATTGAATATATTTTGAAATATTACAAATTAAAAATATATGTTTAATTATTTAATTAAAATAATATGTTGTAAAAATTAAGTATCAAAATATATATATATATATATATATATATATATATATATATAACTATTAGAATATAATGTGCAGCTTTTTAATTCTATTGAATATAGAATTATTGATAGTAGCTTATGATTTAACCCTTCCAATTTTACCTACTTCAATATCTATGTATAACTTTTACATTGAACACAATACCTACAAAAAATTGATGGAGTAAGGCTCACTATTTTTTTTAAATACATATAATTAAAATACAATTTAAAAAATCCCTCCAAATTTTGAATAATCCTTCTAATTCTAACAAAATAAAAAAAAGATTAATTTAATTTTGTTATAAACTTTATAAATAAAAAGCATGAGATTGTCCAAACAATTTCACTAAAATTCTTGTAGACTTCCATAGGATAGATATGAATGGATATACTTCCATAGGGCAAACCTAGGTTATGATGATTTCATACATGTTTATTCTATGCTCCAAATACGGATTTTCTTTTGTGAACTTATAGTATAAATAATTGAAAGTATGAATTTAAGTATTAAAAATGATCAACTTGAGAAAGATTCCCTTAAACTTCTACAACCCAAAATCTTGGTGCTCACCAAACCAAGTAGAAATGTTTAGGGTTTTTTTTGGTCTGTGATAGTGTATAGTCATAAAATAGGATCTGTAAGGGCTCAATGTTGACTCAAATTAGGAAATAGAGTGTGAAACTCAACATGACATGT
Organism: Torreya grandis; assembly: GCA_037957365.1. NCBI lineage: Eukaryota > Viridiplantae > Streptophyta > Pinopsida > Cupressales > Taxaceae > Torreya > Torreya grandis. Next base: position 395,781 of record JARHVA010002339.1, read on the forward strand.
CTAGTACTACTTGGACATCTGTGATAATGAGACTCCCCTGTGCTCTACCAAATTTTTCTAGGAGACACTTGTGTTGATCTTTGATATTTTAGATCACTACGCCTAGGTTTTCAAGTGGCTTATATATATTAATATACCTTCAAACTTGTTTGAATGATTATTTTTATTTTCTTTGCCTTAAATCCCTAGCTCACACACTTGAGATTGGAACGTGACCTCAAAAATGAGTTAGGTGTGTTGGGTTGATCTGACCTCAACCACCCCCCATTAAGTGGCTAATCACTACCTATGTTTTGATAATATAAAGATGGTTCAGACTAAACTTAGTTATCCACCTAGATTTGTGTTTTGTAATTAATGTAATATTACCATGTTATAAAATATTATGTATGGCTTTTGACACTTGAAAGCCTATGATATTGACCATAAAATGGTATTCAAACTTGAATCGAAGTCTAATCCTTTAAGGAGTTTCAAATTTGAAAGCTTTGGGGAAGTTCCTCTAAATTTTTAGATGTATTCATCAATGTGGTAGTGTTTTTTCAAGTGAGTGCTTGATAAGAATATGCATATGATTGATGTGATTATATCACTGACTCTTTTAGTAAATACTCTCTGAACCAACATGAAAAATGTACATGTCAACTCATAGGAAGGATTTGAATCTAATAAAATAACCTTTAAATGGAATGCATATGAGTTTGTCCAAGGTAGACAGTGTGTGCCCCTAATGTTTTTCATTTTATCACTTTTTTAATAGTTTCTCTTGCAGGGGCTTGTCGACACATCAATCTTCCTAAGTGCACATCCTAAGAAGTGCATTGATAATGAGGTGTGATCAACTCATGGTAAATTTTTATAGATGTTTACATACTATTTTGTTGCACCTTCATTAATATCAATCTAGCCTCCTAGGTGTCTCTATCCATCTTATCCCTCTTCCATATATATATATATATATATATATATATATATATATATATATATGATCATAATGTAATATAATATTATATTTACTATATTTTATAAATATTATATCAAATATATTATTATTATTATTATTATTATTATTATTATTATTATTATTATTACATGATATAAAAATATTATAGTAATATGTAATATATGAATATTAAATTATAATACTATATATTATTAAATTTAATTAATTTCATATATATATATATATATATATATATATATATATATATATATATATATAATAATAATTTATCTATAAACTGTATATAACATTATATTGTATTATTATATATAAATTATTATTATATCATAATATATATTGATATAATATTATGTGTGTGTGTGTGTGTCTGTGTGTGAAATTAATTAAATTTAATAATATATAGTATTATAATTTAATATTCATATATTACATATTACTATATTAATATAGTTTTATATCATGTAATGATGATGATGATGATGATGATGATGATGATGATGACGATGATGATGATGATATAATATTTATAAAATATAGTAAATATTATATTATATTATATTATGATTATATATATATATATATATATTATTACTACTTGATATAAAAATATATTATTATAGTAATATGTAATATATGAATACTAAATTATAATACTATATATTATTAAATTTAATTAATTTATTATATATATTTATAATATCAATATATATTATGATATAATAATAATTTATATATAATAATAAAATATAATATTATATACAATTTATAGATATATACAAACATAATATAAAATTAATAATAATATAAAATAATATTATTAGATTGTGTGTGTGTGTGTGTGTGTGTGTGTGTGTGTGTGTGTGTGTGTGTGTGTGTGTGTGTGTGTGTGTGTGTAAATATAATAGATCGATATAAGGGTTTTACAGGTCCTTCACCCATATAGTCAAGCTTACCAAAGATGCATAGTAAACATGAACATGCAACCATAAGACCAAACAAGTCCAAGGCAATACAGGTTGCCAAAAAACCTTACTGAGTAGACAAAGCCAAAATACACTAAATAAAAGCAGGATATTATAGAGATTAAAAAAACATAGGATTAACCCAAGAGGAACCAAATAGTCATATGTCCAAACCTAGATAAACCAAAAAATAATCAAGTCCTAGAGGGGGAGTCAGATTCCATCTCCACCAAAGAACTACATGGCCCAACTACCATGTCAACCTTCTTAGACTGAAAGCCAAATTCCTCATTCAACTCCACATCCAATTCCACCACTAGCATCTTTATTTATTACACTATTGGGTTCAAGGATGAAGCCCCATCACCACATTTTTGACCTATGTTATGCACAATTTTGCCACCAATTGACCCACCTCAAATAACCACATTCACATGCTCCTACATAATATGAGAGGCTAAAAAATGGGAGGCCGGGATGTCCTTGACCAAAATAATGGACATGCTTCCTTAAATGTGCAATGATGGACATGCATCCTTAAATTTCACACTTTCTTGGTAATTTAATTTAATCCGCTTGAACTTGTATTTTATGTGACCTTTAACTGAGTTTTCTCAATGTTTTGAAGAATTAAAAACTTGAGATTGATGGCTTCCACAGTCCATAATTATATACATATAGATGTCTAGACAAAGTGATGAATATTTGTTTTTATTGAATGAGATATATAGGTTATGGTTTGCCACTATAATGGAGGATGAACTTCACAAAACATGGGAAAGCATGTGAAATACATGACGACCTCTCACTCACATTGGTGTTAACCACATTACAAGGCACCTTATCCACATTGCAAGACACCTCACTCACCGATCACATCCATCGTTGTGCAACTTACTTGACTTGCAACCAAGTGACATTTTATCACCTTCTAACTTTTCTAATATCACCCACTTTTGAGATACACAATATTTTTCATTGAGATCCATTTATCAGAGGTGACATATTTGTTAGACATGGAAGGTAGTGACCCAACATAAATTGGATTGGGATTCAATAGACTTCAAATTTTTCAAAGTGGTTATTGATGAGAAAATGTAGGAGAAGAGATCTCAAATCCTTCACCTTCATTGATATATTATTCTTGATTTTGAAGGGTTTTTTTTAATTTGAGAGATGTAGATGATGAAAAAAAAATCCAACGAGTAATGAAGAACAAGTGTTGTTTTCTTTTCAAGGACAACATGGTTGACATTGATTATATGAAACAAATCTTCACTTAATGCCTGGATTTGAAAGGGATGAATTGTGAACTCTCCTTTAGGTAAATGTTAATTGTGGATAAGTCACCCCTGATAAAAAAAAGCCTTGCAAAAACCTTGTAAGTAAAAAAATCAATTTCATAGCCATATGTAATCAAAAAAGTGCATTAAATACTTTGACTTGGACAAAGACTTGCAGCCATCACATTTCCCATCTATAGGCCCAACATTCAATCCAACATCAATATATGTAATGGAGAACAAACAGATGTACATGTGTCAATGCATCCTGCTTGGAAAGGTTTATTTTTTTAAATAAAATTGGTGTTATCTAAGGCATGATCCAACATGTTTGAATGTGAATGTCTGGCATTAAAAGGTTTCGTGCCTAATTTGATCTCAATGGCCCATATTGCATATAAACAAATAAATTTAAGATTGTTTAAACATGATTTACTAGTTGGTCAATGTTTAGACAAAAAACACCTAGGGCTCTATTCATGAAAACACCTTCAATGTAGACAAGTGATGGTGAGGGCTGGCAAAATCTTTTTCTTATAGCCTATTAACTTCAACTTAACTTAGTAGTCTCGAGTTTTATATATATATATATATATATATATATATATATATATATATATTCCAATTTTATTTTTAAAAATGTATATTTATGACATGTTCTCTTATGACCAACCTTTTTTTTAATAGATAATCTTATAATTTTAATATATTAATATTAATAATATAAATTCTATTTCATTTAAAAATAATAAAAAGAAGAAAGCAAAAATGAATCATAAAAATATTCAGTAGATCTTCAGGTTGAATCTTCTACATTAGCAAAGCACTGGTTAAAACAAACAGTCAGACTTCTTTTCATCAAAATGTGAAATTGCTTCGCATCTAAGCTAAATTTAAATTGTCTGGCTTGGTCAGGCTTAGCATCTTCTTTGTTTGGCATAAATAAAATGAAGTATTGCAAAGATTCAATTAACTAAATTTGTTTCGTTAGTTGGCATTTGCAGAAATTTAATTAGGGGAATTACTTAGTTAGCATGGGTTAGGAAGGGGTAAAATGGAGAAGAGTGAGTTGTAGATTTTAACATATGTGGGTCATTATTGTAATCATTATTTATGGAGGTTATTTCAAAATGATTTAAATGTATATGGGTTGATTATCTCAAATTATTTATGTCATTGAACTAATTATTCAATTATTTCAATTAAATGTACACTTAAAATCAATAAATAATTAAAAATAAAATATATAAGCCATAGGAAAGTTATTAATTCATTAGTGCCTTTCAAATTTTCCAATACTTTAGATTCAGAAAGAAGCATTATAAAAAATCAAAACATAGAAAAAAATGCATAAACATATTAAGATATGGATGGTGTAAAAGATAAAAAAATATAGCTGTAAATACATATTGCTATCTAGTGATTTTGGTTGAGGCCAAATTTGAACCAAGTCTTTTTTAAATTTCAGGGATGTAGGGGAATCATTACCACATCTACATCGAATATTATAAATCCCAGATTCTATCTTCCAAGTATCTCCCTTTGATTTGTTATGATAGAGTGGTTGAGCCCCCCTTAACACCCCATAATGGGGCCTCTCATTATCCTTTCTTTTGCCTTGGGGACAATCCAGTATTATTTTCTAAAGAATCTACTGAGTTAGAAATATTTGATTCTGCACTTGAGAATTTGGAGCCCTCCTTGGGTCACAAAGCTTTGTTCAGAAAGTCTTTGGGGCCCATCCTTCTACAAATGAGCTTTCTCAATGGGTTAAAACTGCTTGAAATTTGGTTACGGCTCCCTCCTCTCTCCTTAATTTAGGGTTTTCCAAGGATTTTTCAATTCTTTCGAGCACAGGTATTTCATTTGGTCCTCTGGACCATGGTTATATGGTAAGTTTGGTATCTTTCTATGCCCCTGGATGACCTTTTTCGAACAAACTTTGGTGTAGATTACAATGGCTCCCACATAGATCATATTGTACCATATCCCTCATATCTTGTAAAATAAATAACACATTGAGATTTTCATCAACAAAGTGGATTCTTTCATGAGAATTTACAAAAATTCAATAGATGATAAATTTGTCAAAGTCTGCACACTTTTAGACCTATCCAAGGCTCTCTTTCACTCGATGCTCTTTCTTTCCTCCCAGGGCAAATGGATTCAATTCCTTAGCTATGAAAGTCTCCCCTTATGATGTTTCTAGTGTAATCACTTGGGTCATAGAGAGATGAGGTGCTTGTCTGTGACTCATTCTTTCGCTTCTTCCTCTCATCAAGCTTGGAGGAAGAATGAAAGACCTCCTTCTCAAGACTTCAGGGGGTGAAATCATGAGGTTTGCTACTAGGATTCAACTTCTTCTATTGCACCCCCTTTGATCATGGAGCCTCCCCCTACATGTAATGCTCCCCCTTTTTCATCTACCTCTTACCTTTCACTGCCTCCATCCCCTAATCATGTTGTGACCCCTCTATTACAACTTGACAAAATCAAAGTTGATGTTCGCACTAATGTGAAGAAGAAAGGTAGACAATTTGAGGTGGAAATATTGAGAATGGAGGTGGAGGATTTGGTGAAAAATGGTTCTTAGTGGATGATAAAATAACTCCTCACTAGGTGAGATATAAAATAGGATAGTGTTTGTGGATGAGGATCGAGGCATTCCTGTTTGGGCTTTTCCCAACTGGGTTTTCTATCTATTTTACTATGGTTTGGTAGAATACCTATGGAATCAAATTTATTTTAGGTATTGTTGTTGTGTTTTTGTTGAATGTTATGTATTTTATCATTGTTCTTTATGTCTCAGTTGAGGTGTGTTCCCCTTAGTGAAGTGTCTTGCTTGTCTTGGTCCCTATTTGTGCTCCTTGTCTCATCAACATTTTTACCTATTATGAAATTGGACTCTTACTTGTACCCAGTACTAGTTCATAACTCTAGTAAAAAATATTTTATCCTATTAAAAAAATAGATATTCCCATAAAAATGAAAGTTGATGTCCAAAGTAATCAAGCTTAACTAAAAAGTATCTCCAAAAAGTTATTCACTTTGAATAAAATTTACAAAATTAATGCAAATTTTTGATAAAATCAAACTTATTTTCAATGATGTACAATTTTACATAATTTTATATGACCTAAAACTAAAATTATACCCCTACTCTACTTGGTCCAGGAGAAAGTTGTTGGAAACCTTACTACTCTAGGATTTTTGAAATTGTTGAAGGCAATAGTAAAATAACAAATTTTAAGGCAATCAAAGTTTATGAATGCTCTTTTTTAAATATGAAAATGTAAAAATGAGTAAGATTAAACTAATTTACGTTATAAACTTGCATGTCAACAAAATTAGACAACTTCGTATTTGTTAAAAATGAGTTAAATCCCTAAGTCCTTCTTTCGAGACTAAAAACCTAATGATGATATTTTAATCAAAGTATTTACAAAGATTAAAACTAGTATTTGATTTATTTTAACATATTAAAATGTAGTTTAAAATTTAAATATTCTTTATATGTGTGTGAGTGAATGTGAAGGTTACATTACAACCATGTTTAATTATAATTATATATTATTAGAATAATTTTTAGATTATTCATTTAATTAATGAGTGGCATCATATTATTACTATCAATAAACATTTTATTTTGAAATAAAATTATGAACAAAATCGATTAAAAATAAAATATCATCTCGATCTATGTAGTATAATTGTGAAGGTGCAATCCTCAAAACAACTTAAATTTCATTATATAATGTGTTCATAATTGCCCAAAAGATATAAGTTACACCAAAAAGGATATTATTCCCTCTATTACAAAGGGTAATGGTAGCTAAAGGGAAATCTTAACCCCAACACACAAACTTAGTACATACTATCATCGAGACTTTTTCAACATTGTTTATTGATTTTCTTATCGATAGCCTTCAAATGTCTATTTGTTATCCATTTTCCCTACCTAGTTCCACATCATGACTCGATATGCTATTTGTTATCCATGCTGGCAAGTTTTTAAAAACCCTAGTAAAAACCATCCTCTTTCTTGTGGGTGAGGGATTTAAGTCTCCACTAAAGGTAATAAATTCAGTTGGGAACACACTATACTATTACCTATCTATGGAAGGAATGAGCATGGAATGACCATAACATACCTCACCTCTTGATATAATTTTTTCTTTATAGCATGAATGTTAGTATTAAAATTAATTCTTTATGTAGGCTTTATATTATCATTGCTATTATTTTTTTCTTTAGTCGTGTCTTTATTATTGGAATGCCTCATATTATATTAATAAATTAAATATATAGAAAGTTAATGTCTGATGATGTATTGAGCTAGTTTCTTTCCTCGATGTGAAGTTTGGTCATGTTTTTTGATTGGTATTTTTTATTTATTATTATTTCAAGGTGAGGGGGTCAAATATTAAATGGTGAAGGTTTAAATTAAAAAATAGATTCTAAATAAATAAATTTATTTATTAGTTTTGGTTTTATTTATATTTTTTAATGGTAACTTATATACACATAAAAATTAGTTATTATTTTACGCTAGAGGCATTTCTATTCAAAGGAATGCACCTAAGATTCATCCATATATATTTGGTACCATTTATGTCACTTTAAACAGTTGTCAACTTATTGTTAGGCTGATGGGCAACTCTATCATCATCAGTCGACTACAGGTGGATCCTGATATCATTGTGCAATCTCCCAGTTGCATTATGTAGCTATATGAATGCATTATGCCATTAGAAAACTGTATCATGTTTCCCAAATTCATGATGTAATTGTTTAATGACATCATATAGTCTCCCAACTACATTATGTAGTTGGATGACTGCATGGTGTCATCAAATGACTGCATTTAATTTGACATCCTATTTTTGATTTTGGTGGCTATATAATTCTACGACAACCATGGACACATGAATTGATATAAATATATTCAATTCAAACATTTATGTTTGAGTTTATTAAAATTTCATTTGATCCAATATATGTTTATAATGCATGGTATTATGATCATGTACTTATCTCATACTCATCTACCTCACTGTAAATACTTGCAAATATGCCCACTCAACATGTGACATCAACATTGATCGAGTAATTTACATGTGTTCATATTCCTAATAGAGTAATAATGTATTTGACCCAATTCCACCACTAAATGACTCTTGTGTGAATCTATATAGATCATGATATATATGATCTAACATATTACCCCCCATGAGTACATAGTCCCATGCTCCTTTATGTCCTAGATGATCATGTGCATACTATATGAGATCAAAACACCACTTCCATCTATAGCCAAGAGTGAAAATAATAACACAATGAGGAACTTTGACAACTGTAGAACATCTACTAACATAATGACTAATAATACAACATTTAAGTCACTACCATTATGATGCTTCACATATAGACTACCATTCAAATACTCACATGCACGATCTATGGCCTTAGTCCCCATAGCATCTTGTACCACAACTCTCCTCTCATTCATTGGAAATTAGAGAAGCCTACATATTGAGACCTTGTATCTAGTTAGACTTAGATTTCTTACATATCTATTCAATCAAATAAGCCTACATATTTAATTTCAAGTTTTAATCAAAGGCCAAGGCCAATATTAAGACAAAGATTATAAGTCTCAGACCAAGTAACATTCTAAATATTCTAAATATAACTCCAAATCAAGGAAAATTTCCAAATACCCTCCATAAAATAAATAACAACCATCAAATGATCAAACTAAGTAGTCCAAGACTAGCTAGTGGTATTCATTTCACAACTATAACAATCATTCCAATGAAGAATGTCATGATAGGAAGACCCTACTGGCAAAAAATTGAATTAATGGGTGCAACCACTAAAGCTTTGGAAAAAGTTAAACATATCATGGAGTTTGATCCAACTACCATGATGGGTACCCCAAACATCTCTGCTACCCCTAGATAAATATACACTCTTTCTCTTAATTATTTATTCTTATTATTTAAATTTTAAAAAATGGTTGGTACTATAGACATCCAATTCCTAACACCATTTGTGTTGAAATTGTCAATCTTACTCGAATTTCACTCAAATGCATATTTTAGGTCAAAATCATTAAAATACCCTAAATGGTTCAAACTTGTCATTTACAAGTGTTGATTTAGGTCAAAATATCTCTGAATGGGGCAATTCATTTTATGTGATACTTAACTTTGATTAATTCATTTCGAGTCAAAATGATGATTTTGCCTTTTTGTGCTTTGGATCACTTTTTTCTTGTAATTCATTAGTACACGTCACATACCTTTTTTATTTTGTGTTGGTAACATCCTAAAAGGGAATATGGTTCCATCACATCTAACATCACCATAAAATTCTTCCCAAGTCAAATTGTAACCCAATAATATGACTTTCTAACCATTTTAATTAATTGAGAGCCAACTTCCAAATAATTGCACAAATGTTGATTAACCTTGTTTAAGGCTAATTAATCCAAATCAAGAGCTTGAGTGGATTTTCCATGAAAGTTGTTGAATATTTATTTTTAGAAATTTATTTCTATTAATTGCATCACCTAATGACATCATTTCTTGGAAAGGTATCCCTAGGCCATAAATGCATAAAATATCTAAATCATGTTCTCCCATGCCTCATTAATGCCCCTTCTTACAAAATAATTATGAAGGCATTTATTGATTTTAGCCTCCAAAATTGAATGAATTATAAGCCACACATCTCTATCTTGAGATGGACAACTTAGGTTCATTCTGATCATTTTACAAAATCTATAAATAGAGAGACCATGAACATCATTTTTAAGCTTGATTTATGTAATTTTATAATGATAAATTATCTCTGTAACCCTTTATGTTGATCATTGTGTTTCATTAACATGCTTCATTTGATATGCTAGATTAGATATTTCATCTACTTTGAGCCTAGGTTATAAAAAGAGTTCTTAAGGCAATAAAGGAGTTTGACCACCATTATTGACAAATACAAGAGCTCTTGATCAAGAGGAGAACATGTTTTTGAACCGCTTTTGAGCAATGGAGTCACTTGGGAAGGTAATGGTTTATTTTTTTCATTTATATCTTATTGTTGTTATCAAACCCCACACGAATAGATGGTTTAAATTATTTATCTCTTTATGCATTTTTCTTTGGTTTTCTTGGACTAATGCTTGACTAATCATTTTATGTAATCCACTCTATATTTTGACATGCCTAATGGGATCAAACCCCATGAATTTAATCAAAAATCACCTACAAATTACCTACTAACCATTTCCTTTCAAGATCTTGGAGTGTGGAAGCAAATAAGGTGAAAATTTTAGCAAAAATCCATTTTTTTGTAAGTCACAATTTTATTCTCAGGACTATGTAACCTGACTCGACTGTGTAACCCAACCTAACCTGACTTGGCTATGTAACCTAACCCAACCCAACTCAGCTATGTAACCCAACACAACCTGACTCAACTATGTAACTTGAACTAACTTTACTCGACTATATAACCCAACCTAACCCAACTCAGCTATGTAAACTAACCCAATCTGACTCAACTATGTAACCTGACTCGACTATGTAACCTGACCAGAAAATAAGACTTAGCCTAAACTGTGTTGAAGGGTCTGGATTGATAAATTAGTAAATAATATGTGGTAAATAAGCTACTGATTTGTGAAATTTATTGATAATTAGATATTTTCTAAAAATAGTAATAAAAGGGATAAAATAAGACTTAGCCTAAATTGTGTTGATCTGACTGAGATAAGATCTGATATTCATTATGAAGGCCTAGGACATTGTCACAAATAAGATTCTGACTTTCTTTTTTTGAATGGATATGAGCACCAAAAGTGGATAGGAGTGGCACCAATGTTGTAGTCCTTACCTAACGCTATTATCCTGAGGATATGAGCTTTCTAAGTTTTATTCAACAAGTCTGTGTGACCTTGTCTCTGAAGTTTTATTAGTTGAAAGTCTGTAGAGCTCCCTGTAGAGTACATTTTCTCTTCAAACCCTATTTTCCATTATACTTTGACTAATATTGAACAAGAGGGGGTGTTAGTATGTGTAAGATTCAATGGACATTGATCCACACCCCTTGTGTGGGCACACTGCCTACATACCAATACTCTGAAGAGGGATCAAGCCATATGTAGTTCTCATTTTAAGAGTTCTTGGTGCAATTGTGATATGAGAATGCAAAGAAATGCTAAATTGGGTGTGCTTGAGATGACTAGGGACTGGTGTAAGGATTTCAATAAGCTATAAATAGTATTGGATGGCTGTACTCAGAGCATAGAGAAATGTGATTGAGTAGTCTTGCTTGTATTCTTACTTGCTTTGTGATATTTACCAACCCTTTCCAAATGATCTTTGAATGGGATTTTATAGGGATCTATTGGTCATGAATAAGGATGGGAAACTAGAAGGAATTGATTTTTGGGGCTAGAAATGAGCTTGGACAATAGTGTCGAAAGCAAAGAAGAGTGGCACCAGTGTTATAGTCCTATTGTGGCACTATTGTCTTGGGTAAATAGAACCTAAGAGGATTGATTGGTCATGAAAAGAGGGTCTTGGCTTAGCTAGGATCAAGTCTGAAAGGCTATGGATAACTGGGAATCAATTAAAATAAGTCTATGAGGGATATGAGAGCAAGTAAGAGGGATTTATCGATGAGGAGTCATAAGCCACACTCACGTTACCAATTTTGTAGTTTTACATGACTACATTTTCCCTCCTTTATTCTATTGATGCAGAAAAGTGAAATACTAGGATAAAGGAAAAACAAAAAGCATACCTAAACTTACCTACAAGGGTGAAGCTCATGAAGTTGTGTGATATTGGGTGTGCATAGAGAGAGCATGTTGTGAAGTGTAAATCTTCAAGTGAAAACAAAGAGTAGATTAGTTCTTACTACATACACTATATCTAAAATAAGAATGTACAAAGTTGGATAAGAGAGAGGAAGAGAAAGGAATGAATACACCTCATGGGGTACATGGACTAATACAAAACTTGTTGTGATGATAAGTAATGCTGGATGATGTTTTACCAAGAGTAATATCATGAATGGAGCTGAGTGCTCAATTCCCCAAAAAGTGGCTCAAAAATGCAAAGGCTGGCTCTTTGGTTCCATCATCACCCATTAAATAAATCTAGATGCTCATGTATGTGTTGATTGATGTTTGGATTATGTGTCCAATCCCTCTGAATAGGTGGCTCAAGAATACAAAGGCTAACAAGACTTTTGGCTTCATCATTGTTGTGTGAAGTGAAGCTATGAATTGATATTTGTATGAAATATATGTCATATGAGATAGATCTTAAATCCCATGAATGTATTATGATCTAACAATGTTGGAAAGGATAGCCAAATTTATACTAAAAACTAGGCCACTCTTGGCCACTTTGAAAGAGGAAGATTAGGCTTATATGAAAGCCACTCTGAAATTGAGAATCTATCTTATGTGGAAGCCACTCAAGAACTTGATAACTTGGGAATGTAGAGGGTAGATTGTATGAAAGCTACTTTGAAATGATTTCAACCACATATAGATGGAATAAGGCACACAACTGCTAAGAATGTTTGGACAATGTTGAACTATGAAATAAAATAAATACATGTGCCATGCACATTGCCCCCAATCACTGATGTTTGGAACATAGATTTTGATCTGGAATTTATACTATCATATCCAAAATAGGAAGTGAGAGCCATCATGCCACACATAATGCCCCTATATCTAGATTATTTGAGCAAAATGTGTATTAAAATAGCTGATTTTGAATTGGTCTAGCTATGCAAATCTATAGCTGAACTTACGTTTCTACTTGCTTCTATAAATTCTAGTTTTTTGACTGTTTGGCTAGGAGTGCTAGAAATGGATAGTAGTATCATCAACATTGTAGTCCATTCTTATCATTATTATCCTTGGCTAAATTTGATTATTGTTATGGATTCTTCACTATCTATCTAGTCTATTCTGATTGCTTTGATGTTTGGTTGTTGTTATGAGTGTTTTGAAACTGGATTTCTTGGTTGGTAGTATTTTTGATCTTTATGACAAAACCACTATTTGTTTCCACCTCTTCTAAGGGTAGGAATGGAGACCCTACAATGACTGCCCTCAGAATAAAGAGCCTTGAAAGTGTGTTATGCTATAAAATATATAATATAGCAATGATAATTGACAAGATATATCAAGATATAACGTGGTTTGTATTGAGATTGTTAGATCAATAGGGGTATGCCTAGATATGTATAATAATGTAATAGCATGTGCAATATACTGAACTAGAACTAGAAGTGTTATTTGTCAGTTATCATGGAGGGATGGAACATGATGTCCATCATGGCATCCAAGAAGCAAGATAATGCATGATTTGGATCATGGCATTGCAAACAATTGAAAGTAATCAAGAAAAAAGCACACAAGGAAGGAAGTAAGAAGCGTAGAAGAATGGCTAAGGGACCAAGCCAATAAGGGACATGGGCACATGTCACTCAAATTATAAAGTAAGCATACAAAGTATGTTCAAATGCCACATACACAAACAATAGAAACAAATAAGTTGGCATGAAAGCCATAATCACATAAAAAAGTATAGGAAAGGGACATGGACAAATGTCCAAAGGCACACACATGAATATAAGCAAAGGACATTGGAAAATGTCCTAAGGCACATACTGGAAATAAGCAAGAATTGGGAATGTAATCACATCAAGATACTCTAAACAAGAAGATAAATCATGTAAAGATTGGAAAATACAAGCACATCTAACTAATTGAATCAAAAGTGAAAGTATACAAGACATATTAGTAAAATACTAGGTATATTTAAAGAAATACACAAGTGCTAAATACTAGTGAGTGTCGATAGAGTAATCTATGTAAGCTCATAAATAATGTACATCAACATGACAACTAGAGTGTGTGGTGTATAAATTACATAACTTGTATGGTGCATTCATGTAGAAGATGCCCACAGGGGGAAGATATATCAATGTGTATCTCATATGGAAGAGTAGGATGCCACCTCAATGGATAGAGTGAAGCAATCAAGGGTTTGGAAGTCACTGTACACACTCAAAGAATATCAAGTGAAGCATGGTAATGTAGATAAATCGACAAACAATAGCATAGAATAACAAATGTAAGTCTAGCATAATAGTATAAATGTAAAGCATGGAGGATGCATATAATCAAGATGTTTTTGTGTTTGTGACATATTTGAATGTTTTTGGTTATTGTATTGTTTGTTTGTTTGTTTTTTTTTTGTTTTTTTTTTGAAATGTTATATTGTTTTTGTATTGAGAATATTTGAACTATGTACAATCAATCATAGGGAAATTATGTAAAATCAAGTAAAGGAAAAAATGTACAAAGTGATGTGTGGAATGACATACTATACATAGAATTTGCATAGATACATAATATTCATTAGATTTTTGAGTTTCTTTCCTTCAAGTGAATCTAAACGATACACTTTAGGGCTAATATTTTTAGTAATGATGTATGGACCTAACCAATTTGGTTTGAATTTTCCTTTGATTTCTTCTTTGGCATTGACATTACGAAGATTTTCTTTGAGAATGAGATCATTAGCTTTGAATTCTCTAGGTTGAACTCATTTGTTGTAGGATCATTGTATACATTGCTAGTAGATTTAGAGATGTTCTCTTACTTAATTGTATGTATGGTCTAACTACTCAAACTGGTGTAGATGTTTTTCACGATACTAGTCATTAGTGATAATGCCTTTAAGGGAAACATGAAGAGATGGGATTTCTAATTCCAATGGTAAAACTACTTATGTGCCATATATGAGTGAATAAGGAGTGCTCATGTGGGTGTACAAACACTTGTGCGATAGGCCCATAATGTAAATAGTAGTTGATTGTGCCAATCATCTCCAAATTTGGTCATTTTTTTGCTCAAAATGTTGTTTATGGTTTGATTGGTGGCTTCTTCTTGACCATTCCCTTATGGGTAGTATCGAGTGGAGAATGTGTGCTTAATCTTATATTTTGTGCAAAATTTCTTGACAGTTTTATTCTTGAATTATGTTCCATTATTACAAATGATAGCTATAGGTAGGCCTAAGCATGAAATGATGTGAGTCATGCGGAAACTAAAAATGTCCTCCCCCATAGTAGATTGAAGTGGAATGGCTTCCACCCATTTTATAAATTATTATGTAGCTGTAATGATGAACTTGTGCCCATCAATAGATTAAGGGTTAATATTTATAATAAGATCAAATCCCCATAACATTAATGGCCATGGAGAGATAATAGGTTGCAATTTTTGTGAAGGTGCATGTTGTAAGTTACTGTGTCATTGACATTTATCATATAACTTTGAATATTCTGAACATTCTTCTTCTATGGTGGGCCAGTATTAGCCTTGTCGAAGCAATTTGTGTGACATGGCCTTTCTACTAAAAGGACCACCACACTCACTATCATGCATATGTGTAAGAGCAATTTTGAATTTTACTGAAGTCAAGCATCTAAGCAATTATTTGTGAAAGGATCATTTTAAAAAGTCCCTACTAATGATTACATAATAGAGTGCTTGTTTGTGTAACTTACATTTGTCATTTCATGAAAAAGAGTCTGGTGTAATAGATTGGGCAAAAAATAGACCTAAGATAAGTGCTTTATATTCTAAGGTGTTGTTGGTGTAGGAGAAACTTAATCGATATGCCATAAGAACTATGTGATCAGAAGGATTGATAAAGACAATATCTGCCCC
Source organism: Torreya grandis (assembly GCA_037957365.1). Classification (NCBI taxonomy): domain Eukaryota; kingdom Viridiplantae; phylum Streptophyta; class Pinopsida; order Cupressales; family Taxaceae; genus Torreya; species Torreya grandis. The sequence goes on from JARHVA010002339.1 coordinate 411,759, forward strand.
TACACCAGATACACAACAAGAGCCATCAGAGAACATGGTCCAGGTATTTGAATGAGTAGAATAAGTAGTAAAATCATCTCTGAATGTGTCACTAAGAGGGTTGGTATCCAAGAGTGGTGTTGCTGCTAAATGGCCTACAATGATTTGGCCCTTTATTGATTTATGTAGGACTATTTTTAAGTCAAATTCTATTAATAACATAATCCATTTTGTGATTCGACCTGAAAGATGTGGTTTTTCCATTAGAAACTTCAAAGGGTCTACTTTTTTAATTACTTGAGTCTCATTATTGATAATATAATGTCAGAGTTTTTGCGTGGTAAAAACCAATGCTAGACATAGTTTTTAGATTTTGGAATAATCTTTTTCATAATCAACTAGTGTGCAACTAATGTAATAAATTATTCACTTGGTATGTTGATCATTGTGTTATGCTAAGAGTGCTCCTAGTGTGTGATATGTTGCTGAGATATATAGGAGGAAAGGCTTATCAGGGATAAGTGGTAATAAAATAGGTGGATTAAGAAGATATTGCTTGTTTGCATTGAAGCTTTCTTGACAAGATTGGTCGCAGACAAACTTGGTATCTTTCTCTAATAAATGAGTGAAACCTTGAGCTTTATTAGCAAGTTGAACAATAAAATGGTGGATTACTTGTATCTTTTCTTGTAGGGATTAGAGTTATTTTAAGTTCACGGGTGGTAACATATCAATAATGGCTTTTAATTTCTTAAGGTCAACCTCTATACTACACTAAGAAATAATGAAATGTAGGAGTTTACCTGATGTGACTCCGAATACATATTTTTTTTGTTTTAGTCAGACATTGTATTTCTTGAGTCATTGAAAAATATTTTATAAATCAATAACATGATGTTGTCATTGTTTGGATTTAGCTAGTATATCATTGACATAAGCATTGATAATATGCTAAATCAAATCATGAATATGTGTGTCATGGTATGTTGATATGTGGCTTTGACATTTTTTAATCTAAAGGGCTTGATAATATAACAAAATGTAAACCAGGGTATTGTAAAAGATGTTTTCTCTTGATCTTCTTCAATGATCTCGATTTGGTTGTATCCAAAAAAACCATCCATAAATGATAACATGTCATACCCAACTATGGAATCAATGATTATGTTGATATTAAACAAGGGGAAATCATCTTTTGGGCGTGCTTTATTTAAATCTTGAGAATCAGAACAACATCAAATTTGTATGTTAGGTTTTATTATGGGGACTATTTTGGAGATCTATTTGGGGTGTGTTACTGGTCGAATGAAGTCAAAATCTAAGAGGTGTTGGATCTTGTCTTTGACTAAGAGAGCCACCTTAGGATACATTTTGTGAATTTTTTACTAAACTAGTTGAACATCTAGGTATAAGGGTATCTGATAGACTACTATAGATGTATCAATTCTTGACATATCTGAGTATGACCAAGCAAAGAATTTTAGGAAATTTGTTAATGTTTGATTAATATATATATCTTCTTCCTTTTGTAGGGTAGGGGATAGAAAGACCATGCAGGGGTCCTGGTTAGTTCCAAAATTGAAATTCATTGTTTCTTCATTAATTAATGTGAAATGATCAAGTGTGTAGGGATTAGTATGAATAGTATCATCTGAATCAACTAGTATGTCTTGTGGAGAATCTAGACTTTATAAAAAATATGCATGGGCATTTGTGTGATTAGGAAATCTATTTTTATGATAGTAGGATGGGAGATCCTCATATGCTCCAAGAAATTGTAGGAGGGATTCATCATTAGAAAATTCATCTAATGTGAACATCTCTACTGAAACTGTGTCATCAATGAGATCAGGATAGATTAATGATAGGCTTGAAGTATGACTAACAGTGTGATCTACCGATGTAGTGAGTAGACAAAACTTTATATGTTTTGATGTAGTGGAAGAAGGATTATTATGAAGATGGGTAGACTGATATCTGAGCCCTTGCATTCCATGTTGTGTTGATGCCTCGACAAGATTAATGATTCCTTTTTCATGCTTTCCAAGACCTTTTCCATGATATCCCATCTTATTAATATATTTAAGTACAAATGGAGAGAAAAACTAGTGATTTACTATTGGTGTTATTATGGAACTTGGTGTTTTTTGATGTGTTGTATGGTCTGAAGGTATATTATGAAAAATAGGTTATGTAGGTAAATGCCCAAGATTAAAATGTAGAATATAATTTTGTGGAGTTTCAACAACCCAGTAGTATTTAAAAGGTTCATTATCGATTGAACATGGTAGATGTAGCCTTTGTGACTAAATTTTAAACAAGCATGGAGTGTAGAAGGGACTGCATTCATATCATAAATCCAAGGCCAATCAAATAATAAATTATAGTTAAGGTCATTTAGCATGACTTGGTAAGTAGTTGATAGTGTCTTAGGCCCTAAGGTAAGATTGAGTGTTATTTGACCCATGACTTTTTGTGGGATGTTGTCAAAACCTCTAATGTTCATGTCAGAATGGTCTAGGTCATGAGGTTGTATATGAAGATGTTTAAGAAAAGAAATGTTTTAAATGTTGAGTCTTGAACTGTAACACTCTTTTTAACCCCACATCATTAATTCTTAATTTAATATATAGAGGTAGTTGTTGTTCAATGATGTATTGCAGGGGTAAGTCCTCTTTCTCAAAATAAATATGCTCTTCAGTCCATTGCATTATGTTGAGGATAAATGCAACAGCAGTTGGTTCAGCTAAAACGAGGATTCTAGTATTGTGAAGCGCTATATACAACACATCTTTGTAGACATCTGATCATTGAAAGAGGTCAAGAATAAAACCTATATCTAAAGGAGTGCTATCCTAAGTGATAAAGCTATAGCCATGGGTGTAATCAACCTACCTATCTTTGTAAACTTGGGTGATAGCATGGACCACATGATCTGATATAGGCATAGAACTAGTAGTAGGTGTGGGATGAGAGCTAGATTTACCAAGTTTGAAGGGAAGAGGGATAGATACAACCTCTAGTTTTATATGCATTTAGGCAGAAAGCATGAATGTGGATTGAAATGCATGAATTTTGAGTGATGATTTGTGAAATAATATGTTTATAAAGAGCATTCCATAGGAGAAATATCAAGCAAAAAATAGAGAGTATGAAATTGTGCATGAAGGCATATAAAATTTTGACATGTAACATAACATTTATAATGTGTTTGACATGATAAACTTGAAAAAAATTCCACATGAGAAATAAAAAACAAAGGATAGAGAACATGATTTTTTTCATAAAGGCATGGAAAATTTTGACATGTGATATAATATTCTTAATGTGTTTATCAAAATGGAGTTGGTAATTATTTTGTATGAGCAAAAGGGAGTATGAAAAAAGAATATTGCAATCTTGTGCATGTTTGGAAATGAAGTTTATAATATCATCTTTTATTATGAAAAGTAAGCATGAGAGGTAAATAATGAAGCTTTGTATTAATATATGATAAACTTCATCATTCATGTACATGATAGGACCATTGATGGTTTCCTTGTTTTGTGCAAGCAATACAAGAAATAATTGTAGATAAGTGAAACCCATTTTTGAAATGAAGCTCACAAACATGTAAGGTGATACCTCAAGAAGCAAATACAAGCCAGTACATGCAACTAGGGTTTTGATAATGATATTTTTGAAAAATACTATGGAATTTTGAAAATGAAATTGGATTTCTGATTTAAATATGCAACTAAAGTTTCACAAAATTATTGGAAAATGCTTGATTGAATAGGACCTAGTATGTGTAACTAGGGTTTTCAGAAAAAAAAAATTTTGAAATTAATATTGAATTTTGAAGGGGTTTTATGATTTTAATATGCTATAAAAATTCAAAAAATTATTGGAAATTTATTGGAAAAATATTGGGACCTAGTATGGGCAACTAAGGTTTGAAAGAAAATTATTTTAAATTTTACTAATAAATTTTTAATTTTGAAATGAATTTATGATTTAAATATTTAAGTAAAAATCTAAAAAATTATAGGAAAAATTAGTAGTAATTTTACCATAGGGTTTTTGTGCACAAACGAAGTAAGTCAGGTTCACCAAATGATGTAATAATTTTGAGAATAATTGGGGTTTTATTCCTAATTTAGTTAAAGGGTCTGGATTGATAAATCAATAAATAATATGTGGTAAATAATCTATTGATTTGTAAAATTTATTGGTGACTAGAGCATTTTTTTAAATAGTAATAAGAGGGAAAAAATAAGACTTAGCTTAAACTGTGCTAATCTGACTAAGACAAGATTTGATATTCACTATGTAGGCTTAGGAGACTGTCACAAATAGGATTTTGACTTTCATTTTCTAATTCGACAAGAGCATCGAAGGTGGACAAGAATGGCACTAGTGTTTTAGTCCTTGCCTGACACTATTGTCTTGATGATCTAAGCTTTTTGGGTTTCATTCGATAGGTCTGTGTGACCCTATCTCTGAAGTTTCGATAGTTGGAAGTCTGTAGAGCTCCGTATAGGCCAAATTTTCTCTTCAAACCATATCTTTCATTATACTTTGACCATTTTTAAACAAGATGGGGGGTTAGTTTGCATAAGATTCACTATATGTGGATCCACACCCTTTGTGTGGGCATGCACACCCACCACACCTATTTGGCCAATACCCCTAGAGTTATTATTAGGTAAAGTTGACTCGATAATGAGTCAAATTAATAGATGGTCATCTAAGGATAGTTGTAGGGCTTATTATACTAAAAAATTGTCAACATCTAAGGTGAAGAAGAAATATATAATAAAAGATCAAATTTGTGCCTTATTTATTGACCCAGTCACCAATGCCCCATTTATCATGATAACCAAATGCTTCCCAATCTACTGATGCCAACACAATTTGATTAAAGTCAATTTTTGGGAGTGATGGTAGATGTTGTTTGACTATCCACCTTGTAATGACCATGATGTCCCTTTGTACTTTTTGAGGAAACTGTATCGCGAGTTTTTCCTTAATGAAATTCCAAACTATTTTGACTATGTTGAGTTTTAGGGCTAAGGGAAAGGCTCCATGCAAGATCAACCAAGTGCATATCATGCACCTAATCACCCTATAAGGATTCATACCCAAAATCCACTTCATCTAGAGATTCCCTCTAATATGAAGGAGGTTATGAAGATAGACACTTTGAATGTACTTAGTGCACTTATTGATACACTCGTTCATCATATGAGTAGACTTTCAGAGATATATACTTGAGATATTTTAGAAATTGGTCATACCTAATGCCACACATGCATATTTTATGGTGCTATATGCATTAGATCTTCAAATGATGATGGTGGCGCTTTAAGGGGCTTGGAAGATATGGTCTTGATTGATGAGTTATTGGCACACACATTTGGTTTTGATACGTTGGGAGTCTCTAAACACATGTAGGTATCTTTTATATAAGTTTCATGTTAAATTTTTAAGTTATATTTGAAAATTAGAAAGTCAAAACTTAATTTACACGTTTAAATTGAATAATATATATGTATTTTTTATGTGTTCTAAGAGGAGACGTTGCCTTCGACATCATAACTAGGTAGTGGGCCAACCCTTACTACATCTTTTTGTGTCAATACGACACCATATACATTTACAAAGGTAAAATTTAAAGTGAATCTTATGTACTCTAGATGTGCATTCATACACCTTAATTTCATCATTGGTAGATTTTGTGTAAGAACATATAAAATACCTAATATAATTTTGTTGGAATTTTTATTGTTTGATGTATTACCATGGATTGGTATAGTTTTAGAAACCCATCCTCCATCTCAATTTTTTTTGTTTTTATTTTGACTTTCAAGCTATATTTTCAATAACCGAAATAGCAAGTTGATTATTTACTTGATATCCCATCATATGTAGTTCCCATAGCGGGTCAATCCCAATCAATAGGATTGGATATATATATATATATATATATATATAATTAATTTGATAAAATTTGTTTGGTATAATATACTTCTATCAATTTCCTAATCAAGCATAGCATGTATTCATCAATATGCACATCACTCCTTTATTTTAAATCATGGCCTCATAGCCAACCACTTGATTCCTTTTTATCCTAATCACATATAGAAGTTCAATCTCTATGATCGATATCTAAAATGGTCATAGCTAGAAATTCAATTCATATCAATTCTAATTGAGTGTAACAATTTCATCTCTATATATGGAGTTATAAATTTAGATGGCATATCTTCTTGATCCCATTGTACCTAGTCAATTCCATTGGTTTGTTGGGAGATCATCCATTATATCCCATTGGTTTGTTGGGAGAGCATCGACTATAAACTATATCCTATATGTTTATGGTATAGGCCTTGTGACCATATACAAATAGGGGACCTCAACCCCATATAGATAGATGGGGTTGAGTAGTTTGTTACTACCACCTACTTAGGGGGCCCAAAGACCTACTATATCTAGTTGGGAGAGAGGACCTATCTATATCCATGCACTTTTGTCACTCAAGTGACATGTCGACTTTATAAAACTATAACACCTTTCATAAAGAAAGTCCCACTAAAATGAATATTGAGTTTCGACAAGACTATACTACCCTTTGTTGACCTCAACCTACTTTTACTGTATACATATAGACCTTCCCTTGTAAAAATTCAGGGTAATATAAGGATAGATAGTCGACTTAATGTTACCTATAGGGTGACCAAAATCATTCACTTTTAAGGAAGACTATCCACTCACCTCTAATCTCTACAATATTCAATATTATTTTCCATATGTTTCTTTAGATTTTGACAAGACCTATTTTATAAGGTTATAAATACTCTTAAAAGGCTGAAGTATAGTTGTCTCGTATAAAAGCAACCTATCACTCTAGGTGTCTTCACTTGATTAAAACTCATTTTATAAACTTCTCAACAAACACCTATACAAGTTACTTGTCTTATCACAATGAATGTTTTTAAGGGATTTTTTATCACACCAATAGTCAGTTGAACTAAAAAGTAAGGAATGTTTGTAAGTAAATTATTAAAGGTGTTAACATGATCAAAATTTCAAAACAAATCAATTTAGACACCATAGCTAATAGGACTATCTTCAACTATACCAAGCCACTATCTTAAGATAATTAGGCCTAATGACCAAGTAATCAAGTCAAAATCCAAAATACACCTCAACAAACCTATACAAGCATCAAAACCAGTTTATAAAGGTACATATCAAGGATGTTTCAATACCTAACTTTCATTCAATGACTCAATTTCACAAAATTTACTCAAAAATCCTCCATCATTGTCTTGTCATTCTCCCTCATGAAAATGACATTTATTACCTTCAGTTTGGTGTTACAAGTCACATATTGCACATATCAACTTTTCACATTCATGCTTCACATGACCTCATTATATATTTTTATATCTTATGCAAAACTAAGTTTGTTAGCAACTTGTTTAATCAATAAATTGCCCAAGTTATTAATTATTAGGTTGTTTGTTCAGCTAATGACTAAGGTGGACACTCTTCCATCATTATGAGTCGAGATAGACTCATGAATTATTATTGTAATGTCATCTGCACATGCACTCACTAAGGTATGTATATTCACTTGTAATTTTAAATTTTAATTTAGTACTTTTGTTTTAATAATTTTACTATATACTTTGGCAAATATAACTTATATGCACAAATGTATTGTGTATGTAGGGTTGTCATATGACATTTGATAGTTTGATTCAGTTGACTACGACAACAACTCTTCATGTTTCTTCATCATTTGACACACACATTCGTGCAGTTGAAATTAGCACTGACCCAGTCGAGCATCAATGGAAAATTGAGGAAGACCATGAGATTGCGTTAATTGTAAATTTAAATGATTTTTTATTATAATTTAAACATGAGTTTATTAACTTGGTTTCATGTATACTTGTTAATTTTATAATAATTTTTTATTTGAACAAGTTTGAATTCATGCAAACTATGAGTGTAGTACCCATAGTCGAACCTTGGAGAAATCTAAAGTATTTGGGATATCTCCATCTAAAAGCAGGGGATCCAAGGGAGGCTATTTGATGATTGGGATGTTGTAGATGATGTACTTTTTTGTATGCCTATATGTCAATGTATGCATTTTTGGCATTTTACATGCATATATGATGTATTCACCTGACATTAGATACCATGTTGCTAGACATGATGTAATTTTTTATATGCCTATATGGTAATGCATGTATTATTGACATTATATGCCTATATATGGCATTCATTCATGTCATTCTTATTTTGTACATGAATATCTAAGAAAATAAATGAATTAAATCTTTTTTGAATCACTTGAGTTGAGATTATTATGAATGATTGGTTTTGAAGTATTCTTAAGGATTATAAATGTTATGAGATTGAGAATAACTTGTTAGGATAATGTTGCAAATCAAACCCTTATAAGAAATAAAGAATATCAGTGATTGCATTTGAATTATGTTTGTATTTTATGTAGAGGTATGGAGGAAAATTCTAGAAAAACATCATTGGTTGGTTCTAAACCCAACTGATCACATTCACTTGATATGGCTTGATTTGAATCATCTTTCACAAGCTAGCTCCTCTTTTGACTTTTTGGGCTTAATTTAGCTTCTTACACATAGTACTTATTCCTTGTACTCTTAGTATCACCTCCTTTATGGAATTGACCTCTATCCATTCATTCACAACACATCCTTTACCTCATTACATTCATGTCTCATTCACAAACTTTCTCTCAATCTCTTTGTAGTCTATTCGTAGGCACCTTCTTTGGGTCTCAAGGACCAAATCTTGGTCTATGTTTCAAGATCTCAACGTATTGTCTCATATGTTATTAGATGATCATAACATTCCTGGTATAACCCCTTTCAAGTACTCAAATAATCTTTGACTCTCATTCCACATCTTATGGACACAATGCTCTCTCAAGGCTTGTAGCTTTTTTTTGCTATATTTGACCTTGTACAGAAAAGTTATGATTGATATATATAATATAATGGAATTTATATGTGCACTCTATCCTTTTCCATGTCTTTTTCAAATTTCATATTCCAACTCCACCTCTAACTATCACTTCCTTCATTAACCTACCCTTATTTAGGCCTAATTAGCCCTATTCCAAACCCTCAGTCCTAGAATCCATATACAATCATAAAATATTAAGTTAAAACCTTTTGATTCACCTTTTACATGTATAATGGAGCAATATTAAAAGGTTTCATTAAATTTCCATGGTTAAATCTCTCAAAAATGCCCAAACCCTAATCTAGGGGTTCCCATGCCCTGTACATACTCTCCAAAGGACCAATTTGACCTTCCCACTAATCTTATTTTCTTTAAAACATCCTCATGACATATAAAACATCTCATAACACATTTCCAATAATCAAAAAACTAACTTTGCCTTCATGCATGTGAGATTGCCTGTGGGGATTTGAGCCTACCTATTGGGATTGCATGAAGTTTGGAGTGTGAACACCCTTTAAATTTGTTTAATAGGTTTAAAACCATATTAATATACTTATAAAATACTTATATAATATTTTAACCCTTAAACACACCTTAAAACTCCAAAAAGTATGCCAACATGAATAGTGACCATGATGAAACATGGAGGGGACTGTGACAAATTAGTGAGAACTTGAACTTGTCATATGACATTAAAAATATTATGTATGGGTATATTAGGTCATTAAAACAAATATTAATAAGTTTCAAGTCATTTGGATATGTACTTTGTCTTGTATACCCTTTTTACCATAATTTACCTTGAGATGTCTACATACTTGCTTCATGCCAAAACTTGTCTTTATTAAAACTTTTGCATGAAAAAACTGAATTTAATCACTTATATAGGATAAAATAGGTTTCAAACATCATATTATATAGTTTTAAGACCTCTCTAAGGCCTAAACTTCTTCCTGGCATCTTAAACTAACAAAAAATTTAGAAATCTCTAATGGTTACCTTCTTGACTGCAAGAGGATTGTGTCAAAATATCAAGAAATTACACTCTTTTTAGGACCTATATGATGGAATTTTATGTTTTATTATGTCATTGAGACCTTTTCATACCAAATTTTGTGCTTTGACTCAACCTGTAGATGCCCTAAACTGACTGATTTGACATAAGGTTGACTATACTAAAATAGTGAATAGTTCTCATTGTCATAAATACTCAAAAATATATTTAATTGGTAGAGTATGTCATAATTATCCTCTCCACCAAATTTTGTGATTAGAACTGATATATTTTCACTTGTAGGCCCATTTTGGTAAAAGCTAGTGACACATGTCGGCTTGGTCAAATTTCACAAATGAGTCATCATCCTCTTTTGCCTTGGTTTATGTCTTAGCCTAATGAGTTTTCCTCTAAAATCTCATGGAGCATCTTCTTTCATGATTCCACCCTTCATTTTTTAGATCACAATCCTCCATGTCACCTTGTACCTTCTCAAAAAACCTTATATGACTGCATGTCAATAATACTTGGAGCGTTATGCTATGATAAAAGGGAGTATTTGGTCTAATTCACACCCATTTATCCGCATCAGGACTATTAATTCACTAGAAACCACCCTTCAACCTTCCTCTAACATGCTTTGAGGGTATGATTGTAAGTGTTCTTTGGAAACCTCTCCTAGCATGCTTGACTTTGTAGAAGCCCACCTCTCACCTTGGACACCACCATCCCACCATGGAATTAATCAAGATGACCCACTATCCTATCTATGCACACTAACCTGAAGGATGGACTATAGGTGGAAAATTTTGATTGACTGAAGCATTAGGTGTTCAAGAACATTTCTCAAATGATCCAAGACCCACTAATATTGAATGCTCATGGAACCTCAATGAAAAACCATCATTGGAAAGGAAACCTTCATTTAATCTTTCTCCTTGGTTTTGAAACCAATATAAACCTACGATATGTCTTTGATTATTCTATAACATGATGGTCTCTTTGATAACTGCAATAAGCTCCTAAAATGGTCCACACCCTTTGAAAACACGTCAAATATTTGATATTCCTTATTTACTGTAGGTCTTTTTTGAAGCTTGATATAAGTTTCCATTATGTAGAAAACCAATCCTCTTATTGGTTTTCCATGAATATCACAGTCATTGAACTACAAAAATCATTTGTCTCACTCTATTTACCATACAATCCTTTCACTAGTTTTCCACTAGGAAATTCACTTAGGTGACCTTATTACACTTGATTTAACCCCTTTCAAGTTATCCAACTCACTCCAACATCCCATTTCACATACAAGGCTCATATTGGGTTACTATGGCTTGCACCCCCTTTTTTTGGACATTCCTCCTTGGTTTGACTAGTCTATGAACATTCTTTCAAATATGAGAACATTTATAGATTTTTGACCCTTGGAACACTTTTAAAAGCTTCAAACAAACCTATATATGCAAATTACACATGTTATAATGACTATGACATCCAATTCCAGCCGCAAGTTCATTGTCACTACTGTTTTGAAGCACGGAAAGACTAATAATAAATATTGTCAAAGTTGGAGCTACAATCTGAGAACTCAGTATTAGGTGATTTTTGCTTGAAAATTTTCATTTAAAACCCATTCATAGAGGTGGATAACATCTAGGACCAGGTTATTGACCTCACATATGGCCCGATTGATAAACCCACCACCCATTCTGAGCTCAAGAATACCCTTCCTAATACAAAAAAGATGTTGATTTTTAGCCTAACTTCAGGCATGGATAAAACCAAAACTATAAGTCATTTAGATGAAATGTAAGATCCCTCATTTATGTGGTAAATCTCTCTAATTTCACCCTGAATATAGTCTGAATCATCTCTAAGAGAAATCTATGGCAGAAGTTGCAGTAACGGGTCCCAAAATGCAACTTTTTGGCAGTGAAGAGATAACTTGTTGACCTCTAACTAGAAATTTTGCCTCTAAGACTGGCAAGTGAAAATATATCACTTCAATCTCACACACACAAACACACACACATATATGAAAATTACATATGTTTTATTTACTATGACATACAATTCTACATGCAATTGCATTTTCACTACTATTCCAGAGCACAAAAAGAATGACAATAAATATTGTCAAAGTTGAAGTTACAATCTAAGAACTCAATTTTTGATGCTTTTTGGTTGAAACATAGTACTTCCAACATGTCCAAAGGGGTGGACAATGTCTAATAATATGTTCTTAGCCTCCCATATGGTCGGGTCGACAAATCCACCACCCATTTCAAGTTCAAGAATGCCCTTCCCAACACAAGAAAGATGTTGATTTTTAGCCTAACTTTAGGCATGCATAAAAATAAAACTGTAAGTCATATGGATGAAATGTAAGATCCCTCATATGTGTGGTAAATCTATCTAATTATACTTTAAATATAGTCTCAATCATCTCTAAGAGCAATCTATCACAGAAGTTGTAGTAGTGGGTCCTAAAATGTAACTTTTTGGCAGTGATGAGACAACTTGTTGACCTACAATTAGAAATTTTGCCTCCAAGACCAAAAATTAAAAATCCATCACTTCAATCACATATATATAGGAAAATTACACAATTTTTAATTACTATGACATCCAATTCCACATGCAAGTGCATTTTCACTACTGTTCCAGAGCACGAAAAGACTAACAACAAATATTGTCAAAGTTGAAGCTACGATCTAAGAACTCAATTTTTAGTGCTTGTTGGTGGAAAACTAGTACTACCAACATGTCCAAAGTGGTGGATATTATCCAATACTAGGTTTTTGGCCTCCCATCTGGTTGGGTTGATAAACCCACCACCCATTCCAAGCTCGAAAATGCTCTTCCCAATACAAGAAAGATGTTGATTTTTAGCCTAACTTCAGGCATGCATAAAAATAAAATAGTAAGTCATATGGAGGAACCATAAGATCCCCCATTTGAATGGTAAAAACCTCTAATTTATCCTTGAATCTATTCTGAATAATCTCTACGAGAAATATGTGGCAAAAGTTGCAGTAATGGGTCTTAAAATGCAATTTTTTGGCCGTGAAGAGATAACTTGTTGACCTCCTACTAGCAATTTTGCCTCCAGGACCATCAGGTGAAAAACCACAACTTTTATCACATCTATATAGGCAAATTACATGTTTTCTAATTATCATGACATCCAATTCCACCCACAAGTGCATTTTCACTACTATTCTAGAGTACAGAAAAACTAACAATAAATATTGTCAAAGTTGAAGCTACAGTCTGAGAACTCAATTTTTGGTTTTTTTAGCTTAAAAAAGGCACTTAAAACACATCCAATAGGGTGGATAACATCTAGGACCAGGTTCTTGGCCTCCCATCTGACCTGGTCAACAAACCCACCACCCATTCTAGGCTCAAGAATGCCCTTCCCAATACAAGAAAGATGTTGATTTTTAGCCTAACTTTAGGCATGCATAAAACCAAAATTGTAATTCATATGTAAGAACTATAAGATCCATCATGTGTATGGTAAATCCTTCTAATTTCACCTTAAATATAGTTTTCATCATCTCTATGATCAATTTGTGGTAAAATTTTTAGTAACCGGTCCTAAAAGGTAACTTTTTGGTAGTGAAAAGATAACTTGTTGACCTTTGACTAGAAATTTTACCTCTAAGACTGCTAGGTGCAAATCCACCACTTTGAACATAGATATATACACAAACCACATGTGTTTCAATTTTTTTGACATCCAATTCCACCTACAAGTGCATTTTTAGTACTCATCTTGAACATGGAAACACTAACAACAAATGTTGTCAAAGTAGAAGCTACAATCCAAAAACTCAATTGTTTGTGCTTATTGGATGAAAACTAGTACTACCAACATGTTTAGAGGGGTGGATAACATCTAGGACTAGGTTCTTAGCCTCCCATCTACCCCAGTCGACAAACCCACCACCCATTTTGAGCTCAAGAATGCCCTTCCTAATACAAGAAAGATATTTTTTAGCCTAACTTCAGGCATGCATAAAACCAAAACTATAAGTCATATGGAGGAACCATAAGATCCCTCGTGTGCATAGGAAATACCTCTAATTTCACCTTGAATCTAGTCTGAATCATCACTAAGAGCAATCTATGGGAGAAGTTGTAGTAATGGGTCTTAAAATGCAAATTTTTGGAAGTGAAGAGACCACTTGTTGACCTCCAACTAGCAATTTTGCCTCTGGGACTGGCAGTTGAAAATCCACCACTTTGATCACATTTTTATAGGAAAATTACACATGCTCCAATGACTGTGACATCTAATTCCACCTGTAAGTGCATTTTCACTACTGTTCTGAAGCACGAAAACACTGACAACAAATATGTTTAAAAGGCTACAAGGAGAAATAAACTTGTCAAAAGCAGTTGTTTAAGAGTGCAAAAATGCCAAGTACTTTTAGTAAGCTTCTCTTAGATTTAATAATATGAAATTATTTACTAATGGTGCCAACCACATGAAGGTGGAAGTTAATTTGGCACCACTAACCTACAAAAAATTGTTAGTAAGTAATTAACTATGAAATTTATGCACGTACTACCTATAAAATTAGAAATATTTGGTAAAATTAATTACATATACATTTTACAAGTCAACATACCTGTGCATTTTAATTCAATGAACCACTTGGATCTGCTATAATCTTGATAGTATCAAGAATATCTTCATTGTCTAACTCGTAATCTTTCAATAGATTCTTATTTCTTGGCCTCCCATGATATTTTTGCAATTGAATATTTGTTACAAGAACCAAATTTGAATAGTGTAGTATCTTCTTATGAGTTTCAAAGTCTTCAAACAGCCATACATCTAAATTTTTTATAGGATATCATCAAAGTCAAGTTCTAATGACTACCATAGACCCAGTGAGATAATCAATGTTTTCTCCATCTACGACCAGGGAAGTCAATTTTTTCTTTCCATCTACACACTGACATAACTAGTAATTTTTTCCTCTTCATTATCCTCATCTAAAATAACTACAAAAACATGGCTTGCATCATAAAAACAATTTTTAAATACATTATGAAGATAGATTATGAGAATAAATAGTACATAAATATTAATCTTCTACCTGGTTGTACTAGATTGGATATATGGTCAAAGTCATGTGATGATGTCATGTTTGTAAGTTGCAATGCTAGTGGGACCTAATATGTGTTGATTGAAATTAGAGGTCTAGAACTCTAGCATATACGCACTCTTGTGACTCACACTCACTCTAAACAAAGTCCATGCATGCAAAACAAAATCATGCCAAGTGTTGTGTATGAATAGTTTAAAAATCTTGATTTGAGCTATGAAATGAGTGGAGCTCACTTGAACTTATTAGAGTTATACAATCCTATAGTTTGCCAATTCTTTTTCCTCCATTAACCAAAAATGTCTAAAAATAGTATAATTTTCTTGAGCATCATGACATATGTTCTCATTGCACCATTCAACCATAGTTTTTGCATCAATCAAATTATCAACATTATCAAATTTTAACTCCTCCCTTGCAACGACAATTTTTACACATGCTCTAGCACCATCATGCTCCCCTTTTCCATGGCAAGCCTTAATGTAACTCCAAATATGTTACACACTAGTGGTAATGTGCATCATGCTCCACCAATAAAACATACATGCATTCTTGAATTATGATGTGCAATCGTCTGACCAAATCTAATGTTGTTTGAAAATAATGTTCCTTTGATTCAACTATCCATAGAACTCAAAATAATCTTGCACATACTCTGTAAAATGTGATCGATCATCACTAATATAAAAATTGTAGTCCCTTAATATTTTTTGATCTTCTTATGTACTATCAGGTGCATGCATGAATATCATATGCATGAATATGGTAATTTGTGTTGAGTTGTAATATTATGATTGAACTTCCATTTGTGTTTTAAATGTGTAATTTTTAGAAAAGTATACTACTGAAACAATAGAATCAAGAGGGAATGTGTCCTTGATTAGCTTGAAATGTTCATCCAACCATTTATCCTTATGTGTATGCCTTGCATACGCATAAACAATTTCCTTCATGAATTCAATCATAAATTCTAAAACAAGTATCTCTTTCATAACAAGCTCACACATTTTAGATTTTTTGCCATCTTTTACTTGATAAGTGATAGATTTGTATTTACTCAAACCAACTAATTCATATCCAATTGCACTTGTACACTCCTCATGGATACATTTTTTTTTATTTTGGTAATCCATTACAAATGCTACAATTTCCATCCAAATATGCTTTCTGTTAGAGTTAACAAAACTCTCAACTGAGATCTCTCCAAGAGTTCATTACCACAGTGATGATGCTAATGCATTTCTCACACAAAGATACAACTCTCTATAATTGAAATAGATTACAATGAATCTCCACTTCTCTTCTCTCTCTTCTTTGAGGCACCTTACCTATGTATTTATAATATCTTGGGGTAGGTGAGAGAAACACATTTGGAAATGTGAAAGAGGTTCAATTGCCAAATGAATAGTTAGGCCACTAATGTCAACATTCCAACAACCATGTTGACTTCCTATTTTAACATGTGGGTGTGAAACATTAAACCCTGCATAGTTTATTCTAAATATGGTGAAGCTTCCCTTAGTTAAGACCCAATTTAAGCTTATCAGTAAGAGTATTACTCTAACATCCCCCCTTAAGATTAACTTGGGAATAAGAGAAAACTCATAGAATGGGTCTTGACAACAAAAGGCCTAATCAAGTACCCATGTACAAATATACAATGAAGTACTAAGTGTCCTTATGGTATCCAATCCATCTTACTGGAATACATAGATGTTGATTCATTGTAACCACCAAGTCCAATAGGAACTGGTACTCTATACAAGGCTCACTCAGAGAAAACACTCATCACAAAATTAGAAAATGAGAGACAAAACAATGATCTCTCAAAAAATTAGACTATACTAGATGAGATGAAAGTTATCACTAGAGAAGGTAAAACAGATGCTCAACACCCAAATATGCTATCAACTATCTGTAGGAGGTGCAAGGAACACTCAACACCTAAAGAAGCAGCCAAAATTACAAAAGAGTACTCCCTGGTGCAAGGGACACTCAACACCCAAAGAAGCAGTATCTATACACACACACCCCCATAATGTGGAATGGGTGGAGTGGATGAAAAAATTTGTATGAGTGGGCTGAATCGACTACTCAAACACTTACCAATGACATTAGCTAAAAATTCTAGAGAAGGCTCTCAAAAAAGAGACACATTGACTATCAAGGTGTCAAAGAATAAAAAAACTGGTCTCTCAAAAAAGGGATGGCCCTAGTGGTGATGGGAGAGACAAGCAACTAAAATTATAAATGGTATACAAACCAAGGTACACGAGTATGAATGTAGACTAAGATATAAAAATCAAACCCCTCGTGGCACTTTATAAGTCAATACGAGTACAATGTATCCCAAAAAATCACCAAATAATTGAAAAAATACTAGAAATAGTAGAAATAACTCACCACAAAAAATAGTCGATCTGTCGAAGAAGCCATCACAAGACTTGAAATTTGCTCCAAAAAAGGGAACACTATTATGTAGTATGAACGGTAGACGGAATATGCATCTGAACAATGGAAGAACCATGCAGGTAGAGTCCATGCAAAGAATGTCAATGATGCCATCATAATCGATCATCAATTCATCCCAAATAACATCTGATGATGGAAAAATATGCCTGCATCTGATAAGGTGTTAAGACTCACATACCTAACAAAATAACACTTAGGTTTCTTAGGCCTAGGTGAAGGGCAAGATGACTCAAGACTCTCATGCCTAAATAAAATATCTGATGAATGCTCGAATGTAGTTGTACCATGTCACCAATGCCCTCTGAAAGTGTGCAGTAAACAAAAATTGGTGCAGAGCTGCTACATAATGGTCCCAAAGAAGATGTGGAAGCACTTGCTTGATAGCCAAGGCCATGACGAACAATCCAATGAACAGGCTAGATGGGGAAAACAATGCCCTATGCATGTTTTCCAAGACCTCTGCTAGAATACCCCATGGTGCAGAGTATGCGAGAACCTAATCCAATTGTGTGCTTTGCAAATGAAGCAAGCACATCAACAATGTGATCAACAATATTGTGAGTTGCAACAAAGGCAACCATCAGTGTAGCAGGATCAAAAAATGGCGTAGTGGCTTATAGATCAAAGTCTAGTAAAGCATCCAAGGGATGCATGCCAAAGTCAAAATCAGGTACTAAATGTGGAACAAGTGTAGTGGTTGTGTCTTCCATAAGATCAACCTGTGATTGCAAAAATGCAATATGAACTTGCAAAGTATGGAGAAGTGAGTCATGTGCAACAAGTGTTGTGAGGAGTAGTGCATTCTATGTTATGTGGGCCCTATTTTCCTCTACAAAACTAACAATGTCACTCTCAAATTATAAGTTATTATTTACTTGCTTGACTGAGATTAAAACAAGGCAAGAAGCCAATGCAAGCAAAAAAAGAAAGACAAGGTGCTTAGAAAGGGGCCTTGGTGGTGTCTCCAAAAAAGAATGAAATGCATGAAGAAAGGGGCCTTAAAGGAGACAACACAAATAAGAATGCAAGGCATTAAGAAAGATGCCTTGAGGTGTCTCTAAAAAAGAATCGAAGGTGCTAAGAAAGGGCCCTTATAAGAGACACAAATAAGAATGCAAGACGCCTAGAAAGGGGCCTTGAGGGTGTCTGCAAAAAAAGAATGCAAGGCTCTAGGAAAGGGACCTTGAAGGAGATATGACAAAAACTAAAATTGTGTCAAAATATGAATGTCCAAGTGCAAGGACAAGGCACGAACCACAAATGCGCAATAAATAAATGCAAGGCATAAGCTATAAGAGTGCCTTAAACAAGTGTCTATCCCCCCAAAAAAAGTGTGTCACTTTATAAAGGATTAAAATGATAAATAGTAACCCCACCCTTCCCTCCCCACCCCCCCAACTGCTTATAATTATTCAGTTTTACAAAATTCTTCATCAGAGTACAATTTGAGTTATAAAAAGAAAATAGAAAAAATATCCATTTCTATACAATATGACTCAAATGTAAGTGCAAATCTGTATTCTAGGTGAAAAAATATGTACTTTAAAAAAATGGCACCTCAAAAGATGCCCGAAATGTGGAGAAAAGTGCCTGGAAAGTTTGACAAGGTTTGCATGCTGAGAAATCCTCCATAAATCTAAAAAATAGTCATACTTTCTTATGTAGTAGAAAAAAACTAAATATACTTCACAAAAGAGCTCAGAGCTAGCTTTGCAATGCAATAGAGAGCATCACAAAACTCCAAAATGTGCTCAATATATGAGCAAAAACGTGCAAGTGTGTCTGTAAAAACATGCGATGGAGGGGGGGTCCCAAAAATAATGATGAACATGCATGGACAAATCCCAAAAAATGCTAAACACTGCTCAAGATATGAGAAAAAATGTGCTAATGTGTCTGTAGAAATTCGCAATGGAGGGAGGTCCGGCAAAAAAGATGAACATACAAGTATGAAGCCCAGAAACATCAAATGCATTGCAGAGGTATCAGGTAGCACTAATTGTAAAAACATAATTATTTTCATGGGAGGGGGGGCAGGTGGGCGCGGGCCCGGGTTCTGACCCCGTGTTAGACCGGGTCCCACCCACAAGTTTTCTTCAAATGGAAAAGGTTTGGTAATGCTCCGTATTGCTAAAAAAACCAACTCCCCGGGGCATTCCAATATGATCACAAAATAGGAGCAATCCATATACCCACCAAGGAATCGAAACATGTGCCAAATTGAGATTTTGTTGAAAAATAAAAAAATATTTTCAAATGGAGGTAGTTGGTAGTTGGAAAGTCAACAAATGCATGTTTTCCACACAGCAATAAAAAAATCCCCCGTCTAATGCCAAGACCAAGATCAATCCCCAATCCACGCTTTAAAAAAATGCCAATTTCAACGCTAATGCCAATCCTGTAAAAAAACAGGTTTGATTTTTTATTTTTGTGTAGGGTAGGTACGCAGGGAGGAGTTGAGGAAGGCAGTAGAGCAGATGTGGCATTGGCATTGGGGAAAGGGCAGCAGGGGTGTGGCACAAGGGCTGAGCGTGGGAATGGGAGGAGGAGGTGTGGCAGGAGTAGTTGGTAGTGGTGGAGCTCGAGAGCGGTGGTGAGGTTGGCATCGGCTGGGTGATGCTCAAGAAAAGGCCGAGCAGAGGGACGTTGTGGGCTGCGGTCGGGAGGCTACGCAGGGAAGATGGCTGGTTGCAGGGGAAGCCGTGGGGTTGCCGGAGGGAAAGGGACCCAGCAGCAGGCTCGGCCCTTTGTTTTTATTTTTAAGTCTATAAAATTTTAAAAATAAACAACTTTTTTTTTTTTTTTTTTTTTTAAGTAAATTAAAAAAAAAGCTTTAAGAAAAATGTTTTAAAAAAACAAAGCCCCCCTTTCAAAAAAAATTAACCCGAAATTGAAAAAAAAATTCAAACCCCTTTAGCCAGCAAACAGTCAGAATTGATCGAGAGATTCTACCACACTAGGAGCACCATAGGTTCGTTTTCTTCCAAACGAACTCCTACCCCTACTAAATCGACTGCTCTAGACGCATCTATATGGTCATATCTACATGAAAATGTTCATATTTTTCAAAAATTGCTCAGCAAGTAGAAATCTTCTTGAACAAATTTGGAGCGCTAGATGACCAATTTTAGCAAACAAAAAGCTTGAACCTCCTTTCACAGCTTTCATAAACATGATAGCAAACATTGATCAACTCCAAAATGTAAAATGACCTCCAGATTGCAAAATCACCTCCAAGAGACTATATGGACTCTCATTGTCCTCTTTTCAACACTACTGCTCTAATTGAACAACATGACTGGATAGAGGACTTACTGATAAAGAAAAAGTGAATTGCAAAGATAAAAGGTTGAGTAATGGCTCAAAGAGATGGCTCTAATACCATGTCAGAGTTAACAAAACTCTCCCCTGAGATCTCTCCAAGAGTTCATTACCACATCCATGATGCTAATGTATTTCTCACACAAAGAAACAACTCTCTATAATTGAATGATAGATTATAATGAATCTCACTTCTCCTCTCTCTCTTCTTTGAGGCACCTTACCCATGTATTTATAACAACTTAGGTTAGGTGAGAGGAACACATTTGGCAATGTGAAAGAGGTTTAGTTGCCAAATGAATATTTAGGCCACTAGTGTCAACATTCCAACAACCATGTTGACTTCCTATTTTAACATGTGAGTGTGAAACATTAAACCCTACATAATTTATTCTAACTATGATGAAGCTTCCCTTGGTTAAGACCCAAGTTAAGCTTACCAGTAAGAGTATTACTCTAACACTTTCTTATAAAATAAATGTCCACCTGGTCTTTCATAAAAAATATTTGAAATAGATTTTTTCGCTGATTTTGGCAAAACTTCTATGCCACACTGCTAAAAAAATGTTTTTAGTATGCAAAATACAACTAATATGGGAAAAAAAATTATAGTGCATTGAAAATTTAATATGTTTCCTACAACAACAAGTGGTGCGTGTCTAATTTATTTTTACATAAGGTTTGGCCATCTCAAAAAATCTTTGACTAATAGCAATTTTAAATGTTTTGGCTGTGGTTCACAATTATGAGAACCAACTCTTCTATTCACTACATCTCTTGCATTGGGTGAACCTCTTGTATTATCTTTCTAAAATTGTGGAAGTATTTCAAAGCATTGGCTATAGCCTTGTCCTTTTGTGGAAGTCTACTAGAGAATGCCTAGATCTCTTTCATATTTGATTCATTAAGTCTTTCATGTCTTGAAATTGCTTTCATTTTTTTTTCTATTTATATCAAGTGTTTGAATTGGTTTTGAAATCAATCATTTTTTCTCTTTTTCAGTGCTTACTACACAAATTGTCATTATACACTAGGTAGCATTACAATCTTTGTTGCGTGATTTTAGGCTTATAATATGATATGCATCATATAAATTTTCAACAATTTCATCATCCATGTTAGATTTTTTTTAGTCCTAACATGTACATTATAGGTCTCATCTTAACCAATTTCATCAATGAAACAAATAATTGACTTCTTTGACTATCATACTGCAATTTATGAAAGAAACTATCCCAAACTTTTTGAGCCAATCTTCCTGAATGGAAATCAGACATTTTTTTATGCATTGGTTTCAGAATATTTTCATCAACTTCTATTAATTACTTATCTTTTCTACGCACAATTCTTGGAGGTGTTGTTATTAGTGGAATCCGTGTAGAGGGTGTTTCAAAATCATTATATGTTTCCATGAAATTTTCTTCATTGTTTGTTTCTTCATTATATGTTTCCATGAAATTTTATTCATTGTTAATTTCATCATTATTTGAGTATGTTAAATTTTCTTCATTGTTTGTTGGTAAAGTATCATGCATAGGTTCTTCATCAACAAAATCTAAAACTTTAAACTTTGAATGTGAATTTCCAATATTATCTAATTTTATATCATCAATTTCATCATAATTCAAATCATTATTGTGAATTTTATCATAATTCAATTCATTATTGTTAGTTTCATCATTATTCAATTCATTATTATCAATTGTCTCATTATCTAAGACATTTGGCTAATCAGGGTTAGTGTTTGTACCTTGTCTAGATTGAAATGCTTGCATTCATACTTTATTTTTTTCTCTCAACTCTTGTAATTGCTTCGGTGTTTTGTTCTTCAGCGTCTTCCTCTTCCCTGAACATGAACCAAAGCCCATTTTGATAAAATCAACTAAGAAAGTAAGTCAAATGTGGGGTCCCAAAAAAAAACAACCAAGAAAGTACACGAATATGCAAAGTACACAGGGAATGTCTATGGGGACAACAATCTTGATTAAGGATAAAAATAGTAATTAAAAAGTAAGTTTTTGTTTTTAATTCAAGGAATGCATACACGTAGGAATGTGTACGTGTTACTATAATACATACGCATTCCTTGAAGTATAGGCATGTACTATAAAAACAAGCAAAAAAGCTCATATTCAATGCATAAAATCCACTATAATACTATAATATGATGCAATAAGACTCAATAAGACTACAATATGATGCATAAATCTCTAATATGATGTAATAAGACTATTAGATGTTTCAATAACGCTATCATATGATTCAATAAGACTATCATATGATGCAATAAGACTATCATATGATGTAATAAATCTCCAATATGATGGATATAAGGCTCAATATGATGCATAAATCCCTAATATGATACATAAATCTCTAATACATGATGCAATAAGAATCTTGATAAGACTATGAATCAATAACACTAATTAATGATACAATAAAGATCAATATATAAGACCAAATGAGCTAATTTTGCCTAAAATCTCATCATAGGTCTTTACAAAACTAGGTGAATAATGTGTTCACAAATTGGCACTAATCACATTCATGAATTTATGCATTTGTGATGAAATCAAGGAACTTAGGGGTTGTGTTTGTTATAAAATTATGATTTAGGGTTAGGGGTTTAGTGTAATGGGTTTGTATATGTGTATATGTCATAAAATTAGGGTTTAGGGGAACTGTACATGTTCAAGTGATAAAATTAGGGTTCACAATCAACATGTCATGAAACGTGACCTAATTTATCCCTTTTAATCACATTATAGACTTGGTTTAAATTGGCCACATTTGCATTTGTATTTTCATTTCTAATTAAATTAGGGTCAATTAATCCATACATGTTGCATCTAGATTATATAATCGATTGGTCCATAAATTTTATTTAGGGGTTTAATTTTGCCCAAATATGTCCCTTATTGAACCAATCGACTAATTCATTCAATTCATAATAGATAGAATCATACTTAATGTTGTCCCAAATCATATATCATGCTCTTATAGTTATGTCAAGAAGGGGTTCAAATTGGCCTCCCATGCCTCCTCGATTGAATTACCCCTATAATTAAACCTTGTTGTGCAATGTGTGTACCTCATACACTCGAAAGTGTTAAAGATATAAAAGATGCATCAAGTCCTGAAAGTTTCAAAGTTGACAATGCCTTAGGAGGCCAAATCCAATTACATATCACCACGTGTAGGTTATGCGTGCTTGAAAGTGTCAACACTGTTAGAGGTGTTAGGTCCTAGAAGCATTAAAAAGCTCTTCGATCCCTGTGAGGCCTGATCTAATTAGATACATCACCATGTGTGTATCTTATACACACATATATTTGTGTTAGAGATCTAACTGTCCCTTGTTTTAGAAGCATCATATTTGTCAGAGCCTCAAGATGCCCCAATCCAATCAAATATTTCCACATGTGTAGGTCTAATATATCTGGAGAAGTGTTAGAGTTGTTAGATATACAAATATTTGATACCTAGACATGTCCCATCACCTCCAACCAATCCAACTAAGGCCTATTCACAAATTTATCATACATATATATAAACCAATAATGTTTAAAGATTGACATCGATCCAATCAACTCATGTCTAATAAATAATTCACATTATGCGAGCCTCCAACTTGCCATTAAACTGTATGAAAATTTTCATGTAGAGCCCTTTAAGGTCCCATTTGAATTGAGCAAGCATCGAATGTTATCAGTTTTCTATATATGTATTCAAATTATTTATATCCCTGTACTTGATTTACCTCTAGATCCCAAAGTACATTCATATTAATTCCTAAACACAATGGAGAACATAGTTTAGCAATGGACTCCTCAACATCAAATCCCAAGCCAAAGCAAGAATTCTAAGATGTACTACTTTCTTGCAGTCCACATCATAAGGTTTAAGCTCATTACAATGAAATATGAACAAGATGATTGAAGATATATGTACAAAATATATAATCTTTAAACCTTCAGTGAGGGGGTACACACTGGTATTCAATTTTGATCAATCATCTATATGAGGTGAGCAATTCATCATCCACATGAACAATTAATGGGTCCCTCTGCTCAACATCATCCTTGAGGGAAAGCAGGTCTCATATTTAGGGCAAATTATCACCTTTAATGTATCAGGAATAAGATCAATAGAGTTTGATTTGGGGTAACTTATACATATGTCATACTTGGTCAATGTTATGTCTACACCACCCTATATTTCTAAAGCATATAGCCATCCCTTAATGGTTTCAAACAAAGTCCCACTAGCATTTAGATATTTTCTAACCTATACATTCATCACTACAGACACCACATCTTAAAACCACTTCATCACTAATGGATACATGTGACCATTTTAAGTTTATTGAGCTCAAAACCACATCTTATACAAAACAAAATGTGTATCCAACTTGACCAAAATATTTAATCAAAACATGTACATACCTTTTACTCATCATCTTACATTCCTATCTTACCATCCCAATTACATATTAAGGTATAGAAATCTATAGTATTGATAAGCACCAAGTGTTATCTATCCTTTTTTGAGATTGTAATTGTTGCATCCATGGTGTGGCTAGGACTAGTCCCATGTCAAAGACACACTCTTTAAATGAGGTGGGAATGGATGGAGTGGTTGATGGTTGTCCCATGTGTGATGGAGGGGTAGATGAAGGAGGTGAATGGAATGGAGGATTAACCATATTTTCACAAGAGATCTTAATTTTAGGAAAATTTTGAATACATTATGGGAATCTTGAATAATTGTAACAATAGAAGACTCTTGTTAGACTTTCAATTGGGACCTCAAAATGCACCTATTGAATTAGATGCACTAAGTGACCTTGGAGGAAACTTAAGGGACTTTATTCAACACATTTTAGGAATATTTTTGGGACAATCCAAGGCATGATTCATAGGTATTGGGCTCCATTAGATAACATTCTTGAAATAGATATCCAAGAGATGCACTGTTACACCAAGGGCTCAATTCTTATTTCTACTTACATAAGATTATCTATACTACATAGTCTAATTTAATGGGTTTGCCATTTAAACAAATTAGTTAAAATTTTATAAATAAAGGGGTTTGGTCAAAGATATCAAAGAAACAACAAAAGGGTAAGATAGGATTTTAGGCAAGTAAGATAATATCAATAAGAAATACAAAATTTAAGGGCAAGTAGGATTTTAGGTCGGTACATTAGTAAGATATATCCTTGCCCTACTAGGGCAAAGGTCCTAATAGGTATGCATGTTCCAATTGTCGAACAAGTCTTTTATTAACATGTGTTTTATTGATAAAACATATTGGTATATATAAATATTAAAGTGCACCAGACGCTGAACTTGTAATATCTAATACTTGTTCAACATTTATTATATAAAATTAAAAGTAAAAAATCACATCTTGACAAGTAAGAGTCAAGTATTGATACTCTAATGCACAGCGATTGGTACTCTAAAGGTTAAGTTTTGATCATAGGTATAAAAATGCATTTTATGAACTCTTGTGATAAAATTAGTTATATTTTATAATGTATAATGTGTTAGACCTTTAAACCTTAGTTATAAGTAGTTAAGATGACATATTGAAATGGGTAAAAATTTTGAAGTCTAATGCGATGTTATGGCACCTTTATTCACTGTCCAAAATAACACAAAATTTGACCTTTCTCCTATAAGGATGCTTAGCTAATGGGACCTTTCCCCTATAACAAACACTAAATTTGTTTGTTTTGTGTTATTTCAAAGTAATGTGTATGCATTATATAATGTATACACATTATATATTATGTTATATAATTCATACACATTATATAGCACATACATGTTATTTGAATTTGAGTTTAAAACTGAGCCTTTAAGCTCAGAAACAACTTGGATTTCTGAGGCTAAAGGCTTGTGACTGTGCATCTACAACTGAGACCAAGAGTTTTGAGAAAAACCAACAAATTTAAACTCCAATCACCAAATATGCTATGGATTTCAACATGAAAATTTAAAAAATTATGACCATCATGACGAGCACAATGTCATCTTTCTAAATATATGATTTTTATAATTTTTGGGCTATTTTAAGGGTTCAAACTATATTTATTTCTAACAACACCTTTTTTAGGCCACTACATGTCACACCTATACATGTCTATTCATGTTTATCTAATTTTTTTTCGTTGATCCAAGTGCAAAATAAATTATATGGTAACAAACTAGCCCTGATTCTACACATATTCAAAAAAAATCATTTTTCATTTTTTGAGGTAGTTTAGATAGGCCACACAACCAGCTATCCATTTCTTTGTCAATTTTCAGGATCTACTTAATTACAAAATTAATAAAAAAAATATTCATCGAAAAAATATAAAAGAAAAGTTCATAACACCCTAGAAGATCTTATCTAAATATTCACCAAATGGTTTTAAACAATATTTAATGATGCTAAATAATGGAGGGACATGACCATCTATCTACTATGTTTTCTTTAAAAAATAGGAGTTTCTCTTCAAATTTTAGATGTTTGACCTATTTATAGTTAACCATTTTTTTTTAAAATAGTTTTTTGGAAACTAGACTTGAAATTCTATAATTCATGTTTTTATATCATCTTGAAATTTTGAGTGTAACCATCTCAAATTATTTGAGAAGTTTACATTTTAGAAATTTCATCAAAATCATGTCTTTGGGTATGCCCTTTTTTGTGCCGCAAATGTGTGCACTTACCCTTTTTATATGTTATAAGAGATGAAATCAATAAACATGATAAAGTTAAATCTTCTTCATCTAGTGATGGTGAATCCTTAGAAGGAACTACAACCTATTCCCTTCTAATCAATATACCAACATCTAGTGGGGGAAAGAGATATGTAATCACACTTTTGTTCCCAAAAACTAATATTACCACATCTTACATGGGAAACCTTAGTAATTAAACCCAATTTTTGGTTTTAATGCCTCTATATATAAGCTACAGGAGTAATGAAGTGAATGTTTATTGTGACTATCACCAGGGCCCTAGACATTTTATGAATTGGTGTTTTACCTTAAATCATAAGATCCGAGACCCCATAGATGACTAAAATATTAAATTTGATGATCTTTCAAAGGATTAAGGTTCACAACTAGTGATCACCAAAAATAAAAAATATTTAACAATCCTTTGAAAGACCATTCTAAGAAGGATCCAAATGTGAAAATGGAATATAATGCAACATCCTCATCTATCAAATTATAGGAACATTGTACTTATACATGGCATACACCTCTTATGGTTTAGAGACCCTCTATTACTTTTAATGATAGTGAGATTAGGGATGATGATTTAGATCTTCATTCCATATTCATTCAAGCATACCTTGATCACCATTCTATACACAATATTATGATTGATAATGTTTCAAGTGAGAATGTTTGTACCATGACATTACTTACATATTTAGGTTATACAAATCTTGATTTTCACCCTTCGACTAGATTGGTTAGAACATTTGATTGGGCCTCACATAGGTTCTTGTTGAGATTGACTTACCTTTATAGGTGGGTCTCGTATATGTGATTACTACCTTCTTAGTTACACCTTCCATGGGTGTTTTTGATATATTATTGAGATGACCTTGGATACATACACTTCAATCATTACCCTCTACAGTGCATGGGTGTGTTAAATACATTCATGCCAATTAGGTAATTATAGTTTCTAGAATTCCATATGAATATCCACTTGAACAATAAAATTTTAAACCCAAGAAGTTAATTATCACACCTACTAAGGTCAATTATCTATAAAATCATAGCAATAGAAAATCCCCTTTACTCAACAACTAATACATAAGATACAATTGCATTAGAGATTCATAGTTGGTTCCACATAATCCTCATCTACTACACACCATATATAGATATCTAGAACACCTAAACGTGTTCCTATTACTATTATTCCAAAGAAACCATAGAGCACTCAATGATGGGTTCCATGAACCCCCATCCCTTATATTATTTCTTCATGACCATAGAGTCTTATTATATGTATGGAGAGCATCACAAATACTATGATGATAAATATTGCACTTATACATGCTCCTTGGTAGAACCACCAGTTTATTGCACCATGTTCTTAGTGGGGAGATACATATGACTATCCATCAGATGAGTTCATAGGATAGTCTTTTCATATCAAATATTACAAAAAATATGTCATAAATGTCAACAAAATTTTAAAAATCCAAAAATATTTTTAGCATTTATATGTTCTATTAGATCATTGGCATATATGTTGTTGGTTTCATGTTGGGAGATAACATATCATTTGTTTTTATATATACACATGTGTTTCATGCATCTTTTGAGAGTGATATAGGCATACACAAATACATGATCCTTGCATTTTAGGATGTTGGACCTTCCCTTTGCTCACGTCATGTGAAGATTGAGGGCATTTGCTTCTTTAATCATGATACATCTAGGTTATATTATTCTATGATCACTTTACATTATCATGTTTGATATTATGGAATTACACATGACTTTATCCATATTTATATCTTTCATGACTTATTTGATATTCTATGTACTTAACATTTTTTGATAACATGCATATATCTAGGGACTGGTATGATATATTTGTGTCAGTTTCTTATGTTTCATGTTTTTATTTTATGCTATTCCTTATTTTAATATACTCCATTATTTGCGGCCCCTATGCTTTTGTTCACATTTTTTACATTTTAATATGTCATTGCTTGTTGTTTAGACATTTGAATGTGTCATGCTTACTTTTATGGACATTTGACTAAGTCATGCCCCTTCGATTGTGTGGCATTTGAACATGCCCTTTGTTTGAGGTCTCCTTGGACCATTGCCTTTCTATTTTATTTTGAGTGCCTTTGTGTGTGTGCTTGATTGCTTGTTGAGCTTGTACTATTACTATCTAGACATTTTCATGATCAGTATCATGTATATGAGGCCTTGATGTGATCACATTTTGTGCACTTCAATGATATATCTACCTATCTATGTTTCTCCTATATGTTATATGATACATTCATAGTTTATATGGCTATCGTATCCTTTGAGGTAAGGTAACTATCAGTTTCTACTTCCCCTCACCTCAAAAGGGAGCTATATTAGTGGGGGCATGCCATAAAGGCATAGATTCCATATTATTCACAAACTTAGATTGCGGTGGGGCATGTTTTGGAAACATGTTCTCCACATTTGTTACAATTTCAAATGTACAATGGGGGCATGTTTTGGATGCATGTTCTTCACACCCATACCAGTTCACAAATTTAGATTACAGTGGGGGCTTGTTTTTGAGACATGTTATCCACAGTTATATTAGTTCTTAGTTTCAAGTATATAGGGAGTATGTTTTGTAAACATGTTCTCAACACTTAAACCAATTTTTAGTTTTAGATTATAGTGGGGGAATGTTATGGAAACATGTTCTCCACACATACACAATTTACAAATTGGCCAAAAATTCATAGTTATATGATTTAGATACACAGTTGTGGCATAATTATATACATTGGTACCATATTTATACCTAGGTTTCAACATGAGAAAAATATAAGGTGCAATTTTTATGAAAAAGAGCACTTCAATTTGTATAATTGAACCACTTTTAAGATTTCAA
This sequence comes from Torreya grandis, assembly GCA_037957365.1. Lineage (NCBI taxonomy): Eukaryota > Viridiplantae > Streptophyta > Pinopsida > Cupressales > Taxaceae > Torreya > Torreya grandis. The sequence continues at coordinate 442,302 of JARHVA010002339.1, forward strand.
ACACTTCTACGAACTTTAGCTCACCAAGTTGTATTGTTATGGACTATATTGAGCCAATATTATTCAATAATTGGTTCACTTTTTAATATGTTTGAGGTGATTAAATCACTCAATAATTCAAAGTTATAAGTTGGACTTGATTACATCATCCAACTTCACTAGATTTATAGTGTGAGTTGACTTGGTTCACTCATGCTCACCAAGTTAAAAGTATGATTGGGTTACAAAGTTGAGCTAATCTTAGCTATCAGGTGGAAACTCAGTTTTATCTAAGGTTGGGGGCATGTGTCCTCCAATATTTCTATATTTATGCACTTTTTATATTTATATTTGTCTTAATCTTATCTCTAATGGTTCATAATGATATATATTTTCAAATAAATTTTCCAAAAGTCAAGGTGGTTGCATCAATACACAAGGGTACTCTTACAACTTATTATCTTTCAATTTCATTCATTTAGATGCTTTTTATTTCATATTATATGTACTAATCATAGACTATAACATGTTCTTGGTTACATTTTAGTCACCATCAAAACACTGAAGTTTGACTCATGTAAAGGCAAGGTGTGTTATACACACCCAATTACACATTTCTTTTCTTTTAAACTAGAAATTTCATTACTAGATTAAAGGTGAGTGGAATGTAGACATTGTTTATGAATTATTTATCACCTTAGTCTTATACACATATATCATGGATGTAAATTTAGGTTATATACCCCTTCCACCACTGAAAAGCTTGCATACACTATATATTTGTGCCAAATTACTTATCTCTTAGTCTGACCAATGTTATTCCAATGACTCAGACCTTTTTATCATGATTAAAATGTTATAAAATTACTTATCTTCTATTATTACAAGTTCTATGCCTATGTTTATTTTTCAGCTACCCAGAAACTTGCATCCTAGTCCAATGCCTATAGAAACACAAGTGTCCTATCCCAACACAAATGTATAACACCCTAAATTTATCCAATTTATAAATTAAAATCATACCTATGGTCATTCTAAGTATTATAATAAGATATATTATCCAAAAATATTGGTATATATACATGATCAATCCTCATTTATTTCTCACCTAGTACAAACCAAACAACTCACAAGGAAACTTACTAGAAGCTTTCTATTAAGAATTCAAGTGAGCAAAGCTTCCCTAATTTCCCCTATTTCTATATTAGTCATAGGGTAAATACATCTATAGGTCTAAAGTATTGAAAGATCATCCCATGATCCATATTTTTCAAGTTATAATATAGGTCAATCTATGTACTTGTTTATCACACATTTCATCCTTAGGCACACATAAGCCCACATGTCAGAGAGAACTACATGATTTTGAAGCTCTATTTAGAGTTGTGTATATATAGGCAACACCCATTGATAGAGGGTTATTTGGGGTTAGTTCAACACCATAATCCCACTAACTTATTTTCCTACAACCACTATGAATATGAATAATTAGGAATTTTATATTTGACAAGGGGCAACAAACCATGATCCAAATTTGATCACACCAAAGTGAAGGTGACACAAAACCCAAAATATCCTAGGTCGTTACATCTAAATCCAGTGAGTATTCTATATTGGATACCTTTATATAGGTTATGAGAAGCATTGACATAACTATCCCAAGTCAACACAAGTGTCTAAGGCCGCAAAGGCATAATTTACATAATTATATGAGTGATCTATAATCTAGATCTAATATACTTTCTTATTGTTTCAAATTTAGATCTCTATTAGCATTAGATTTAGCTATGCATCTTGTTTTCATTATCATTTCAATATCACCATAGCTGTTGTTGACTATTTTGATCACAAGTCAAAATAGGTCAACCCCCTATATTAAAAAACTTTTATAGGGGTCTATTAGGGTCTTATATGGTGTGTCATGGTCCTAAACAATGCCGTTTGATGCATCATCAACTTTTTCATGATCACTTTTAGTCCTTAGATGGACTATGTCATGTTAGGGGTCATATTTTAAGTCATTTATGAGACTTGTATGGTTTCTCATATTAGACAAGGTGTCCAAGTCTATTTCAACATCCTTCATGTCATATTATTATCAGTCATGTTAGCCTTAACTGAAAACTTTCAATAATTATGTTGAAATCAAGAAGACAGTTGGAAAAGAGGAATTTTTGGTAGTTGTACAAATCTATAGGAGTGTAGCATGTGTGATAATCCTTTGCAATGTCCCTTCAACTCCATTAAGATCATTTCAACATTTGATAAACTTTGAACACCTAAGAAGGGCCTAAAATCATTTCATTCCTCCATCACTCTGCTAGGTATGCAAAAATGACTAACCAATTTTGGTTTAGTATAGACAATAGGAGTTGTTTTAGGTCAAAATCCTTTGAGGCATGTTAGTAAACTTAGTCTAATTTAAATACATGGTAGGATTTATAATATTGGTTGCTCCTAATCTATGAATTAATGCTAAGAATTTCATTACTCTTTTATGCTTTCTTTTCCCCATACCTTACAGGTTTCCTCCTTATTTGAGATAATCCATATAAGCCAAGTATTGTACATGGTCCTTAATATCATGAACATCCTCTTCATATTATTCTTAACATGGTTTATGCATGTGGTTTGAAAGAGAAGAGCACAAACACTCCATTATACTAATGAGAGACACTATTGAGTTTGTAAATAGTTTCATCAGTTGCAGAAGCTTACATCTTAGTTTGACCTTCATATAAATGAAAATACATGTTGAAATGTTTTGATTTGATCTTTCACTTCATAATGAGTAGTCTCTTCTTGTGAATATGTGGTCTCAAGGTCATAGATTTATCAAGAAGACAACCATTTATGGTACAAAGTCAGTTTCCTACAAGTAATCATCTACAGGTAGGTAAAGGGAGGTCTACATAATCATGATGATCAAGGCATGAAGGTTATAAGGTTTTGAGAAATTTTCCAAGGTGAAATTAACATGTTGGGATGTCTAAACAATCTCATTTGGATGTATTATCAACCAATTATCTACCCATTACTTTGTAGCATGCATATGCACCTCCAATGGTTTGATTGTAACTCCACAGAGGTCTATGAGAATGTAATACAAGTGTTTGAACTAGTTTGATATCCTCATCAAGTTTGGAAACATTGAAAGAATCATAGAATTAATGGTGGAGATCTAAGATGGGTTTTAGAGCCAATCTACCATGTACACAATTATATATCACATATTCACATACATACCTCCTAAATATACTCCTATAAATGGTCCCAACATGGGGTCTAAAATTAAATATTAGGTGTCTGATATTTTTTAGACCTCCACTAAGGCCTAGGATCATTGAAAATGCCATTGTGATAGTCTGAAAGTCATCATATTTCAAAAAATATTTAAGATTCATGCTCATATGTGGAGAAAATGTTTTAGAGATATGTTACCTTAATATTTACAAGTGGGGATGTTAATTTGTTTTGATCATTTCTTGGTACGGTGACATAAGGTCTGGACATATTAGAATGATCTCATCATGTAGCCCATATTTATTGGTAATGCCTTGAAAAATATCATGAATGTTTGGAAAAGAAAGGGTGGCATAAGAAGGTTTGAAACTTGAACAATCATTCACTGTAAGTTCTCAGTGATCTCTATAGTGTGTTGACTTTCAAATAACTTTATAGTCCAAAGTGGCATGATAGAAGCATATATCCATGGTAAGTGACCCTATTAATGTGATAAGGAAACTATTGGTTAAAATAACATTAAGAGGGGTTGAATTATATGGTATGACCTATATCATCACCTATAAGTGTACCTTTGTCCTCAAAAAGGTCACTTACAGTCTGACTGTAGGTACCTACAATCTCATGATATGAACCTAGAGATGGGAACCCTAAAAACATGAACATTTGCTTGTTGGAGATGACTCCAAATTCTTAAAAGAGACCCTATGATGTTTAAAACATGATCCAAGAGTTTAAATTTAATCTACATGACCTCTTTTGCTCTCAAAATAGACATCTAGAGTTTGACTGTAGTATGATAGTGCACTAGAACATGGTGGTTTAGAGGTTGGCCTAGCATATGCATGAAGTGAAAAAGTCTTAGTGACTATGATATAATATTAAGGAATTAAAGGATAATATAAACATGACATGAGTTCTAACTCTAAGTGACACCCTATAATAAACTTCCTTTATTTAAAAAACATAGTACATAATCTGCCATACTAGCCTAGTCAAGTAGAGATGAGTGCACTTTGAGGAGTTAGAAAAGAATAATGGGTGATATACATGAATATAACACCTTCAAAAATTATGTTTAAAATATCACCTAATTCTCATTAAATGAAAATAGAGCAATGAGGGTTTCAATTCACAACCTATGGTCTACATACCAATCTTGCACATAGTTAGTGATACAAAAGTCTGCCTTTCGTTTTGTGATTCTTTGGGGTGATAAGAGTATGATCTAGGCCTAATATTTTTTTTATATTGTCCCTATTACCTATTAAAACCCCTCATACCTTTGCATTTCCTTGGATAACAAGGAAATTTCCCCCTATTTTGTCTTAGACAAAGAGCACTCCCAGAGAGATACACCCTGTAGGGTTAGTATGAGAATGTATAGGAGATGAGTTGGGGACTATTGAAAACTTGTAATTGGGTTTAGGGAGTTTATTTAAACATGAAAAAACATATAAATGACCTCTATAAACAACATTGATATTTAGTGATGGCCTAAGCATGTAGGGACACAGTCAGGTCATCTAAGCCTAGACTAGGCTTAAAGCCCTAAAGGGGGATAATCTCATTTACAAAGAAATATAAACCTTATAACACACTTTATGACCTTCATATAAATGTATGAGATTTTTTATAGCCTTTATTCTGTAGGGGAGATAATAAATGAATCATTTTTTGAATTAAGAATAATTCAGGGTGCACAGAATGTAGGGAAAGGCTCGAGAGGCCATAGTTGGAAGCTTATATTTATACAAATGATTATCATGGATGTATAACGAGTTGATATATGTTGAATAGGGTCCTAAATATGGTTTTAGTATAATTTATCTAACGGTTGAACATCAATATTGTATGAACAATCCTTAAGAGTCAAAATTACTCAAAACCCTCCATAACCCTTGCTCATGACCCAATGGGAAAAAGGTGGATATAAATGAATCTATATGAGATATTATGACTTGGAAAGTAATTTTAACTTGTATATAACTCAACAAGACTTCTTCCCATCATATTATATTTTACCTTATATGTACAGATAGGGTACAAAATAGGTTTTCTTGATAGTTTTTGATGTTTTATAGGTACAAGGGAGTCTTGAAGGATGAGTATCACTTTGGGAGATCAAGTGGGACGTATTATAACCCTTAATTTTTATATATTTCTCAATGAAATCACACAATTACCTTTGCAAGCACCTTCACTTCAGGCAGTCGAAACTAGGATAGTGAATGAAGAGTGATCACCAAGTGATAAGGTGATAACTCCAATTGGGAAGCCTTTTAAGGTCTTTCTGATGGATTTAAGGCCATGGTAACTTTTTATAGGTGTCATAACAGCCCTGGTATAGAATTTTTTGGAAAACTGAAGGTCACTTGAATGACAAGTGTGAGGAATGAGTGAAAGAAGGATGATGGTGACTACAGGTAGTGAGAACACTTGTCCAAAATAATACTAGTGGCTAGGGACACATCTAATACATGTTGGAGCTCATCCATAACCCCCCATGACACTACACTATTGCATATCTCCCTAGTCTACTGTGGACCGCTAAAGAGAGGCCAAATGATGAAGGCAATTTCCAAGAAGGTAGCTGAAGGATCTTACGTTAGTTTTGATGAGTTTTCATGCCTCAGAGGGACATTTATCCAAAGATAAATTTCATGTTATATTTCATACTCTAATCATATGAAACATAATTTATTATCATGCCTTGAAAAGTGGCATTGTGACCCTTGATCTCCACTTCTCTTTCTCCTCTCACATATTCTTTAAGAACTAGCCACTTTGGCTCTTGTTTATGAATTCTACACCATGTATGGTGAAGCCCTACTAGTTTGATGTTGTAATTTTCCTCTTTATAATACATTAAATCTAGTTTTTATTTCAAAAACATCTTGTCTAAGTGTGTGAAGTGATGAATGGTGAGGTCTAGTGATAACCTTCAAACCTTGCTTCTCCTTATCATTTTATGTTTGGTGAAAGAAGTTCTCATTCTAACAGGTCATACAGAGTGTAGCTAGCATGTTTTATCCTTTCAAATATTCAAGTAGACCTTAATTTATGAAACTGATCTCTCATCCACTTACCTTGAATAGTCTCATTCATATCACTTCCATATTGAAATACTAATGTTAGAACATTCTAAGACTTCGAAGCTAGTGTTGCACATCCTGTCTCTTAGTGCAAGAGTATGATGGTCTTTTGGATATGCTTATGCTATATCACCACCTTAAAATAATTTAATTTCATGAATATTTATATCTATTTTCACACAATCAATCAGTTAGTGTAGGTGATAAGCACTTAAAGGCAAATCTAGTGAGCTAGCCCTCTAACCTAGAGGTCTACCTCTACTATAGGCAACCCATAGGCCTAGAGGTATTCCAATGTTGTCCAAAACTTAGAGTAGGCTCAAAAAACCTCCTATAGAGTGAAATAATTGGTGTCAATAGTTATGGCATGCCTAGTGGGACCATTATCCTAAAGACAACTTGTCAAGGTGAATTTTGGTCTTGACAACATCGTTACATATGGTGTACTACTCAGCATTTGAAGACTCCATTCAAGGTAAAATATGGTTGTATGCCATTTTTTTTTTCATATATTTGTGATCATAATTTATTTTCCTTACTAGGTCACCTTTTAGTAGAGTTTCAATCCCATCAATCCACCTATTCAACCTAAACTTCCTCTTGAAGTTCAACATACTTCACCTATTCTACCCTTTGAAGAGTAAGAGGACTTTGATAGCCAAGAATACCAAGAGAGTGAGGAATAACTTGAAGAAAACATTACTAGGTAGCATGCCTTCCTAGACTTTAACACTAAAAATTCAATCCATCTTGATGATTATGATGGCATTCCCCCTAATGCTACAAAGAGTGTTCCTATATTTAATGGTGAAGGCCATGTCACTCCTAGTGAGCACATTAAAGATATCTCAAACTTTTATAGTTTTCACAATGTCACTAAGGTCAATATTGCTATTAGACTCCTTTCCATGTCCCTTAGAGGGAAATCACTTGATTTTTATAGGACTTTTATTGGTGGTTACATCACAACATGGGATGATTTTTGGGTGCTACTAACATCAAGGTTTGAGGACAAGAGTGACCACACTTCACTCATTTACCAACTCAATGTGATTCTAAGAACCCCCAAGGAGACAATGCATGATTTTAATGATATATTACAAAATAATTGGCATAGGTTGCCTCTTCCCATGATACCACCTACTATTTTGTGTTTCCTACATACTTAAGGGCTATTGGCACGGACATAGCCATCATGCTACAATCCATGGGTGGTTTCTCCTTACCTGAGGCATATGACCTTGACATTAGAGCTGAGAATGGCCTCATACAAGCTAATAATTTACCTCCAAAAGTGTATATGCCTCTTCTACCATATACTTTTATTGTTTCTCTAAGTGTTTCCCAAGTTCCTAATGCTAATGCTAAGTCAAGGACTACTCCTAAGAAGGTATATGATGCCATGGATAAATATGCAATAATTCAGTTTTTATAAGATCAAATTGGACAAGAAAGAATGTAAAATGGTTCCCATCAAAACCCCTAACCCTATCATCAGCAATATGGTCAACAATATGGGAAAAGGAGAGGCTAATGTCAGCCCATTTTCAACAGGACTACCAATGCATACAATCCTACTTCAACCTCTAATACAAGAGCAATGGTACTAGTGTATAACAATCTAATCTAAGGAAAAGAATAGAAAAAAGTTAAATTCATGGATTCCAATGAATTTGGAGAGAAATATCTAGTTTCTTAAGGATGAGCCACTCCTCTATCAATAGAAGATGAAGTCTTAATACAAGCAAGTGAATGTTGGCAACCTCAAGGAATAAGTTTCACTAACTTCCTAGTCAAATAGACTTTTGTGCTTAATCAAGGAAATTTAGTTGCATACAATACTAGAGATAAAAGGAAATATATTGGAGATGATAGTGGTGTGCCTACAAGTACAAAAAATCCTCCTACAAGGCAACAAGGCATGATTACAAGTATGACAATCCCTAATACTCCGGCACCTCCACCAAATTAGAATGTGGGAAGGTCTACTCAAAATGTTTTAATTACTCAAGATAAAAACACTTACTTAACTCTAAGGACTCAAGAAAATGTAATCACTTCTTCTCTAAACATTGTGTATTCATTGAAAAAATTTAAGGCATCTATCTCCCTTTGGGATGCCCTTCACATGCTTGGCCAAAAATAGCTCTTGCAAAAGCAACTATCCACTATTCATGTTATTCCTCCATCATCAAGCCATGGTCATGGTCATGTTTATCTTACTAATTCCCCTAATAACATTGTATATCCCTCTACTAAGTCTGATGATTCTCCACCTTTCTACCTCACTCTCATTATGGGGGACAAACTAGTTCATAATTACATAGTTGCTAGTGGAGCTAGCACAACAGTGATGCCCAAAGATGTAGATAATAAATTGGGTTTAAAGTATGAACCACATATTAAATTAGTGATTCAATTAGATGGTACACCTAATAATTTAATAGGATTGATAAAATTGTTGAAGGTTTTCGTGCTTGATTATACTAGTTTCCCCATCCTCTATGACATTGTGGTTGTTAAATTGCCTACCCACTTTGCTATCTGCCTCTAAATGGATTTGAAAACCAATATAGGAAGTTATCTCTTAGATTATTGGTCATTTTTAGCCTTTATATCAATATATGTATTAAAGGTGACCATAATAACTCAACCACTTGCTAGGTTCCACATAGAGACATATGTAGAAATAAGTTCCAATCTCAATTGTGTTATCAATGACAAGGAGTCTCTTATGGATGATGGTGCTTCTTTCAAGCTTAGAGTAACATCTAAAAAATTTCTAGATTATTATGGCACATATGCTTATGAACGTGATCCATATACCTATTTTCAACAGATTGATTGGCACCTATATCATCCATGAAAGAGCATTTGATAAATCTAAGGTAAGAATTGAGCATTCTTTCTCAAAATCTGCTGAAGGTAATTAATTAATTCATGTGTATGATGATGATATATTGAAGATCACGATAAACCACTATGGTGAGAAGAATAATGTCCATTTTCTTGCAATTGATGAAGTAGCTCTTGAATATGACATTCATGAGGAAGAAGATGACATATGGCAAAGGTTCAATACCATAAGTCAAGAGTTTCAACAACTAGGTAAGGATATTCCTCCAAAGAATTAAAAATAATATATCAGGTTAGTTGATGAACCTAATGAGCAAGTTTTTGAGTGTCTAATCAAGCATGAATTTGAATGTCATGTTATGAATAAGGCTGAACATCAATCTACTATCCAAGGGTTTGCAGTCATAAAATAACTTAGTGAAGATACTACCCAAGAAGTTGTAATCATGGAGAAGCTTAATAAAGCCAAGGAAAACATGTTTGTGCCTGAAGAATACTCAAACTCTTAACTTGAACATAAATCATTTGCATAATTAATTGAACAAAAGGAAATAAAGCTTGATGATTCCAAGCATCAAGTGCATCATGACAATGAAGAGAGCAAGGTTGAGGCAACTCTCATACTTTCTAATATATAGTTTTAAGATCATCAATTAAATATTTCAAGATCCAAGATGGTTGCATCTCCAAACAAGGTCCTTGTAAATCAAGAAGGAGCATTCATGAAAGGTCTAAATAACACACTAGTAGATAGAATGAGATCCAAAGATGGTAAGCTTTTTTACCATCAACATGAATAAGTGTTTGATGATAATCATGCCTCACATGATATTTTCCTTTCATGGAGCAACCAAGATGAAAGAGGAACCATCTTCGACCCTGGTTGAAGCATGGTAATTTATTTTTCACCTTAAAACTGAGGTCTTGTAAATACTAGGTTAGGTGTATGTCTTTGTTTCAAATGTGTGTGTGTGTGTTCCATAAGTGTTATTGAGAACACATATGTGTTTCCTTTGGTGTGTCTTGTTTGTGTGTATTTTATCATTTTCTGGTGTGGTTTCAAAGTTATTTTAGTGTAAAATTTGTGCATAAGTAACTCCATAACCTAATGGATAGGAGTACGCTACTGGTCCTGGCATACTTGGCTTGCCACCCCTAGGAAATATCCAAGAATGTTAACTATTTTGACCACAATTCAAAATAGGTCAACCCCTAATAGTGAAAAACTTATATATGGGTATATTAGGGTCTTATATGGTGTGTCATGGTCCTAATCCATGTCATTTGATGCATCATGAACGTTTTTATGGTCACTTTTAGTCCTTAGATTGCCTATGTCATGTTAGGGGTCATATTTTAAGTCATTTATGAGAGTTGTATAGTTTCCCATACTAGAAAATATTTCCAAGTCTCTTTAAACATCCCTCATGTTAGATTATTTTCATTCATGTCAGCCCTAACTAAAAACTTGTAGGTACTATATTGAGATCAAGAATATAGTTAGAAAGAGGAAGTTTTGGTAGTTGTGCGACTTCGACAAGAGTGTGGCACATGTGGCAGGATTGTGAAGTATCCATTCAATTCCCTTGATATCATTTTAACATTTGATCAACTTTAGAACACATAAAAAGGGCTTAAAACCATTTCATTCCTTCATCACTCCACTAGACATGCATAAATTACTAACCAATTTTGGTTTAGTATGGATAGCAGGAGTTGTTTCAATTCAAAATCCTATAAGGTATGTTAGTAAACTTAGTCTATTTCAAATACATGGAATGAGTTAGAATATTGGTTGTTCCTACTCTATGAACCAATCCTAATAAGTTGACTACTCTTTTTTTCTTGTTTATCCCCATACCCTATATTTTCCTCCTCATTTGAGCTAATCCATACAAGCCAAGTATTGTACATGGTCCTTAGGAGCATGAACATACTATTCTCATGATTATTTACATGGTTTAAATGTGTGGGTTGAAAGAGAAGAGCACAAACACTCCATTCTACTAATGAGAGACACTATTGAGTCTACAGACAGTTTCATCAGTTGCAAGAGCTTGCATCCTAATTTGACATTCATATAAATGGAAATGTAAGTTAACAAGTGATTTGGTGTTTGAATTCATAGTGATTATTCTCTTCTTGTGAATATGTGGTCTCAATATCATATAGTGATCAAAAACACATTCATATATGGTACACAATGAGTTTCCTACAATTATTCATCTACAGACAGTTAAAGGTATATCGACGTAATCATGATGATCAAATAATGAAGGTTTCAATGTGATGATAAATTTTACAAGGTGAAATAAACATGTTGGGATGTACAAACAATCTCATTTGGATGCATTCTCAACCAATTCTTTACCCATTGTCTTGTAGCCTACATATGCACCTATAGTGGTCTAATTGTAACTCCATAGAGGTCTATGAGATTGTAATACAAGTGTTTGAATTGATTTGAGATCCTCATAAAGTTTATAAACATAGAGAGCATCATATAATCAATAGTGGAGATCTAGGATGGGTTGTAGAACTAATCTACTATGTACACAATCATATATCACATATTCACATACAAACCTCCTACATATACACCTACAGGTGGGCCCAATAAGGGGTGGGTAAATTAATATTAGGTGTTTAATCTTGTTTGGATCTCCACTAAGGCCTAGGATAATTGAAAATGTCATTGAGATAGTCCTAAAGTCATCATATTGTAGACAATCTTGAAGAGTCATGCTCATATGTGGATAAAGAGTTTTAGAGATATGTTACCTTAATCTTTCCAAAACATGGATGTTTCTTTGTTTTGATCATTTCATGGTAGGGTGACATAAGCTATATAAATATTATAATTATATCATCATGTATCCTACATGTATAGGTAATGTCTTTAAAATATCATGAATGTTTTGACAAGAAAGGGTGACATAAGAAGGTTTATAACTCAAACAATCTTTCACTGTAGGTTCTCAGTGTTCTCTACAATGTGATGAATTTTAAATGACCTTATAGTCCAAGGTGTCATGATAGAAGCATATCTCCATGGTAAGTGACCATATTTAAGTGAGAAGGACACTATTGGCTTAGAGAACATTAAGAGGGGTTGAACTAGAGTGTCTTGACCTATAACATCACCTATATGTATACCTTTATCCTCAAAAAGTTCACCTATAGTCTGATTACAAGTACCTACAATCTCATGATATGAACGTAGAGATGGTAACCCTAAAACCATGAACACTTTCCAATTGGATATGACTCAAAAGACTGTAAAGATACCTTGTGATGTGCAACATAGGGTCCAAGAGTTGAAATTCAATCTACAACATCTCTTTTGCTCTCAAAATGGACATCTATAGTTAGACTATAGTATGACAGTTCATTAGAAAATGGTGGTTTAGAGGTAGGCCTAACATATGCATGATGTGAATAAGGATTAGTGACTGTGATATAATATTGAGGAATTCAAGGAGCATATAAACATTACATGAGGTCTAACTCTAAGTGACACCCTACAAGAAACTTCCTTTGTTTAAAAAACACATTACACAATCTGCTAGGCTATCATATTCAAGTAGAGATGAGTTCACTTTGAGGAGTTGTAAAATAATCATGGGTGATAGACATGATTATAAAAAATTCAAAAATGATAATGAACATATCATGTGATGCTCATCAAATGAAAATAGGGTAAGGAGGGTTTCAATTCACAACTTATAGTCTACACACCAATCTTGAAAATAGCTAGTGCTATATAAGTTTTCCTTGGATTTTATGATGTTTGGGGGTGATAAGAGTATGATATAGACCTAATATTTTGTGCAGATGGTCCCTAGGACCTATTCAAACCCCTCATACCTTCACATTTCATTGGATAATATGGGAGTTTCCCCCTATTCTATCTTCGATAGAGGGCACTTCCAGAGAGATACACCCTACAAGATTAGTATGAGAATGGTTAGGAAATGAGTTAGGGACTATTGAAACCTTGAAAGGGGGTGTAAGGAGTTTATTTGAACATGAAAAATTATAGGAGGGACCTTTGAAAGAAGCATTGATATTTAGTGATTGCATAAGCATGCAGGGATGCAATCAGGTCCACTAAGTCTAGACTAGGCTTAAAACCCTAAAGGGGGATAATCTCATTTCCAAATCATGATAAACCTTATAACATAGTTTATTACTTTCATAGTAATGTATGAGATTGTTTATATCCTAGTCTACAAGGGAGATCACAAATGACTCATTTTTTTACTTAAGAATAACTTAGGATGCACAAAATGCAAGGAAGGGCTTGAGAGGCCATCTTTGGAAGCTCATATCTATAAGGAAACTTAACATGGAGGTCTAAGGAGTTGATATATGTTTAATATGGTCATAAAATTTGTTTGAGGGTTGAATGTCAAGATTATATGGACAATCCTTAAGAGTCAAAACTACTCAAAACCCTCCAAAACCCTTTCTCATGACTTGATGGGAAAAGTTGGTTAGAAATGCATCTATATGAGCTATTATTGTTTATAAAGTGATTGGAACTTTCATATAGCACCACCAATATTCTTCCCATCAGATTGGATTGTACCCTATCTATATGGATAGTGTACAAAATGGGTTATCTTAATATTTTTTTATGTTTCTCAAGTACATGGGAGTATTTAAGGATGAAGATCACTTTCAGAGATCAAGTGGGACCTAATATAACCCATAATGTTCATATATTTCTCCATATAATCACATAAGTATCTTTGTAAACCCCTTCACTTTAGGCAATCTAAACTGGGATAGTGAATGAAGAGTGATCACCAAGTGAGAAGGTGATAAATCCAATTGGGAGGCCTTTTAGGGTATTAATAATGGATTTATGGAAATTATGAATTTTGACAGGTGTCATAACACTCCTTTTATAATTTTTTTTTGAAAACTAAAAGTCACTTGAATGACAAGTGTGAGGAATGAGTGAAAGAAGGATGATGGTGACTATAGGTAGTGAGAACACTTGTCTAAAAGAAGACCAATGGATAGGGACACATATAATACATGTTATATATTTTCCTTAACCCCTCCCTCCTTTCATCATATTTCACATATGGCATCTCTCCCTAGTTTGTTTTGGACTGCTCAAGAGAGGCCAAAGGATGAAGGTAGTTCTAAGAAGGTAGCTGAAGGATCTTATGCCATTTTTGAGGAACTCTCATGCCTTGGAGAGACATTTGTCCAAAGAGAACTTTCAAATTATATTTCATACTCTACTCCTATACATCATATATGATTCTCATTCTTTTAAAAGTGGCATTGTGACCTTTGAGCTCCATTTCTCTCTCTCCTCTCACGCACTTTATAAGAACTAGCCACTTTAGCTCTTGTTTACGAATTACACATCATGTATGATGAAGCCATACTAGTTTGATGTTTTAATTTGCCTTTAAAAAGTAAATTAAATCTATTTTTTAGTTTATGAACATCTTTTCTAAGTGTGTGAAGTGATGAATGGTGAGGTCTACTGATAAGCTTATATGCTTGCTTCTCCTTATCCTTTCATGTTTGGTGCAAGAAGTTCTTATTATAAAAGGTCATATGGAGTGTAAATAGTGTTTTTAACTCATTTAAAGTGTAAAATTATACCTTAGTGTATGTAAATGATTCTGGTTCACTTACCTTGAATAGTGTCATACATATCACCTCCATATTGAAATACTAATGCTAGAACACTCTAGGACTTTGAAGCTAGTGTTGTAGGTCTTGTCTCTTAGTGAAAGAGTATGATGATATTGTGGATATCCTTATGGTATATCACCCCATTATAATAGTTTAATTTCATGAATATTTCTAACCCTTTTCATAGAATTAATCAGTTCGTGAAGGTGATAATCACATAAAGGCAAATCTAGGGAGTTAGCCCTTAAACCTAGGGGTCTACCTCTACTATAGGCAACCCACAAACCTAGAGGTAATCCAATATTTCCCAAATATTAGACTAGGCTTGAAAAACCTCTTCTAAGGTTCAATATTTGGTTCTAATAGCTACACTTTCTATTTTTAACATATTTCAGTATATAAATTCTAAATATTGATTATTTGAGTTTGAAAATTAATTACCCTGTTATAGAGATAGTTTATCACACTTGTGACCTAGACTCTCTCTATCTCATTTAACCCTAAATTACCTTATGTATGTTTTAAGGTTAAAAATTTGGTGAACTCAATTTATATGAATGCAAAAAAAATTGATTCTTAGGGTTTTCAATCAACTAGGGTTTAAGTTTGTTGTTCCAAATTCTAAGAAAAATCATTTGTAAGCAAAGAAAAATGTTAACCAAAAAAATAGTTTTAAAATGGAGGGTAAAGAGGTATTAGGGGATCATATTAATAAAAAGAGTTTAATATATGCATTTTTATATGTTATAAGAGATTAAATCAATAAACATGATAAGGTTGAGGCTTCCTCACCTAGTGATGGTGAATCCTTAGAATGTACTACAACTGATTCCATTCCAATCAATCTACCAACATATAATGGGGTCATAGGACATGTATTCACACCTTTGTTCCCTGAAACTAATATTTCCACATATTACATGAAAAACCTTATTACTTCAACCCAATTTCCAATTTAAATGCCTATATCTACAAGACATAAGAGCAGTGAATCAAATGTTTATTATGACTATCATCAAAGCCCTAGATAGTCTATGAACATGTGTTTTAACTTGAATCATAAGATATAAGACCTCATCTTGACCAAAATATTGCATTTCATGATACTCCAAAGGAATCAAGTTTATAACCTAGTAATCACCAAAAAAAATATATTTAACAATCCTTTACAAGAGCATTCTAAGAAGGATTCAAAAGAGCAAATGAAATATAACACACATCCTCTTCCATCAAATTACGAGCACCCATTGGATGGGATTATTGGTAAGTATACACTATATAAACCTCTTATGGTTTAGACACCCTCTATTACTTTTCATGATATTGAAATTAGGGATAATGATTTAGATCTCATTCCTTAGCCTTTAAAGGATACCTCTATCACCAACCTATACATAGTCTTATGACTGATAATAGTACAAGTGATAACATTTATATTGTGACATTAATTATGTATTTAGGTTATAGAAATTATGATTTATACCCTTCAACCAAATTGGTTAGAGTATTTTATGGGGCCTCATAGCAAGTGTTTGGTGAGATTGACTTACCTTTATAGTTGGGTCCCATAAATATGGTTATTACCTTCTCAGTTATACCTTCCATGGTTGTCTTTGATATGTTATCATTATAACCTTGGATACATACACTTTGAAATATACCTTCTATAGTTCATGGGTGTGTTAAACACATTCATGACAATTGGGTAATTATAGTTTTCAAAAATCCATATGAATATTCACTTGGAAAAGGAACATTTATACCTAAGAACTTAGTTATCATACCTTCTAAGGTTAATTCTCCATAAAATTATAAGGAATAGGTAATCCCATTTACTCTATGGCTAGTACTTGATGAGTCCAAAATACAACTCATTTTTACCATCAATTTCCCTCATTTTCCCTCAATTACCTCTCCTCTCGACTAAACATTACAAGGATATTGGACTTTTATTTAATATTAATTTAGTAAATAGATGATCCATGTTACTTAATGCAACTAAAGTCTATGATACTAAGTTTGTCACTTTATTCTAACTCTTTTCATGTTTAGTTTCCCAATTTTATGTATATATAGATAATATAATAGTATATAGAGAATAAAAACTTTTTTGATGATCTTTAACTTCTTATGAGGCAACCCACATGAAGGATTTTACTATATCTAGTGAGTTACGGACTCATCTACCAAGCCACAGACTCACACAATCTATTTTGGATCTAGCTATGGACTTGACCAGTAGCTTCAAACTCACCCAGTTTACAACTACGAACTTGCTCAGTAGCTATTAACTCACTCAGATGTAGGTATAGACTCATTCAAATAATTTTACAACTACCATTGAATAATTTCAATGTCCTTACCAGTATGGAGGCCTTGTTATGGACTCCCTCAACATCTAAGATCCCTAAAGCATGCCATTATAGACTCCGCCACAAACTTTATGGACTATGTTATAATCACCATAGACTCTATCAAAATTGAGACGGACTCTCCCAGTCCAAATATTGAACCTTTAACATTAAATAAAGATACTTTCATCTTTTATCAAAATACTTGAATGACATTTTTCTCAATTTTTATTTATGTTATTATTATAAAAATAAATTTATAAATAGATTTCCTATATTTCAATCATTGTATTCAACAGTCTTTTATAGACAATCAATCCAATAGATTTAGGAAGGTATTCTTAGTAGATTCTTAATGGATTTTATAATGGGTGGTTCTTTCTTTTATAACCATCAATCACCTATCTTAAGATCCACTAGAATTAGAAAATTTGTCTTGTTAGAAGAAGATTAGTTACTGAGATCTAGGGATATACAGTTGTGGCATTATATATAGGCAAATCTTTGTGTCTTAGAGGAGAGTGAAATTATTGAATAATTAATTTGACATTTCAATATAGTAATAAAATTTGTAGTTACATTCATGTATTTCAATTTTATCAATTAATGGCTATATCTATAATTTACAAATACTGAGTTTATTTATATTCCTATTCCCAAGGCAAGCAAGGGTCCATTCTCCTCAGGAATTAGGAATGTGTTTTGTATGGTATTTTATGTTTTCATTGTGTTTATGACTTTAGAAATTATAAGTGTATTTCAAATAATAAAACTCTATGGAATTATACTTAAGTTATTAGATTAGATTCAGATATACAAAGCATTGTGTTTTCTTTTTAGTAGTGTATTTTCTTTTCAGTAGTGTGTTTATATTTTAGCAGTGTGTTTATCTTTCAATAGTGTGCTTATCTTTTAGTTGTGTGTAGCATTTTAACAAGTTAGATTACTTTCATTTTTAGCATAGAGTGTTTCAATTTTGTGTGTGTGCTTCCTTATTACATAATCAAGTCTTTTTATATTAGATTAGATTAGATTAGAACAAAACACTTATAATAACAACACTCCACAAACCATTATTGTATCCTACAACTATAAATTTTACTATAGATAGCTTTAGACGCCGCCCCTAGTTTGAATGACATCAACAAAAAAATTAATTAAATGAAGGGATAAATGGCACCCATCATTTTTGGCACCATTTTTAGGAACAATTACATGTTGGTAATGTTACCCTTATTGGTATATAGTCAAATTAAAAAAATTTAAAAAGGTCAAATATAATCTTTTTTTTAAAAATCATTAGATTTATTAACTAACCTAGAGACACAAAAGGATGGTTCATCTCCAAGGATCCTAAGATTAGACCAGAGGATGAAATAATAAAATATTTGACTGAGATATCTGAGAGTGTGATAAAAATACTTGAATCATGCTTATATAATCCTTTTTATTTGTCCCCAAAATTAGGGTCATCCTCACAAATAAACCCTATAGGAATAATCACATTTGGAAGATCTTTTCATATAGATAGAATTAACCTTGAGAATCCTCTATCTAGAACAATAGGTCCTAAACCTCAATCTCTATAAGATCAAGAGCAAGAAATAAATTGGGTCTCTAATAAAGCTTGGGAAGAAGAAATATAAACCATGGTTTCTGATCAAGGAAACGTAGAAAATTTTGAAGAAAATAGGATGAAAAAAGATATAAAATTTTCCTTTCCTATAGTCATAGATCTAACAAATCAAACCTCTATGAAGAATATTTCACATTCAAATATTCCCACTTTTAGGGGAAAATCCTTAGAAGATCCAAATCAATTCTTTTTTGAGTTCAAAGTGTTATGTCAGATCTAGGATTATACAATTGATAATCATAAACTCAAATTGTTCCCTTTTACACTTAATTAGGCAGCCATGAGATGGTTCATGGGCCTTAAAGATGATTCTATTAATACATGGAGAGACATGGAAACTACATTTCTTGATGATTATCAAGACTAATACAAAGTAAGGGACAAGAAAGATGACTTCCTTAAGATTAAACATAATGAAGATGAAGTTTTAGAGGATTATCTAGATAGGTTCACATTTTCTCACAACGTAGTGGTTATTCACTTACAGAAGAATTAGTTAATATGGTAATCCTTAAGGAATTGGGTGATGACTCCAAAGATGCTCTAAACTTGATGGGCAAAGGAGATATTCTAAAATTAACATTTTACCAAATTTAAGATTTGTGCACCAACTACTTTAGGACAAAACCAAGCATTAAGAAAGGAAAACTAGGTAAGTTCAATGAATTTAGTCAATTTATGAAAGAGTTCACCAATTTGAAAAATGACATTTTTCTCTAGTTAAACACTACGTTAGATGGCCTTCAAGATAAAGCCAATTCTACCACATAAATCTTAGCCATATACTACCTAAAATGTAATTTAAAACATGATATTAGAGAATATGCTTTGGATAAAATATAGATATGCATGATATATGATGGTAAATACCATGACACAACCCATTACACTCATCTCCTTGTTTTAAAAATTTACTTAAAATAATATACATAGTCCATATAAGATTTGAATTACATTCAAAGACATAATTCATTTCCAAAAAACCAAACCCAAGGTCAGTTTGATCTAAGGAATCCAATTAATCCATGGATGACACCTTGAATTACTCAGGTACCCCAACCTATGTGGGGACAAGTACATCCACCATGGACCAATTAAGAATGGATGATGCCTCAACCTTGGATGATGAGTCAACAACCATGGATGCCCCAAACATAGTAATAACCATGGGGAAATACATAGTGGAATGTTAACCCATAATTTAACCACCAAAGAAGGTTTACATCATAGAAAGATTTGATAGAACCTCCTTTTGTTCAACCTATAGAATAGGTTAATCAACCATTATTGCCTCCTCAATTGATGGCTAACCCCAAGAATAAACCATCCTTCCCTATTTACATAAATGAACAAGGAGAAATTGTGAATGTAAGAACTATTAAATTTGTAAACATTCATCTTAGATCAATCAAAATGATTCAAGAACCTCATATCACCATCTTAGAATTACCCAATGAAAACTAAAAATAGACCCCTCTCAACCCACGGTTAGAAAGGTGGAATTAGATAAAAAGACAGATAAGACAGAGGAACATGTTGCCTGCTCTTCTACCTATTCCTTTTCCTGATAGACCAAACAAAGTTGAGAATAAGTAAGAGTCTACTTTAATTCAGGAATTGATAAAAATAAATATTAAGATACCCTTATTACAAACTATCAAATATATTTCAGAATTGAACAGAGTCACTAGAAGCCTATGTGTCAAGACACTTGAGAGAAAGAAATAATACCCAAAGACCATTTACTGAGATGGTAAAATAGAATCAATAAAAATACTTCTACCCAAATACATAGACCCAAGTAGTCCAATCATAATAGCATTCATAGGTAAAAATAAATACCCAACATTCTAGTAGATTTAGGTGCAATAAATGATAATCTACTGACACTGTCCCTTATGGGAATGCAAGTTACCTCCACCATTTTTCAAATGGTTGATCAATCAGTTATGAAACTAGAAGGCACTATAGAATAAGAGGTTGTAACAATTGGCTCATGGGAGTATCCAATAGATTTTATGGTGCTGCAACCCAAAACTAAGAAATTGGGGTACCCCTCATTTTAGGATGACCCTGGTTGGATACTATAGCAGAATTAATTGATTGCAGGTCAGGAGATATGACTATTGTAAATGGTCTAAAATCAAAACAAATATATTTATACCCCCCTAAAAAACCCTTAATGGATTACACTAAAAAATTATGGGTGGTTGAACCTTAAAGAAATAAGAACAATCTTTCATTCCTAGCCATGATAATAATACAAGGACACATGAAAGAATTAAGTGATGAATTAGTAAAAAAATACAGAAGAAGCCACTAGCCTTATGAGCCTAGTTATATATTTTGTTAGTCCATCAACTACAAAATCTGCTAGTCCATCAGCTATGAACTCTTTCAGTCCATTAGCTACAAACTTAACTAGACTAGTTATTATAGACTCATTATTTGGGTATAATTCTCATCTCACATATTCAACATATGACCATAGACCATTGCAAGAAAGTATTTGGAATTGGGTAGGGAAAAACCAACTAATCTTATAACTAAATTTCATTGTACATTAGCTAGAATAATTCCTCTAAGATATGAGTTTATAAAAAATGTAAATACACTTCATATGTTATTACCCCATCCATGATTGCTTAACTCCCTAATGAGTGAATTTAAAAAAATAAATTCTATCGATCCCGACACCAAACAAGTTATTGTATTACTAGGAAAAATATTGAACATAAACAAATGGTTAATCCATTATTAAGAACTAAATTTTTTTGATGTCCTTAAAAAACATACCAAATATTTTACTTGGGATTATACAAACATGAGAGGAATTCGTCCTAGTGTTTGCACTAACCACTTTACACAAATCTGGTAAACTAATTAGGCAACCACAAAGATGGATAAACCCAACATTAAGGGATATAATAAAGATTGAGATTGAGAAATTATTAGATGTGGGATTCATTTATCCCATTTCAGATAGCCAATTGGTTTCTCCACTAGTAATTGCACCTAAGAAAAATGGGAAGTGGAGAGTGTGTGTATATTATTGAGAGCTAAATAAAGCCACTATGAGGAAGTATTTCCCTTTTGACTTTATTGATTAGGTGATTGATAATTTGGCAAGAAAAAAATACTTTTCTTTCGTGCATAAATTTAGTGGATACAATCAGATAATAGTGGTAGTTGAGGAAAAGACAAAACTAGTTTCACCTTTCCATGGGGAACATTTGCCTACAAAGTCTTACCATTTGGCCTTTGTAATGCTCTAGCTAAGGATTAGTTTTAGACATAGTCTCTAATTTGACTAATGACTATGAATAAGTTTACATGGATGACTTCACTACTCATGGAGACACCTTTGATAAAGCCTTACATAATTTAGACAAGGTCTTAACTAGATGTAAAGAACACCAACTATCACTAAGTCATGATAAATGCCTAATGATGATGGTCAGGGCATAGTACTAGGACACCACATCTCTACCAAAGGAATCCAAGTGGATCCTAATAAAATTGAAGTAATCTCCAACTTGCCTACCCCTTAAACCAAAATGATATTAAAAGATTCTTAGGTCATGTTGGTTTTTATAGATGTTTTATAGAAGACTTTAGCAAAATTGATGTTCCTATGTTTATTTTTCTAGAAAAGGACAATGAATTTGTGTGGAGTGATGACTTTCAGAAATCTTCTCAAACCATTAAATAAAAATTGATTTTTGTGCTAGTATTGAGAGGATCCAATTGGGAAACACCTTTTCACATCTATACTGATGCCTCTAATTATGAAATGGGGAAGTTATAGGATAAAAAGATGAAAATGACCATATATATGTTATTTATTACATCATTAAATATCACACCTACTGAAATAAATTATATAAACACAAAAATAATTCATTGATGTGATATATACCATCAATAAATTCATATACTATATTACAAGTTATAAGGTTTTCATATACACAGACAATTTAGCCATAAGGTATCTCATGAATAAACTTGTAGTAAGAGGAAGAATCATAAGGTGGTTATTACTTTAATAAGAATTTGATATAACCATTAATGATAAACTAGGTAAGTTTAATGTGGTTGCAAGCTTTTTTTCTATGATAAATATTGCAGTTGATGAGGAACTAGTTAAAGATAACTTTCTAAATGAACAATTATTTGTTGCTTTAGCAAAATCACCATGGTTTGCTAATATAGCCAACTATATGGCCATAGGGAAGTTAAATTATCATTTCACTCATAAATAAAGAAAATGTTTAATCAAAGAAAACTATTCTTTTAAGTGGATTAATGGTATGCTATTTAAATATGGACCTGATCATGTATTTTGTAGGTGTGTAATAGATAATAAAACCTATGACATCATTAGAGCTTGTCATGATGAACCAGGAAGAGGTCACTAGTCAATAAAAATAACTATGCATAAGATCCTAGTAGTAGGGTATTATTGGCCATCCCTTCATAGGCAAGTAAATAAGTACATTAGGTAGTGTGATATATGTCAAAGGATAAAATATCCCACACTATCAGTAGAGATGCCTCTTCATCCCTAAGTAGTGATAGAACCATTTAAGAAGTGGGGAATAGACTTTGTTGGCCCTATAGATCTTTCATCCCAAAGTAAGTAATAAATATTGGAATGTACAAACTATGTCAATAAGTGGGCTAAGGTACAAGCTTTATCTTTTACTAAAGAAGAAGTGGTAGCAGATTTCCTATATTTTAAGTTCATGTAACATTTTGGTGCACCTAGAGATATAGTCTTAGATCAGAGACCATAATTTATGTCTAATATGATCAAGCACTTCATGGAAATATACCAAGTCAATCATAATAAATCCTCCCTTTACCATCCACTGTCTAATGGTCAAGTAGAAGTTACCAATAGGGAGCTGGAGAACATTCTAACCAAGATAGTCAGTACTAGTAGAAAGGATTGGGAAACACGAGTACCAAAATTAATATAGGCCTACAACACTACTTGGAAGACAACCATTGGATTTTCACCTTATGAATTGGTGTATGGTAATAAACCTTCACTCTCCATTGAATTGAAATTTTAAACTTTGAAAATAGTAATGGAGGTTGGCATTGATTTAGATAAGGCACAACAAGATAGGATCCTCCAACTAAATGAGCTTGATGAGATGAGGATAGAACATTTACAACAAATAGAAATGATGAAACACCAAAGAAAAGTGTGGCATGATTCCCACATCAAAGAGAGAATATTTCAAGAAGGAGATTAGGCACTCTTGTTTGACTCTAAGTTTCAACAATTTAAAGGAAAACTATGGATAAGATGGCTAGGCCCATATCAAATAGAAAAAATATTTGATAATGGATCAATATAACTAATTCCAATAGATGGGAATCAAAAGAATTTTTTTATCAATGGAAATAGACTCAAACTGTACCAAAAGCCTGTCAATAAAGAGGAATTTGTTCAAAACATCAAAAATGAAGTTGTTTTCATAGAACTTTATTCTTCTATGATAGCAACTCTTTGAAGGTATAATCTAAAACAATAAGAAGGGGACCACTCCTTGGTTTCCTATTTATAAAAAATTATATATATATATATATATATATATATATATATAGAAAAATAGAGAGAGAGAGAGAGAGAGAGAGAGAGAGAAATTTAAATAATGAAAATCCTTCTTAGGATAGTAGTGATAATGTTGATTAGAAAACTAGCTTACTGGTTGATCATGCATTGAATAAAGAACCTTGACTGGAAAAACAACAATGTTTGGTCAAGGTCAAAATAAAAAAATAGAAAACAACAAAATAAGATCATTTTTTGAACAATTTGTTTCAATCAATAATTTTACTATTGTGTTTATTTGTACACATTTATTAAGACTAACTCATGCTTTTTCTCTATTTAGAATTTTTGGAAGGAAAAGAGAAAAAAATATGAGTATGATTAGGTAAGTTGAGTATTCTATTTATCTACATTAGGTTAACATAAGCTCTTTTGATTCATGAATATTCACCATGAAGAGGTGGTTTGAGTAACTTCAGCCCGAGGACATCCTACTAAACGTCAAAATAATGGTCATGACAGTAGTACTTAGTGATGTGGAAAAGTAATAAGTAAAAAAAAACAAAAAATAGAAAAGGTATCATATCAATGTTATCCATATGCATGAACTATCTACTAACCTAGTCTGTAGCACTCCAAATCATGATGACATGGGAGTTGGTGCACATGTCTAATAAGTGTGGGAGAATTTAAAATCTTTTTCAATTCAATTTTATTAAATTTGCCCATGGCATATTATCATTTTTCTTGATTGTGTCAGTAGTTACTAAGACAATATTCATAATCAGCCCATTTTATACTCTTTTTATGTGGATTATAATTTTGATCAATTAGATTAAACTAACTAAATATGACAATTCAAACCCAAAATGCATAATACACTCAATAAGAGAGATTATGGAAGCAATTTAGAAACAATAAGATGAATCTTATCATTCCCTTGTTCTTCCTATCCTCTCTCCATGATCTTCAAACCGATATAGCTTGTGGATTTCAATAATTAGAGTTGAAATTTTGACATGGTGATGGCTTTATCAATAACTATGGATTCATAGATTGGTTAATGGATTCATTCATTGGTTTAACCATGGAGGAGTGACTTGTGTAAAAAAGATAAGCGGGGGGTGGGTGGTGGGGGGGGAGTCGGAGGGGGAAGATTAATGACTCACATTCAGACTTGAGCAATGAGGATCAAGGGTGTAGGTATTCCTAATGAATTAAAACTTCCTTAAAAGCCTCCAAAATAGAGGCTTCTAGAGAGGAGGGGCCAATTTAGAGGAGGTTATAGAATTGGATAATTCTATAATCTTATTAAGGATTAATTAGGATTAGTAAGGGATTAGGATAGGTATTAGGTATTATGGGTGTAGGAGAGCCTACGAGTATGTTTAGTAGGTGCGTAGGTGGTTCATGGAAATTTTAAATTCCCAAAAAATAGATGAGAGAGATTAAGATAAGATAAAACATGATTTATGAGGATTAATTGATTAGTGGGGTAAAAATAAGGTTAGTTAATGAAGAAATGATGGGGGATATTAGATAAATGACTAGGATTAGGGTAAAGGGGATAAATTAACAAGATTAATTAGAATAATTAAGGCAAGAAAAATTTAGTGTATACATTTTTCCCCTTTTGAAAGGGCATTGCAAGTGAATGAAGTGGAAGGAGTAATTGTCTTTCAAATAAAAAACATTTAATGGATGAAGTTAGTAAATGATGTTAGTGGATATGATGCCCCTTTTAGGGTCCATGTAAAGAATAATGACATGGATGGACACTCAAAAATAAGAAATGAGGGTTTGGATGTGACAAATAGATAAGGGGATGGGATGCAAAATGTTAAGAAAGATGATGAAGAAAATAAATTTGACTTGATTAGTGAGATACAAATGGATTATGCCCATTGCAAAGACATATGCACAGGGAGTATAAATGATGATTATGAGGATGAGATAAAGTTCACAATATTTTGACATATCCCAAGAAAGGACACATGTCAAGGATAGCTACAAACCAAGATGATAAAGGATAAAAGTTGTTGATATTTACCAAACAAGGATACATGTTGTGAGAGCATTATGCCAAAGATAAGATTAATGATGGGTGGAAATCAAATCATAATTTGAGTGATATAATGATGGAAATGAAAGAGAATAAATGATATGAGTGAGTGAGTGATCAAAATATGAAGGGGAAGAATTGGTTAGTGTGATTCATTAACTCAATGAGCCATAATGCAATGATATCCCTAGCAAGAACAAATGTCAGGGAGTAAGAGATGAAAATAAATTTATGGTTATGGTTATGTCCTAATCAAATGAGGAAACCATGATGAATTGATCAATAAATGATAATGAATAATGGATGGAAGAAAATATGGATGTTGTGATTTTGGGGGTCTAATTAATAAGTGTGGAAAATTGATGAAAATATTAAGGAGATGACTATGGGGATGGTGATTGATTAATAGACTGATTGATTACCAATTTTATATTATAGCTCAGTGATTTGATCAATGTAAGACTTTGAGGGTAAGGAAGGGATGTGAATATTAAAGAAGAGAGAGTGGCCAAGCTAACCTTAGACATGTTATGTGACTAAGCACTACCTACATAGTCTAAAAATACCTTGAGATAATGTAGTTCAAATGAGATGATAGATGATAAGATAGACTAGAGGAGGATGATGATGATTATGATTAAATATGTTAGTGATTAGATAGAGAGAAAAACTCAAATTCTAGACTAGGATAAATGATGACATATTAGATCATGAAGATAAAAGTCATCATGGAAATGATTAGATGTTAGAAGAAAGGACTGGGATGATCAGATTAAAGACAAAGGACTAGGATAAAGAATTTGATATGGGTTGTGAGATGATTAAATGGATTTAAATAAATGATCAATCCATATTCAATATAACAAGGCTCGTCATCATCTAAGTAATCTGATAAATATAGCACTAGGCAGTACACCTCATGATATAAGTATGACCAAGAGGTTATTGTGCCAAAGTGCATGGGAAAATAACAAATTTTGCATCATCAAGGGTACCTAAAAGCATTATTATAGTTTTTTTGGTGTTCTCATATCATCCTTGTTCATTTCAAATTAGGAAAAAAGATTCACAAAGAAAATAATGAAAACATAAGTTAATCATAGTTATACATGATAAAAGGACATGCAAATAGTTCAAATAATAGATAAGCAAAACACACAAGTATCTACATATAATGTCATTATGTGTTGTCTAATGGTCCTGATGAGAGTTGACGAGGTGAATGATCAAGTGAGGAATTAAAATAATTTCATTGTGATGATTATGATGTGAATTTGGATCAAGAATGTGGACAAGATATGGACGTGGAGTAGACTAGGGATTATGATTAGGATAAGGATATGGATTCAGAGTAGAAAAGCATCAGGCCAAAAACAAGATAATGATTTCATAAGATTAATGATGAATGTAGCTCATAGCTAAAATTGAGTGATATGATGAAGGGGATGAGAGAGAATAAATGATATTATCAAGTGTCCAAAAGATGAAGGGGAAGAATTAGACTAGATTGCATCAAATCAATGAGCCCAATGTGATTAATAGTGACAATGCCCCAAGTAAGGAATAAGAGATGATAATAAATTTATGGTTTTGGTCATGCCCCAATTGAGGGAGGAAACCATAAAATTTAAATGATAAATTTACCAATTAGTGATAATGGATGATTGATGGAAGAAAATATGGATGTTTTGATTTGTCGGGCCCAATTGATAGGTATGGGAAATTGACAAAAAGATTAGTGAGATATTATGAGGATGGTGATTGATCAATAAATTATTTGATTAATGATTGTGATTATATCTCAAGGATGTGATGTACGACTTGAGGATGATTAGGGATAAAATAGATGTGATAACAAATGATGAATAAAGAGGAGAGAGTGGTTGAGTTGTCCTCAGACACACCATGTGGATGATCACTACCTACATAGTCTAAAAATACCTCAAGCCAATGTAATTTAGATTAGAGGATAAATGGTAATGATTTATTATAAGTTAGTGAGGATGATGATGATTGGACCGGTTAGTAATGAGAGCTTAGATTGTTAATTATTATAGATTGGATGTTAGATGAATGGACTTAAATAAATGATGAGGGTGTAGATGATCAAGACATCAAAACTATCATAAGGCTTATCATAGTTTAATAAATCTGATATATCACTTAGTAGGATGCCCCATGATATAAGTATGACCAAGAAGATGTTATGCCGAAGTACATGGGATAGTAAAATTTGCATCATGAAGGACACTTATAATCATTAGTGTAGTTTGGTGACCTCATAACATCCTTGTTCATTTACCAATAAGAAAAAAGAGACATGATGCAACAAATATGATCAAATATGTACATGATAAAAGACATGAAAACAAGATAAACATAATAGACATGTAACTCACACAAGTATCTATATGCAATGTCATAATGTATTGTCTATTAATGGGATGAGTGATTTGGTGATGGTTTGGACTAGGATGATCATGATATAATTGTGTACTTAACATATACTTGGATTTGGAATAAACTAATGATGATGATTAGGATTAAGACTTGGGTAAGGATATGGATGTGGATATGTATTTTGAAATATGTGAGGGACTTGGATGAGGATTTGGATATGTGGACTTAGATTAGGATTAGGTTAAGGATTTGGAGATTTAGATGAGAGACATAAGACTTATCAGGTGAAGGTGAAACTAGGTCAATTTTAGCTTAATATAGACAATATTTTCCCCTAGTTTAGAATAAGAGTATGAATGATGTGATTATGAAAGATGAAAGCCATGAAGATGGATGCAACTAGGGGAAAAGGCATAAGAGAAGACATCATGGATTTTTTTTTTTTTTTTTAATTTTATGATTTTTAGGGTTTTTAGAATATATATGTACACTATATAAATGGGGTTACTACCAAAGGGAATATCAAGCCTAGCAACTAGGATAAGGACAAATGAAATAATGGATATAATGAAAAAAGGATGAGGATGATGAAAAAATGGGATGAGGACCAAAGAAGAATAGATTAGGGATCACCAATGACCACATCATGAAGGACCCAGATGTTTTAGTTGCATGAGTGTGTATTTGAGGATATGTCAAGATGATTTCTGAACATTTCTCAATACATATTCCACTTCTTTATAAAGGTCAAGACAAGAAGGAATGAGAGATAAAATATATGATATGATGGTATATGATGGGTAGAAACAATGCACCAAGGGATAAGATAGATAAGGATGACATGGATGGGTTATATAGATAAGGTTGACAAGGGATGTGACAAGTAGGATGGATTGTGCCCCAAAGTGTTGAGATAAAATGCAAAGAATAAATTATTTTACCATGATGTCAAGGACCGGTTTTCATCATGGTACTTGTCTAAGGCACCATAAGATTGGTTTTCACTATCAGATGAATGATATTTTTATTATATTTTTATTTTTATTTTTATTTTTTACCCTTTTTTTGATTTATTTTATTTTTTGATGTTTTAAATGGCATCTCAATTTATTGGATATGGGTACAAGATGTAAAATGCAAATATTTTTGTGATCTTCAGTCAACACCTATTGTAAAGATATGTGATGTTAGGACCATGTAATAGATGCTAGATTCTTGGATTTCCTAGTGGACTTTATTTAAGTTTGATTTAACATCCTCTAGATGTCTCAACCAAGTGTGTTTGTAACCCCTATAAGTGAAAATACTACCCAACATTGAGATATGGTATGGATGGGAGTATGTCATGATTGTGATGATAGGATATAAGATGTGAATGAGGGATATGATAATGATGGATGATATGATGGGATCGGGAGTAGAAATGGGGTTTGACAGTTGCATACACAATTGGATATGGTGGAGGGGATTATTTAGATTGGTGCCATAAGATTAAGGGATCCAAAACATTTTCATTTTCTAATTCTTTGATCCAAACATTAAGAGGAATATTAGCCATTAGATTATTTATTTTGACATTATTTTGATATGCATATTTTTTATTTTAATTTTAATTTTGGTTGCCTCATGGTACCTGATTGTGGGCTTCACCAGAGGGAAGTGACTTTTGACTGCATAAAATATTTTGATTTAGATAAACTACTAGCACTTAATGGATATCTATACTAGGGGATGATTCTTTGTGACTTGGCCAATTATAAGACTTGTCTTAACTTTGATTAATTACATTTGGATAATAGTAGGCTTGATTATTTGATAGGATTAACTGATCATGGGCTTGGATCCTTGTATATTCAGCACATGATATTACATGTAGAGGTGAATTTAATGATGCATGCTCCTATTCATCCCATTCATAGAGTGAGATGTAGGTATTATGGAGGGTATGTGGATGATTAAGGATGTCTGTTGGATTAATATAATGGATAGCATAGTCCTCATATAGGTCACTAGGAGCCCTATCCTTACCATCAGACAAAATATCCTCAAGACTCTTGGGGGAATTAACATCTAAATTTGATTCATATCCAACTTTATGATCTTCAACTGATAGAGTATCAAATAATTTTTCTATAACTTCATCATCCTATGAGAGATCAAGAGTCATACCTTTTAACTAGTTGACGATAGAGATGTCTTTAAAGAGATAAGTGTCAGTATGACCTTCATAATCTATAAGGGATGACAACTCTGACATTGATTTCTGATTCAAATGTTGTTGTTGAACATGATCTTGACCATTATAATGTAAACTATGATGGGTATGTTGATGAGGTATTGTATCCCATAGATTATTTTATAATAGGAACCATATGATAGTTTGTAAGTACCTCTTTCACTTTGGGTTTGTGAAGCGATCATTTAGGCTTAATGGATTTATGAATATGGAGGATGTGATGTGAATGGGTCATAGGGATGCATTGATCAAGGATGTGTTTAGGATGAATGGGACTAAAGTCATGACCTTGGTTAGATATGGGAGAAGCTTGATTATATTTTGGAAGAAATTCTTGGCATAACCCCTTTTTCACACTCCTAGGTGTGGATACATTGGAATTTCCCTCAATTTTAATATCACCATTGTCAATTAGTTGTTAGATATATCCTATAAATGGGACACATATATTAAAGGAATACATAGGGAGTTTATGATATATATAAAATCATTCGAGTTGATACCATGAGGGCACATGCTTGGACAAATCTAGAGGTCATGTTTGAGGGTAGAAAATCATGCCTATGTACCTCAATTTCTAAAATAGGGATTCCATAGAGATGAGGAAAGGGGTATATGGTTGTACATGACTTTGAATGTGGAAGTTTTAGACTGAGTTGTGGAGTAATAACATGGTGGAGTGTGGGATTATTTATGAGGTGAATGGGAATGATATGAGGTTAACAAGCTAAACTACCCTTTACTAGTAAGATGGGGGATTGGACTATGATGGATAAATTTAGAATTTGACTATGGATGGGTATGAACTAGGGGTAAGGTGAGTTGGATGCAATCAAGACCTTCAAGAAGTTGGGCACAAATTTTAAGGAGCCATGAGATGAATATACCCTTATTTTCAGTAATATATCGATTAAAGAGGGTAATTTTTGGACTAGAAGGGTTTTGACAAAGAGTCAAGTTAGGACTAGTAGAGGATGACTTAGAGTAGGATGGGTGTGAGAGGTGATGAGGGACTTCCCTGGTAAGTGACCCTAATCATAGGGGTTCAAAATCATTTGGAAGGCTCCATCTCTAATATCCATAAGAATACTTCATCCTTAGTGGCCAAGATACATTGATTGAATAGGGCAAGCTCATTACTTGTATAGTGAGATCAATGATTATGAATGGATAATGAGGTACCTTGATGAGCTAGTATAAGGGCTAGGTGTATATAGAGATCGATCATGTGACATTAGTTTAGGCTTCATGGGGTCAAGGTTAGAAGGTAGGTGGACACCCATTTTTAGGCCCCAAAATAGGATCTTATCCTTGTTGGTAAATAGGTATTGGTCCACATTAATAGGGTCTAAATCCATGGGTATGGATGATAAAATATGGATGATGAAGGGGGCTAATATGGAGGTAGACTAAGGATTATATATGGTATGTTGAACAAAGTAGGTTCGAATGATCAAGATAGTATGATAAGCAATGATGAGGATGAGATAGAATAATAGATAAAAGACTAGGATTCAACTTCAAATTGATAGTATGATAGGTGCTAATGACTTATATATAATGCCTAGTTTTCAAGCTAGTAAAAGGATTAGGGATTTGATTGGTGCCTAGATTCAAATTATAAAGAGATGATTTGATGGGTGATAGTAATGAATAGGTAAGATGAATGGATTAGAGATGACTAGATTGATGATTGATTAGATGTTAGATTGAAACTGACAAAGTGACAAGATGCTAGTAGGACACTAACTAGGTATGAGATATAACCAAGTGAGGAGCAATATTGGACTAGAATGATAAGATGATATGGATGAATAACAAGAGGAACAGCTCAAAATCTTAGACTAAATTGATTAGGTGATGGGATAATGGGATTAAGATAAGGACAAGTATATATGGATGATAATGAAATGAAAAGGGGTAAGATGAATGACATGAAGATGGTTTGGAAACATGTGTGACCTAAAAGACAAAAAAATGAGATAGGATTGAGATGAAAATGGTTTGATAATGATGGGATAAGGATGTAAATACAAAATTGGATTAAGCTAGGGTTGAAATGAGATGATGGAATGTACAAGACAAACAAGATTATATAAGATGGAGGATGTAAAAGATAGAGTTAAGAATATATAGGATGGTGATATGTGTAAAAAGAATTAGATAGTTGTGTATATGTTTGGGGTAAACGGCTGACTCAACTCACAAATAGAACTGGTCTAACATGACACACACCCAAGAAAGTAGACCATAAACCTAAGATTAGTAAACTGAATGGGAGTGTAACTCGATGATCACATCATATATCAACTTTGTGGGTGAGGTTTTACGTTGGTGACCCATTACAGTACCGACTGAACCCTCTCAACCCCATCTACAAATGATAGTCACTTGGGAGATAATACTGACTCTAGAAGTGGATCACTTGTTACAACTAAAGAGGTCCTATACTAGGTTGAATGGGTTATCTAGGGGAGCCCCCAATTTATGCTAGGTATGGTGGATCCCAACTCCATGTAGGGTGTTATCTAATGCTTAGTTTAGAGAGTTAACACTTCCCCATTATGGAAGCCTTGTATGGGTAAACCACTTATCCTAACGATAATTGTCCCTAATATTTATAATATATGAGAACATGGAGTGTGGATTAGTGAGTGGTGGTGAAATCTAATATAACTATCCCCATAAAATTATTCCAAGTGTGTGGGTGTCAATTCCACATCATGTTGCCCCTAAAAAATAAAAATAGGAGGGTTTGTTAGTGGTTTTTGATCATCCAAGAATCACTGTAAGGACACAAGTAGGAGAGTATACACCACTTTAACCCTCAGGTGACACACAAGTAGACAAAAATATTTATTAGATGATTAATTTAGATGTGATATATACAAAATATTCACAAGATAATTTTTTAAAATGCTAAAATATCTTTGACAGGTGACCTACAAGAAAAGTTATTAGTAGTTTCAATTGGCAACCTTGAGAGGCAACCTACAAGATAAGATGTTAGATAAAATATATGTCATGTAAGAAAAGATGTTAAAATCACTTCTAAATTTACCCTTATAAGAAATAAAATTTCAATCTAATAAGCCTTAATAAAAACCACTCAAAAAATCATGATTTGGATCTATAACTTCTTTTGGTGAGGGGGCCACGATATGGGGGTCTGGGGGTGACATCCCCTAATGAGGTTAAGGGGTATCACCCCTTCCAAGGTTAAGGTGCAGTACCCCTTATGGGGTCAAGGGGTATATCCCCTTACGGGGTCTATAGGTATTGCTCTGAGCGTGTTCCATATCATAGTACATGATGGGATCAAGGGGCAGTACCCCTGAAGCCAAACATAATTTAGGACTTGAGGGATACTCATAATGACTCAAAAATTACCAAAATTGACTCAAAAAATGTACTCAAAAAGAAAAATTTTGAAGGCAAAAATGAAGAACAAAATCTCAACTTTAGAATGCAAGATCTTAGATACACAGTTAGTATAACATAAAATCACTTTCAGAAAGTGCAATATCACAACTGCAAAGTCACAATTTTATAGAAAGGGGATAACCACTTGTGATTACCATACAATTTTTTGAAAAATTATGATAGTTTAGGCAATATCACAATTTTTATTATGAAATAACAATTTGTAATCAACGATATTGCAAGTCAATGAAAAATGATTTAGATTCTTCAATTAGACTTAAAAGAGGACAAAAAGATGTGATAAAACATTTACAAGGATAAAAATATGCACATAAACCAAAATATATGCTCAAAAGATCAAAAAGGTACTTGATATGTGTTTAGACTAATTAAAACTTGATCAAGACAATATCACTTATTTACAGGGAAAACTACTTAACTTATGAAAAACTATGATTTTGTGATTTGCAATTTTACAAGAAGCAGGAAAAGGTTTTTTGTTTTAAACATTTGATAATGAGTTGGGCTACTTCTCCCTATTTTTGTAGGCAAAATAACACTCAAATAAATAATACAATAGGGGGAATATTAATGGCTCACACTCAAACTTGAGCCATGAAGAGCAAGGGTGTAGGTTTTTCCAAGGAATTAAAAATTCTTTGGAGGCCTCTAGAATAGAGGATTCTAAAGAGGAGGGGACAAGTTAGAGGAGGTTATATAATTGGAGAATTATATAATCTTCTTAGTGGTTAATTAGGATTAGTGAGGGATTAAAATAGGGATTAGATGGGTGATTAGGTACTGGGGGTGTAGGAGTAGGCTTGGTAGGTGGGTAGGTGGGTCATAGGAATTTTAAATTATCAAATAATAGATAAGATATATTAGGATGGGATACGACATGATTTAGGAGGACTAATTGATTAGTCAAGTATAAATAAGGTTAGTGAATGAAGAAATGATGGGGAGATATTAGATAAATAGCTAGTATTAGGGTAAAGGAGATAAATTAGTGGAATTAATTAAAATAATTAAGATGAGAATAATTTAGTGTATACACTTTTCATTTTCACTAAGAGATATGTTTCCATTACTAATTTTGTTCTTACCTACTAGACTAATTCTTGCCTCTAAATAATCAATATAGTTACCATGGGATAGAAAAAAAGTTTGAATCTGACTCTATATATGGGTTAATGAAGGATGACATCTATATAGCTGTCTTTGAGGAAGTCATATGGATCCCTTTTATACATAAATTTCAAGGATATGTCAAAAATTGGTTAAATATATCAGTGCACACCTGAAAAAAGACTCCACCACAATCTGGGGTATCAAAATTCTAGTTTCCAATAAAATAATCAATGAAATCTTAGGAATCATTGAAGAAGGTAAAATTTTATTGGGAAGAACCCACTTTTCTAAGTTGATTAAATAATTTAATGGAAATGAACAACTATCTGTAATATGCATACATGATTTCCAAGGAAAGGCCAAAGGTATTAGCAGGGAAACCCTACTAGAACCCTATAGGTCTATTGTCGTTTATGTCATGAAATACTTTATGTGTGAAGGATAATGTAGTGTTTTGGGTTATGAGGCCATGAAGATGATCCTTCACCTCAAATATAGACAACAATATGCCAAACATAGATTCAACTTTCCATTGTACCTGTATGGAGCCATTTAGGTTTTAGCTACCAACAAGTTAGCTCCAACTCTCCACCATGGCCTCATTCATTTAATTATACAACATCATTTTCTACAATAAAGTCAAATAGCCTGGAAGACCTTTTGGAAAGCTAGAACCAATCATCTTTAACACCTCTTCCAACCACCTCTAAATAAATACCAAAAGCAAAATTAGAAGCTTCCTCTTATAGGGTTAAAGTTTTATCTACTCAAAGGACACATACCAAATCACAAGCCACACATATAGTTGAATAGAGTTCTCAATAGATTCCATCTAAGATAAAATTCAGACCTAGGGATTCATAGTTTCACTTGACTCCTGAGGCTAAAGACATTTATTCAACAATCCCAACACAAGCACTTGAAACATCTGGTGATCCATAATCACACGCAAAGAAGGGTACTCATTTGGAGGAACCTAGTTCTCATGTGTAGACTAAAAAAAGGTCAAGAAAATTGACAATAGCATATGATGATGAAGAGACAGAGGTAGTTTCAACCATTGATAGCCTACAACAAAAACCTCCTTTTTCTCTACCAGCAATAGGGGATACATCAACATTTCAAGAAGAGCCAATCACAACAATAAATCCTAAATCAGTATAAGAAGTTCCTATTGAGAAATAAATTGAGGAATAAAACATACCAATATAATAAATTATAATACAAGAAGCAACAGCCTCTCCCTCCTCTCTGACTCATGACACTAGAACTGTACTAGAAAAGGGAAAGATCTTTATGGTCTTTGACGAAGAAAAATATTCCAATACTACAGAGGATCCATAACTGTAGCTTACTCTTGCATTGTCTAAAGTTGAGGCCATCATAAGACATCAAGTTATAAATATTTTTGACCTTTTAGCCCAATTACAATGTAAGGACCTTCTTAATTATTCTTTAACTCAAGGTTTATACATTTTTAAGGATAAGGCTCTGGACCATATAAATGAAATCAATATTCTTGAGGAAAAATTCACTCAATCAACTTCAGAATTCTCAGTAATAAACCTTGATATTCTAACAACTTTCTAATCAAGCTTCATTTGCCTCCAAACCTTCAATTGACCAAGCTTGCCAAACCATTATTTCTCATTATGATTATTTAGATAAATGTAATCAAGTTTATTTGGAGTTTAGGGAACTCAAGAAACAAAATAAAACTTTAGAAAGAATAAAAATAGACTCTAAGGGAAGACCTAGAGAAGGAAAAGCAATAAATCTAGAAAGTTGAAGTCAATCTCCAGGATTCTTGTCAAATAGGGGATCATCTTTTGGCCTATAGAGATGTTTCCCCTTCCTACAGTCTGTATCTACATGAACAATTCTATAAGTGGAAGTTACTCATAATATCATGTGATCTACCCTATAATATTGAAGATTCCCTATGTTTTTTAACATCTTTCAGGATTATACCCTAGAACAACATGATTTATTATGTGAATTCTACTTATGCAACATGATATTAGGGGATTATAATAAATTCACAATCAATTTATATGTGGGAGAAGTCCAGTTGAGAACCCTTATCTCCATCTATTAAAATCAATTGACATGGAAAGTTAGGCATGATGAGTATGTATAAAAATCAAATACCATAGGACTATGCATTGGACCTACTTTTTCTAGTGTGATAATGTTATTAGTCAACTTCAGATCTGCCTATTTGTTAAATTAGAACATCAAGGATCATTATCTAAAAAAAAAATTATGATTGAATTATTTATTTTGATTTATTTACTAGAAAACATTTTTTTGTTTTATTTACAGCCAATATTAGGCATTGGGATATAATAATAATTCCACTAAAATTAAGGGAGGTCATGTCTCCAGATAATTTAATATGGAGTCTCAGAGAGCACAAGCAATAATAGACATGATTGTTGATGTCCTCAACTCAAGGGGAGAACAAATGTGGATAAGTATGAGATTTAGACCACCAATCCTCCTTATTCCTATTCCACCCTAACACAAATGGGCTCCTCAAGTA
This sequence comes from Torreya grandis, assembly GCA_037957365.1. Taxonomy (NCBI): domain Eukaryota; kingdom Viridiplantae; phylum Streptophyta; class Pinopsida; order Cupressales; family Taxaceae; genus Torreya; species Torreya grandis. Next base: position 480,489 of record JARHVA010002339.1, read on the forward strand.
GATGCTCAGTTTCAGATATGAAAATAGATGGTGCAAACCTATAACGGTTTCACCAGTACATAGGATAACTATTGGGCCCATGAATTCAATGTGTATGACCTCAGCTAGCACCTAGAAGACAGATTTCATAGTTATGAAAGGAGAAGAATATGAGTTTGAAAAGGGACTTGAAAAAGGTAAAGTTTGGGGAAAATGATGAGTCCAAAATATGACTCATTTTTACCATCAGTTTCCTTCATTTTCCCTCAATTACTTTTCCTCTAAACTGAACATTTCAAGGATCTTAGGCTTGTATTTAATATTAATGTAGTAAATAGATGCTCTATCTTACTTATTGCAGCTAAAGTCCAAGTTATTGATTCTTTCATTTTATTCTAACTCTTTGCATGTTTAGTTTCCTAATTTTATGTATATATAGTCAATACAATAGTATATAGAGAATAAAGACCTTTTTGATGATCTTCAACATCTTATGAGGCAACCCACATGAAGGATTTTATTATATCTAATGAACTAAATACTCATCAGAAAAGCTATAGACTCACCAAATCTATTTTGGATCTAGCTACGAACTCGACCAGTAGCTATGGACTCACCCAATTTACAGTGATGAACTTGTCTAGTAGTTATAGACTCACTCAAATGTAGCTATAGAATCATTCATATAACTTTCCAACTGCCATTGAAGAATTTTATTGTCCTTACTAGCATGGAGGCCTTGCTATGGACTCTCTCAGCATCAAAGATCCCTAAAGCATGCCACTACAGACTCTACCAAAATCACTATGGACTCTGTCAGAATCACTATGGACTCTACCAAAATTGCTACAGACTCTTCCAGTCCAGATCTTGAACCTACAACATTAAATAAAGATATTTTCCTCGTTTATCAAAATACCTAAAGAAAATTTTGGTTAATTACTATTTATATCATTACTATAATTAAAATTCTTATATTTTAGTCATTATATATATCAGCATTATTTTATAGACAATCGATCCAATAGATCTAAGAAGGTATTCTTAGTAGATCATATATCTTAAGATCCACTAGAATTAGTAGATTTGTCTTGTTAGAAGAAGATTAGTTACTAAGATCTAAGGATCTATAGTTGTAGCATTATATATAGGAAGATATCTGTGTCTTAGAGGAGAGTAGAATTATTCAATTGTTCAATTGATATTTCAACATATTAATAAAATTTACATTTACATTTATGTGTTTTGGTTTGATTAATTAATGAAGATATCTAAAATTTTCAAGTAAAAATTTTATTTACATTCATATTCCCAAGGTGATTTAGTGCTCACTCTCCTTAAGAATTATGAACGTGTTTTATATGGTATTTTATGTTTTCAGTGTGTTTATAGTTTTAGTAATTATAAGTGTATTTCAATCTTAAAACCTATAGCTAACTATCTTTAAGTTCTCATATTAAATTCAGTTCTATAAATCAGTGTGTTTTCTTTTCAATAGTGTGTTTTCCTTTCAACAATGTGTTTATGTTTTAGAAGTGTGTTTATCTTTCAACAGTGTGATTATCTTTCATCTGTGTGTTTCATTTCATCAAGTAGATTACTTTCACTTCCAGCACGAAGTGTTTCAATTATGTGTGTGATTCCTTATTGCATAAGCACGTCTTTCTGGATTATATTAGATTAGAAAAAAACACTTAGAAGATAAACACCCCCCAAACCATTCCTTTAGCCTAAAACCGTAAATCTTACTATAGATAGCTTTAGATGTTGCCCTTAGTTTGAATGACATCAATAGAAAAGTTAATTAAATGAAGGGATAAATGACACCCATCCATACTTGAAATACCATTGCATCAGAGATCCATAGTGGGTTATACAGAATCCTCATCTACTACACACCATATTCAAACATCTAGAGTACCGAAACATGTTTCTATTACTATTATTCTAAGGAAACCACAAACCACTTAATGATGGGTTCCATGAACCCCCATCCCTTATGTTTATTCTTCATGACTACAAAGTTCTATCATACATATGCGGAGTATCAAAGACACTACAGTGATAGATATTACACCTATACATGTTCCTTGGTAGTACCATTAGTTTATTGCACTAGGTTCCCAATGTGGAGATACCTATGAGCATCCATTGGATGAGTTCATTGGATAGTCATTTCATATCAAATATTTCAAAAAAATATACCAAAAATATCAATAAAAATCTAAAATCTAAAATTACAACTGAGAATTTATTTGAGGGAAATGATCTTGTCTGAACTCAAAATAATATCCAATAATGGGAACCATATCTCATGAACATAAGAAATTTTAAGGAAACCATACAATTAGTTTAATAGAACCATAGAAATTCTTATCCCTGGCCTAAAAATGACTATGGAAAGATAAGAAATTGGGCCTTTAATTGCAAAGTTGTTTGGGTTGTCAACCCATTACTACAATTTACTAGGGACTATAAATGCAAATAACCATGAGTTTATTATAGCTTAGTCGTAAGTTATTTTTGTAACAGGGAACCTATAATATTTATCAAAGGCATTACCACCAATATAGGCCACATGAGTGTTATTAACCCTAAAGTGTAATATTTTCCCAAAAAATTTCTCATTTATTAAAAAAATGGAGTGAGTCAATGCATGGAATTACCTCTAGTTTTTCTATGTAACATCCCCTGCCTTGCATGGCTCAATAGCAACAACCTCTTCCCATATGGATGAATAGTGCTTAAATCCATTTTATAATGTTATTGAATCGAATAATGTATCCATGTATTTCATCATGCCTACAATCGAATAGGTAGAGGGAGGAGGAGTGCGAGATGATGAAGTTATTGAAAGTGTATAAATACTCTATGTACTTTGAAAAACTTGAAGACCCTTGATTTCTTGGGGGCTCAAATTTGTAGTTTGCATAGAATAATAAGAGGGTAATGAAATCAAATGAAGTTTTACAAACCAACTATATCTCTTACATCTAGTGGCTCTAAAAATTGAATGCATTTAGTTTCCAATTCATGCAAATTAAATGCAACAAAGGCTTCTGTTCCATTCCCCATAAACATGTTTCTTATTTAAATTTTGATTTTGCACTATTAGCTTCTGCATATTGAATTACCACATGTCATTTTTTTGTTATTTTGGGTGACTTGTCATATTAGTATGACAATTATCTTCTTCTCATGATTTCATAGCTTTGCTTTCATGTTTTAAAATTACTTTTTTTGGTATTAAACACGTGGTTACATATCGCTTGTCTGTTGGGTGCCAAGATCTATTCCTTTGTACTTTTCTTCTTTGACCTCAATTTATCGAGATGATGACATTCGGTAGGATCTTAGTGACTCAAGTGCTTGAAGTGTAAAGATCTTTGCTATATGTTATGCAGACCGTAAGTTAGTGGGATTGTCACATGTGAATCAATCTCAAAGACTTGTAGGATCGTTAAACTTTGACTCTGTACATTACTATGTCAAACTTTAGACTCATGGGATGGCACCACATGGATGGTTCTTATTACTCCACTCACCCAAATGACTGTATAATATTATGTTGTTGATGTCATCCATGAGTTAATGCAATCATGACATGTGGAGAAATCTGAGAGATCTCGATGATTTTTAAAATCTATAAATTATGCAAATATCCTTTGGCCAGGATGAATGGGATATCAACACATGGAGAGATATCACTACTCTGCTTGTTCGGGTGACCTCATGATGTGTCCTTGCTCTTTGGGTTGCAGGTTCCCGAGATGATGACATAGCACAAACCCAGTAACTCGGGCCTAGAATATTTCAAAAATTGCACTAGTATTACATGGCTTCTAAAGAACAAGATGGAAACACTTGTCATAATCTTAGTGATTCAGAAGAATAAAGACTTGGTCGATCACCAAAGGTCACGGGTGAGTGGAATAATGACGCTTGGCACAATCGGATGAGCTCAGAGACATCTTGGAGATGGAATGGAAAAAACTTGATCACAAAATAGCCTGCATAATACCCAAGCTAAAGACACATGGACTAAAACATAACACAATTATTCTTCTTAGTCACTTCAAAAAGCTTGTTTTAAAATTCATATACTTTCATAAAGAGTATAACAATGTTTCAAAGTTTGAATTTTTAATAAAGTAACATAATACTCCAAAATAAAAAAGTTAACCTTAGCATTTATGATATATGTCAATGCTTGGATTCTAAGGTTATCTTCTCAAGGCAAGTGGGCCCCTATATGAATTTTTTCAAAATGGCGCATGTTGGGACACAATAGAATCTATAATTTATTTATATATATATATCTATTGAATAAAAGGAGTGCTATTCCTCATTGGATATATTGAGGTTGTTGTGGGCTTTGAAAGGACTTTAAAGGCATCTAAAACTACAATTTATGATGTGTTGATTTTTTTTGAAAAATTATAATTTTCCAAAAGTAATTGAAAACTATTATGCAATAGCCCTGAGTCTCTATTAGGATCAATAAAGAATCAAACTATTTTTTTATTGAAGAGATATGATCTACCCTCTAACAATTTTTCAAAAACAATAGTTAAATTATTCATAACTTCAGATAAATAAAGATACACTAATAAATAAAGAAAAACACCATTAAAAAAATAATAGCTCTATGTGATATATATTAAAATTAAAAAAAAAATTAAACTAAAACTATAAAAATTGCATGCCCTTTTTTTTTTAAAAGCATATCATATAGTGGAAGCTTTGTTAAAGATAATAATAACTAGATTATCCATCGAATTATTAAGTTTGGACTTTGATAGTGTTCTAGAAGATTCATAAGAAATTTTAAATTGACTTATGAATATTTGAACCCTCCAAAGAGATTGGATTTTGCATTTGGCATAGACTTGACTTCTTTCAAACTACACTGGCAAACAAAACTTTCCTTTAAGGGGGCTGATGACTCTTGACCAGAAGACGTAAACGGTTGGAAATTGGGTGTCGTAAATAAATACCTCACGTTAAACTTGTGTTTCAAGTTGTAGATATAAAAAGGAGGATACCTCCGTGGGGTATGTCACCCCAACCACAAGTTCATTGACTATTTCTGTATGATACTTAATCACGTTGCACAAACAATTGACAACCAGAAGTCTGTTTGATTTGTCAACTGTAATACTGAGTATCTGATCATTCAAACATTGAATCGCTAACGTTGCTTCCTCCTCAATATTTCCATGACGTCATATTTGGACAAAAGAATAATTTACTATAGAGGTCATGTTCTACTGCTTGGTAAATTTTTGGATCAAATGGATAAATTTTATGTTTTCCAAACTTTTAGTATTCTATTATATTCACTAATTTTTTATCAACAAAGATCTCTTAAGCACAAGGTGAGAGTGTAAGATTGGGTATTTGCAGTAAGTTATTAGATTTTAAGATTAAAATTGAAAATAAAACTGCATATCTGAAAATTAAATTTACATACAGAACGAGACAAATATTTTCTATCTTTGATACCAAAAGCTTTAAATAAAAATGATACCTAGATTTATTACAGGTAGTATGACTACCTCTTTAAATTAAAAGGTTTTGGTCTCAATTACCAGAATACTAATAACTCTCTTTCATAGTGAATTGCCTCTATCACTAGCTCTCTATGATCTTATATAGATAAGAAAGAGGTTAGGGATATGGTTTGGATGGTATTTAACTTGTATTAGAACAAGTTTTCTTAAGATAAGAATTTACTATTAATAACATAAGTCAATCAAGTCAATAATTTGATTGATACTCTTTTCTAATGATATTTTGTGGATAATTATGCACCAATTAATGATTATTCATGAAATACGTTACAATGAATATTAAAATTATATCTTAAAATCATATAATAGTGTATGAGTAATTAAATAGACTAACAAAGACCATTATACCTATTAATATTAACCCATTTTTTTCAATTTCAATAATTTATCTTAGTTTTCATCTCTAATAATCATTCCTTTTAACAATTAATCTAGCTTCATTGATACTTACTTGGTGTTTAGTATTATAAGAGTGTTTTTATAAAGTTTAAATTTCAATGAGAGAGCCATTGATGTCTCCATAATGTTCTTTAAACCTAGTATAGAGAGATCTATATGTTTCACCTATCTAAGGCTTACCACACAAACAAGGAATTAAGCATACACCCTTTTCATTCTTATGACTAAGAGGATATTTAGCAAAGTCAAACGAGTTTCGAAGGGTATTATGTAGTTTGAAATTAGTTTGTATACCAAACTTCCTTACAATTCTTGCTTACTATTTTGAAATTCCATTTACATAATGGATGGTAATCCTCGAAGAAATTAGGTTTTCATCATTGCATTGTTGTCTTCAAGTTTCAGCACTATAAAGAGCCTTCTCAATTTCACTCTTTCTATACCCATTGGTCATTAAGACCTCTATGAGGTGATCTTTCTCACACTTAAAGTGTTTTAGGTCAAATATTTTGATGGATCTGGTTGCCAATGAATTAGGGACAAATTATTTTCAGCAAGGGTTTTGGTGGGATTCAGCATGAAGGTAAATAATAGTATGAGTTCATTTTATATATACTCAAAGGGACAAGGTTCCATCTGGTTTATTTAAGATAGAACACCTAGGAAGGGAAGTTTGTTATTTTCTTCTTTCTCCATGATGAAATGGATTTTTTTACATTTTTTCATTTAATGATCGAAAAATTTATCAAGTTCCACATCAACATGTCAAGTCATTTGGCTTTCACACCATCAAAAAAATTATCCCACTAATCAATTTTTAAAGGGTAATACTCTATATTTTTTTAATGAAATGTCTTGACTATTTTTGTATGTTAATTAATCCTGTTGCACAAACAATCAACAACCACAAGTCTATTTGATTTGTCAACTGTAATACTGAGTATCTGATCATTCAAACATTGAATCGCTAGCATCGCTTCCTCCTCAATGTCTCTCATGATGTCATATCATAGAAAAAAATAATTTATTATAAAGGTTAAGTTTTATTTTGGTAAATTTTGTCAAGAATCTAGAACAACAAACATGCTTTGATACCAACTGTTAGGACCCGAAAGCACCATTGATTACCAAGAAACTAAACATGCAGAATTAAACCAGAATCACAAGTAACTAGAAATCAGAAATAACACAGAATATGAGAGACAATACCCAATTGTATTAATACTCTTCCAGAAAAGAATTACAAAAGAAGAGACGCCACACTCTTCCCACCTTATAGGCTTCCCACACCAAGTGTTCATTAATTCACCTTCAAGAGCTCACTCTCTCAATTATGGTCCCAACACACAACTCAAACACAGAGTTGGTGTTCACCTCCAACCAGTCAGTATCCACTACTGCCATTACCACTAGTCAGTATCACTACTGCCAATACACCGAGTATACACACATACTCAACCAAGTACACAACGCACTCCTAGTAGATCTCCCATGAACTTGCAACAACCTGCAACTCAAATGATCTTACTTTGGAAGGAACTACCTTGCCTTCCTCTATTGCTCTCCAACTGAGTACACACCGTACTCCAAGTAGATCCTGCCTGATCTTGCTACCTGTTGTGTTGCTGTCACCTTGATCCTACTACCACCTGCAGATCAACCTGGTTCTGCACACTTGCAAACCTAGACCTCACACACACATACACCTGCAGATCAATTATCTTACTTACCATGCAGATCTCCAAACATGGCCTTGCACACCTGCTGACCAAGATCCTACATACATGAAGAATCCTTCTGATTCTCCAAACCAGCACCCACACTTGGCACTGTGGCACTAGGAGGAACACACCATGCTCTCTACCCTCTGAAGGAGCTAATATTTGCTCTCTTACTCTCTATCACAAATTACACTACAGCCCATGAGTCTATTATATAGATCTCATGCAAACAATAATTAGACATCTAATTGCAATAATTAGATCCACAGCTTCAAGTCTAAAATTAGCCTTCTACATGCAAACAATCAGTTCGTTAACTAACTGTTCGTGCAACTGACAGTTTTGGAACCGCACAGGCCATCAACGTCGGTCTCTGTCTGCCTAGAGGTGACCGACGTCGGTTGCTCTTCTCATTGTATATGATCAACATCAGCTAATCAGACCGAAGTTGGCTGCTCTGCAACTCAGCAACCTCTTAGTAACCTCCTCCATGTCTACATCAGTGAAGCTTTTAGCTCCACAACCTAACAAATTTTTAGATGAAATGGATAAATTTTATGATTTTCACATTCTTAGTACTTCATTATATTCATCAATCAAAATCTCTTTAGGGTAAGATAAGAGTATAAGATTAAGTATTTTCAATAAGCCATTAGATTTTCTGATTAAAATTGAGAATAAAATTGAATATCTGAAAATTAAAATTACATATAAAACGAGGTGAATCTTTTATATCTCTGATACTATATAAGATTTTTTGGATAGAGTCCAAAATCATATTAACTACTATAAAATATACACTAACAATAAATACCATAATATAAATAAATAAAAAATTTAAATAAAAATAATACATAGATTTATCGTAGGTAATATGACTACCTCTTTAAATTAAAAGGTTTTGGCTTAAATTTTTAGATTAAAAATAACTCTTCCATAATGAATTGCTTCTATCATTATCTCTGTATGCTCTTATATCGATAAAAAAGAGGTCAGGGATATGGTTTGGATGGTATTTAATTTATATTAGAACAAGTTTTCTTAAGATAATAATTTACTATTAATAACATAAGTCAATCAAGTCAATAACTTGATTGATACTCACTAATTAGTGATTATTGATCAAATATGTTACAATAAATATTAAAATTATATCTTAAAACCATACAATAGTGTATGAGTAATTAAATACACTAACAAAGACCATTATACCTATTAATATTAACCCATTTTTTCAATTTCAATAATTTATCTTAATTTTCATCTCTAATAATCATTCTTTTTAACAATTAATCTAGCTTCATTGATACTCACTTGGTGTTTAGTATTATGAGAAATTTTTTATAAAGTTTAAATTTCAATGCAAGAGCCATTGATGTATATAGAATGTTATTTAACCCTAATATGGAGAGATCTACATGTTTTACCTATGTAGGGCTTACCACACGAACAAGGAACTAAGCATAGACCCTTTTCATTCTTATGGCTAAGAGGATATTTAGCAAATTCATGTGATTTTTTGAAGGGTATTACGTAGTTTGAAATTAGTTTGTATAAAAATCTTCCTTATAAGTGTTGCTAACTATTTGAAGATTTCATTTACATAATGAATGGTAATCCTCTAAGAAATTAGGTTTTCATCATTGTGTTTTGGTCTTCATGTTTCAGCCCTATAAAGAGCCTTCTCAATTTCACTCTTTCAATACCCATTGGTCATTAGGACCTCTATGAGGTGATCTTTCTCACACTTAAAGTGTTTTGAGTTAGATATTTTGATGGCTCTAGTTGCCAATGAATTAAGGACAAATTATTTCTAGCAAGGGTGATGGTGGGATTTAGCATGAAGGTAAATATTAGCATGAAGGTCAAAATAAAAAAATAGAAAACAACAAAATAAGATCATTTTTTGAACAATTTGTTTCAATCAATAATTTTACTATTGTGTTTATTTGTACACATTTATTAAGACTAACTCATGCTTTTTCTCTATTTAGAATTTTTGGAAGGAAAAGAGAAAAAAATATGAGTATGATTAGGTAAGTTGAGTATTCTATTTATCTACATTAGGTTAACATAAGCTCTTTTGATTCATGAATATTCACCATGAAGAGGTGGTTTGAGTAACTTCAGCCCGAGGACATCCTACTAAACGTCAAAATAATGGTCATGACAGTAGTACTTAGTGATGTGGAAAAGTAATAAGTAAAAAAAAACAAAAAATAGAAAAGGTATCATATCAATGTTATCCATATGCATGAACTATCTACTAACCTAGTCTGTAGCACTCCAAATCATGATGACATGGGAGTTGGTGCACATGTCTAATAAGTGTGGGAGAATTTAAAATCTTTTTCAATTCAATTTTATTAAATTTGCCCATGGCATATTATCATTTTTCTTGATTGTGTCAGTAGTTACTAAGACAATATTCATAATCAGCCCATTTTATACTCTTTTTATGTGGATTATAATTTTGATCAATTAGATTAAACTAACTAAATATGACAATTCAAACCCAAAATGCATAATACACTCAATAAGAGAGATTATGGAAGCAATTTAGAAACAATAAGATGAATCTTATCATTCCCTTGTTCTTCCTATCCTCTCTCCATGATCTTCAAACCGATATAGCTTGTGGATTTCAATAATTAGAGTTGAAATTTTGACATAGTGATGGCTTGATCAATAACTATGGATTCATAGATTGGTTAATGGATTCATTCATTGGTTTAACCATGGAGGAGTGACTTGTGTAAAAAAGATAAGCGGGGGGTGGGTGGGGGGGGGGGGGGGGGGGGGGGAGTCGGAGGGGGAAGATTAATGACTCACATTCAGACTTGAGCAATGAGGATCAAGGGTGTAGGTATTCCTAATGAATTAAAACTTCCTTAAAAGCCTCCAAAATAGAGGCTTCTAGAGAGGAGGGGCCAATTTAGAGGAGGTTATAGAATTGGATAATTCTATAATCTTATTAAGGATTAATTAGGATTAGTAAGGGATTAGGATAGGTATTAGGTATTATGGGTGTAGGAGAGCCTACGAGTATGTTTAGTAGGTGCGTAGGTGGGTCATGGAAATTTTAAATTCCCAAAAAATAGATGAGAGAGATTAAGATAAGATAAAACATGATTTATGAGGATTAATTGATTAGTGGGGTAAAAATAAGGTTAGTTAATGAAGAAATGATGGGGGATATTAGATAAATGACTAGGATTAGGGTAAAGGGGATAAATTAACAAGATTAATTAGAATAATTAAGGCAAGAAAAATTTAGTGTATACATTTTTCCCCTTTTGAAAGGGCATTGCAAGTGAATGAAGTGGAAGGAGTAATTGTCTTTCAAATAAAAAACATTTAATGGATGAAGTTAGTAAATGATGTTAGTGGATATGATGCCCCTTTTAGGGTCCATGTAAAGAATAATGACATGGATGGACACTCAAAAATAAGAAATGAGGGTTTGGATGTGACAAATAGATAAGGGGATGGGATGCAAAATGTTAAGAAAGATGATGAAGAAAATAAATTTGACTTGATTAGTGAGATACAAATGGATTATGCCCATTGCAAAGACATATGCACAGGGAGTATAAATGATGATTATGAGGATGAGATAAAGTTCACAATATTTTGACATATCCCAAGAAAGGACACATGTCAAGGATAGCTACAAACCAAGATGATAAAGGATAAAAGTTGTTGATATTTACCAAACAAGGATACATGTTGTGAGAGCATTATGCCAAAGATAAGATTAATGATGGGTGGAAATCAAATCATAAGTTGAGTGATATAATGATGGAAATGAAAGAGAATAAATGATATGAGTGAGTGAGTGATCAAAATATGAAGGGGAAGAATTGGTTAGTGTGATTCATTAACTCAATGAGCCATAATGCAATGATATCCCTAGCAAGAACAAATGTCAGGGAGTAAGAGATGAAAATAAATTTATGGTTATGGTTATGTCCTAATCAAATGAGGAAACCATGATGAATTGATCAATAAATGATAATGAATAATGGATGGAAGAAAATATGGATGTTGTGATTTTGGGGGTCTAATTAATAAGTGTGGAAAATTGATGAAAATATTAAGGAGATGACTATGGGGATGGTGATTGATTAATAGACTGATTGATTACCAATTTTATATTATAGCTCAGTGATTTGATCAATGTAAGACTTTGAGGGTAAGGAAGGGATGTGAATATTAAAGAAGAGAGAGTGGCCAAGCTAACCTTAGACATGTTATGTGACTAAGCACTACCTACATAGTCTAAAAATACCTTGAGATAATGTAGTTCAAATGAGATGATAGATGATAAGATAGACTAGAGGAGGATGATGATGATTATGATTAAATATGTTAGTGATTAGATAGAGAGAAAAACTCAAATTCTAGACTAGGATAAATGATGACATATTAGATCATGAAGATAAAAGTCATCATGGAAATGATTAGATGTTAGAAGAAAGGACTGGGATGATCAGATTAAAGACAAAGGACTAGGATAAAGAATTTGATATGGGTTGTGAGATGATTAAATGGATTTAAATAAATGATCAATCCATATTCAATATAACAAGGCTCGTCATCATCTAAGTAATCTGATAAATATAGCACTAGGCAGTACACCTCATGATATAAGTATGACCAAGAGGTTATTGTGCCAAAGTGCATGGGAAAATAACAAATTTTGCATCATCAAGGGTACCTAAAAGCATTATTATAGTTTTTTTGGTGTTCTCATATCATCCTTGTTCATTTCAAATTAGGAAAAAAGATTCACAAAGAAAATAATGAAAACATAAGTTAATCAGAGTTATACATGATAAAAGGACATGCAAATAGTTCAAATAATAGATAAGCAAAACACACAAGTATCTACATATAATGTCATTATGTGTTGTCTAATGGTCCTGATGAGAGTTGACGAGGTGAATGATCAAGTGAGGAATTAAAATAATTTCATTGTGATGATTATGATGTGAATTTGGATCAAGAATGTGGACAAGATATGGACGTGGAGTAGACTAGGGATTATGACTAGGATAAGGATATGGATTCAGAGTAGAAAAGCATCACGCCAAAAACAAGATAATGATTTCATAAGATTAATGATGAATGTAGCTCATAGCTAAAATTGAGTGATATGATGAAGGGGATGAGAGAGAATAAATGATATTATCAAGTGTCCAAAAGATGAAGGGGAAGAATTAGACTAGATTGCATCAAATCAATGAGCCCAATGTGATTAATAGTGACAATGCCCCAAGTAAGGAATAAGAGATGATAATAAATTTATGGTTTTGGTCATGCCCCAATTGAGGGAGGAAACCATAAAATTTAAATGATAAATTTACCAATTAGTGATAATGGATGATTGATGGAAGAAAATATGGATGTTTTGATTTGTCGGGCCCAATTGATAGGTATGGGAAATTGACAAAAAGATTAGTGAGATATTATGAGGATGGTGATTGATCAATAAATTATTTGATTAATGATTGTGATTATATCTCAAGGATGTGATGTACGACTTGAGGATGATTAGGGATAAAACTACCCTTTACTAGTAAGATGGGGGATTGGACTATGATGGATAAATTTAGAATTTGACTATGGATGGGTATGAACTAGGGGTAAGGTGAGTTGGATGCAATCAAGACCTTCAAGAAGTTGGGCACAAATTTTAAGGAGCCATGAGATGAATATACCCTTATTTTCAGTAATATATCGATTAAAGAGGGTAATTTTAGGACTAGAAGGGTTTTGACAAAGAGTCAAGTTAGGACTAGTAGAGGATGACTTAGAGTAGGATGGGTGTGAGAGGTGATGAGGGACTTCCCTGGTAAGTGACCCTAATCATAGGGGTTCAAAATCATCTGGAAGGCAGGCATCCATCTCTAATATCCATAAGAATACTTCATCCTTAGTGGCCAAGATACATTGATTGAATAGGGCAAGCTCATTACTTGTATAGTGAGATCAATGATTATGAATGGATAATGAGGTACCTTGATGAGCTAGTATAAGGGCTAGGTGTATATAGAGATCGATCATGTGACATTAGTTTAGGCTTCATGGGGTCAAGGTTAGAAGGTAGGTGGACACCCATTTTTAGGCCCCAAAATAGGATCTTATCCTTGTTGGTAAATAGGTATTGGTCCACATTAATAGGGTCTAAATCCATGGGTATGGATGATAAAATATGGATGATGAAGGGGGCTAATATGGAGGTAGACTAAGGATTATATATGGTATGTTGAACAAAGTAGGTTCGAATGATCAAGCTAGTATGATAAGCAATGATGAGGATGAGATAGAATAATAGATAAAAGACTAGGATTCAACTTCAAATTGATAGTATGATAGGTGCTAATGACTTATATATAATGCCTAGTTTTCAAGCTAGTAAAAGGATTAGGGATTTGATTTGTGCCTAGATTCAAATTATAAAGAGATGATTTGATGGGTGATAGTAATGAATAGGTAAGATGAATGGATTAGAGATGACTAGATTGATGATTGATTAGATGTTAGATTGAAACTGACAAAGTGACAAGATGCTAGTAGGACACTAACTAGGTATGAGATATAACCAAGTGAGGAGCAATATTGGACTAGAATGATAAGATGATATGGATGAATAACAAGAGGAACAGCTCAAAATCTTAGACTAAATTGATTAGGTGATGGGATAATGGGATTAAGATAAGGACAAGTATATATGGATGATAATGAAATGAAAAGGGGTAAGATGAATGACATGAAGATGGTTTGGAAACATGTGTGACCTAAAAGACAAAAAAATGAGATAGGATTGAGATGAAAATGGTTTGATAATGATGGGATAAGGATGTAAATACAAAATTGGATTAAGCTAGGGTTGAAATGAGATGATGGAATGTACAAGACAAACAAGATTATATAAGATGGAGGATGTAAAAGATAGAGTTAAGAATATATAGGATGGTGATATGTGTAAAAAGAATTAGATAGTTGTGTATATGTTTGGGGTAAACGGCTGACTCAACTCACAAATAGAACTGGTCTAACATGACACACACCCAAGAAAGTAGACCATAAACCTAAGATTAGTAAACTAAATGGGAGTGTAACTCGATGATCACATCATATATCAACTTTGTGGGTGAGGTTTTAGGTTGGTGACCCATTACAGTACCGACTGAACCCTCTCAACCCCATCTACAAATGATAGTCACTTGGGAGATAATATTGACTCTAGAAGTGGATCACTTGTTACAACTAAAGAGGTCCTATACTAGGTTGAATGGGTTATCTAGGGGAGCCCCCAATTTATGCTAGGTATGGTGGATCCCAACTCCATGTAGGGTGTTATCTAATGCTTAGTTTAGAGAGTTAACACTTCCCCATTATGGAAGCCTTGTATGGGTAAACCACTTATCCTAATGATAATTGTCCCTAATATTTATAATCTATGAGAACATGGAGTGTGGATTAGTGAGTGGTGGTGAAATCTAATATAACTATCCCCATAAAATTATGCCAAGTGTGTGGGTGTCAATTCCACATCATGTTGCCCCTAAAAAATAAAAATAGGAGGGTTTGTTAGTGGTTTTTGATCATCCAAGAATCACTGTAAGGACACAAGTAGGAGAGTATACACCACTTTAACCCTCAGGTGACACACAAGTAGACAAAAATATTTATTAGATGATTAATTTAGATGTGATATATACAAAATATTCACAAGATAATTTTTTAAAATGCTAAAATATCTTTGACAGGTGACCTACAAGAAAAGTTATTAGTAGTTTCAATTGGCAACCTTGAGAGGCAACCTACAAGATAAGATGTTAGATAAAATATATGTCATGTAAGAAAAGATGTTAAAATCACTTCTAAATTTACCCTTATAAGAAATAAAATTTCAATCTAATAAGCCTTAATAAAAACCACTCAAAAAATCATGATTTGGATCTATAACTTCTTTTGGTGAGGGGGCCACGATATGGGGGTCTGGGGGTGACATCCCCTAATGAGGTTAAGGGGTATCACCCCTTCCAAGGTTAAGGTGCAGTACCCCTTATGGGGTCAAGGGGTATATCCCCTTACGGGGTCTATAGGTATTGCTCTGAGCGTGTTCCATATCATAGTACATGATGGGATCAAGGGGCAGTACCCCTGAAGCCAAACATAATTTAGGACTTGAGGGATACTCATAATGACTCAAAAATTACCAAAATTGACTCAAAAAATGTACTCAAAAAGAAAAATTTTGAAGGCAAAAATGAAGAACAAAATCTCAACTTTAGAATGCAAGATCTTAGATACACAGTTAGTATAACATAAAATCACTTTCAGAAAGTGCAATATCACAACTGCAAAGTCACAATTTTATAGAAAGGGGATAACCACTTGTGATTACCATACAATTTTTTGAAAAATTATGATAGTTTAGGCAATATCACAATTTTTATTATGAAATAACAATTTGTAATCAACGATATTGCAAGTCAATGAAAAATGATTTAGATTCTTCAATTAGACTTAAAAGAGGACAAAAAGATGTGATAAAACATTTACAAGGATAAAAATATGCACATAAACCAAAATATATGCTCAAAAGATCAAAAAGGTACTTGATATGTGTTTAGACTAATTAAAACTTGATCAAGACAATATCACTTATTTACAGGGAAAACTACTTAACTTATGAAAAACTATGATTTTGTGATTTGCAATTTTACAAGAAGCAGGAAAAGGTTTTTTGTTTTAAACATTTGATAATGAGTTGGGCTACTTCTCCCTATTTTTGTAGGCAAAATAACACTCAAATAAATAATACAATAGGGGGAATATTAATGGCTCACACTCAAACTTGAGCCATGAAGAGCAAGGGTGTAGGTTTTTCCAAGGAATTAAAAATTCTTTGGAGGCCTCTAGAATAGAGGATTCTAAAGAGGAGGGGACAAGTTAGAGGAGGTTATATAATTGGAGAATTATATAATCTTCTTAGTGGTTAATTAGGATTAGTGAGGGATTAAAATAGGGATTAGATGGGTGATTAGGTACTGGGGGTGTAGGAGTAGGCTTGGTAGGTGGGTAGGTGGGTCATAGGAATTTTAAATTATCAAATAATAGATAAGATATATTAGGATGGGATACGACATGATTTAGGAGGACTAATTGATTAGTCAAGTATAAATAAGGTTAGTGAATGAAGAAATGATGGGGAGATATTAGATAAATAGCTAGTATTAGGGTAAAGGAGATAAATTAGTGGAATTAATTAAAATAATTAAGATGAGAATAATTTAGTGTATACACTTTTCATTTTCACTAAGAGATATGTTTCCATTACTAATTTTGTTCTTACCTACTAGACTAATTCTTGCCTCTAAATAATCAATATAGTTACCATGGGATAGAAAAAAAGTTTGAATCTGACTCTATATATGGGTTAATGAAGGATGACATCTATATAGCTGTCTTTGAGGAAGTCATATGGATCCCTTTTATACATAAATTTCAAGGATATGTCAAAAATTGGTTAAATATATCAGTGCACACCTGAAAAAAGACTCCACCACAATCTGGGGTATCAAAATTCTAGTTTCCAATAAAATAATCAATGAAATCTTAGGAATCATTGAAGAAGGTAAAATTTTATTGGGAAGAACCCACTTTTCTAAGTTGATTAAATAATTTAATGGAAATGAACAACTATCTGTAATATGCATACATGATTTCCAAGGAAAGGCCAAAGGTATTAGCAGGGAAACCCTACTAGAACCCTATAGGTCTATTGTCGTTTATGTCATGAAATACTTTATGTGTGAAGGATAATGTAGTGTTTTGGGTTATGAGGCCATGAAGATGATCCTTCACCTCAAATATAGACAACAATATGCCAAACATAGATTCAACTTTCCATTGTACCTGTATGGAGCCATTTAGGTTTTAGCTACCAACAAGTTAGCTCCAACTCTCCACCATGGCCTCATTCATTTAATTATACAACATCATTTTCTACAATAAAGTCAAATAGCCTGGAAGACCTTTTGGAAAGCTAGAACCAATCATCTTTAACACCTCTTCCAACCACCTCTAAATAAATACCAAAAGCAAAATTAGAAGCTTCCTCTTATAGGGTTAAAGTTTTATCTACTCAAAGGACACATACCAAATCACAAGCCACACATATAGTTGAATAGAGTTCTCAATAGATTCCATCTAAGATAAAATTCAGACCTAGGGATTCATAGTTTCACTTGACTCCTGAGGCTAAAGACATTTATTCAACAATCCCAACACAAGCACTTGAAACATCTGGTGATCCATAATCACACGCAAAGAAGGGTACTCATTTGGAGGAACCTAGTTCTCATGTGTAGACTAAAAAAAGGTCAAGAAAATTGACAATAGCATATGATGATGAAGAGACAGAGGTAGTTTCAACCATTGATAGCCTACAACAAAAACCTCCTTTTTCTCTACCAGCAATAGGGGATACATCAACATTTCAAGAAGAGCCAATCACAACAATAAATCCTAAATCAGTATAAGAAGTTCCTATTGAGAAATAAATTGAGGAATAAAACATACCAATATAATAAATTATAATACAAGAAGCAACAGCCTCTCCCTCCTCTCTGACTCATGACACTAGAACTGTACTAGAAAAGGGAAAGATCTTTATGGTCTTTGACGAAGAAAAATATTCCAATACTACAGAGGATCCATAACTGTAGCTTACTCTTGCATTGTCTAAAGTTGAGGCCATCATAAGACATCAAGTTATAAATATTTTTGACCTTTTAGCCCAATTACAATGTAAGGACCTTCTTAATTATTCTTTAACTCAAGGTTTATACATTTTTAAGGATAAGGCTCTGGACCATATAAATGAAATCAATATTCTTGAGGAAAAATTCACTCAATCAACTTCAGAATTCTCAGTAATAAACCTTGATATTCTAACAACTTTCTAATCAAGCTTCATTTGCCTCCAAACCTTCAATTGACCAAGCTTGCCAAACCATTATTTCTCATTATGATTATTTAGATAAATGTAATCAAGTTTATTTGGAGTTTAGGGAACTCAAGAAACAAAATAAAACTTTAGAAAGAATAAAAATAGACTCTAAGGGAAGACCTAGAGAAGGAAAAGCAATAAATCTAGAAAGTTGAAGTCAATCTCCAGGATTCTTGTCAAATAGGGGATCATCTTTTGGCCTATAGAGATGTTTCCCCTTCCTACAGTCTGTATCTACATGAACAATTCTATAAGTGGAAGTTACTCATAATATCATGTGATCTACCCTATAATATTGAAGATTCCCTATGTTTTTTAACATCTTTCAGGATTATACCCTAGAACAACATGATTTATTATGTGAATTCTACTTATGCAACATGATATTAGGGGATTATAATAAATTCACAATCAATTTATATGTGGGAGAAGTCCAGTTGAGAACCCTTATCTCCATCTATTAAAATCAATTGACATGGAAAGTTAGGCATGATGAGTATGTATAAAAATCAAATACCATAGGACTATGCATTGGACCTACTTTTTCTAGTGTGATAATGTTATTAGTCAACTTCAGATCTGCCTATTTGTTAAATTAGAACATCAAGGATCATTATCTAAAAAAAAAATTATGATTGAATTATTTATTTTGATTTATTTACTAGAAAACATTTTTTTGTTTTATTTACAGCCAATATTAGGCATTGGGATATAATAATAATTCCACTAAAATTAAGGGAGGTCATGTCTCCAGATAATTTAATATGGAGTCTCAGAGAGCACAAGCAATAATAGACATGATTGTTGATGTCCTCAACTCAAGGGGAGAACAAATGTGGATAAGTATGAGATTTAGACCACCAATCCTCCTTATTCCTATTCCACCCTAACACAAATGGGCTCCTCAAGTAGATGATCAGTTTCAGATATGAAAATAGATGGTGCAAACCTATAACGGTTTCACCAGTACATAGGATAACTATTGGGCCCATGAATTCAATGTGTATGACCTCAGCTAGCACCTAGAAGACAGATTTCACAGTTATGAAAGGAGAAGAATATGAGTTTGAAAAGGGACTTGAAAAAGGTAAAGTTTGGGGTGAGTCCAAAATATGACTCATTTTTACCATCAGTTTCCTTCATTTTCCCTCAATTACTTTTCCTCTAAACTGAACATTTCAAGGATCTTAGGCTTGTATTTAATATTAATGTAGTAAATAGATGCTCTATCTTACTTATTGCAGCTAAAGTCCAAGTTATTGATTCTTTCATTTTATTCTAACTCTTTGCATGTTTAGTTTCCTAATTTTATGTATATATAGTCAATACAATAGTATATAGAGAATAAAGACCTTTTTGATGATCTTCAACATCTTATGAGGCAACCCACATGAAGGATTTTATTATATCTAATGAACTAAATACTCATCAGAAAAGTTATAGACTCACCAAATCTATTTTGGATCTAGCTACGAACTCGACCAGTAGCTATGGACTCACCCAATTTACAGTGATGAACTTGTCTAGTAGTTATAGACTCACTCAAATGTAGCTATAGAATCATTCATATAACTTTCCAACTGCCATTGAAGAATTTTATTGTCCTTACTAGCATGGAGGCCTTGCTATGGACTCTCTCAACATCAAAGATCCCTAAAGCATGCCACTACAGACTCTACCAAAATCACTATGGACTCTGTCAGAATCACTATGGACTCTACCAAAATTGCTACAGACTCTCCCAGTCCAGATCTTGAACCTACAACATTAAATAAAGATATTTTCCTCTTTTATCAAAATACCTAAAGAAAATTTTGGTTAATTACTATTTATATCATTACTATAATTAAAATTCTTATATTTTAGTCATTATATATATCAGCATTATTTTATAGACAATCGATCCAATAGATCTAAGAAGGTATTCTTAGTAGATCATATATCTTAAGATCCACTAGAATTAGTAGATTTGTCTTGTTAGAAGAAGATTAGTTACTAAGATCTAAGGATCTATAGTTGTAGCATTATATATAGGAAGATATATGTGTCTTAGAGGAGAGTAGAATTATTCAATTGTTCAATTGATATTTCAACATAGTAATAAAATTTACATTTACATTTATGTGTTTTGGTTTGATTAATTAATGAAGATATCTAAAATTTTCAAGTAAAAATTTTATTTACATTCATATTCCGAAGGTGATTTAGTGCTCACTCTCCTTAAGAATTATGAACGTGTTTTATATGGTATTTTATGTTTTCAGTGTGTTTATAGTTTTAGTAATTATAAGTGTATTTCAATCTTAAAACCTATAGCTAATTATCTTTAAGTTCTCATATTAAATTCAGTTCTATAAATCAGTGTGTTTTCTTTTCAATAGTGTGTTTTCCTTTCAACAATGTGTTTATGTTTTAGAAGTGTGTTTATCTTTCAACAGTGTGATTATCTTTCATCTGTGTGTTTCATTTCATCAAGTAGATTACTTTCACTTCCAGCACGAAGTGTTTCAATTATGTGTGTGATTCCTTATTGCATAAGCACGTCTTTCTGGATTATATTAGATTAGAAAAAAACACTTAGAAGATAAACACCCCCCAAACCATTCCTTTAGCCTAAAACCGTAAATCTTACTATAGATAGCTTTAGATGTTGCCCTTAGTTTGAATGACATCAATAGAAAAGTTAATTAAATGAAGGGATAAATGACACCCATCCATACTTGAAATACCATTGCATCAGAGATCCATAGTGGGTTATACAGAATCCTCATCTACTACACACCATATTCAAACATCTAGAGTACCGAAACATGTTTCTATTACTATTATTCTAAGGAA
Organism: Torreya grandis; assembly: GCA_037957365.1. Lineage (NCBI taxonomy): Eukaryota > Viridiplantae > Streptophyta > Pinopsida > Cupressales > Taxaceae > Torreya > Torreya grandis. The sequence goes on from JARHVA010002339.1 coordinate 502,028, forward strand.
ACCACAAACCACTTAATGATGGGTTCCATGAACCCCCATCCCTTATGTTTATTCTTCATGACTACAAAGTTCTATCATACATATGCGGAGTATCAAAGACACTACAGTGATAGATATTACACCTATACATGTTCCTTGGTAGTACCATTAGTTTATTGCACTAGGTTCCCAATGTGGAGATACCTATGAGCATCCATTGGATGAGTTCATTGGATAGTCATTTCATATCAAATATTTCAAAAAAATATACCAAAAATATCAATAAAAATCTAAAATCTAAAATTAAAACTGAGAATTTATTTGAGGGAAATGATCTTGTCTGAACTCAAAATAATATCCAATAATGGGAACCATATCTCATGAACATAAGAAATTTTAAGGAAACCATACAATTAGTTTAATAGAACCATAGAAATTCTTATCCCTGGCCTAAAAATGATTATGGAAAGATAAGAAATTGGGCCTTTAATTGCAAAGTTGTTTGGGTTGTCAACCCATTACTACAATTTACTAGGGACTATAAATGCAAATAACCATGAGTTTATTATAGCTTAGTCGTAAGTTATTTTTGTAACAGGGAACCTATAATATTTATCAAAGGCATTACCACCAATATAGGCCACATGAGTGTTATTAACCCTAAAGTGTAATATTTTCCCAAAAAAATTCTCATTTATTAAAAAAATGGAGTGAGTCAATGCATGGAATTACCTCTAGTTTTTCTATGTAACATCCCCTGCCTTGCATGGCTCAATAGCAACAACCTCTTCCCATATGGATGAATAGTGCTTAAATCCATTTTATAATGTTATTGAATCGAATAATGTATCCATGTATTTCATCATGCCTACAATCGAATAGGTAGAGGGAAGAGGAGTGCGAGATGATGAAGTTATTGAAATTGTATAAATACTCTATGTACTTTGAAAAACTTGAAGACCCTTGATTTCTTGGGGGCTCAAATTTGTAGTTTGCATAGAATAATAAGAGGGTAATGAAATCAAATGAAGTTTTACAAACCAACTATATCTCTTACATCTAGTGGCTCTAAAAATTGAATGCATTTAGTTTCCAATTCATGCAAATTAAATGCAACAAAGGCTTCTGTTCCATTCCCCATAAACATGTTTCTTATTTAAATTTTGATTTTGCACTATTAGCTTCTGCATATTGAATTACCACATGTCATTTTTTTGTTATTTTGGGTGACTTGTCATATTAGTATGACAATTATCTTCTTCTCATGATTTCATAGCTTTGCTTTCATGTTTTAAAATTACTTTTTTTGGTATTAAACACGTGGTTACATATCGCTTGTCTGTTGGGTGCCAAGATCTATTCCTTTGTACTTTTCTTCTTTGACCTCAATTTATCGAGATGATGACATTCGGTAGGATCTTAGTGACTCAAGTGCTTGAAGTGTAAAGATCTTTGCTATATGTTATGCAGACCGTAAGTTAGTGGGATTGTCACATGTGAATCAATCTCAAAGACTTGTAGGATCGTTAAACTTTGACTCTGTACATTACTATGTCAAACTTTAGACTCATGGGATGGCACCACATGGATGGTTCTTATTACTCCACTCACCCAAATGACTGTATAATATTATGTTGTTGATGTCATCCATGAGTTAATGCAATCATGACATGTGGAGAAATCTGAGAGATCTCGATGATTTTTAAAATCTATAAATTATGCAAATATCCTTTGGCCAGGATGAATGGGATATCAACACATGGAGAGATATCACTACTCTGCTTGTTCGGGTGACCTCATGATGTGTCCTTGCTCTTTGGGTTGCAGGTTCCCGAGATGATGACATAGCACAAACCCAGTAACTCGGGCCTAGAATATTTCAAAAATTGCACTAGTATTACATGGCTTCTAAAGAACAAGATGGAAACACTTGTCATAATCTTAGTGATTCAGAAGAATAAAGACTTGGTCGATCACCAAAGGTCACGGGTGAGTGGAATAATGACGCTTGGCACAATCGGATGAGCTCAGAGACATCTTGGAGATGGAATGGAAAAAACTTGATCACAAAATAGCCTGCATAATACCCAAGCTAAAGACACATGGACTAAAACATAACACAATTATTCTTCTTAGTCACTTCAAAAAGCTTGTTTTAAAATTCATATACTTTCATAAAGAGTATAACAATGTTTCAAAGTTTGAATTTTTAATAAAGTAACATAATACTCCAAAATAAAAAGTTAACCTTAGCATTTATGATATATGTCAATGCTTGGATTCTAAGGTTATCTTCTCAAGGCAAGTGGGCCCCTATATGAATTTTTTCAAAATGGCGCATGTTGGGACACAATAGAATCTATAATTTATTTATATATATATCTATTGAATAAAAGGAGTGCTATTCCTCATTGGATATATTGAGGTTGTTGTGGGCTTTGAAAGGACTTTAAAAGCATCTAAAACTACAATTTATGATGTGTTGATTTTTTTTGAAAAATTATAATTTTCCAAAAGTAATTGAAAACTATTATGCAATAGCCCTGAGTCTCTATTAGGATCAATAAAGAATCAAACTATTTTTTTATTGAAGAGATATGATCTACCCTCTAACAATTTTTCAAAAACAATAGTTAAATTATTCATAACTTCAGATAAATAAAGATACACTAATAAATAAAGAAAAACACCATTAAAAAAATAATAGCTCTATGTGATATATATTAAAATTAAAAAAAAAATTAAACTAAAACTATAAAAATTACATGCCCTTTTTTTTTTAAAAGCATATCATATAGTGGAAGCTTTGTTAAAGATAATAATAACTAGATTATCCATCGAATTATTAAGTTTGGACTTTGATAGTGTTCTAGAAGATTCATAAGAAATTTTAAATTGACTTATGAATATTTGAACCCTCCAAAGAGATTGGATTTTGCATTTGGCATAGACTTGACTTCTTTCAAACTACACTGGCAAACAAAACTTTCCTTTAAGGGGGCTGATGACTCTTGACCAGAAGACGTAAACGGTTGGAAATTGGGTGTCGTAAATAAATACCTCACGTTAAACTTGTGTTTCAAGTTGTAGATATAAAAAGGAGGATACCTCCGTGGGGTATGTCACCCCAACCACAAGTTCATTGACTATTTCTGTATGATACTTAATCACGTTGCACAAACAATTGACAACCAGAAGTCTGTTTGATTTGTCAACTGTAATACTGAGTATCTGATCATTCAAACATTGAATCGCTAACGTTGCTTCCTCCTCAATATTTCCATGACGTCATATTTGGACAAAAGAATAATTTACTATAGAGGTCATGTTCTACTGCTTGGTAAATTTTTGGATCAAATGGATAAATTTTATGTTTTCCAAACTTTTAGTATTCTATTATATTCACTAATTTTTTATCAACAAAGATCTCTTAAGCACAAGGTGAGAGTGTAAGATTGGGTATTTGCAGTAAGTTATTAGATTTTAAGATTAAAATTGAAAATAAAACTGCATATCTGAAAATTAAATTTACATACAGAACGAGACAAATATTTTCTATCTTTGATACCAAAAGCTTTAAATAAAAATGATACCTAGATTTATTACAGGTAGTATGACTACCTCTTTAAATTAAAAGGTTTTGGTCTCAATTACCAGAATACTAATAACTCTCTTTCATAGTGAATTGCCTCTATCACTAGCTCTCTATGATCTTATATAGATAAGAAAGAGGTTAGGGATATGGTTTGGATGGTATTTAACTTGTATTAGAACAAGTTTTCTTAAGATAAGAATTTACTATTAATAACATAAGTCAATCAAGTCAATAATTTGATTGATACTCTTTTCTAATGATATTTTGTGGATAATTATGCACCAATTAATGATTATTCATGAAATACGTTACAATGAATATTAAAATTATATCTTAAAATCATATAATAGTGTATGAGTAATTAAATAGACTAACAAAGACCATTATACCTATTAATATTAACCCATTTTTTTCAATTTCAATAATTTATCTTAGTTTTCATCTCTAATAATCATTCCTTTTAACAATTAATCTAGCTTCATTGATACTTACTTGGTGTTTAGTATTATAAGAGTGTTTTTATAAAGTTTAAATTTCAATGAGAGAGCCATTGATGTCTCCATAATGTTCTTTAAACCTAGTATAGAGAGATCTATATGTTTCACCTATCTAAGGCTTACCACACAAACAAGGAATTAAGCATACACCCTTTTCATTCTTATGACTAAGAGGATATTTAGCAAAGTCAAACGAGTTTCGAAGGGTATTATGTAGTTTGAAATTAGTTTGTATACCAAACTTCCTTACAATTCTTGCTTACTATTTTGAAATTCCATTTACATAATGGATGGTAATCCTCGAAGAAATTAGGTTTTCATCATTGCATTGTTGTCTTCAAGTTTCAGCACTATAAAGAGCCTTCTCAATTTCACTCTTTCTATACCCATTGGTCATTAAGACCTCTATGAGGTGATCTTTCTCACACTTAAAGTGTTTTAGGTCAAATATTTTGATGGATCTGGTTGCCAATGAATTAGGGACAAATTATTTTCAGCAAGGGTTTTGGTGGGATTCAGCATGAAGGTAAATAATAGTATGAGTTCATTTTATATATACTCAAAGGGACAAGGTTCCATCTGGTTTATTTAAGATAGAACACCTAGGAAGGGAAGTTTGTTATTTTCTTCTTTCTCCATGATGAAATGGATTTTTTTACATTTTTTCATTTAATGATCGAAAAATTTATCAAGTTCCACATCAACATGTCAAGTCATTTGGCTTTCACACCATCAAAAAAATTATCCCACTAATCAATTTTTAAAGGGTAATACTCTATATTTTTTTAATGAAATGTCTTGACTATTTTTGTATGTTAATTAATCCTGTTGCACAAACAATCAACAACCACAAGTCTATTTGATTTGTCAACTGTAATACTGAGTATCTGATCATTCAAACATTGAATCGCTAGCATCGCTTCCTCCTCAATGTCTCTCATGATGTCATATCATAGAAAAAAATAATTTATTATAAAGGTTAAGTTTTATTTTGGTAAATTTTGTCAAGAATCTAGAACAACAAACATGCTTTGATACCAACTGTTAGGACCCGAAAGCACCATTGATTACCAAGAAACTAAACATGCAGAATTAAACCAGAATCACAAGTAACTAGAAATCAGAAATAACACAGAATATGAGAGACAATACCCAATTGTATTAATACTCTTCCAGAAAAGAATTACAAAAGAAGAGACGCCACACTCTTCCCACCTTATAGGCTTCCCACACCAAGTGTTCATTAATTCACCTTCAAGAGCTCACTCTCTCAATTATGGTCCCAACACACAACTCAAACACAGAGTTGGTGTTCACCTCCAACCAGTCAGTATCCACTACTGCCATTACCACTAGTCAGTATCACTACTGCCAATACACCGAGTATACACACATACTCAACCAAGTACACAACGCACTCCTAGTAGATCTCCCATGAACTTGCAACAACCTGCAACTCAAATGATCTTACTTTGGAAGGAACTACCTTGCCTTCCTCTATTGCTCTCCAACTGAGTACACACCGTACTCCAAGTAGATCCTGCCTGATCTTGCTACCTGTTGTGTTGCTGTCACCTTGATCCTACTACCACCTGCAGATCAACCTGGTTCTGCACACTTGCAAACCTAGACCTCACACACACATACACCTGCAGATCAATTATCTTACTTACCATGCAGATCTCCAAACATGGCCTTGCACACCTGCTGACCAAGATCCTACATACATGAAGAATCCTTCTGATTCTCCAAACCAGCACCCACACTTGGCACTGTGGCACTAGGAGGAACACACCATGCTCTCTACCCTCTGAAGGAGCTAATATTTGCTCTCTTACTCTCTATCACAAATTACACTACAGCCCATGAGTCTATTATATAGATCTCATGCAAACAATAATTAGACATCTAATTGCAATAATTAGATCCACAGCTTCAAGTCTAAAATTAGCCTTCTACATGCAAACAATCAGTTCGTTAACTAACTGTTCGTGCAACTGACAGTTTTGGAACCGCACAGGCCATCAACGTCGGTCTCTGTCTGCCTAGAGGTGACCGACGTCGGTTGCTCTTCTCATTGTATATGATCAACATCAGCTAATCAGACCGAAGTTGGCTGCTCTGCAACTCAGCAACCTCTTAGTAACCTCCTCCATGTCTACATCAGTGAAGCTTTTAGCTCCACAACCTAACAAATTTTTAGATGAAATGGATAAATTTTATGATTTTCACATTCTTAGTACTTCATTATATTCATCAATCAAAATCTCTTTAGGGTAAGATAAGAGTATAAGATTAAGTATTTTCAATAAGCCATTAGATTTTCTGATTAAAATTGAGAATAAAATTGAATATCTGAAAATTAAAATTACATATAAAACGAGGTGAATCTTTTATATCTCTGATACTATATAAGATTTTTTGGATAGAGTCCAAAATCATATTAACTACTATAAAATATACACTAACAATAAATACCATAATATAAATAAATAAAAAATTTAAATAAAAATAATACATAGATTTATCGTAGGTAATATGACTACCTCTTTAAATTAAAAGGTTTTGGCTTAAATTTTTAGATTAAAAATAACTCTTCCATAATGAATTGCTTCTATCATTATCTCTGTATGCTCTTATATCGATAAAAAAGAGGTCAGGGATATGGTTTGGATGGTATTTAATTTATATTAGAACAAGTTTTCTTAAGATAATAATTTACTATTAATAACATAAGTCAATCAAGTCAATAACTTGATTGATACTCACTAATTAGTGATTATTGATCAAATATGTTACAATAAATATTAAAATTATATCTTAAAACCATACAATAGTGTATGAGTAATTAAATACACTAACAAAGACCATTATACCTATTAATATTAACCCATTTTTTCAATTTCAATAATTTATCTTAATTTTCATCTCTAATAATCATTCTTTTTAACAATTAATCTAGCTTCATTGATACTCACTTGGTGTTTAGTATTATGAGAAATTTTTTATAAAGTTTAAATTTCAATGCAAGAGCCATTGATGTATATAGAATGTTATTTAACCCTAATATGGAGAGATCTACATGTTTTACCTATGTAGGGCTTACCACACGAACAAGGAACTAAGCATAGACCCTTTTCATTCTTATGGCTAAGAGGATATTTAGCAAATTCATGTGATTTTTGAAGGGTATTACGTAGTTTGAAATTAGTTTGTATAAAAATCTTCCTTATAAGTGTTGCTAACTATTTGAAGATTTCATTTACATAATGAATGGTAATCCTCTAAGAAATTAGGTTTTCATCATTGTGTTTTGGTCTTCATGTTTCAGCCCTATAAAGAGCCTTCTCAATTTCACTCTTTCAATACCCATTGGTCATTAGGACCTCTATGAGGTGATCTTTCTCACACTTAAAGTGTTTTGAGTTAGATATTTTGATGGCTCTAGTTGCCAATGAATTAAGGACAAATTATTTCTAGCAAGGGTGATGGTGGGATTTAGCATGAAGGTAAATATTAGTATGAGTTCAATTTATATATACACAATGGGATAATGTCCTATCCAGTTTATTTAAGATAGGAACATCTAGGAAGGGAAGTTTGTTGTTTTCTTCTTTCTCCATGATGAAATGGATTTTTTCACATTCTTTTGTTTATATGATTAATAACTTTATCAAGTTGCACATCACCATCTCAGGTCATTTGACATTCACATCATCAAAAAAAGTATCCCACTAATCAAGTTTTAAAGGATAATACTCTAAACTTTTTTTCTCAAAGTGCTCTATAAATAAGTTAGTTACAATAGATGAAAGTAGTGACCCCATGGCTGCTCCTTCTATTTACTCGTATATTTCCCATTTGAAGGTAAAAAAGTATAGTGTAAGCATACTTCTATTAAGTCCACTCTTTGGAGGTCCATGATTGAGTATTAGTTATGTTCTAATTCTTTCAAAAGGGATCAAAACATATGTAGTTCTCCTACCTGGGCATGTGTGTGCACCATCTTGATAATGCTAGAATGCAATACAATAACACATCTGTCCCACCAATCAAATTTTAGGGATAAGAATTTAAATATTTTTTATCTAAGTGCTTCATAAACAAGTTACTACAATAGGTGAAAGTGGTGACCGCAAGGTATTCCTTTTGTTTGCTACTATATTTCCCCTGTGAAGGTGAAAAAGGTAGAGCATAAAGATAATTTTACTAGGTCTGCTATTGTGGGTTCTGTGACTAAGCATTGTCTGAGCTCCAATCCTCTGAAGAGTGATAAAAATGCATATAGTTCTCTGACCTAGATGTGTGTTTGCACCATCTTGATCATGTTAGAATGCAATGCAATGCTTAGATTTCAACACTTGATAATATGCAATTTTCAATTATGTTATGTTTTCAGACTTGGCACTAAGACTACCCTTTTCAAGGTTATTTATATGTGTATACCTTTGTGATAATGTCTCAAGAGAGTGTTAATGGATTTCTTAATGTGAAAGGAAAATAGTGACTAAGTGAGTTTGACCATTTGTATTTATAGATGACTCTTTGATATTTCCCGCCATATTTTACCCATACAATGTGTCTAGGAAAACCCAATGAAGATGTCCCAATTTGAAATATGGTCATTGAGTGTCCTTGGACATTATTTTCAGAGGTGAAAACCTACGATAAACCATAACTATCTAACTATTATCAATATCATCCTAGGAGTGAAAATCAGTGATCTTGGATATGGCAATAGTCTTCTTAGGATTATATAATGTTTTTGCATGGACTAGGGAGTATGTGTATTGGTAAATTGGGTTAGCCATGAGATAATAGATTGGTAGATAGATAGGAAAAAGTGTGCATAAAATTTAAATGTGTATGCACAAGTCCAAATATGTCAGAGCATATCAAATTTGATGTTGTGAACTATTCAATACAAAATTTATGTGTCTACAAGTAATGATGTTGCACCATTTATTGTAAATATAGTGAAATAGGGGAAAGAATCCATAATTTTTTTGCATATATATGTTGAATAAAAGGAGTGTTATTCCTCATGGGATGTATTGAGGTTGTTGCAAGCTTCAAGAAGACTCTAAAGGCATCTAAAACTATAATTTACAATATGTTAAAAAAAATTTGGAAATCATAATTTTTTAAAAGTAACTACAAACTATCATGCATTAGCCCTGAGTCTATGTTGGAATCAATAAAAAATCAAACTATATCTTTATTGATGTGGAATGATTTACCTTCTAATAATTTTTCAAAAACAATAATTAAATTGTTCATAACGTCAGATAAAAAAGATCATACACTAATGAATAAGGAGAAACAACATGAAAGAAAACAATAACTTTATTTAATGAAATTATAAAAAATTAAAATTAAAATTAAATTGGAGATTACATTACCTTTTTTAAGCATATTATATAGTGGAACCTTTATCAACAAATTATTAAAGTTGAACTTTGAAAGTGTTCGTGCGCAAATCTTTATATATATATATATAATTGACTTTGAATATTTGAATCCTCCAAAGAGATTGGATTTTGTAGCTGGCAAGACTTACTTCTTTCAAACTACACCGACAAACAAAACTTTCCAATAAGGGGGCTCTTAGACTCTTGACCAGAAGAAGTAAACCTCGACTCACCCCATTCTAATGACGCCAGCAACAAGACGGGAGTCAGCCCACCACACGTTCATTGAAATGCCTTGACCGTTTCTGTATGTTAATTAATCACGTTGCACAGACAATTCACTTATGGAATCAGTCTCTTTGATTTTTCAACCGTATCCAATCATTCAAACACTGAATTGAATCGCTCGCCAACGTTCCTTGTCCTCAACGCCGCCCATGACGTCACAGCAGACGTGCTGACTTCTATATTAGAATGGGTCGCTAGTTTTACGCTCCCATAACACAGCCTGCATTTCTACTTGTATGGACAACACTGTTGAAGCTGGGAGTTGCTATTTTTGGGGCTCATACCAGATGGACCATCACCAAAAAGAGGTACTCATTGGAACCAACTTCATCGCTTGTCTAATTTTTATAGTGCATCTTCATTGTCTTACAAACAGTCTTGTAATCCAGCTTGTGGCGGAGATAACACGTATTCGCAAGGAGAACCGGAAGCTCAAATCAATGATAAGCCTACTGCACAATAACTGCCATAGCTTGCAAGCGCAACTCATTAATTCACAGGTACAAAGTTTTCAAGATTTTTATTTCCATTCGCCCAACAGAGAAGCCTTCATGCAAATTCTAAATGTTAAAAAATTATATGATTTGTAGGAAGAGCTGGTGAGGTCCACCCCAAAATCGACGGGGGGGACTCTGAAACTAGGCCTAGATATTGCAGAGCAAACGGACAATAAAAAGCATAGGGAGCAGGGTATGATTATGGATTGTAGCGTGGACTCTAGCAATGCACATTCTGGGAGCTCTCAAGAGAAGAACTCGAAATCGTCCGCGGAGAATCATCGGCTGCCCACCAAGAAGAGGAAAATAAACTATGATCAATTCGAGCAGAGCGCTAACGCGGAAGAGAATTCATATATGGATGAAGATCTAGCCAATAAAAAGCCACACAAACTCAACAACACCTCAGATTATCCAGCTGTGCCGAAGCCTAAGAAAATCGTAACTGTGCGGACAAGATCAGATGAAACCACGGTAACAATCCATTTTCCCAAACACATTAAGATATAGTTCCCCAGCTCTGAACTACTGACAGAATAGGACATCAAAATGTGCTTTATTAGAAAATATCTTGTACCTGATTTTGTTTTGGTACATCGGGGGAATTGAACGAGCAGTAATAAATTTATGTATAATTAACTTGAGAATTTTTTCTCTTGTTCCCAGGTAAACGATGGCTGCCAATGGCGCAAATATGGGCAAAAGATGACCAAAGATAGCTTGTGGCCGAGAGCTTATTACAAATGTGCGGTTTTCTCTTGTCCGGTGAAAAAACAAGTACAGAGGTGCAGTCAAGACACCAGTATTGTAAGCACAACCTACGAAGGAGAGCACAATCATTTGCTTACTCCACTAGCCATGGCCGCCATGAATGCTGATCCTGGCAACCTCCAACTTTCGGAGACCAGCGCGGGTTTAATTAGGGGAAATGATTTGCCGTTTCCGGCTTCCATCGCAACCATTTCATCCATGGGATCTTCTCCCACTATTACTCTCGACTTCACGGACAATGCTAACGCTGTGCCTAATCATTCATTACACTCACAACTAGCACGACGAAGCTTCCTCCAGTATTCGAGTCCTTTATGTAACAGCAATAAGCATTACAGTCAATTAGGGCTGGATCCAGTGGCCTCCATTAAAGGAGATCCCGAATTTACTGCAGCACTGGCTGCTGCTATAGCGGACTCTATGCTCAGATCGAGTGCACTGTCTAAGTTTATGAATATATCACACAACAATGGTTGAAACTTGATATTGAATGTCACGAATGGTACAAAAGTCTCTGTATATACAGTTGAATGTAATATTATTCGTACATTTGCATTTGCTTAAAGCATTCATGCGAGACATCGCTTACAGAAAATTAAGAAAACCCTTCAGAGATTGTGCCCTCCAAGTTAAAATTAAATTTTCATAAACGCCAGAGTTATTAAAATGAACTAAAACGTTCGTATCATTGAATTTGATGCCAGGATCCGCGACTAAACGAAAATGAGGAGGTGAATGCTGAAAAAAAAAAAATTGTAAAATGTATTATTATTATTAGGATGTTGACATTTAATAATAATAATAATGTATTTAATATATAAAATTTAAAATTGAATATATTTTGAAATATTACAAATTAAAAATATATGTTTAATTATTTAATTAAAATAATATGTTGTAAAAATTAAGTATATATATAATTATTAGAATATAATGTGCAGCTTTTTAATTATATTGAATATAGAATCATTGATAGCAGCTTATGATTTAACCCTTCCAATTTTACCTACTTCAATATCTATGTATAACTTTTACATTGAACACAATACCTACAAAAAATTGATGGAGTAAGGCTCACTATTTTTTTAAAATACATATAATTAAAATACAATTTAAAAAATCCCTCCAAATTTTGAATAATCCTTCTAATTCTAACAAAATCAAAAAAAGATTAATTTAATTTTGTTATAAACTTTATAAATAAAAAGCATGAGATTGTCCAAACAATTTCACTAAAATTTTTGTAGACTTCCATAGGATAGATATGAATGGATATACTTCCATAGGGCAAACCTAGGTTATGATGATTTCATACATGTTTATTCTATGCTCCAAATACGGATTTTCTTTTGTGAACTTATAGTATAAACAATAGAATGTATGAATTTAAGTATTAAAAATGATCAACTTGAGAAAGATTCCCTTAAACTTCTACAACCCAAAATCTTGGTGCTCACCAAACCAAGTAGAAATGTTTAGTTTGACCCCATTAAGTGTTTTATGAAATTTGAATTGATTTGCACCATGTTAAATAAATAACAGTTGTATACATTGATTAACCCTCAACAACGTTCAAACATTGAATTATGCACTTGCTGACAGTCATTAAGGCTAAACTTACTAACTGACCCTCTGAAGTTTAACATATAAATATGTTCAAAATTGTTAAATATAGAAAGCTTAGCATATAAATATATTCAAAAATATTAAATATACAAACACTTTAACCATTGACAGACTGAATAGATAGACAAGATATCATCTTCCCAACCCTTTTATTGGTAATATTTTTGTTTACAATTGGTTATGCCATGTGATTAAAGATAAGCATAAATTTTAAATTTAACAACCATATATTAAAAAATTAGAATACCGACATCATGTAAACATGTAGATAAATTAATTAAATTCTAGAGAAGACCAATCAAATTGTCCAAAAAAATTTTAACCATATATAACCTAAAACTGTGCAATAAAACTATTCAAAAGCTATAAAAAAATAATTTTTACACACATAATGGACATAAAAATTTCATCATTGGGGTCTTGCTATTTTCAAAGGAAAAAATGCTTGTTTTTGCTAGTGTTAGTAGACTGACAAAATCCTTGTATTTAAAGTTGAGAATTACAAGGGTTCACCTTCATGTTTCTTTTTGGATGTAACCAAGTTAAATTATAGGTTTCAACTATAAGAGATGCATTTATATTCATTCATTGACATTATTATACAAACTAAGACATGAATGTTCAACCATTTACAAGTGTTCAATGTGAATTTTTATTAGAGATTCCATTAAAGAAAGATACCACGTCGCCAACCATATGAAAAGAAAGGACAAGGGACAATATGTGACATTTACCTTGTGTGTGTCTCATGAAAATATTATTCAAGTATAGAAATATTATTCAAGCATAAAAATATTGTTCAAGCATAAAAATACTATTTAAAAATTAATTACTAGTGTAATTGATTCAAATAAAAACATAATGAACTGAAGGAGAAATATTAATTCCCAATAATATATTATGTTTAAAAACAAAGGAGATAATTCACTTTAATAAGGTCAATGTGAGTGTTTTCAAATTTTATTCAGTGGGCCAATAAGGCTTCTTAGTAGAATGGTATCCTAAACTTGATAGTTAAGTGATGACCAAGTTACCAAACAAATAAATGTTTATCAACAACCTAAAATTCTCACCTTAAGATCATTCAGACTCTCCTAGATTTGCATATATCTCAAGTGGATTTTCCCTCCAAAATGATCAGCGAACCTACAGTCACTAAAAAAATCACAACAATCAATCAAGCAAAAATATTTTATTATAAGAACGTGAGAACCAACTAGATAAAATAGTTAAGGAGAGCAGGACTATTTATTGCCCCTAAAAGTTTAATAGGATTAATCTTCAAATATAAACAAAGGACACACACTTTCTCAAACTACAAATCACCTGGTCAAAAGTATGAAGTCCTCCAAATATCCCAAATACCACATCTTTTCAAGATGGATCCCAATATTAGATTACGTGACATAGAAAATAAGAACTCTTACCTATCATAAACACTCAAGAAAACTCCACAAATGTCACATACACGCAGATTTTGATCGGTCTCCAAAATAGAAACTGACTTGTCACTTTATGAATGCAATCTTCAATTACATTGGAAGATTTAAGAACTCTAAATGGACAAATAAATCTTAAATCTAAACTTGAAAAGGTCCTAATCATAACCTACTTCTGGGTAGGACAAAACATGATACAAATAGGTGGGGAATAAGATTCATGATACATATGCAAAGGGTCAAGTTAGATGAAAGGTCTATTGTATGTATAAGAATGTGGTTGTACATTAATTTTTTTGTAAACTAAGACCTTGTTTGATGTGAGTAGTTTTTAAAAAAAATTAGTAACTTATGCTTTTGTTACTTAATTTGTTTCATTAAGCTATCATATTTTACAATAATTTTTCTGCTAAAGTGATTAGTTTTAGAGAACCAATAAGAAGTATATATAAAGGTATTCTTGCTAAAGGTTGATCTTGTGCAAAATTATCATCACTTTTTTTTATAGGGGAGAGATAATAATGATATGAAAACTATAGAAGTATAAATTTCACATCCTAAACTCCCATAATGCTTTAAAAAAAAACACATTTTATATTTCCATCTAGAACCTTTTAGTTTTTTTTGAAATTTTCTAAAATGTTAAGTAGTTAGTTCATTTTGGGAACAACTTGGGTACCAAAAAAATATACAAATATAAATATTCTAGCCATGTATTCAAGGAAAGTATCATTTTATGTTATCTTTTTGAGTTTTTAATAACTTTTAGGGTTTGTAAATGTGTTTCATATTTTTATTGCTTACAAATCATCATAACAAGCTCTTCAGCTTTCTTCAACTTTTCAATTATCATTTCCTACATTCGTTCATCAAGAGGTAGTGACAATGAAGCCATTGGTGGAACATCCTGAAGTGGTTTAGGCATCAAATCTCTATTCCTATTGATTGCCTCTCAAAGTAAAATGGTCTATTATTAACATATAAAACATCAGTAAAATCAAGTTAATGACATTGTGTACTAAGTAGAGACATATATAAGAAAGAAAATGAATACAATTGCATAACAGACACTACAAATATTTCAACAAAAGAGTATTTATGGACTTCATGAAAGATATAGTAGTTCATCGATTTATTATCTCACTTGGCTCTAAATTATTCAACTTTCTCTATAACCCTAATCTTATTATCAGTCTTCCCTTACAATTTTATAGTAAAAAACCATGTCTTTTCTAAGCAAATATATTATCATTAATAATGAACTAGGAATTACTTCATGCAAAGTAAAACTTTTTTTGTCTTCACTCAAGGTAGGATACATAAATAAAATGATTTGAAATATCAAGCACACCAGAAAATGCTCACATTTTTTGTAGACTAGCACCATTATTGTGTATTTTACCAAGATTTTAGGAAAACCCCTTTAAACAATAAATTTTTTAATACAAATTTAAATAAATATTAATTTTTTTTCTAATATCCCAAAAAAAAAAAAAAGTAATTAAATAATGTCTATTGGCCATAAAAAATATTTGCTTTATAGTCAGATAATAATATTGTCTTACAAATAGATGATTACATATACAATTTTAGCAAAATCAACTACAAGATGAAATTTGATAAAGATGTCGAAGTGTCAACTTTAAAACATCTCAAGCCTTTTTTGGATTTTGAAAGAAAAAAAAATGTAAATGCATTAAAATGAATCAAAATGGAAACAAGTGTAATGAAAGAAAATAGAATTAAGAATGTTCAAATTCCAAGAATTGCCATAAGTTGAACCATTCAGAGAACACAATAATATCATAATTTTTCCTATTACATACTGAATCAGGTATTAAAAATATATAAGAATGTCATTCTTATATTTATAGAGAATCATATCTCCTTATTTATCTCTTCATAACCCTATGAATACTCACAAACCTATTTACGTAATATTATTTTAACTCTTAACAATACATCTAACCATAACCAACATATTTATGTGAATATATATTCAACTCACCAAATAAGCTTAACTACCTAATAACTAAATATCTTATTGTGAATAATTACCTCACAAAATATTCACATTATAATTTTCACCCAATTTATATGTGAGGCTAACTTTTCCTAACAGAGTGCTTAGTACTCTTTAATAGAAAAGTGTAGTAAATGTGCATCCTTTTGAAGTTTGGAATTCCTTGCATATCCTCTTTGATCCCAACAACATCAAAAAATTTGAGAACGCCTAGGCCCTAGATCAAACAAATTGTAATAAGAAATACATACCTATTTATTTGCATAGAATAGAAAATGATAATTACACTATGGGTAAATAGCATATACATGCACATTTAAAGTTAACAAATGCATGTATCATACCATGTTTTTTCAATGGATAATTTTAGAGCATGGTAGATTTTAGTGACGAATATTCATTAACATGAATATTTCAATTTTTGGATTTTGGTTTTGGCAAATTTTTAGTTTCAGAAAATGGGATTGGATCGCTAAAATTTTAAGGATATAAATTAGTTTTGGGGTCAGCTCACCAACTATTTATAGTATTATCTTAGATTACCCTTTAATTCACCACACACACAGACATACCACCAACCCTCGATATCAAACAAGGTAACCAACAGAACCCAAATTGGGGAACCGAATGGTGATACTGAATAGTAAACACTAACAGTGCCAATCGAAGAAGTTGAATGATAGTGTTGAATGATAATACCTTTGATACTTTTGAATGATAGTATTGAATGGAACTACAAGAACATTTACTAGAGTTAAAACTTAAGGGCATGGGAAGAAGAAAGGAAAATAAAAAAAAAATCAAGAACTATATTCCCAAACCTTAGCAGTATAAGGTGCAAAAGAATAAGGGAACCAAGGTTGAAACCTTGAAAGATAGAAAACCATTAAATTTACCTCACCAGTTGAAGGATACCAAAGGGAATTTCAATGGAAAGTACAAACAAAACAATGCATGTGCATTTGCCTAGCCATCCTATAGAAACATGAAGTTCACATTTTGTTCAAGGAAAGCTTTCTAAATATGAAGAGAAATAAAATTTACAAGGATTTTATAACATGAATTTAGATTTCATGTGTCAAGAGTTAGCAAAAATGATGATGCATATTTTTTAAGTATTACTTTTATTTTAAAAATAAGCTGATATGAAAAAGATTAAATCAAGAACTGGTCAATTTGCCTCTGGTAACCATGTTATAGATCATTGGATAGCTTCAAAATCATCCAAAATTATATGAGCTAGCTAAAAAATGGTTGAGAATGCCTATTGTGAAGATGTGGGGCATGATTTAGATGACAGGGATAATGAAAAATAATAGATGGTAATTGAATAATGATTAGTCAATAAAAAATATGAAACCCTTGGTGACATAAATATTGAACTGTTGCATGGAATTTAGGATTAGAGACCAACATTTATGTCAATATCTATGGTGGTCGTTAATCCTGAATTCCATGTAACAGTTCAATCTTTATGTCACCAAGGTTTTCATCTTTTTAATTGACTTGTCATTGTTCAATTACCATCTTTTGTTGTTCATTATCCCTATCATGTAAATTGTGCCCCACAACTTCACAATAGACATTGTTGACCATTTCTTTAGGTAGCTCATATTTCTAGATGGATTTTGAAGTTATCCAATGGATCCATGACATTGGTTACTAGAGGCAGCTTGACCAGTTCTTGATTTAATTTTTTTCTATCAGCTTGTATAAAGTAGTGGCAATACTTACAGAGGTGGCACTGTCAATTTTGCTAACTCTTGACACATGGAATCTAAATTCCACTTATAAACTCCTTGTAAATTTGATTTCTCTTCATATTCATAAAGCTCTCCTTGAACAATGTGAACTTATTTCTCCAGGATATAGCCAAGAAAATTTACAATAGGGCATCAAGACTCAAAATAGCATTTTGAAATCCAATCACTGTACCATGTACGCATCTGGCAGTGACTACTATACACTCTTTAAACTATACAGGCTGGGCATCATGGCAAGCTTTTCAAAACATTTTTTCTTACCATGGTGAATTGTTGTGGGTGGGGCTGAAGGGGGACAAGGAATCTAATGTGCAAAATATGTAAAATGAGGGTTGAGGGTATATTTATAGGACTAGGGAGGTGATTGGGAAATTGAACAACAGACTGGATGCACTGGTAACCGAGTAGCTTAGTCTAGCTTCATCATTAGACATAGCTATTTGGTGTAACCATTTAGTACAACCATCCAGCTTCATCGTTCAACATAGCCATCTAGTGTAGCCATTCGGCATATTCATCTAGCATAGCCATTCATTATAGCCATCTGACACAACCATTTGACACAATCATTCGGTGGATGTATTCAATGCAGTTGAGCAGTTATATAGAGAAAAAAAGAAAAATCGCCCATGGAGGATTCACCAAAGCTACGATTCAAATTTATCAAGATTTGCCAAATATTTCTAATAGGTTATCTAGTAGGGCCTCTTAAAATTAACCCTATTTTAGAGACCCATTTAATTTTCCTATGGGTTCTTGATTCAAAACTTTAATCTATATTTTATGCTTCTAATCTAAAATGTTTTTCATATTAAACTAATGGTTGGGTAGAAAACATTCTTGGCAGATGTGATTATTAAAATATAAATTAGTGTCAAACACTTAAAGATTGTATAGCATTCTTGAAAGATGTGCATTAACAACACCTTTGATTTTACATTCAATTTTAGTTCCTAATTAAACCTGCTTAAAATGCAAAAAAAAATTATGGTCAATAAAATATTACATCCCTAAACATGAGATGACGAATGATAATTCACATAAAATGAAGGAACAAAAAAAGCAGTGTGCAGCATCAACAATGCACATATCTAAAACATAACATTGATACTTTCTTAGAATCCATCTAAAGGTGATGTTGATAGATATTTAAATGGCAATGAAAACAAAATAAGCAAGTTAACATGGATAACTGCAAACTAGAAACAATAGTTTATAATGTTGTTTTGATAAGCTACTCCAATTTCAATTGAATGCAGCTCAAACTATAAATTGATCAGCAGATACTAAAATTTGAAAATAAATTTATATCATGAGAAGATGGAAGAGATCAAAACAACACATAAATCACTGTAGAATTAGTTTTTACATAGCAACAAAAGGATTAAAAATAAACTATTGTAAGAATCTCAAGTCTTACCTAGATCATCTTCTTCTTTCAACTTCTGCTTTATTTTCTTAGAAAATTCAACTACCTTTGGAGACTTCTCACCTGCTTATTTATTTGTGATACACGATATAAATGTTGAAAAATATGGATCCTTCCCAAATAGCCCTACAGACCCATAAAAATGATTATGCCCCAGTGCCTTTGCCATCTTGCCCACCTGCTGAACCACTACAAATGCAGATGCTTCCTCCCTATCCAAACCAAATCCTGGCACATTTTTCATTCTTCATTTGAAACTAAAACTTCTTTGCTCTATTCTAGTCAAAGATAGGGCAGTCCCCAGAACCCACACCCCTTGTACATCGATCTGGTTACCATCCGTAAGTGACTAGTGACACTTATCCTTAGGCACAAGATACACATTCCTCTCCATTGGATCCAACGATTGAAATCCATTCCAAACAACACTCTACTCTATCATTTTGTAAGAGTTTTAGGCTTCAAGGAGGAGCATGGCAACCATTGTTGATGAACGGAGCTCAACCTAAAATAAACCCCAAATGATTATCTTTTAGGGCTTTTATGTTATATTTGGGTGAAGGTGTAAAGTAATTAGGGTTACGTTCATTTGAATAGGGTGAGGGGGTATGTTAAAAGGGATTTTTAAAATAGGAATATATGGATTACTACTTTGTGAATGCTTTTTTCATGCTCAGTTATTGGTACTTTTAGGGTTAGGAAATGGTGTTCTAAATATTAAGTTTTGGTCATAGGTTTAAAAAATGTGTTTTATGACCTTTTGTGATAAGTTGTTCATATCGTAAAATGTATAATGAATTAGACCTTGAAACCTTAGTTATAAATAATTAGAATTAGACCTTGAAACCTTAGTTATAAATAATTAAAATAACATATTAAAATGGGTAAAAATTTAAAGTCTAATATGATATCATGACAAATCTATAGAACCCCAAAATTAAGATCTACAACTTCTGGAACCATTCCTTTAATATATGAAAATATAAAACATTAATATATACAAAACCAAGTCATCTAAGACAATCAATATGTACAAAACTAACTCATGAACTCAACCTCTGATTGTACCTTGATAGGCTACTAAGAAGACATAACGTGAGAAAATAAGATGGAAAGGAAAATCATGATAGGTCATCATTGAATATATTTATGAGTGAAGTTTAAAGAGTGTTATATTCGTGTAGGCAGGTATTAAAATATGGGCCATTTATTATGGTTGTAGAGAGTGGAGCTCACCAGTTTGTGTGTCCTACTTATGTATAAGAGTTAGCACCATTTGTTATGCAGGTCCAAATTTAATACCATTCAAGTTTTCAACAAATATAATATTCTAATGGCAGGGAATGAACTCATTAAATATTGTAGAAGAAATACACCACATGAATCTAGATAAGGAGAGCACTTTGAGCAAATGAAGATTTTTCATATTTTAACCAATGTTTGCTGGAATATTCACTGTACGCCTACGGTATGTGTTATAGGAATCCTTAGTAAGCAGATTTTAAAAATACAAGTTGGAGATGAAGGATAATCATGTATCTACTTCTCACGGGTCCTGGCATCAAATTGAATGATATGCACATTTTAGTTCATTTTTACAATTGTAAGACTGAATTTTATGAAAAACACAATCTCTTAAGGGTCATACAGATTATAACTCTGACAACACAATCTCTTAAGGGTCATACAGATTATAACCCTGACAACACAATCTCTTAAGGATTTTCTGTTTTCTTAAACAGACGTCTAATATATTATGAAAACACAAGAGTACAACTAATATTACACTCCACTATATACACAGATGCTTTTCCACCGTAAGTGACATTCAGTATCAAGTTTCATTTCAAGTTGCAACCTGCATGGTTGTGTCATATATTCATAACTTGGGCGGTGCGCCCGATTTGAGCATCTCCTTTAATGGAGGCCACTGGATACAATCCTAACTGACTGAAATTCATATTACTGTTATGCAAAGCACTCGATTATTGGAGGAAGATTCCTGGTGCTAATTGTGGGTTTAATGAATGAATACACACAGGGTTAGCAATGTCCGTCAAGTCAAGAGTAATGGTGGGAGAATTTCGCGTAGATGAGATGGTTGCAATGGAAGCCGGAAACGGCAGATGATTTCCCCCAATTAAACCTGCGTTAGTCTCTGAAAGTCGGAGATTGCCAGAGGCCGCATTCAGGGCGGCCATGGCTTCTGGACTAAGCAAATGATTGTGCTCTCCTTCGTAGGTTGTGTTTACCATATTGGTGTCTTGACTGCACCTTTGTACTTTTTTTCTAACTGGACAAGAGAGAGCCGCACATTTGTAATAAGATCTCGGCCACAAACTATTTCTGGTCATCTTTTGCCCATATTTGCGCCAATGGCAACCATCGCTCACCTGACAATAAGAAAATGAACTCTCGAATTATTTATACATAAATCTATTATTGCTTGATTTTACAAAAATAAAAATAAAAAATGCTGGCTAACCAAAAACAAATCAAGATTCAAACCCAAAAAACAAAGACAGCTACAAGATAATTTTCCCAAAAAAGTACATTCCGGTGTCCTGTTCTGTACTCAGTTCGAAGCGGAAGAACTAAATCATCATGTGTAGGGGAAAATAGAATGTTACCGTGGTTGCATCTGATCTTGTCCACACATAAAATATTTTCTTGATTTTCTTAGACTGGGGCACAGCTGCATATCCGGAGCTCTGTTTGAGCAGGTGTGGCCTCTTATTGTGTAAATCCTCATTCATGTACGAATTCCCTTCATCGTTTGCGCTCTGATCGAACTCACAGTTTGTTTTCCTCTTCTTGGTGGGCAGCGAATGATTGCCCATGGAGGATCTGGAATTCTTCTCTTGTGAGCTCCCAGAATTCGTATTGCCGGAATCCACGCTATAATCCATGGCCTGTTGCCCATGCTTTCCAGTATCTACTTCCTCTGCTATGTCTATGCCTAGTTTCAGACTCTTTCCCATCGATTTTGGGGTGAGCCTCAAATGCTCTTCCTGTATTCGTAGAAAAATGTAAGAGTCAGAATTTGCATGAAGGCTAATTTTCTATAGTCAGTTGGGTGAACGGAAATAAAGATGTTGAGATCGTTGCACCTGTGAATCCATGAGTAGCGCTTGCAAACTATGATAGTTAGAGTACATGAGGTTTATCATTGACTTCAGCTTCTGGTTCTCCTTGCCAATACGTCTTAATTCTGCCACAAGCTGGATTACAAGTCTCTTTGTAAGACAGTAAAGGTGCACCATAAAAAATAGACCAGAAATGAAGTTAGTTGCAATGAATACCTCAATTTTGTGATGATCCATCTGGTCTGATCCTCAAGAATAGAAACCCGCAGATTCACTTTCAAGCAGAAATGCAGGGTGTGTTTGGGGAGTGTGGGAGGAGGGACTCTTATCGGTGGATCTTTCTTACGTCTATCGTCATGGTGGGGCCATTGACGAGTAAAAATCAAACGAAGCAATGAAATCTGATATACACATACTGTTAGAGTCAATTAGAATGGCATGAAATGGCAACGGAACTTTGACCCACGTGGAGTTTATTAATTTCTAGCGCTTAGCTCTTCTGGTCAGAGACAAGAGTCAAGAGCCCCCTCCCTCGTGCAGACGATTCGATTTTTAACGAATATTAATTTGTCTCCATGCAAAAGTGAGCTGTCAAAGGCTGTAGAAAGAAAGATTAAATATGAGTTATTTAATTATAAAAAATTGACAGGAATCGTCATGTTCAATGGAAGATTTGGTCAATCAAAAAAATTAATGTTCAAATTAATTTAAATTTAAAAATTATGGATTTTTCTTAGAAGAATTATATGGGAATAAAAGATTAAATTTGATAACCGTATGAACGTATTTATATTTTTTAATTGTAAAGTACACTCAATTTTTTAGGTAATCGTATTAGATACAACGTAAAATTTTGTATGGATCATTATTAACTCTAAAAGATTATAATAAATATGGTAGGGAGGAGGAGCGAGAGTAAAGGGACGTTGTTGACGTGGCTTCCGAAACACATGAAAATTAAAATATATTAAGTACAAATTACAAAGAATAAAAAGTATAAGAATGTCAACAAGTGAACATCAAACAAGCTAAAAAGCTAGAAGATGACCACGAGGCTCTAATAAATTCAGAATATTCTTGAAATACACAAGGTCCACGAGACTTTTATCTACTCGGATGTATAGCTACAAGGTGATTAAGGTGAGGATACCCATTTGCAATGAACTATTAATAGAAATATCAATTAACTACATCTGAAAATGAAAATGCATATTAATAATAAATATGTATATTATTTTTAATGTTTCTTTTTTCTATTAAAAATTATACTAACCTTTGAAAGGTAATGTTGAACTAACCATCATCAAAAAAAATCTTGACAAGCATGTTCGAACATCAAATTTAATCCCTTTAGAAACACTTTGTGTCAAAAGAATCCTAATTCCTCCAAAAATAATGTCTTCTTGATATTTGTATGTTTTCTTCTTGTTATTTAATTTAATTTAATTTTTCCTTGAAACCTTATTTTACATGGATTAGGTGTATAGAGTGCTTCTTCGACTTAGTGTCAAAGATTGAGGGGTATCTATTTCACTAAATTCATCGGAGACACGATCATAGCGTCATCCCTTTTTGATATCCCCTAAGATTTGTACTTTGATAAATGGCTAGATAACACTTTTTACACAGTCATCATTCTCATTATTGGACTACAACCCACTTGATTGTTGTTCTTTAATTTTGATTCAAATGTACTTTATTTTTTAGTTCCTTAATTTAATTTTTATTATCTATTTTATTTAAAATGTGATTTCATACCACCCATCTTTTAATTTAATATGCCATATTTTCTGGTTAAAAAATAAAATTAAAAAAATATTTTAAAAAATTGTAAGAAAAAGTTTTACAAGTTTTATGAAAACTTTTGTTTGTTAGTTACATACTTTAATTTATATTATATTCTATACATACTTGTTTTTGCATTTCTATCTTTTGGCATGTTTAGTGAGACCCTTTCTTCTACTTTATTAGTCACAGAGGGTTTATCCGTTCTAGGGACTATAAGCATTATTATTCTTTAATTTGAAATTAGTCTTTGCATTGTTAGTTAACCATGGGATATTGATTTTTATACAAATAAATATGTTGTGTTTATGTAAAGTTGACTTGCATTATATTTAATGGATGATATAAAATAATATTATTTCTTGTAATTTGATTGGTCAAAACATTTATATTTTATTATAAGCTCCACGCTAATTGAGGCAGTGGATTTATTATACCAATTATTATTTGTTTTATTCTTTTAGCCAATCAGACCACTCCATTTTTGGTAATTGAAAATATGTGAGTCTTTCAAAAAACCAAGGTACAAGTTTTTCAACCACTTAAATAAAAAATTAGTTTTTTCTAAACACTAATTAGTAGATATTTTTATGTTATTGGTGACCTCATATGATTTGAAGTAAAATTTAATGCAACGATTTACTTCATACAGTGGATCACTGAATTTAAAATATTTTCTATTAATGCATCTGAGTCCTGACAAGCTTCATTGTTAATATTTGTCAACTTTACTAAACTTGCATGCACCACATAGTTGTTTATAGGGGCGTCGCCATTTATTAACGACATTCCCCATTAACCATCCACTCAACTCCATTAAGCCTCCCTAGCTAATTTCTATGTAGCCATATTGACTGTGCTATGATCGTTTTGTATAGAATAAAACTATCATGGAAAGTACAATGAGATCTCAAGTCCTCATGCAATCACAAGGAATATTTTGCTATTATATCCAAAGCATTGAATCTCAATATCATCAAACAATTTGGAATCTTTGTGTGAACCTCACAACCCTTCCATCCAACTAATAGGCCTGCGAACTATTCGAGCAAGGAAACTTGAAATTGTTGATTTTTGTAGCTCGAAAGGTGGAATGTGGAATTGTTTTAAAGCAACTCAAGATTAGATATGCTTTAAAACAATTCGAGTTGAATTTTCAGCAATAGTAGTTTCTAGAATGTTTCTGAGTTTGTAAGGATGAGATAAATCCTAGTGTGATTTTATGTGTAAAAATAGAAAAGCCAAATAAAGCAAGGAAAGCTTCTTTTTCTTGCATGCTAAGGAAAGTTTTTTTTTCTTGCACGCTAAGTAAAGCAGCTAGGCTCTCCTATAAAAGTAAGATTGTTGTAGCAAACTCATGAATTGTATTTTTTGAAAGAAAAGTTTGTTGTTAGGTTGAATAGAAGATCCAACATTTGCAGGTTTTTCCCCGCATTAGGGTTTCCTGGGTATATCTGTGTTATTGTCTTTTTATATTGGCTTATTGTTATTTTTGCTTTTGCTGTTATTAGTTGTTAATTAACCCAGTTGTATTAATTGTTAAAAATCAGATTTTTTGTCTGTGAATTTATTGTGGAATTATTTTGTTGCTGGGTTATATAAATTAACATGGTATCAGAGCTCTAAACTCTAAATATGAAGCCAAGATTTGTAACACAGATTTCAAGAAAAAAAATTAGTTCTTTCATCCTCGGTTCTTTTTTGTGGCTATGGCAACTAGCGTTCGATACGAGGACAGGCTCGAGGGTGTGTCTAACTTCTTACAGTGGAAGGTTTGGATTACATCTGTTCTCAAGGAGAACAGGCTATGGATCTATGCTAGCACAGAAGTGACTTCACCAACAAATGATCTTGTTGCCTTAGATTCACATGAAGTTAAAGAGGCCAAGGCTCAGAGGATTATCCTGGATGGAGTAAGAAATCATTTAATTCCTCATTTATCAAGGAAAGACACCACCAAGGAGATGTGGGATTCGCTCACAAAACTTTATCAGAGTGACTATCAAAGTTGTAAGATTATGCTCAAGGACAAATTGCATAATACCAAGATGTCCAAAGGCGAGAGTGTGACCTCTTACTTGTCCAAGCTGACACAGGTCAGGGATGAGCTTGTTGTTGTCAGAGAGATGATTATAGAAGATGAGTTGGTGCGTATAGCCTTGAATGGTTTTTCAAAGCACTGGGAAGTGTTTTTCAAGTGTGTTGTTGGCAGAGATTAGCTACTTGATTGGGCAAGACTTTGGGATGATTTTGTTCAGGAGGAGATCCGTGAAGGTGCTCATCGGGGAGATCAGACAAAGAAGGGTCAAGATGAAGAAAATCTTGCTCTTGCAAGCAAGGGTAAGAAGAAGTCCAATAAAGAGCAATCAGAAGGTTCTTCTTCCAAGAGTGGGAAGAAGAAAGATCTGAGCAAGATTAAATGTTTTTACTTCCATTAGATGGGTCACTATGTCAGTCAATGTCTGAATAAGAAAAATAAGGATAAGCAAAAGAAGCAAGTTGCTACTACAGCAGAGGTGGACGAGTTTGCATCAAATTTTGAGAATGAGTTTTCACTCATTGCCTATTTCTCAAGTTCAAGTGCCAACAAAGTATGGTATATTGACAGTGGGGCTTCTTGCCACATGATGGGAGTCAAAGAATGTCCCACCAAGTTGGAGGAGAAGAAGCTGGATTTCTATATTGAGCTCAGAGATAATGCCAAGTACCATGCAACTGGCATTGGCACCGTCAAGTTTCAAAGGGAGTCTGGCAAACCTTTGTTGGTGGAAGATGTGTTGTATGTCCCTGGCATGACAAAGAATTTAATCTCAGTTTTTGCCTTGGAAGACAAGGCTTACATTGTGACGTTTGAGAGGGGAAAAGTCTATATTTGTCACAAATATTCCAAGATTGCAAAAGTGATTGGTGTCAGGCATGGCAGCTTGTTTTGATTACAGTTTGAGCCAGCACATGCATTGGTTAGTAGCTGTAAAGGGATAAGAGAATTGTGGCATAGGAGGATGGCTCACCTTCACCATGGAGCACTTAATATTCTTAAGAAAATAGTGGTGGGGCTGCCTGAGATGAAGACAAAATAGCATGAGGTGTGTAAGGGTTGTGCTCTTGGGAAATATGCTAAAACCAATTTTCCAAGTAGCGACACTAGATCTGAAGGGATTTTAGATCTCGTACACTCAGATGTGTGTGGACCTATGTCAACAACATCCTTAAATAGATATGAGTATTATGTTACCTTCATTGATGATTTATCCAAGAAGACATGGATATATTTCGTGAAGAATAAAGATGAGGTCTTCATTAGGTTCAAAGAGTTTAAGGCTCTTGTGGAGAACCCAACTGGGAAGAAGATCAAGAAACTAAGGTCTGATAATGGAGGTGAGTATACCTTGAATGCCTTCAAAGATTTTTTTGCTCAGGAAGGTATCAAGAAAGAGTTGATAGTTCCATACAACCCTCAACAGAATGGGGTTGCTGAACGAAAGAATAGAGCTATCATTGGAGTAGCCAAGGCCATGCTTCATGATCAAGATCTGCCTTGGTTCTTATGGGCAGAAGCTTGCAACACAATTGTGTATTTGTATAATAGGAGCCCTCACAAAGTGTTGGGCAAATTGACTCCAGAAGAGGCGATCACTGGTAAGAAACCAGATTTGGGGCACATTCGCATCTTTGGATGTCTTGTGTATTGTCACATTCCTGATGAGAAGAGAACCAAGTTAGAACCTACTGTAGAGAAGGGTATCCTTGTTGGGTATAGTGAAACTTCTAAGGCTTATCAGGTTTATATTCTTGCTCTCAAGAAAATAATGGTTCACAGAGATGTGAAGTTTGAGGAAGAGAGGGCTCTTTAGAAGTCAAGTAACTTGATGAATGAGGAGGAACAAACATCCACAGTTGAGGTAGCACAAATTCCTCAAACTTTAGTCATGCAAGCTGGAGAGTAGAACAAGCAGGATGATCAGATAGAGGAACAAATAATTCCTCAGCCTCATATTCCTATTAGTGAGAAGAGGAGAAATAGGGCAGCTGCGCAAACATTAAGAGAGGCTGAAGAATATGTAGGTGATCCTCAAGATTCAGTCAGACAAAGAAGGGCTCCCATATGTTATTCAGATTATGTGGCACTTATGAGTGAATTAATTGAAGTGGAGCCTTCCAAATTTTAGGAGGCATCCAAGCACCAAGTATGGAGAGATGCCATGGTGGAAGAGTATTCCTCCATCATGAAGAACAGTGTGTGCGAGGTAGTACCTACACAAGAAGATAAGTCTGTGGTGGGCTTGAGATGGTTGTATAAGATTAAGCATGCTACAGATGGTAGTGTGGAAATTTTCAAAGCTCGGTTTGTGGTTAAGGGGTTTTCACAGAAGGAAGGAGTCAACTATGATGAGACTTTCGCTCCAGTAGCCAAGTACTCATCCATAAGAGCTATCATTTCTATAACAGCACAGATGGTTTGGAGGATTCATCAGATGGATGTAAAGATAGCCTTCCTCAATAGGGAGATTGAGGAAGAGATTTACATAGAGAAACCAAAAGGGTTTGAAGCACATGAGAGGGATTCTCATGTATGTAGATTGAAAAGAGCACTATATGGACTCAAGCAGGCTCCTAGGTTGTGGTATTCACGTATTGATAGTTACTTGCAGAGTGTGGGCTTTATCAAGAGTGAGGCAAATTCAAACTTGTACTATGTTCAGGTGAAGGGTAAACTTCTCATATTGTTGTTATATGTTGACGACCTATTTCTCATAGGGTTAGAGGAGCTCATAGCACACTGCAAGCGGGATCTTGCAGGAGAGTTTGAGATGGACTTGGGGTTGATGCACTAATTTTTGGGATTGGAGTTGTGGTAGAAAGAGGGAGAAATCTTCCTTGGACAAGGGAAGTACTTAGTTGATATCTTGAAGCGAATCAGGATGGAAAACTGTAAGCCTATGTCAATGCCACTTGTGACCAACTGGAAGAAGATTGATGCTTCTAGATCAGAGGTAGTGGACCCTACTTTATACAGATAGTTGATAGGCTCTCTTATGTATCTGGTCAACACCAGGCTAGACATTTGTTTTGTAGTGAACTCACTCAGTCAGTTTATGGTGGAACCTAAACGTGTTCATTGGATAGCTGTGAAGCATGTTTTGAGATATCTCCAAGGCACAGTTGATTATGGGCTGAAGTATGTTCAGTAGGATGGAGTGGAGCTCAAGGGGTAAACTGATGCAGACTGGGTAGGTAATACAATTGATCGAAAGAGCACTTCAGGGTGTAGTTTTAGTTTGGGATTAGGAACAGTCTCTTGGTACAATAGGAAACAGAAGTCAGTTGCACTGAGTTCTGCAGAGGCTAAGTATATGGCAGCTAGTATGGCTACATGTGAGGCTATCTGGCTTCGAAAACTTCTAGATGGGCTCTTTAATCAGGAGTTGGATCCTACAGTCATTTATTGTGATAATAAAAGTTGTATCAAACTCTCTAAGAATCCAGTGTTTCATGACAAGTCAAAGCACATTGAGATCAAGTATCACTTCATCGGAGATTATGTGGAGAAGGGGATAGTGAAGCTCAATTACATTCCTACGGATGAACAAATTGCAGATATCCTGACGAAGGCCTTGATGAAGAGCAAGTTTGAATTCTTCAGAGACAAGTTGGGTGTGGTGCAGAACACCTTCCTCGCTAAGAGGGAGTGTTGATTTTTGTAGCTCAAAAGGTGGAATGTGGAATTGTTTTAAACCAACTCAAGATTAGATATGCTTTAAAACAATTCGAGTTGGATTTTCAGCAATAGTAGTTTCTATAATGTTTCTGAGTTTGTAAGGATGAGATAAATCCTAGTGTGATTTTATGTGTAAAAATAGAAAAGCCAAAGAAAGCAAGGAAAGCTTCTTTTTCTTGCATGCTAAGGAAAGCTTCTTTTTCTTGCACGCTAAGTAAATCAGCTAGGCTCTCCTATAAAAGTAAGATTGTTGTAGTAAACTCATGAATTGTATTTTTTGAAAGAAACGTTTGTTGTTAGGCTGAATAGAAGATCCAACATTTGCAGGTTTTTCCCTGCATTGGGGTTTCCTGGTTATATCTGTGTTATTGTCTTTTTGTATTGGCTTATTGTTATTTTTGCTTCCACTATTATTAGTTGTTAATTAACCCAGTTGTATTAATTGTTATAAATCAGATTTATGTCTGTGATATTTTTGTGGAATTAATTTGTTGCTGGGTTATACAAATTAACAGAAATCGACAAGGATCATGCAGGGCATGTTTTGTTTGGGACATTTTGTTTTAAAATATGACTTGCTAGAGGTTGTGGTTCTGTCAGCTAATTCAATATTTTAGCCCATCAATGACCAACAAAATTATAGGTAGACCTAAAATTCTTCATTTTTTAGCATTATTTTTTTTTGAGTGAACAAGTTTTAGCTTAGCCAAATTTTATTCAATGTTACTTTTGTTGAAATATTTAAACGCTTTTTTGAAGAGGCTCATAAAAAGGCCAAAATTTACATAGCAGCTCTTACAACACGGATAGCTTAGCTTTATGGCTTTTTCAGTTACTTATAATCTGCTGACATTTGTTTATCATAGAAGTTAGGGTTTTATTTTTATTTTATTTTTTCTTATAAAATAATGATGTTAGGTTTTAGATATTAGGTAATTATGTGTATTGTTAGTTATTTTTTGGTATTTTATTTAAGCAATTTGAAGATACATTCATTTCATTAGAGAAATATTTTATGTAATTTGTTTAGTGTTGTGTCTAATATGATGGTTAATGGTTCTTCTGGGTTTTTAGGGCTAGGAATTTTAAAGATTATCTATGTTCAAAAGCTCTAGTGGTATTCACTACAATTCTTTAAGGAAACTAGTTTGCATGACTAATAGATGCATTTATGCTCTTTTTGTAAGAGGTTAGTCAAGAAATAAATAACCTTGTTAACCATTAAATTCTTTATTTAACAAATAAATGGATGTATTTTTTTAAACAAGTTCGTAATGACTACTAGCAAAATATTTATGGAAAATATATAAATAATCATTTGTATTCAGGAATAAATCCAAATTTTTCAACTCAAACAAAATCACTTTCACTCTATTTTTTCCTTCTCATGAGTCTTTTGTTCAATGTACTGACATAATTTTGTATATGTGGCTAGGAATTTCAGAGAACCTTCATGGTTACACTAGCATGTATAATATATTGCTTAGGTCTCAATAATGGATAAATGTGACTTGGTGTCCAAATCTTGGATCATATTTTATGAAAGAAATAGTTTTTATTTTTTTAAATTTACTACACAAGAGTAATAGCTATTGTATAATAATTAGGCCTACAAGTGTAGATAGTTGTGCATTATGCAGTTTAATTGGGGGTGAAATTATATTTAATTGGTTGGGATCACAAATATTAGAGCCATTGTTGTCTGTTGTGGGCTCAAGTTTCATTTTTTTGAGGTGAAGAATTTAAGAACTTATAAGTTGTGCCTCATTATTTCATTTTATGTTTGATCAATTGGGCTAAAGATAAGGTCTTGAAGCATGAAATTTTCATTGAGATTTATATTATCCTTTGAAAGTCTTGTTGAAAAATAGGCCCTAAAAACATGGATTAGCTTTAGACAAGTGTAATTGCAAATCATTAAAAAATAGAAAAAAATCTCTACTATAATTGTAAAAAAATGAAACGAATAAACAAAGAGTTGTTGATATTTTAAGTGATTCATAGCTTTATTGGACATGAAGCTAAACATTTGACTTGATATAACTTATTTATAAATGGTCTCACGTCCCTTAAGGAAGTATGAATATCATAGTATTATTTAAGGTTGAAATAAATCAAGTCATGTGTAAACATTTGTTAGGATGTGAAGTCACTATTCATAAGTACTATTCATAGTCACTATTCATGGTGATGTGGCCTCATGGTGATGTGTATGGTTAGTGATGTAGTTAGGTGATGATTTTTCATGACCCATGATGGGTGGTATGGCCCACAAAGCATCTTTAAAGGTTAAAAGAGGAGGCGAGAGAAAGTTGGATGCATTTCTCCACTAGGTCATATGGGTTGGCTTGTGGAAAGCATGTGAAGACATAATAATAGTGGATCACATGTTTCTACTTTAGGCATGTGTTGTGGGGCACAATTTTCTATGGGCTCCTAGTTGGTGAGGTCAAAAGTGGAAATATTTTGACTAACACATGTGTGCACATGAAAAGTGGGAGATAATGATCACTATGCAAGATTGAGGTTACATGTGGAGTGGGTGAGCACATGGGTGTACACATGAAGTGTTCAAGTGGGCATGATGAGATGCCATTCAAAGGTTTCGCTTTGCACATGAGGGGACAAAATTCCCTATTGATGAATAGTTCTCCCACATGGAGTGTGGCATAGTTTTCTCCTCTCTCTCAATTTTCTCTCTATGTTGTGAATGTTATTTAATATCATGAGCTCTTCTTCATAAATTAATCATGTTAGAGGATCCATGAAAGCCTTGGAATGGCATGCTTGGAGGTTAGATCTTGTAGGCTATATTATGCTTGATTCACAACCTTAAGGCTTTAGGTAGAAGCATTAAGTGTTTGTATGTTAGCACTAAAGGAGTTATTGGAGGAGATGTTATAGAAGAGAGTGATGCTAAGTTTGTTAATGAAGTCTAGAAGCTGTTATTTTATCCATGGTTTTTCCTTGTGCATTACAAGGTTTTCACATAATCTCTATGTAATGTGTCTTCTTGCTTGTCTATGTTTTATGTAGCTTTTATTCCACAATTATTTCCTTGCACTGTAGGATATATTTCATTGATTTAACATGTAGTATTAGAACTTTATTCCTAATATCTAGTATCAAAGACTTGTTAAAAAACTCCATGTGTGTGAGTGTTTTTTGTTGTTTGTTGATTATGTGCAAGGTGAATCTACTTTGATAGGAGGAGAGTCTTGGAGATTAATGAAGAAAAAAATTTATTTTTGGCAGGTATATCTCTATGGAGCAAAGTGGAGGATATATTGGTGAAAATCATTATCTCTTCATGTTGATGAGGAGAAGCCCGTAGGAGAGCTGGAAGAAAAAGCTAAAAAATATTTGCTAGACAAGTCAGCAACCTTCAAAGTGTTCCTATTAGTGGAAAAGTAAATCCATAGCTTGAGGAGTAAGTTGGTCTCTATAGGTGGAGGTAGACAAGGCATGACCTTGGTTTCATTCTTAGAAAAAAATAGAAGGGGTGTTAATGTGGTATCCTACTGACCACATATTGTTAGCTGAGATGTTGGTGAAGAAGGAAAACCCATGTAAAGGAAGGAGGTACAGAGAAACCTGAAGCTATACCTATTTTGAAGTAGCTAAGGAAGAGGAAGATGAACATGTAGATGAACATGTGAGACCTAGTGTTTTCAAATGGAGAAGGTCATATGTTTGGACATGCGGTAGAGCATGATGCATTTTGGATGCATTCTTGAAGCTTGAAAACTCGATAAGTGCAGTGATGTATCAAGTAGCATGATGACTTCCATAAAGTTTTGATTGGTCTAATTGTATCATGATGATATATAGAGGCTATGAGGAGAAGTTTGGTATTAACTTCTATGTCATCTTATTTCTTTATTACTATCAAGAGTGCTACATGCACTGATTATTGTTCAAAGATAGAGCATAATTATTCCTACATGGTGATGTCTCTTAGGGAGAGATAAATATAGAGTCAAGCTAAAGGTGTTGTTGGTTTTCATTGAAATCACTATATGAGTTGGTGTTAATACCGCACATGTAGTACACAAGAATTTTAGTACCTTCATGGAGAGCCAAAGTGTTTTGTTAACATGTTGGATGCAATCCCCTACACAATCACTATTTTGATGGCTCAGTTAGAACACATGAAATGAAGGTGGTAAGGAGGAGCAAACCAAGGATGGAGATGCACAAGGATGTGAAAGCAAAGAACTACCCCACTTATTGCACTTTTTGAGTTGTCTTCCTAAGAGAGTTGTAGATGAGGAAGAGACATATTATTGTGTCCTTTGTATTGGATTCATTAGGAGTAGGAATCCTTGTAATGCCATAATAAGCACTAAACTGGATATTCCCAAGTAATGGGAGTTATGAGCAGTTCATGGTAGAATCCTGATTGGAGAATTGGTCTATGTGTGGAGAAGTGATTGGTCACTTCAGTGCTATAATCTGTTATTGAGGAATAGATGTTGATAAAGCCAATCAGGAAAAAGAAGTTTTAGTAGTGCAATAAAACTTCTATGGGGTTTGTGGCAGGGCAACAGAGGGCATAGATGAGTAATTGGTTGAAGAATACTCAGGGGTGGTAAAATCTTGTCTATATTAACTATTAACACTCCAGGTCACACCCTACCTAAAAGGAGTGTTCAGGTCCTGCTTCCAAACCTTGACTAACATGGGAATAGTCTAAGGCCATCAATTGCCTATTTCTAGACTAGACCTCTAGGATTTTCAATGAGACTAGCTCCTCTGATGCATCATTTTGGACCTTTGCTTCTAAAACCTAAAACTGGTTGGGGTGAAAAAGGAGGAGGATTTTAAAAAGTAAAACCTATTCTAACTTGTGGTGATGCACCATGAAGATTGTCTATCCACTCATACTTGAGCCTCTAAAACACTAGTGAGATAGAAATAAATAATGGGATATATGACTCTAAATCCCTGTCATGCATCAACATTTCATGAAGAGATTCGTCAAATGAATGAAACCTAAGGGAGATGATGGAGAGGCCTAGTTCAAGGCACTAATCCAGTCAACATGTCCATTGTTGGCTTCAGTCAAATGACATCAAACACTAAACATAACCTACATAACTAGACAATCTACCAGCTAGGTGAAATCAAGATTTGGCAATGGAGAAATATCTACCACTTATGCAAATCAAAACTGACATAAACACACTAGTCTAATATCATGAAATCTAAAAATAGACATCTTATTTATCTCAAGAAGTTACAAGGCTCAATCTTGGTAGAGTCTAGTCATGCCCAAGATAGGGATGCAAAATAATAGCTTGAAGGTTATACTTATAGCCAAAGGGAAGTAAGAGAGAGGGGATTTTGGAACTCAAAGAGGGAGTCAAAATAGTTAGAATCTATTTGAAAAGTGGTTACAACTACCTTTTCCAATATGCTCATTCAGACCATTTGATTTATCTAAGTCACCTCAATCTATTGGATCATTACAATATCCTCTTAGTGATGTTCCATGGTGGCTGTAATGATAGGATCAAGTTGTTTCCATTTGGGTCCTAGTAATAATGTAGTTACAACACTCAAATCCATCATTTAAAATCATGTCTTGTTTCCAAGTGCTCCTGACTGGTTGTCATGACATGTATAGTGGAGTGAAAGGTCACTTTCAAGTAGTTGGTCTATTCAATGAATTGCTGGGGTCCACTAGTTTGCCTTCATGGCACCCTTTGAAATATTAGCTCCTTCTGCTAGAAGTGGAAAACACAGTCAGAGAAGGATCTCTTTATGACATAAACCCACAAGCTAGAGGTCCATTTTTAGCCACCGACATGTCAACCTTTACCTTATATCAGATCTGAAAGACCTATTTTTCCTTTAAAGAGCTTTGCTAGCAATTCTTGGTCTTTTTTATACATTTTAGTCCAACTCATATCGTATTTGAGCTCAGTTCTATGTATTTTTTCCAACTTAGGTCATATTATTTGCTTTACCTGAGTCGAGCTACTCCATCAACCCTAGTTAAAAAATGCCCTAGCTCAGTCCTTTCCCATTGGTTGTTGGAAATCTAACTTAGATCACTAACCCTTAACTCATCTCACTCCATTAGATTTACCAAGTATGAACAAACATGAGCCCTTAGATATATCTTTGAATTGTCAACCTTGTCTTGCTTATACCACCTGTCAAATGTGTGTTAATCTTTAGGATCCTATTGTAAGTTTGTAGCTTCACACAATTGTGCCATGTGTCAACCCCTCATGTTCTTTGACTATTTGACTCATCTCGTACCATTGGATTGAGATGTATGATCGAGCAAGGATCATTGGTCTTGATGGGACCCATTGTTTGAAAACCAATAGCTAGTCCATGGTTTTAAAATTGACATCCTCATTCCTATCATTTGACGTTCACGCGATCATCATTACAGTCTCATGACCATTAAATTTAAGCTCAATATAATTATCTTACTCTGTCTTTAAATTTAGTGTTCATACGACTATCATTCATCATTTCATAGAATGTGATTGACATCTTAAAAATGTCAAATTTAATCACAGGAAGATTTTTTACTAAGCTTTAACTTGACATTCGTGCGAGCATCCCATGTTGTGGGTTCATTTTGATCAAATTTTAAGGTTTGCATATTGAGGCACAAGAATCATGGAGGCACCAAAATTTTAGGAGATGCTCATGAGGCCATAAGGAAAAAACCCATTTGATGTGATGGTCCCAAAATTCTCCCAAGTGGAGATATTAACTGCTCAAGTTGACTAGTCCATAACTGCTTCTCTGTGACGTCTTGGTGATGGTCTGGGCCTTAAAATTACATAATTCATATTTTGATCGTTATTTCAAGGTGTTGATGAATTATTTAGATTTGTGCAACTAGGTCTATGCTTCTAAATGCTCAGGTACCATGAAAATCTGCTTGGACCCTCCTTTTTGAAAAAGCTTCATATGTGGGCCAAAATGACCAACATCTTTGGTGACTCACAGGGGTTGCATGCTTGTCTATGCAAGAGGACCTAGATCATGTTGCCTTGTCCAATCCATTGGGCATGAAGTCTCTACTTGGGCCCAGAATGTTGATCTAGATTCAACATTGGCTGCCAATCTTGCTCTAACCTCTTTTTGAAACAAACACAAAGACCAAAAGGAACAAAATAAGTTAGAGTTCCCAGAGAACTTATTGAAAAGGAAACTAACCTAAAATGAGGAAAACAAACAAATGTGCTAAAGTATCACTTAGAGGAATTTGAATTAAAATATCTTAAAATATATAGTCTAAAATTATGTGTACCTTTCTTCCTATATCAAAATGAAAGTTTGACAATTTTCTTGCCTCATGGGATGTGGAATTGAATGAGACATGCAGATCCTTGAATCTTGGTCTTGATTCTTGCTTCCCCTTTATTAGAACTATCAGCCTCTTTAGCATGATGTCTAATGAGAACCAAATAGCTCCAAATTGGTCAGCTACATGCATCCATACAGTCTCAGCTTTCTCATATGGCTCCTTAACTACAACCTCCAATGGTGGTTCAACAAGGAATACCTCTTTGATTCTATGGCATCATCAATAAGACTAGGCTTCTTATTTGATTCAAGTTCCTTAGGTTCATCAAGGAGCTCTGCATATTTTGTCTAATCTTGATCATTTTCCTCTATGGGAAATTTTGTTTCCACCTTCTCAAGTTATTGATCCTCAACTTGACCAAGATCTTCAAGTTCTTTAAAAAGCTTCATTTGCTGCTACCAATCATCTTTGTCCTCCTTGTCATCTAGAACCACCATTTGTTCAACCTTCTCTTTTTGATATATGAGGTCATCAAGATAGTGTTCTTCATGCTCCAAATCATTAATGAAATCTTCAAAATATCTCACCTATTGCACTATCTCATCATCCAGATCTACCATCTTGAGCTCATCAATCTCACTCATGAAATCATGTTATAGCTATTGCCAATGATCATCCTCTTCAGGAATGCTCTCTACCTCAAAAATGGTTATGTGTGAATTTTCTTCTTGGATACCTTCCAAATAAAGATGATCCTACACTTGATCCATATCAGCTACCACAACATCTTGAGAAAACTCTTGATCTTGGACAACTAATATGTGATCAAGAGGTTCTTGAGAAACAACCTCTTGATGCACATATGAGACTTCCTCCTATTGGATCTCATCTCCATATTATACTTGCTCCTATAACTCATCCTCCTTGACATCATGAAATATTGGGACATGCTTGCCAAGTGGTGTCCCAATACTAATCTCCTCTTCTGACTCTGACAATTCATAATTATTGGTTTTGAGTTCAACATGGAGTTCACTACTTACCTCTTCACGGAGTGGAATAGGATATTATTGAGATGACCCCAAGGGAGATGAGACATATGTGCCACCTCCTTGGTTCAATTACTTTCCTTTGAGAGTCATGTCTTCCTCTTTCTTTGATATACTGCTCTGGATGGATTTTCAAGATGGAAATGACCTAGAATCTTGAGGAGGGAGGGGTGGGGATTGAGAAACTTTGGGTTTGATTGATTGCATGATTTTGATCCAAAATGGGAAAGATAGAGGTTATAATTTGACATTTTTGTCTTTTTTTTCCTCTTATTTCCTTGCTTTTAGCTCTAATTCTCTAATTTTCTTATCAATATTATCTTGAAATAGCACATCTTTAACGTGGTCAAGAACACAAGAAGGTTCTTAAAGAGGGAAGAGGGAGTTTTGTAGAGGTCATATCCTTCTTTATCTTGGGATCTCAATTTCATATCTACCTTACTTTTCCCACCCCATGACTTCACCACTTGACTCCAAAGGGGTTCTTGAGGAAGGATGGAGTCTTGGACCCAAATAACAAGCTATTTCACAACAAGCTCTTCATTTCTCTGATAGTTTCTTTGGACATATTTCCAAGAAGGAAAGGTCTGAGAAACATATGAAAAACTTGGAACATTCAAAGGATCACTTGGAATGGTCTTTTGAGGAGGAATGGATGACATATAATAAGGTTGAGGTGGTGTATATATAGGCATTAAAGGTTGGTAAGGTTGGACCTATTATTCTTCAAGGCCTTTTAGCTTCTCCTCAATTCTCTGAATGTAACCCCATACATTCATCATGTCATCTATGAGATTGTTCCAATTTTCTCCCTCAATAGGTGTCCATTATTTATTCATTGCAATGACTCTCTCACATGATGAATCAGGTGAGTAGGGACATCTTGGCCATAACATCTCTGTGAGCTCAACACTAGTGCATGCTTGTCAAGGCTTGTCAAATTTTGCTTAAGTGTTGGTATAGATGGCTCATGATAGGGTTGATGAGGAGAAGTATTATGATGGGTTTGTTGTCCATAGTAAGGATCAAGGCAATATCCTTGATGATAAGGATCATGAGAAACCTAAAAAGGCTCCTCATAGATTTGATAGGGCTCATGATAGGGCTGATAAGACTCATATGGATCATGTTGGGCTACTAATAAGGGGATGGATAATAGGATTAACCACCATAGTCATTCATA
Source organism: Torreya grandis (assembly GCA_037957365.1). Classification (NCBI taxonomy): domain Eukaryota; kingdom Viridiplantae; phylum Streptophyta; class Pinopsida; order Cupressales; family Taxaceae; genus Torreya; species Torreya grandis. The sequence goes on from JARHVA010002339.1 coordinate 541,447, forward strand.
TTGACTTTATATATCAAATGAGATGCATAAATTGATTAGAAACTTCATTGAGACATACGTAGTCTACTCCTAACCAAAAGCTCGATTTGGAGTCACCATTAGTGATAATGTGCTTCCTTCTAAAATTCAATTAGAGGAAAGATACACCAATAATCTTCCTCTCCTTTTGGACCTTGTCCCACCGAGTGTGATATAATCTTTACCACTCTAGGTTACACCCTAACTAAAAGGAGGAGTGTTCAAGTCCTGCTTCCAAATCTGAATTAACATGGGAATGGTCTTAGGCTATGGGTTGCCTATATCTAAACTAGACCTCTAGGATTTTTAATGGAGTTAGCTCCTCTGATGCATCATTTTGGACCTTTGAGTTTAAAACCTAAAATTGGTGGGGGTGAAAAGGGAGAAGGAGTTGAAAAAGTAAAACCTATTCTAACTTGTGGTGATGCACCATGAAGATTTTCCATCCACTCATAATTGAGCCTCTAAAACACTAGTGAGATAGAAATAAATAATGGGATCTATCACTCCAAATTCCTATCATGCATCAACATTTCATGAAGAGGTTCATCAAGTGAATGAAACCTAATGGAGATGATGGAGAGGCCTATTTCAAGGCACTAATCCAGTTAGCATGTTCATTATTGGATTCAATCAATTGACATCAAACACTAAACATAACCTGCATAACCAGATAGTCTACCAGCTAGGTGAAATCAGGTCTTGGCAAGGGAGAAAGCTCTACCACTTATGCAAATTAGAACTTACATGAACACACTAGTCTAATATCAAGAAATTTAAAAATAGTCATCTTATTTATCTCAAGAGGTTACAAGGCTCAATCTTGGTAGAGTCTAGTCATGCCCAAGAGAGGGATGCAAAATAATAGCTCGAAGGCTATACTTATAACTAAAAGAAAGTGAGAGAGGTGATTTTGGTGCTCAAAAAGGGAGTCAAAATAATTTAAATCTATTTGAAAAGTGGTTACAATTGCCTTTGCCAATATTCTCATTCAAACTGTATGATTGATCATGGTCACCTTAGTCCATTGCATCATTATAATATCTCTTAGTGATGCTCCATGGTGGCTAAAACAATAGGATCAATTTATTTCCAGCTAGGTCCTAGTAACAATGTAGTTACAACATTCAGATCCATCATTTAGAATCATGTCTTATTACCAACTGCTCCTGACTAGTTGTCTTGGTGTGCATAGTGGAGGGAAAGGTCACTTTTAACCAATTTGTCTATTCAATGAACTATTGGGGTACACTTGTTATTCTTCATGGCACCCTTTGAAATATTAGCTCTTTTTTATATAAATGTCAAACATAGTTCGAGAAGGATTCCTTTATGACACAAACTCATAGGCTAGAGGTCCATATTTAGCCACCAACTTGTCAACCTTTCCTTTATATCAGGTCTAAAAGACCTATTTTTAATTTAAGGAACTTTGTCAGTAATCCCTGGTCTATTTTACACATTCTAGTCCAACTTGGATCATATTTGAGATCGGTTCTACGTGTTTCTGCCAACTCAAGTCATATTATTTGCATTTCCCAAATCAAGCTACTCCATCGACCCTAGTCAAAAAATGCCCTAGCTCAGTCCTTTCCCATTAGTTGTCGATAATCCAACTCAGATCATTGACCCTTGACTTGTCTCGCTCTATTAGATTTACCAGGTACAAAGAAACATGAACCCTCAAATCTATCTTTAAATGTCAACCTTGTCTCACTTACACCACGTGTCAAATGTGCATTAATCCTCAAGATCTTGTTGTCAGTCTATAGCTTCATGCACTTGTACCATGTGTCAACCCCTTGAGCTCTCTGATTGTTTGACTCATCTCCTACCATTAGATTGAGATGTATGATCGAGCAAGGACCATTGATTTTTTAGGACCCATTTTTTGAAAGCCAATGTCTAGTCCATGGTCTTAAAATTGATGTCCTCAATCCCATCATTTAACATTCACACGAACATCATTGATAGTCATGTGACTTTCAAATTTAAGTTTAATAGGATTGTCTTGCTCTGTCTTTAAATTTTACATTCATGTAATCATCATTCATCATTCTGTAGGATCTGATTGATTTCCTAAGAATTTTTAACACTCCAAGTTACACCCTAGCTAAAAGGAGGAGTGTTCAAGTCTTGCTTCCAAACCTAAACTAACATGGGAATAGTCTAAGGCTATGGGTTGCCTATATCTAGACCAGACCTATAGGATTTTTAATGAGGCTAGATTCTTTGATGTATCATTTTGGACCTTTACTTTTAAAACTTAAAACTGGTTGGGGTGAAAAGAGAGGAGTTACAAAATTAAAACCTTTCTAACTTATGGTGATGTACCATGAAGATTGTCCATGCACTCATACTTGAGCCTCTAAAACACTAGTGAGATAGAAAGAAATAACAGGATCTATGACTTCAAATGCTTGTCATGCATCAACATTTCATAAAGAGGTTCATCAATTGAGTGAAACGTAAGGGCGATGATGGAGAGGCCTAGTTCAAGGCACTAATCTAGTCAACATGTGCACTTTTGGCTTTAGTCAAATGACATCAAACACTAAACATAACCTACATAACTAGACAGCCTACCATCTAGGTGAAATCAAGACTTAGCAAGGGAGAAAGCTCTACCACTTATGCAAATCAAAACTAATATAAACACACTAGTGTAATATAATTAAATATAAAAACAATCATCTTATTTATCTCAAGATGTTACAAGGCTCAATCTTGGCAGAGTCTAGTCATGCCCAAGAGATAGATGCAAAATAATAGCTTGAAGGCTATACTTATAGCCAAAGGGAAGTAAGAGAGAGGGGATTTTGGCACTCAAAGGAGTCAAAATAGTTTGAATCCCTTTGAAAAGCAGTTACAACTGCCTTTGCCAATACACTCATTCAGACCATTAGATTGATCCAGGTCACCCGAGTCTGTTACATCATTATAATATCCTCTTAGTGATGCTCCATGTTGGCTACAATAGTAGGATCAAGTTGTTTCCAATTGGGTTCTGGTAATATTATAGTTATAACACTCATATCTATCATTTAGAATCATGTCTTATTGCCAACTACTTTTGATTAGTTGTCATGGCATACATAGTGGAGGGAAAGGTCACTTTCAAGTAGTTGATCCATTCAATGAACTATTATGGTCCATTTGTTTGCTTTCATGACACCCTTTTAAATATTAGATCCTTCTGCTAGAAATGGCAAACACAGTCAGAGAAGGATCCCTTTATGACACAAACCCACAAGCTAGAGGTCCATATTTAGCCACCAACTTGTTGACCTTTGCCTTATTTTAGGTATGAAAGACATTTTTCCTTTACGAAGCTTTGCTGACAATGCTTGGTATTTTTTACACATCCTGGTCTAACTCAGATCGTATTTGAGCTCGCTTCTATGTATTTTTTCCAACTCAGGTCAAATTATTTGTTTTTCTTGAGTCAAGCTGTTCCATCAACCCTAGTCAAACAATGCCCCAACTCGGTCCTTTCCCATTGGCTGTCATCAATCCAACTCTAAATTATTGACCCTTGACTCAGCTCGCTCTATTATATATTCAAGGTATAAATGAATATGAGCCCTCTAATCTATATTTTAATTAGCAACCTTGTCCTGCTTATGCCACATGTCAAATGTAAATTAATCCTCAAGATCTTGTTGTCAGTCTGTAGCTTCATGCACTTGTACCATGTCCCCTTGATCTCTCTAACTATTTGACTCATCTCACACCATTAGATTGAGATGTATAATTAAGGATTATTGATCTTATTGGGACCCATTGTTTGAAAGTCAATGGCTAGTCCATGGTCTTAAAATTGTCATGCTCGCTCCCATTAGTTGATGTTTGCATGACCATTGTTGATGGTCATGCAACCATCAAATTTAAGCTCAATAGGATTGTCTTTATTTATCTTTAAATTTGGTGTTCATGTGATCGTCATTCATCATTATGCAGAACATGATTGACGTCCCACAGAATGTCAAATTTAATCATAAGTAGATTTTTGCCTGAGCTTTAATTTGATGTTTGAATGAGCATCCCATATTGTAGGTTCATTTTAATCAACTTTGAAGGCTTTGATCTTGAAGCACAAGAATCATGGAGGCACCAAAATTTCAAGAGATGTTCATTAGGCTAGAAGTAGCAAACCCATTTGATGTGATGGTCCTAGAATCCTCCCAGGTGGAGATATTAAGTGCTCAAGTTGACTAGTCCATAACTGCTTCTGTTTGTAGTACATCAAATAATAAAAAGTTAAACAAAATTATATTAGGTATTTTATATTTTCCTACACAAAATATACCAATGATGCAATTAAGATATATAAATGTACATCTAGAGTATATAAGATTCACTTGAAATTTTACCTCTATAAATGTACATGGTGTCTTAATGACATGGATAAATGTAGTAGGGGTTGACTCACTACCTAGTTGTGATTTTGAAGGCAACATCTCCTCCTAGAACACCCAAAAAATACATATATATTTTTCAATTGAAGCATTGACGGTCTGACCCTTAAACTTGCACAATTCATCCTTGGTCATTCTTTCAAGGTGTTGATGAATTTTTTATATTTGTGCAACTAGGTCTATGTTTCTAAAAGCTTGGGCACATTGAAAATCTACTTGGACCTTCCTCTTTGTAAAAGCTTCATATGTGGGCCAAAATGACCAACATTGACTTCAAGTGGGAGAATGTTAGAATGCAAAGTCACTATTCATGAATCATTATTCATAAACGCTATTCATGGTGATGTGGCTTGGTGGTGATGGGGATGGTTAGTGATGTGGTTAGGTATGGTGGCTGGTATGGCCCACAAAGCATCTTTGAAGGTCAAAAGAGGAGGTGAGATAAAATGCGATGCATTTATTTAATAAGTCACATGGGTTGGCTTTTGGAAAGCATGTGAGGACATAATGATAGTGGATCACATGTTTCTACTTTAGGCATTTGTTGTGGGGTGCAGTTGTCTATAGGCTCCTAGTTAATAAGGTCAAAAGTGAGAATCTTTTGACTCACACATGTGTGCACATGGAAAGTGAGAGAAAAGGATCACTATGCAAGATTGAGATCACATGTGGAGTGGCTGAGCACATGGGTGTGCACATGGAGTGGTCAAGTGGGCATGATGAGATGCCATTCAAAGGCTTGACTTGGCACATGGGGGGACAAGATTCCTTATTGATGAATAGTGCTCCCGCATGGAGTGTGGCACAATTTTCTCCTCTCTCTTTATTTTCTCTCTATGTTGTAAATGTTATTTAATATCATGAGATCTCCTTTATAAATTAATCCTATTAGAGGATCCACATAAGCCTTGGGCTTACATGCTTTGAGGTTGGATCTTGTAGGCTATATTATGCTTGGTTCATAACCTGAATGCTTCAGATGGAAGCATTGAGTGCTTGTATCTTAGCACTAAAGGAGTTGTTAGAGGAGTTGTTGTAGAAGAGCGTGATGCTAAGTTTATTAATAAAGTATGGAAGATACCATTTTTCCCATGGTTTTTCCTTGGATATTATAAGTTTCCACGTAATCTCTATATAATGTGTCCTCTTGCTTGTCTATGTTTTGTGTACCTTGTATTTAGCATTTATTTCCTTGCACTATAGGATATATTTCATTGATCTAACATATAGTATTAAAAATTTATTCCTAAAAATAATGAAGATGTTAAATGCATTGTCTACAAAAATGTCTAAGCTACATTCAAGCATGTTTTGACTATTTTGCTTCAAGCTACATTGGTCAATTCATTAACAACATTTCAATGTCAATAGTTGAGTATGTAAAATAATAATGTCTTCTTAACAAATATTTTACTTGTAAATTATTTTCAAAATGATCTTCATTTGTTTATTTTTAAATTCAATGTGCATCAGTGAGATTAATAGTTTTAGTAGTGACAAAAGATCACAATGTTGAAGGCATTCACAAAAAGCAAAGCTGATTGTCATATGTGGATTTGTAAATTATATGTCTAAATTATTATTTGTGAGACAACTTGCATTATCTTAGTAGTTGAGGCTTTTGCAATAGTAGAAGTGTTGGCATAACTATGTGGAGGGTTTTGTGGTTATGTCTAGAACCTTTTATTTTTATAGCACCAGAACTGGTGCCAAATATAAATTTTAATTTTAATTTTTTTAGTACACCATTGTTCCCTCCATAGACCTATGGCATAAATTCTATTGTTACAAAATATTTGAACTGATATCCATTGGATTTGGATATAATACATAATATTTTAACAAATCCATATGTGAATCCTAAGATACTCCATTGCTACTCAAATCTGAATTCTAAACAAATAATTTTTTAAGGGACTATATGCAAAGCCCAAAAAAATGTATATATTGTTATTTGTGAGGGAATTTCTATTTTCTTAGCATTTGGGGATTTTGTAGCATTAGAAGTGTTGGCATAGTTATGCAAAGGGTTTTCTAGTTATGTCTAGAGTCTATTCTTTTAACAACATTGGAACTGGTGGTAATACAAATTTTACGTTATTATTTTTTTAGTAAACCATTCCTTGCTCCACATACGTATGGCATTATTTCTAGTTTTAAAAGATGCCTACAATGGTATCCATTGCATTTGACTGAAATACAAAATATTTTAAGATACTCATATGTAAAGCTTAACACACTCCACTACTATTTAGATCTTAAAAGTGCAACAGATAATTTTCAAATGATTGCATCACCAACCCAACAAAATGTATCATGTGATTAGCCTCGCTTTCTTCAATTAGATGAGAGCTCCCTTTACTCCATAAATTAGTAGTTACAACCTCTTTATAAATCAATGCCATGTTCTCATAGCATATTTATTTTAGTACTTTCTCCAAGATAAAAAATTTGTTGCATTCAATAACTAATAATCTGAATGCAATGATCCACCATGTGAAGTAAATAGTTGTATTAAAACTTGCTTTGAACCATGTGAGGCCACCAATACCATGAAAATATTTTTGCTAGTTAGTGTATCACAAATAATAATACTATATTCAAATGCTTAAAAAAATTGTACCTTATCTTTCTAAAAACTCCACATATGTCCAAGCAAGGAGAAATAGAGTACACTAACTGGCTAAAAGGGTAGGCAGTAATAATCGATTAAAGATAAATGAAGTCAATAGTGTATTCATTTCATAGATTGACTTGATTCATGTGAAAAGAGAAATATGATGAAAACTTACTTATTAATTAAAAACCTTTACATACATATGGACTTGTGTTTTTTTGTCCTTTGTAATTATATTTTTCCATAGTTGATCCATGCATTTTATTACTATCTAGGTTAATTTTTAGCAAGATTTTAAAACATGACTAAAATTGTTAATTGTTGTCTATGTTGTCGACTTTCATTTTCAAAGTAAGAGATTCCATAACTCAAAATTTATGTGTCATAATATTTGCCCTGTGTAATTGTATATGTTCAACATGGATCCATGTATTCTTATTGTACAAATTATTTCTGGTGCACTCAACAACTTCATTTAAATCATTGCAAGAAACTTAGTTTGATAGGTAAAAGATGTGATTTCATTATATTTTGAATGTTCTTTTTTACTTTGTTAAAAATGATACTACAAACATGCAAGTTAACAAACATTGATATATTTTGATAAAAATTTACTTAATACTTTTCTTTTCATATCTCTTTTGTAAATATATCTTACAATTTATACAAATATAACATTACTAATCACTCCTCCCACAAAAACTTAATGTTATGCGCATTTATTTATTCATAATTTTTTTGTTTTATTTTTTAAAAACTTCAAACTAAACATTGTATTTCCCCCAAAAACAAAAAAAAATAAAAACTAATGATATATTATATTATCTTACAATAATTTATCTAGGGAATATATAATCAAATCATATCGACTCGTAGTTTGGCTTCAAAAAATTTCTCAAATCTTACTTGGCCTATTTTTCTAAAATAATTGCCTCTATCTAATTTTCATCTTTATTTTTCTATGTTTTATATAATATGTTCTTTTGTTCCACATTTATAATTGGTCCCATCATTATTACAATGAGCACCTGAGATGATGCCCAAGGAATCCCAATAAGCCATCATAACTAACGACTTCGTTATGTCCAACACTAATAACATTTTTGGATGTTCCTTTGTTGCAAAGTTTTCCGAGCAAAGTACACATTGACCTTTGTCATGCTAACCCTTTCTTACTCTTTGTAAGAAAATTTGGAAAAAAAAACTTTATTGAATGTATTTGAAGATTCTAAACGTTTCTTCAAATTGAGTGTTTTTGATATAGACCTTACTTTACTTCCACTCTTCAAATTAACTACTATGAATGCATATGGGAATCTCGGTGTTGTAATGTAAAAAGTAAGTTTGTTTTGTTTGTTTTTTCTTTCTTACTAATGATTAATTTGATTAATTTAATTATGTCGTTTTAAGTTTATCTTTTTTTATTTAAATATTTTAAAAAAAGAGAGAGAATTCAATTAATTATATTTTTAATTTAAATTTGAAAAAAAAAAACTTTTTTATTAAGACTTGGTTAGATTAAACAGAAAATAAGATTATTTATTTCAAACCATTATATTGAATATTTAATAAAAATAATAATTATCAAAGTTTTCAAGTTACAAGATAGTTTTCATTTTTTTCTTAATTTTATATAAATATAAAAATTGAATGGTTGATTTTAATGCTATTTTTATTTTCTCTTCTTCTCTTATTATGGTTCTAACCTCAAAATAACTTCAATCTTAATATAACATATTTTATTTTTGAAAAATATGTTAATATATTAAAATTAGGAAGGGAAAAAAAATTAACTTAACTTACAAAATTGTGAAATCCATATTCTATGAGTAAAGATGCACACAAGACCACCTTTACAGAAGTTGAAAATTACTATTTTAAAAAAAAACAGTCGAGTCAAAAATAAAATAGAAATAAAAGCTAATGATACTCTAATAAGAATCATGTTGGAGTCCTATCAATCCAGAAAGGGAACTACATTTATTTGTATATCGAAGACCCTTTATTTTTTTATATAAAAGTTAACTTTTCTAAACAAATCTATAAATTTCATGTAAAGAGGGTTTTGACAAGATCCGTCCAACCTGGAGGTGAATATTTTAAAGAAACCAGAGCTCCTATATTATTATTATATAAATAAAAACTAATGATACTTTGATAAGAATCATGTTAGAATCCTATCAATCCATATATGAAACTACATTTATTTGTATGTCAAAAACCCTTTATTATTTTTTATAAAGGTTAATATTTCTAAACAAAACTATAAATTGTATACAAAAATGGTTTTGATAAGATCCACCCAACCTGGAAGTGAAGATTTTAAAGAAACTAGAGCTCCTTTATTGTTATTATGCACCATTATATACATAAGAAGTTTAATAATGATTTCAATAAGTACATATTTCTTTGTATGTCCCTATCTTATGGTTTCACATTGAGCTTATTTTTAATTATTAGTATCGTAAATTAGGCTTGGAATTTCAATTTAATTATGCTTTTCAATTGAAAATTTATTAGACGGTTATATTTTTTGAGTGTTTATTTTTTAAGAAAATATTTAAATCATTTTCTTTTTTATTTTATACATATTTTTGAAATATATTAGTTATATAATAAAAATCACTTTCAAAATAAATTGTACACATTTAAAAATGTAATATTTATATAAAAATATCTAATTCATAAACTTATATATATAAAAAGAGAGAAATATTCATCATATAAATTTAATGTAATAAAATTATAATTTTATATTTTAAATAATTTGTACATTACAAAAATAACATATTTTTTTTTTTCAATTTACAATTAAAAAAATAATTTAATTATAAAATATTAAAAAAATTATATTTCATTTCTATATCATTAAGTAAAAATATATTTTTTTTACAAAAATACTTCGATATAATATATAGAAATTTCTCTAATAAATAAATGTTTCATGTATTAAAAAAATAAAAATTATGAAATAATACAAAGTAGACTGTAGTACAAGCTATATATCCATAGATTAAATAGTTGGACATTATTACATTGGGATTCATAAATCGGATGGAGGTTACAAGATTTGAAATTTGAAACAATCTTTCACATGATTATAATAATGTCACCTTCATATATTTTACACTCTTATTAAATATAGCTATTATAAATATTTACAATTTGTTAAATTTACATATAATTAAAATTACATTTGAATGTGGTTCATTTTTTCCATGATATGTATAAAATTCACACCAAAAAGAATTTATTTGGTGTTATAAAGATCTAAAATAGAGAGGTATAGTATGAAAGAGCATACAAGTAAATTACATTTGAATGTGGTTCAGTTTTTTTTAGAATCATGTCATTAATTAGACCATTTTATTAATTAGTTTAATCTATAATGCAATTAAAGCTAACTTAATTCAAATTACATTGTATAATTGTAATTAGGTTCAAATGGATCATATTGACCTTAATTGACTCCAAAATTGAACCAATCAACTAGTTCAATCATCAAATGATGACATTGGAGTATATAGAGCCTTAAACCTCATCCTATACATATTAAACTTGCATTTTTCATTGAACTAAATGACTAGTTGCTTCATTCTCTAATGAAAGTGGAGCTAAATAAGGCCCAAATCAGATTAAATAAGTTGATTCTTTGCGCTTAATTGCTTGAGAGTCTAAATTGGCCCTAGAATCGCCTCCACCATTGAAACAATTAACTCTTTCATTCATTTTTAATGAAACTAGGCCTAGTTGAACCATAAATCATATTCTTTATAGTCAAAATTAAGTTTGTGGGTGAAAATGCACCAAAATTACATCACTATATTAATTATATCCTTTTTTGACTAGTGTATATATTGATACACTTCACTTTAAAATAAAAATATCAAATTATGAATGTGAATAGATATAAACATGAACATAAACATGTATAAATAGATCATTTTTTGGTTTTTGTGCCATGTTAACATAATGCATATATGTGACGTGTAAACATTATTTTATTTTGAGTTAAAAAACCAAGCCTTTTAGCTTGAAAATAGCTTGGATTCCTGATCTAAAGGTTTAGATTTGTAAACACATAGTCGAATCTAAGAGTTTTGAGAAAAATAATAAAATTCAAATTCCATCACTAATTACTATGAATTTCAACAAGCAAATTCATAAAATTATTACCACGATGTCGACAAACTCACTTTTCCCTTTCCAAATATATGATTTTTTTAATTTTTAGACTATTTTAAAGTTTCTATCTATGTTGATTTCTAACTATGTATTTTTTAGGCTATTACATACCAAAAAGATACATGTAACTTATATCTATTTAAGTATTTTTATTTCTATTGATCTAAATACAAAAAAAAAACTATATGGTCACAAACTATGCCTAATTCTATACGCATTCAAAAAAATCATTTTTTTAAGTAGTTGTGGAGGTTGTATGATCATCTATCCATTTTTTTTAACTTTCAGGATCTAATTACTTGTAAAATTAATGAAAAAAATATTCATTAAAAAAATTCAATAAAATATAGGTCACAAACTAGATGATCTTATCTAATCGGACAACTATCAACTCTGTTTTCTTGAAAAATAGGAGTTCCTCTTTAAATTTTATATGTTTGATGTACTTATACCTAACCATTTAAAAAAATAGTATTTTAGAAACTAAACTTGAAATGCTACAATTCATATTGTTATACTATCTTCAGATTTTGAGTGTTGACATCTCAAATAATCTATAGAAATTAAGATTTTTAATTTTCAGGAAAAACATGTCCACATGTAAGCACTTTTTTCTCCCTCAACTTTGTGCACTTACCCATTTATCAATTATTAAAATTATAATGATTGATTATATATCTTTAGCATTTTGATATATTCTATTTTTACACCTACTAGAATTACACATTTTATTGTTTTATAAAAAATAAGGTAAAATACAAGTAAGAGTGAGCCTACTCTTTACTACAAACAAGAAGTTAATGATATATTTATTTTAAGTTTGTATTTTGATGATATGTTATATCTAAATAGCAGTTTTAAGATGGAGTATGAAATCAAAATATATATGATTAATGAATTTGAAATGAAAATTTTAGGTCTCATGCAATACTTCCTAGGGATAGAGGTTCGTCAAAGTAAGGATGATACATTATTTTTTAAAATAAAGTATACAAAAGATATGTTGAAGAAATTCAAAATGGTTAATTGTAAACCAATCTCTACTTTAACTGCTCATGAAGTTATATTATGTAGAGATGATGGTGCTAAAATAGTGGATGAGATAGCTTATAAAAGTATTTTTGGAATCTTAATGTTTCTAACTCACACAATAACCAATATTGTTCATTCAACTTCTTTTGTCTCAAGGTATATGTATGAGCTATTTGAGATTTATATGAAGGCAGCCAATAGGGTATTATACCACTAAAAATTTTGAATGTGTTAGTTTTAGTGACTCTGATTAGGGAGGTATTTTTGGATGAACGGAATTCAACATTTGATAATTATTTTTCACTTGGTTCAAGTTTAATTACAAAGAATTGAAATAATCAAAGTTCAAATGCCCTTTCATCTACAAAAGTATAATATGATTCAGTCACCTCATCAAGTGCACAGGTATCATAGATCTATAAAGTTATAAAATAAATTGGGGTGAAAAAAATTAACTTATAGTGATTTTTTGTGATAGCATAAATGCTATCAAATTGACCAAAATTTCAATCTATCATAATAGGTCAAAGCATTTTGAATTGAAATGCCACTTCATTCGAGATTTGGTTTAAAAGAAAGAGGTAGAATTGAAATATATATACATAGAAGAATAACTTGTAAATATTTTCACTAAAATTGTTACAAAAATTTAATCTTTAAAATTGTGAGATTAAGTTATTAAAACACATAACGTCAAGAGGGATAATGTTGAATGAATTGTTGAACACTATTCTTAGTTTATTTGTAGACAAAAATAAAGCCATGCAATGGCTCTAAATGAAATTAATATTTTTTAGGCTATTTTTAGATGAATAAAGCCATGCAATGGCTATAAAATATATTACTTTATTTTAAAGCAAATGGTTTTTATTTTTAACATAATAAATAGATTTAGAATAATTTATTTTCTAAAAAAACACATGCATATGCAATTTTATAACTATATTATATTAGATCAATTATATTAAGAAGAAGTAAAAAATATATAAAAATAAATAAATAAAAATAAAATCAATAAATGAGTATTCTGATATGGATTTTCTGGACTGTGTAGAGCATTTTGGCTGTAAGTTATTTGTTTTCTAAATTCTGTCTTTACCGAACAATGAAGTGTTTATTTTATTAAATAATCTTCAAAATGTTGTATAAAATAACGTTGTTAAAAACTGAATATTATACAGATAAGAATATAACTTGCAAACTCCAACTATATTGATCTAAAAAGAAGATGTGTATGGAGATTGAGTTCCAAGAAAAGGAGTTAAACACCATTTGAGGTCAGTTGGCACCATTACTGATATACATATGGGATTAAATTTCCAAAATCTCATAGAAGGATTTCAGATTTAGGAAACAAATTAAACATTTGGAGTAAGGGGATGCAGGAAGTGAAGGAATATATGAACTCTATACTCAATCTCTCACCAAAAAGTTAAAAAAGATTCTATTGCTTAAAACAAAGTAATCAAGTACAAATTCAAAGGCTAGTTAGCCAAATTATAGTCTATGAAAATTAAGACAATCAGTACATACAAAACCGATTCATCTAAGACAAACAATATATACAAAACCAACTCATGAATTTAGCCTCTAAATGTGCCATGATAGGCTACTAGAAGACCAATATTTATGAGCAAGTCTGAAATATGCAATAACTAATTGGAGTAAATAAGGGAAGGAAACTCGTGATAGGTCATCTTTGAATAAATCTATGCAGGGCTTAAACTTAATACCACTGAAATTTTCAAAAAGAAATAATACTCGGTCACAGTGGATGAACTCATTGAGTGTTGTAGAAGAAATATACCGTATGAATCTAAACAAGGAGACTTCTCTGAGCAAGGGAAGATATATCATAATTTTACCAACATTTGATGGTATATTCACTGCAGCTTATGTGAAGTAAGAGTCGTCAGGAAACAGTTTTTAAAAACAGAGGTTGGAGATGAAGTATAATCATCTCATTTGAGGAACGCAAGTTTGTCTTGAATTAGTTTTAACCAAGTGATGCTATGGTTCTCATAGACGTAGTGCACCGAGCTGTTGTGTACCAGAATGTTTTATTTAAGAGAGGAATAGAACCTCGAGGTGGTCTTTTCGAGGAGGCTGAATACAGGAAATATAAATTGCTATTCTTGATTGAAAATCTGTTGTTTTCATTTTGCAATCACTGTTGTTGTAGAATGTCAAGTATCATTTTATGTAAGAGAGGAATAGAAACCCAAGGTCTTTTAAATGAGGTTGAATACATGAAATATTTCATTGCTATTCTTACTATCCTGCACTGCTATGCTATCAATCAATTATATTTCTGATTGTTTTTTTCTTCAATTGTTCTAGAATTGAAATAATACAGTTTTATTATTGGTTTTGTGAAAATGTGGCTGCTCAATTCGTGAAAAGTTCGACCCAATATCAAAAATTTCCAATCATTTTCAGTATTCGCCTATCTTTTTCGTTTAGTCGCGGATCCTGGCATCAAATTCAATGATATGAACGTATTTGTTCATTTTAATAATTCTAAGTCTGGCGTTTATGAAAATTTAATTTTCACTTGAAGAGCACAATCTCTTAAGGGTTTTCTTAATTTTCTGTAAGGGATACAAGTGTACAAATACTATTACATTCAACTGTATATACACAGTCTTTTGTAACATTCGTGACATTCAATATCAAGTTTCAACCATTGTTGTGTGATATATTCATAAACTTAGACAGTGCACTCGATTTGAGCATAGAGTCCGCTATAGCAGCAGTCAGTGCTGCAGTAAAATTGGGATCTCCTTTAATGGAGGGCACTGGATTCAGCCCTAATTGACTGTAATGCTTATTGCTGTTACATAAAGGACTCGAATACTGGGGGAAGCTTCCTCGTGCTACTTGTGAGTGTAATGAATGATTAGGCACAGGGTTAGCATTGTCCGTGAAGTCGAGAGTAATAGTTTGAGTAGATCCCATGGATGAAATGGCTGCGATGGAAACCGGAAACGGCAGATCATTTCCCCTAATTAAACCCGCGCTGGTCTCCGAAAGTTGGAGGTTGCCAGGAGCAGCATTCATGGCGGCCATGGCTAGTGGAGTAAGCAAATGATTGTGCTCTCCTTCGTAGGTTGTGCTTACAATACTGGTGTCTTGACTGCACCTTTGTACTTGTTTTTTGACTGAACAAGAGAAAACCGCACATTTGTAATAAGCTCTCGGCCACAAGCTATCTTTGGTCATCTTTTGCCCATATTTGCGCCATTGGCAGCCATCGTTTACCTGGGAACAACAGAAAAAATTGTCAAGTTAATTATTTATAAATTTATTACTGCTGGTTCAATTCCCCTGATGTACCAAAAAAAATCAGGTACAAGATATTTTCTAATAAAGCACATTTTAATGTCCTATTCTGTCCGTAGTCCAAAGCTGAGGAAGTATATTGGGGAAATGGATTGTTACCGTGGTTTCATCTGTTCTTGTCCTCACAGTTACGATTTTCTTGGGCTTCGGCACGGCTGGATAACCTGAGCTGTTGTTGAGTTTGTGTGGCATTTTATTGGCTAAACCTTCATCCATATATGAAATCTCATCAGAGTTAGCGCTCTGCTCGAACTCGTAGTTTATTTTCCTCTTCTTTGTGGGCAGCCGATGATTGTCCATGGACGATTTCGAGTTCTTCTCTTGAGAGCTCCCAGAATGTGCATTGCTAGAGTCCACGCTACAATCCATACTCATAGCCTGCTCCCTATGCTTTTCATTGTACGTTTGCTCTGCAATGTCTAGGCCTAGTTTCAGAGTCTCGGTCCCCATCGATTTTGGGATTGATCTCAACTGCTCTTCCTACAAATCATATAATTTTTTAACATTTAGAATTTGCATGAATGCTTCTCTGTTGGGCGAATGGAAATAAAATTCATGAAAACTTTGTACCTGTGAATGAATGAGTTGCGCTTGCAAGCTATGACAGTTAGTGTGCAGTAGGCTTATCATTGATTTGAGCTTCTGGTTGTCCTTGCGAATACGTGTTATCTCCGCCACAAGCTGGATTACAAGACTGTTTGTAAGACAATGAAGATGCACTATAAAAATTAGACAAGCGATGAAGTTGGTTCCAATGAGTACCTCTTTTTGGTGATGGTCCATCTGGTATGAGCCCCAAAAATAGCAACTCCCAGCTTCAACAGTGTTGTCCATACAAGTAGAAATGCAGGCTGTGTTATGGGAGCGTAAAACTAGCGACCCATTCTAATATAGAAGTCAGCACGTCTGCTGTGACGTCATGGGCGGCGTTGAGGACAAGGAACGTTGGCGAGCGATTCAATTCAGTGTTTGAATGATTGGATACGGTTGAAAAATCAAAGAGACTGATTCCATAAGTGAATTGTCTGTGCAACGTGATTAATTAACATACAGAAACGGTCAAGGCATTTCAATGAACGTGTGGTGGGCTGACTCCCGTCTTGTTGCTGGCGTCATTAGAATGGGGTGACATACCACACGGAGGTAACCTCTTTTTTATATCTACAACTTGCAAGGAAGCTTGAGTCGAGGTTTACTTCTTCTGGTCAAGAGTCAAGAGCCCCCTTATTGGAAAGTTTTGTTTGTCGGTGTAAATAAGTCGTCTCTTCCAACTACAAAATCTAATCTCTTTGGAGGATTCCAATATTCAAAGTCAATTTAAATTTTTTTAAATTTTGTTTTTCATGTAGAGAGTAGAGAGAGAGTACGTATATATATTCTATTATATATATAGAGTCCATGTTCATAAATAGATTATATATAGTCCTCTAATTTTCTATGATTCATATTATGTATATGTTTTTTTATTATTTATTTACATTGTCATAATTTATATTGTGTATTTATTGGGGGCAAGGTTTTATATTTGTGCTTATCATCGATACATCTCTTGATACATTATTTTTATTTTATTTTCATATGAAACATTTTATTTTTGTATTTTATTGATTGCATGTCGTCTATGTGGGACATATTATTCTTATCTTATATTTCTTATATAGTTTCCATGTGGGGCATATTACACCGGTGCTTATATAGAGTACATTATAGGTCTGTGTAGAAAAAAATATTTATAACATACAAGTTTCCACAATGATATCTTTCGATGTTAGACATTAGTGATTTTATTTCTTATCTTACACATGATATGTGTGATCTCTTTCTTTTGAGATATGCAATTCACAAGTTGATCTTGCTTCTCAAAAGAGGGCATATATTCCATATGTTTATCCATACTTTGGATTCAAGGGCTTCAAATATTCATCATTGTTTTTTGTCTTATAAATGGGGGAAATTACGTGTTTATTCCTATGCATCTTCAAGACATGACACGTGTTCCCAGATGGGATACATTTAGGACATTTTTTACCTTTACTAAATACATCAAAAAAAATTAATCCTTGATTTTTGTTTGCTAAAAATTTACTCAAAAATGCATACACAATTTAGCACAAGTTCAAAGGCATGAGATTATCCATGAGCATCCTCATGTTATTAGCAAACCCAGGATTCAACACAAACTCAGAGGTGCATGGAACTCATACAAGGATGTTCTCACATCCCCTGTAAAACCAAGTGTATTAATTAAAAAAATTCCTTTATAGATTTCAACAAATAATTGTTATGGGCACTTATCCACATGTGTCCTTCCATGTTTCACATGAGTATTGGTGTTGTTGTATAAACTTCAAGGGCACAAATTTTTCTATTCATCCCTTGCTTATTTTATTTTGATATCCATGCACACACATATCAAATTGGGGCATTATGTAGACACCTTAAAATGGTTTGTGGGCATTTATTGATAGTAAAAATATATTTTTCTAGGTTATATGTGTGTTTGTCGATTATTAGTTTAGATTGGGCTCTTAGTGACCTATTTTAAATATGTTTGGTCATTTATTTTCATGTGTCATCCCTATTTTTCTCTCCTCCTCTTATCTCTCTTCTCCCCTCTTTCATATATTTTGGTATTTTTACAAGAAATGTACACTATATTACCTAGTAGTGGGCAATTTTCACCCAATTTTATGTCCCCCAAGTTTGTGGGTCTTTTCATATCAATTTTTATGTGACAACTTGTGTGCTAATAGGGTCCAAATTTGAATTCAAGTGGTCTATATATACATAAGTACATTAATGCATTTTTCACAACCAATAAATGAATGAGCACAAGCAATCAAAACAAGCATATAGAGAAGGTATTGAAGAGTCTAAGAAAATTTGAAGAGCATTTATTAATTCATTATAGAAGAGATCAAACATTCATTGTTGCATTGAAATTTATAGTAGATAGACATTGCATCACATTGGATTACCTATTCGAATTGTATTTTATTTGGCATGTTTTTTAATATTGTATACCATTATGGCCCTGATAAGTAGTGAGTGCTTAAAATCCTTGTTGACCATGAGCACAAACCCTAAAACATATATTTTCCTTATCTTATGCAAGTTAAAATACACTATTAGTGTTTAAAGAAGATAAATTCCTTAGATACCGACACAAAATTTTGAAAAGGCAAGATATTTTTGGATCCCCAAACTAAATGAACACATTTGTCAAATTAGATTATACATTTCTATTGTCTACCGGAAATGTGTTGCGTATGATGCTCATTATCAAAAGTAAAATTTGAGGAAGGTGCTCAGGTTGCTTCAAATTTTTTTGGCTTCTCACTATTTTGCCACAAAAACTCTGATTTTTTAATCAAACTATGATGTTTATTTTTAGATTGTAAGAAAATCAAGATACTTATCTAAACCATCTATATCAATTATTATCAAGAAATGGAATAGTAATTAAGTCCATTTTTTATTATTTTACATTTGATTAGGCTTAATTACATGACTATGGATATAGACACCTAATTTTGATAGAAGACCCTTTTCAATTAGGTATTTTTAGTGTTTTAGCATGTCTATTCCACTTGTGTATATTTCGGTATTTTTTGACACGTATCAACCAACATTACACCCTAGTCGACCTTGATTCATCTAGATATCCTTAGCTTCATATTAGATTTGTTTGTTATCAGATTTATGATCCCAGTCATCTATTCTATGAGTAGTCGCATCTCCATTTTGAGCATTTATTCTACCTAGTAAAAAATTAACAACCTATTGATTTTTTCTCAAATATAATCTATGAGCTATTAATTTTGTTCCATGTGTTTTTGTGAGTCATTCTTTCTTTTGTCTAATTTCATGTGTCTTTAATTTCACTTGCACAATATTCCATGGTTGGCCTTTGTGTGTCATTTCATACAGAGCCCTAAATATACAAATTCGTCCCTAGTCATTTACCAAGTGATCATCAAGTATCAATCAAATATGAAACTCTCCTTAAGTTACTAAGATGTACATTGAAATCATCAACCAATACACTTACCAAGAGCCTGCACGTTGATTTTTCATTATTTTTACATCATCTTCAAGTCTTATGCAATCATCAACTTGTACCAAAAGAGGATTTAGGTGATTATTCATGTAATTGCATTGGATTTCCTAAGGAGAAAAAGGTGAAGTGCTTTCTCTTAATTACCCTTCACTCTTATGCACAAGAGAATCAAATTGACTCTGATTCTTGAGTGTGCAAGATATGTAACTGTAACTCCATAAGGGGTAGCCTGAGTCAACTAGATTTGGACACATTATTTTTTTGTTACTTTTGAGAGTTAGGTGGATGAATAAAATAGAGTTAGTATAGCACATTATGTCCAATAATTTTTCATAACAATCCCACATCCCTACTCAGCATCAACTTGCATATGTACACACTTGACAACAACATGCATACACATTCAATGGCCTTAAAATTATGTAATGTAAAATTTTAGTGGTCTACCAATTTTTCCTAGTACAATTGGAAATCCAGATTTCACATGGAGTAGTACAGTTAGCTACAAATCCCAAATATAGAACATAATCCAGGTGTGCCACATTCTATCATTTTTATTTACTTTCATTGATCTTGTTTGCTTAGTCATCTAGTTTTTTTCTGTGTTCCTATTTTTAGCCATGAGATAGATCTAATTATTTTTTTGGACTGTATTATTGATGATCTGAATTGTACAGCCCTTTTAATTATTTGTGCATGCAATAATTACAAAAACTACAAAGTAAAAATAATGGGTATATGTGATGTAAATTTGATTTAGTTCCATTTATACATACTACATACACCTGTTTCCTTCAATACAAACCTACATTCACATTTACTTATTCAATTAATGTTAGTTGGACCTAATTATCACAATTACTTGTGGAATTATGCCAATCACATTGAATTGGATTATATCAGGTTATGGGACATGTCAACACCCTCATTTTCAATTCATAGCTCTGGCTCAAAATTATTTACCCATAATTAAAAAAATGAGAAAATCAATCCTGTATTTTTATCAACTCAATTTAATTGGACTACTTAACAAATTTCTTTTTTTTACGTTTCCCTAATTTTACTAAACTTTATTAAATCTATTTCATTAAGTTTTCCTAAATACCTAATTTTGTAGTGTTAATTTATTTTCACTTATTTCATAATTTTAACTACTTTGAAGCCAAATTATCTCCCTAACTTCATTTATTTTCATTCTCATAATTTCTCTAAGTTTAATTATTTTCCTTCATTTTTTGAATTTCCCCCCAGTGTTCCTAATCTCCATAATTTTATTGAAATTCTTTAATTTTGCATTATTCATTCAAGTCATGTATAAAGATATAGATTAAGTTAGGCATAAATTTACACATTAAGTTAGGCATAGAGTCATTTTAATTCATTTTATCATTGAGGATGTTAAAAATCATGCCTAAATTTAGTGCCAACATAAGGTGTACGTCAACTTCACGTTAGATGTTTTAACGTTTTAAAAATTAGTGAATGTAAATCTTATGTTTGTTAAAGAGCTGAGTAGACTAAATTAGTTAAATAATATGCTATAAATATAGCCACTAATTTGTTATAGAATTGACTAGCTTTGACTTCAAAATAATAATAAATAGTGAAAGTAAGAACTTCGTTGGAAAATAAATAAAATGAATGATTTGGGTGATGGAAACTAAGGTGGAAGCTGGTCTGAGTGTTATAAACTAGATCCTAATATCAAAACTCTTTCTAGATAATAGCACCATAATTGAACAGTAGCACCATTATAAGAAAAGTGGTAGTAGTGTCTTAATATTTACAATAGTGTCCTTCATGCAAGACTATCCTAAGCTTTTAGGTGCACCTGTGTCTAGATATCTGAGGTTTATTTCTATGTGCATGAGTCTTAAAACCCTATATTTTTATTGTAATGACTAATTTAGTGATCAAACCCTAATCATCCCTATAGTTAGGGCATCTGGTTGATATGATCTAAAAAGTGTGTTTTTTAGTAGGGTAGATTGGACATCCTTAATAACCTATTGTGAAGATATTTGCCTACATACCAATACTCTAAGGAGGGATCAAGCTTGATGTAGTTCTTTTCACCTAAGTGCTGATGTAAGTACAAGTAAATTTAGTATGATAGTGGCCTTGAGTGCCTTGAATGTAATTGAGACTAAAAATTTAGGTAATTTGAGCTTAATACTATTGTAGATGGTAGTATGCAGAAGTAGGGTAGAATAAGGATTGATAACCTTAATTCTACATAACTTTTTCTAAGTT
This sequence comes from Torreya grandis, assembly GCA_037957365.1. Taxonomy (NCBI): domain Eukaryota; kingdom Viridiplantae; phylum Streptophyta; class Pinopsida; order Cupressales; family Taxaceae; genus Torreya; species Torreya grandis. Next base: position 563,372 of record JARHVA010002339.1, read on the forward strand.
TGAATGTGTATTGTACATCTAATTTCCATCTAGTGGTTGGAGGGACAAAAGTCATGTATTTATATTATTATGATGATTTTTTGGGTGATAAAAAAGGTCTAGGTCAACCTTAGGAAGTTTTAGTTTTGAAAATATATCTATTTGGGAAAAGAAAGGGCAAAGGACATTAGCACCATTTTTGGGACACTAGTGCCATGTGGTGCTAGTGTTCAGTTGGCAGAATACTAGGCACAAAGGGCTAGGATTAGGAAATGAGGGTTTGAGACTATTTTAAGGTTGATTAGGGACACATGTGGCCTTCACGAAGGTTGGATAAATGTTATAAGAGGATCTAGGATAGGTATAGGGATAAGCTAGGGATAGGTAGTCTCAAGTATCACTCTTAGCACTCAAATACCACTTTTGGGTGATTACATTTATTCCTTTTTATTTTAGAAATGTAGCAAAATGAAATGAATATGATAAAGAAAAAAGAAGCATACTTGGACTTACCTAGGAGGTGAAGCCCATGAAGCTAGGTCTGAATATGTGAATCTAGGTCTGAGTATGTAAAGCATGCTCTAATGTGTGTCTTGAAAGTGAAACATGCATGAATTAGTCCTTATTTAAGAGATATCAAAATTAAAATAGTAAATTGAGTAAAGAAGTAAAATTGAGTAAAGAGATAAGAAAGAGGAAAGGAATGAATACCCCTCACTGGGTATGTGAACCAATGCATAAACTTGGTGATAACTTATGTGTTTGCATGTATATAGTGATCAATTGGTGAATAGCTTGGACAGAGATAATGGTTTGTTCAATCCTCATATGTGAAAGGCTCAAAAAATCAATTTGGTTTTGACTTTATCATTTCCTACCCTTGTGTGGTGAATCATGACCTATGAATAGCTAGGATTGGACTAATAGTGTGTCCAACCCTCTCATGTAGGTGGTTCAAGAACTCAAATAGACTGACTCCGTCATTGCCCACCTATGTGTAGTAGATGCATCTGAAACTAAAATATACAAAGTAACTGTAAATATATAATTGGGAATGTCTAACTGTGTCTGTCAACTCTGTAACCACTCAGGTACATTAGGTGGCTCTTGGCCATTTGGGAATGCCAACCACTACATATGAAGTAACACATGAAACTAGTGTGAAACCTATAATATGATGTTAAATGTATATAGAATAGATAATATCATCTAATATTTTATTCCATCTAATCAACCAATGTGTAAGTGAGCATATAAAAATAATGTACTATGCACATGCCCCTAAATCTGATATCTAAGCATATAGATTTTGGATTGAGTTATCATAATTTATATTTAGGTAACTGAACTAACTATTGGAATGCTCATGCCACACATGATACTCCCAACCTAAGAAAATTGATAGGAATTTGAGTTGAACTAGTATGAATCTGAACAAAATTAAATAAGACTGATAAATTTGTAATTAGATCTATGTAAAGCTATGTTGTACCTGATGTAATTTTCTAGATAATCTAGGTTTCTCTAAACTAGGGATACTTGATAGTAGTGCCATATCTTGAACATTAGTGACATGTGGTGCTAGTGTCCCAATTTGGGTGCTAATGTCCTTTTAGTCTAATTTTTGTATAAATGTACTACTTTTTGGGTCACTATTTTTTCACAATGTTTACCTAAGTCTGATTTTTTGTAATTTAAGCTTGTGTGTTGAAAATGTATTTTGAATGCAATATAAGAGGCTAATCTATATGATAATCTCCTGTGAATGCCCTTATTTTGAGAGGAGTTGTTGAACATGTACAGTAATTATCCTCAAAAGAAAAAGCTCTACAAAATATGTGTTAGCTAGAGTATATATGATAGCTACATAATAATCCAATATAATATGCATACAAAACATCAAAATGTAAGATAATCTTAGCATAAGTATGTAATGTAATATGTATGTCATGTCTATCATCCACAAGGATGTCAAGATAGATATAAAAATGTATGTAATAGCAAATTTGATTAAAACTAGGTAGCTACCAAGGAGGATGGGGCATGATGTCCATCATGACACCCAAGTAGGGAAGGAAGATGCATGAGGTCCCTCATGGAATCAAAAACTAGTGTGTGTAATAAGTAAAGAGAAGTGTCATGGCCATGATGCATATAAAAAACCATACATACAAAACACATGAGGCACGCAAAGTACGCCAAGGGGCCACAATATAAGGGATATGCACACATGTCACTAAATCTAAGAAAATAAGACAACAAGGACATGTTCAAATGTCTATATACATAAGAAACAAGCAAGTTATCTTAGATCCACATAGAAGGATATGTTCAAATGTCTACTTACATAATTAAGAAGTCACACACAAGGACATGGGCACATGTTCAAAGCATAGATATTATGAAAAAAATTGGCATACAACCAAAGAACAATGGCATATTTAAATGTCCTCAAATAGAAGAATCATATAGATACAATCAAGTCTAAACTAGGAACTCTTGAAATGAAAGTATGCATAAATATGTAATACAAATCTATGTAAGAGCTAAGATGTACATATATTGAGTCTAAACTAGTAATAACTAACAAACAATCTAAGTAAGAGTAGCATGATCAATATCAATATATAACAATGTTAAATCTGGGATGTAGAATATAGAAATAATTAACCTGGGAATCAAAACTATGTATAGGGTGCCCCCAAGTGGGAGAATGTGTCAAGTGAAAAATTTATGTATCAGTGTATATGCCCCCAGTGGGTAGATAATAGCAAGTGTGGATTAGTGTGGTAGACCTAAATCCTATAGCAATCTACAAGCACTCGATAAGAATAAGTGAATCATGTATGTATGATAAAACTAACTATATTAAGATAGCTAGCATATGTAATGTCTGGAAAGTATAAGAAGTGTAAACATAGCAATACATATAATCTAATTTTTTGTGTTTTTTGAGTAATTATTTGAATGTTTTTGTGTTTTTGAAATATTGTATTGTTTTTTATATTTTTTGGATATAAGCTATATACAAGCAACATAAAAATGAACTATTTACAAGGATCAAGAGAGATGAAAATTATGTACAAAAATGGAGGAAAAATACTAACTAATGAGTCTCATGGGAGACCCATATCATTGTGTCATGTGTCAAATAAGGGAACTATGATCATGCGTGTTATATGATGGGAGAGTGAGATATGACATTGCATTCCAAGAGCTATTGTAAAACATGTGCTAGTGATTTTGAAAGGTTAGTAAAAAATTTACATGGAGGAGCTGATAAAACCAAGTGAGGTGATGGTTCCGAAGCTGTGTTAATTGTGGCCTTTAAATCACTCTTGTTTTTAGTGGCCCTTACCTTATATGGAGGCATATTAGAGCTCTTATTATTTGATTATGATCTAGTTGTATATTTCAATTTGCTCATTGATAGAAGCTTAACTTCTCTTTCTTTTACTGTGTGTCATAAGTTTGTGAATGTCAAAAACTTTTAAAACAAGATAGCTTCATGTAATGTTGGTAGAAGACTCTATTTGAAGATGTCTTGAAGCTCTTTATGTGCCATGGGAATAGTCAATTTATCCAATATAGTCTTCTATCTCAAGATGTATTCTGCAATAGGCTCATTTGTCTTTTGTTTTAAATGTGCAACTTGAGCATATGAGATCTTGTCATTGATGTTTATGGATAAGTGTGCTAAAAATATGTTTGTCAAAGGATTAAATGTGATGATAAACTCATTAAATAGATCATAAAACCACTATAAGGCATAATCCTTTAAACTACATGGAAACAACTTTGTGAAAATCCAATCATTGGACATGTAGTCCAAACATGTTGCATGAAAATCATAGAGATGATGCTCTAGGTCACCCTTACCATCATACAATGTAATAGTAGGTGCCATGAATATGACTAGCAAGGGATTTATTGTTATGTTATGTGCCAAAGGTGTATGTAAGATAACATTAAAATCTAAGGCATGTGATGTCCTTGAGGCTTCCTGCTCAAGATGTAACACCTTAGCCTACAAAGCATGAACTTCATGCATAAGGGATTGTACATCTGGAGAGGAGGAACTAGTCATAAGAGATGTAATTATCACTAAAAGTTATTGATTTATAATTGATTGTTGTGCTAACTAAGTTGGCCCCACTATATGTGTAATAATGTTATTACTTGGGGGATTCAAAGATTGACCATTATTTGATTTATTCTTAAATTCCATTATGGATTGTAAAATTTGTGCATGATTAAGTGCCTTTTCCTAAATTCTATCTCTGAATATCTATAGGATCTCATCCTTATTAACAATTAGGTTTTCATTGTTAAGTGGAGGGAGAGTGTCCCGATTTCCAACTTGTGTATCATCTTGATCTTCATTATATTACTCATCTTAAGATGCAATATCATGAAATATATATAATTAGGGTGTTAAATAACAACAATGAGAGTTAAAATGGGTCCTTTATCCATGGTATAAGCTCAAATAGAAGGAATATAAATATGCTCAATAAGATTACCACCTAGCCTAGCACTTCTTAATGAAAGAGAGAACTCTTTGATATGGCATATAGTAAACAAATTGAAATAGATTTGCTAAAATATAATATATAAAATTTTAAAAACATAAATCATCCATTGAAAATAGGAAAAAGAAGGATATAAACCCTAGGAACATTTAAGGTTAGGGTTTGAGCAATGTTCAAAGTAAGTCAAGTTCACCAAATATTTTAACCTTTTAATACTTAGTGAATGCAAATCCTATGTTTCTTAAAGAGTTGAGTAGAAAAAATCAAAGAAATAATATGCAATAAATATATCCACTAATTTGTTATACAATTGACTAGCTTTAACTTTTCTAAAAATAGTAATAAATAGTGCAAGTAAAAACTTGGGTTGGAAAACAACTGAGACAGATTATCTAAGTGCTAAAAACTAATTCCAAAGCTAGTATAAGTGTCATAAACTATATATTGGTGTCATAAACCCTTTTATATATTAGTTCCATAATTGAACAGTAGTGTCATTATTAGAAAAGTGGCAGCAGTGTCCTGATATTGGTAGTGATGTCCTCTATGTAGAATTGTCCCAAGCTTCTAGGTGCACCTTTTTCTGGATCTCTGAGGTTCATTCTTATGTGCACTATTATTGAAACCCTGTATTTTTCTTGTAATGACTGATTTAATGAGTAAACCCTAATCCTCCATGTAGCTAGGGCATCTATTTGATATCAGCTAAAAAGTGTGTTTGTTAGTAAGATAGGTTGGACATCCTCAACACCCCACTATGAAGAGATTTTCCTACATACCAATACTCCAAGGAGGTATCAATCTCGATGTAGTTCTCCCAATCTAAGTGTTGGTGCAATTGAAAGTGAATCTAGTATGATAGTGGCCTTGAGTGCCTTGAATGTGCTTGAGACTAAAAATCTGGGTAATCTGAGCTTTGGACTATTGTACATGGTATAAGTAGGGTAGAATAGAGATTGATAAGCTTAATTATGCACAACTTGTTCTAAGTTTGAATGTGTATTTTTCATCTAGTTCTCATCAAGTGGTTAGAGGATTAAAAATCATGTATTTATATTGTTTTGATGTTTTTGCAAGTGATAAAAGAGGTCTAGGTTGATCTTAGAAAGTTCTAGTTTTGAAATGATATATGTTTTGAAAAAGAGAGGGCAAAGTAAATTAGCATCATTTTTGTGACACTAGTGCCATGTGGCATTAATTTACTTATTATGAAACTAGTATCTAACTGGCAAAACACTAGGCACGAAGGGCCAGGTTTAAGAAATGAGGGTCTAGGACTGGTTTAAAATTGACTAGGGATGCTTATAGCCCACACAAAGGATGGGTAAGTGTGATAATAATCTTTAAGATATGTCTAGGGCTAAATTAGGGATAGTTAGTCTCAATTATCACACTTAGCACTCAAATACCACTTTTTGGTGATTACATTAGACTAACATTTACCTCTCTTTGAAGGTATTCAAACTTGAATTTCATGATTTTTTTGTTATTTTTGTGACAATTTTGGGATCCAACATTGGATCAAACTTTAGGGCTGACTTAAAATGCCTAAATGTCATAATGGAAAGTTGGAAGACTAATCCTTATTTCACATGTTTGAACTAGTCTAACACCACACCTGCATGTTAGATGATTTCATTTGAAATTTGTTTGCTTATCATACTCTAATGGCATGTCACTAAAATATCATATCACTAGCATGATTTGGTGTTACTAAAATATCATTTGTAAACACAAATTAAATTTAAAAAAATCATCTAGATATAGTGTTGTATGTTAGGGCCTATCTGAATCCACACTTGCATACTAGAAGGTGTCATTTTAAACTAGTGTGATTTATTGTTACTAAAATATCATTTGTAGACACAAATTAAATAAATAAAAATCCACATCTAGATATAATGTTGTATGTTAGGGCCTATCTGAATCCCCGCTTGCATGATAATAAGTGTCATTTTAAATTGGTTTGACTAACATAATTTTTTGGCATGTCACTAAAATAGTATCAATATGTAGTTTGGTGGTGGTGTTTTTTTAAATAAAAGGCAAAAATATATATTAAAACAACATTATATTACAAAATGGGTCATCCGGTCTTAAAGAGACCCCTGACAAACCTGATTAAGGAAAACAAAAAGATCATGAAGGACTGAAGAAAGAAAATCAATACAGGAGGAAGAACCTCCCATACTCATACACAAGGTATAATCACTTGATCCCCTATCAAAAGTATTGTATATAAATGTCAAAGAACAACAAATGGGGTCAAGATTCCATAAAAAAATTAAGTCAGCATTAATGAATTCACTAAAAACTCTATTCAGATCCCAAATAGGTTCTTCTTGATTAATTCCAATATCTAACTTGATATTATGCCAATTAGAGGTTGATTTGGTCAAAATGTCAGCAACCTGATTTCCTTCCCTTCTAGTATGGTTCCATTGAACACCCTTAAAACCTTGAATGAGGATGTCGATGTTTTAATTTAGTGTTGTTAAAATACATATATAAACACAAAGCTAAAATAAGTCAAAAATTACATTTCTATATTAGATTATAGTAAAACAAAGTCCCTACTTGTAATAGTGGGTAATTTCTATGTTCACAAAACATAAAATTACATCTCAATATTAAGATCCATATTTAAAAATTATAAAATATTATATCACATAATAAAAAATAATTTAATGACATATTGCATGTGAAGTGTAAAAATCTTATATTCACATAATAAAAATTAATTTAATAATATATTGCACATCAATTCAAATCCTTTTGTTGACATAATAAAATGCATGTCAAGTTCAACCCTTATGTTCACATAATAAAATCAATTTAATTATCCAGAGGTCTTTATATTGAGGTGCCAACCCCTTAGATTCATTTCACATGATATAAAAACTCCAAATATGCTCAATAGTTTACACGATGCAATTTTGACACACCTGGTTTGTAAGGAAGGGTAGTTTACAGTTGGTAGCGTGGCCTATGCATTTATTAAATGTTAGTGAAAAGGCAATTTGAAATCCTATATATAGTGAGGTTGAGGAAGAGTATAATCATGCATCAATATTAAATCAGGGAGAATGGGATCACGGGCTATTATGCGATATAAAAAAAATGGTTTTGCAAATAATCTCCATGATATTGATGATACAAAGGAGTCATGTGATGGATCTTGGAGCCCACCAAACCCTCCTCTCTCTGCATCTGCCTCTTTACTCATGCATCCCTCTTCCCACAACCCCCTAGACTGCACACAACAATAATATCACATCCCATAAACTAGAAACCAAAATTTGTGATAATCCACTATCATTACTTGAATATACTTACGTGTCAGATTATATTTAGGTCGATGATTTCACAGACTTCACATTTGCCAATGGTATTTATACCTGCATAGCGTAGGTAATATTAGTTTCCATCATTTAACAAACTTATCTTATAACACAAATAGATAAAAATGTAGCCTAAATTAGATGAGACTGGTTATCTAACCCTGTAGTAACTTCATCTCTCCTCTCTAGAAGGAACTTTGAAGGATAAGGGGCAGTCGTTGCAAAAGGCAATCTTGACGGTTGAAATGTCAAGAGTGCTGACAACGGGACCCGTTGAAGTGGATGATGGAAAATTTTTGTTTGAATAGAGTTTTGAATCTCTCCTATGTCAAGGCTTCGCTCCTAGGCTCAACTTTCCCCATGCCGCGCCCAGCACGCTCTACCCCATTTTAACTGCATGTCAAACCCTAAACTGTGTGCTATATAACATTTAATGAAAACTACTTACGATTGTTCCATATGTTTGATGTTAAATTCTCGGCCTTCTTGGTCCATTTGTTGAACCTCTGCAGTATGGCCTCCATAGGACCTATGCACAACTGACACTCTGTTATAAAAAAAATTAAATTTGCTTTCGTCTCTTTTAAATTTCACTACTATATCTATCTTAATGGGGGAATTTGTTAACATTAAAAATATCTTACTCTTAGAATGGTTTACTGGCATATCATCTTTGACAGTGTAATAAGTGGTCCACATAGTTGCCTTTTGGTTCTGAGGATGCGCAAAGGGGGCCGTAAGAACTCCCGTGATTTGAGTGCCCCATTTTGCCTTTTCCTTATCCAATACATTCTCCATAGGCCTAAGGAGTCAAACCCAAAACCTCTACCTGCAAATAAATGACTTTTTGTTGCATTGATGCTTCTTCTATTTACTGTGGATTGGTGGCCTAATTATCAGATGGAAGCTTCTACTTTTGGAAATATTCTAAACTCATGTTTACATCGAGTGGTTCTTGTTGTAATTTTTTTAATTGCTTATGTGCAAAAAGTACAGAGTAAATTGATTGTTGCATGTCCAATAATTATTATTATTTTATGGTGCAAGATTAGTGGATGAGAGCTATGAGTACTTCAATGGCATGAGTGACTCTAAATTCATTATAACTATAATTGATCATTATGTGTGCATGGTTAACCTTCATCGTTGTGTTGACTATTTTGGGGAGATTCTAAATTTTATTATCAAAATGCCAATTGAACTTGTAGTGGTGGTTGTGTGGGTGTATTTGCTTGGTCTCTGTATACCACATAATAATATAGAGTTAGGAGTATTTACAAAAACTCTTCTTTTCTTAGTCGGAACCTAAAAATGCTACGACTAATGTTCTTTTGTCAAACATCTATACAGAGGTGGGGAGGTGGGTTGAGGTTTAAATTTTGTAAGCAGTTTCAAGAAAGATAAAGGAATTAAAAAGATACCTAAATGTAGTTGGATTGAAGAATATAAAGGGTCGACGCACAAAGTTGGGGAATAAAAAATGTGATATCCCCCAACTTTACAAAAAAAATTGCAAAGGGCATACGCCTTTTTTTTTAATTTTTGAAGGTTGAAATTGTTGCCGGGCCTAAAGGGCGCATGCCCATTGCAAAGTTATAAGGGCATACACCCTTTATTTTTTACCCATTCAACACTACATTTTCTAAAACTAGCAGTGTTTTTTATAGGTTTGGAGTTTTTTACATTGAACCTTCTCTCTATTTGCTCATATACCATGCGTGTGTTTTGGATTTGTATCCTGGTAATGGGATTTGGAATTTTGGTTGCTATCTTAGGTATGTTTATTTAAAATTTTAATTTTGACATTTATATTTATATTTATTTATGCACGTAGGGTTTTAAAATTAGATTTGCATTATATTCTCCTGCATTGCTTTAAAAAAATTATATTTTTATAATTCTAGATATACAATCGATGATGGATCAATTACATGAATAAAATTTAGAACAACACCATGAACAATTTGATTTTGTACAAGAATAAGTTCAATTATATGAACAATACAATGCCAAATGTCAACAATTACAAATAATTATCAATGGTTTGTGTCACTCCTCAATTGGTTCATGCAATTCACTTGTCAATACACTAGAGACTATATTTAATGAAGTGGAAAATGTAACTTCACAAATTGATGCAATGTTTCATCAAAGAGAGGTCCTAAAATAATTTTATTCTGATGAATTGTCATATGAAGATATTTTTAAAAAATAACAAAAGAAGATGTGTGTGCTTTGTTTGTTAAGCCTGGAACCAACCAACCATCACCGGTGAATTACAAACATATTAGTATTGATTGGTGTGTTCATGAGGGGATAAAAAATAATGTGGTGGATGGTATTTGATGAGCCTCCATGCAACAATAATGAGGTCTCATTATACTTTTTTTTAACTCTATTGTGAGTTTATATTACTAGAAATTCCAAATTATTTTGACATGAAAGCCTCCCAAAGTAGGGTAGGTGGGTCTTCATTTGATAGAGCTAGTGTCAGGTAAGACTGAAACCATCCTAATCGAGTTCAAAGAAATAGAAGGATGATAACACATGTTTCTATCCCTAAAGTGTTACATCAAATCATATAGATGGACACCCTTGAAACGGTTACGATTTTGACACAAGTTATGATTGACCATGGTATGCATGCATTGAATACTTGTGCTCAACCTACATGTGCTGAGACATCTAGGAGTGGTATTGGTGCTAGTGGTAGAGGTGCTAGTGATGTTGGTGGTAGTGGTAGTGACACTAGTGGTTTTGGTGGTATTATTATTGGTGCTAGTGTCCCTCCTCCTACTCTTGCTACAATTCATGTTTATCATTGCACATCATGTGGGAGGAAGTGTATGGAACCTCCTATTCAAATGCGACATACATAGACTCTATTTCTGGAGACTAGACCTACCTTTATACAGTGTATTATTACTTAGGAGTTTATGTCATAGACATTTGCTTCAACATCTCAGGTCACCATTACTTCCCATTATATCCTATCTACAATTTTTTTAGTAGCTCAGAACACTAGTATACCTAAGTGTATTCCTTTTATATTTGCTTCAAGATCTCATGAGACTAGGATGCCAGAGCATATGTCACATGTAGATGTTTCAATAGTGCATGAGATTAGTATACCATACACTATGCTAGTTGTAGTACCTTTACCTACTTCTCTCAAGACACATTAGCCTATTGTGGAGGAGTTATCTACTTCACCATCTGTATTTGATACACAGGTTTAATTTTAATTATAGTTTATTTATATTTATAAAATAATATTAAGTTTATTTTCTAGTATGTGTTTACTTAATTGACTAATTTATTTGAGTGAACTTTTTATTTGTTTCTTGTATAGATGATTAGTGATATTTTGGGTAGCTTAGAAGGCCTCAACTCTATTGTAGAGGCCACAATTGGCACTAGTGTACCCTATACTCAGGTTTGGAAACTTTCAAATTACATATTTATATATATAGTCAAAGATTTGTTATAATGGTCATTGGATTCACACATTATTCATTTATTATATATATATATATATATATATATATATATATATATATATATATATAGTCAAAGATTTGTTATAATGCTCATTGGATTCACACATTATTCATTTATTAGTTTTATAGATGATGAGGGATGTTATGGGCACCCCTCATGGATGACAATAAGGTTTTCCTGATGTTGGGGTTGCATAGATGAGGATCCACTATCTACACAGTAGATCATGATTCAAGAATGAATATTGGTGAGAACACATAGTAAAATTGTTTTTTGGCTTTAGACAATGATATTTTATGTCATATTTACATAACATATGCACATATAGATATAATGATATATGTATGTTCCATAGGATTCTCCATCATAGGTGTATACATGGTCTTGCAGCCTGAGACAACCATTTAGATGGAATACGATGAGTCTAGAATTATTTTTCAAAATTATGTTCTTGAAAAAATTATCATTTTCAATATATAATTTTAATATATTAAATTTTATATTTCATATGTTGTGCAGACACGACAATTTTTAAAGGTTTTGGATAAAATATTTGATGACTCACATGCTAAGAGGAGAGTCCCTTCTCATATTGAGGCATCCAACACCCCTGGATCTACGTCTATGGCAACAAAATGCAACTTATTTAGAGGTAATGAGGAGCAGAAGAGTTAGTTGTTGTGATAGGGGTCTAGTTGTAGGCATAATTGATTGTGTATGCCAATATGACCCACATTGTATGCCTATATGGCGCATTTTGTATATGTACATGTTATGGTCTACATTTTTTATTGATGTATGTCCTATTTTTTATGTTGAATTATGAGATAGAACTTTGCATATACACATATATACTATTCAACAAATAAGCTTCCTTTACCTTTGTGTATTTTCTATTTTAATAATTTAATGCTTACACATATTATTGGTTAGTGATCATTATTACTTCATATGGGGCTTTAAAAAAATCCACATTTTTATCTAAGTTAGGTGATACATCATTATGTATATTTTACATTTACATGTGATATTTATTATTTACTTGTTTCATTTACATTTCATTACATATCAATTTGGACTTGTGATGTAAGTGGACTTGTGATTTGATGCAGGAACATCCAGACAAACACATTTGTAATCATGTACATATTATTTTATGCATGTTTGTATAATATTGTGTTGAGTAAGGAGTCTTGATAATGTTTAATAATTTATAATTCCATGTGGACACTCTTAGTTGTTTGTAAGAGGTTTTCCCTCCAAAGCCTCACATTTGAATGTTTACATTGTTAAAGGAGGCCTATAAGCCTTGAGGAATAATTGTAAAGGGTGAGACGTTATGTAATGATCTAAAAGGTCATTGACATGTTGTAAAAAAAGGTTTCTAACCTATGTCAAGGTGAAAACACCTTATCATTCACCTTCTATAAAGGATACTATGTTGGAGAATGCAAAATTAGTATGAGATAAGGATATTAAGAGAATTTAGGCTTTCTAGCTATCAAGAAGCCTATGTTTACACAAGTTATTGAAGGAGATGAGCTCAAATCAGTTAAGGGAGAACAATAAAGACACTCATAAGGATAGACATAGAAGATTAATGATAGAGTGAAGGAGGTATTCTTATAGGTATTTAGAATTTCATAATGTAATTATGTAAATAGAAGAGGAGTGTTTGAATCAATAAGGATATGATATGGAAGAATAGGAGGAAGGAGCAAAGGAAGACTATAATTCATTATGTTTTCATCAAATAAAATTTATTTCCTTCAGTATGAAGTGTTTGATTCCCTGAATAGGTGTTATTTGATCCTTGATATGTTTAGACTTCATTTTCAAGATCTTATACAAGTTCTAAGGTAGATTGTGTTTCTTAATTTTGTGATATTTTTATATCAATAAGACAAGTTTTCATGATATTATTAGTTAGGTATTCTCCTCCTTAAGCATTTATATGTGTGATATAATATGTTCCATTTGGTAATTAATATAATTCACTATTTGGGTTTAAGAGTTATCAAAATAGAGTTTTGATAACTCAAAATTTTTAGAAATAAGATTGTTTAATCAGTCTCACATTCAAAATAAGTTATAATTAAGTTTATAAGGTGTATAAAGGTTAAAAAATCCTCAAGTATTGTTTATTTATCTTTTAAAATACTTTAAAAACATTAAAAGTCAATTTGGGATCTCTTTGGTCTATATGAGAATAAGAAACCTTGTTTTCTTGTATTTTACAGACTGAGAATTCATGTTTTCTTGCATAAAAAGGGATTATATTGCCATTATAAGATTATGGGATGTTTATTAATGTTTTCACAAACTTTTAAATCAAATTTAGAGTCTTTAAACCACTTAAAACGTCCAAAAAAATAAAAATAAAGAGCCCTCAGCCTGTGTAAAAAGAGAACTAGGGCACAAATAGTAATTGGAACATAACTCTACTAGAGAAAAAATCTAAAATTTGGATAGTATGTGCATCTTTGAATCATGAATCCAAAGAGTCTAATTATATATCTATTTTTTGGATATCAATGGAGATCTCATCAAAATACAATCTACATCAAAGCTTAAATGTCTAGTTTTAGCCATGTTTGGCTTCTTGAATGAGTTGGAAACCTTATAAGGTCATAAGGTTTGGAATTTAGATTGAATAAGTTTTAATTGGTATGAATAAATCTTCACAAAATAATGAAAACAAATTTGGGATCAATTTGGATTGAAATCCTCTTTCTAGGCCTTTTAGTCTCCTAAGACAATTTTATTTTTGGACAATTGGGGTTTGAAAGCCATTTTAAGATCAAAATTGTTGTGTTATCAGTTGGATAATGTGAAATTTATCTAAATCTCTAAAATTATTTTATTTTATTGTGGAATCCATCCATTCAAGATTCATTAAGCTTGATAGGCCTACTAGTGTAAAGGGACAATTTTGAAGCATTTTGGCCTCCATAAACCTAACTAAAGGGTACCATTGCATTGATGGATTTGTTCATGATATAATAAATCTATATAATTATATAGTTGAAGTCCATTTCATGAAAATTTCATTTTTAGTTTGAATCTTTGTAGTTTTCACAAGCCATTAGAAGTTGTATTCTAATTTGAAGTAAAGAAGGTATTTGTAAATTATTTTAAAACCTCATTTCAAGTTGCATATGATGTTACTAAGCTCCTGAAAATTCATGCATATTCACAATGATTATATATTCTTTAAAGGTCTCATAATCTAAGCAAAGGTCTATGGAAAAATTTAGTGTTTTCAAGCAAGTATGAAGAAAATTGGACAAGTTGATAAGTTTTGTATTTACAAGTCAAATTTGTATTAAGATTGTAAAAGTGAAATATGGGTATGGGTCTTTTATTACATGATATTGTGTCACTAATGTTTTATATTTCCATCATAAATGTTATAAGTTGTACTTTATCATAGTTGTTAGGATATCTAGGAGAGTTTAGATGATTGATAAGAAACCTTGGAATGTTTCATTTGTCTTAGAAAAAGTTAATTTATCATTGTAAATAGTTTCCCTCCAAAATGCTATGTTTGAAAATTCAAATCATTTTTTTCGCCTATGTAAATGTAAAACTCCACCTCATCATCCTCTAGAATGAATCCCAACGTATGAGGAGCAAAATAGGCAAGTTGATAAGCCTTGAGGAATATTTGGAGGAAAAGTCTAAGAAAATTATGTTTTTAGGATGATATGAGGTCAAACCAAGAATAAATGAGACTAAAAATAGCCATTAATGAAGATAAATTCGAAGGAGAAGTTGCTTGAAGTGGTGATTGAGGAGATTGGAGAATAATACTGAAGAAGGAGGACTATATTTTAGGTAAAACAAGATTGTATTTTTTTTATTTTCTTCTTAAATGGTATGAACAAAGTGGTATTTTTTAATTTAATAGTGTATTTTTCATCCTTAAATATTTATTTCAATTAAGTTTCAAGTGTCTTTGATGTTCATGGAATGAGATTGGCTTAGTTTGCCTCTAAACCCCCTTAAACCCTTGTTTTGCATAAAATACAGTCTAATTTTTTTTCTCACATTAATAAGGTTTAAATTGTAAATTTTGGACTTGCTTAATTTTAAGAGTGTTGACACAAACCTCCACACTAAATTTTGGGTCTTTAAACCCTCTATAATGCTTTGACAGAAATTATTATTACTCTCGGCCTATCTAAAAACCTTCAAAACCCTAATTTAGGGTTATCACCATAAAACAAATTCTAACCATAAAAAAATATAAAATTTTTACATATATTATATTTATATGATAAATATATGGTGTAAAAATTTTATCTTGACTTGGTAAATTTTGAATGAGAAACAAGTAAAATATAGTCTAGTATTAGGCCAAAAAGCCTAGTTTTAGCCTTATTTTGACTTCTTGAGTGAGTTAGAAACCTCTTAAGGCCAAAAAACTTTAGATTTAAATTTGATTAATTAAAAATAGGTGATTTTAGATCAATTTTATTTTTAAATCATCCTTATAGGCTTCTAGTCCTCTTAGTCTCTTAAGACAATTTTAAAGGAATTATGAGTTGAGAATCATTTCAAGGTTAAAATTTTAATTTTTTTGAGTTGGATTAAGTGGAATTTGTGTTATTATATCCAATAACCAAGACTTGGTTCAATTTTTTTTGGAATTCTTCATTCAAGGTCCATTAGTACTTACTAGGTCTATTAGTAACAAAATGGTAGTTTTGAGGAATTGGGTCTTCTAAGACAAATTTAAGATGAACTATCTACACAAGTATGTCTAGATGGGTGTTTTAAGGTTATAATAGATGTTTTTTGGTCTCCATCAATCCCTAAGAGTGAAATTTTTAGTTGATCAGACACATCCCTTAGTGTGTAAACTAAGTGAACTTCAGTCACGTGTTACAAGAGAACCATGAGGGTTATAGATGAGTCATCATCTCCCACACTTACATGAATGATTCCTATCAAAAACATCATGAGTATTCTCTCTAACTTGACATGAGAAAGATGTGGCCACAAGTTTTCTCTCATAGTCAAATCTCTCTTAAAGGGTCAAAAGTTGGTCAGTGAGAATGAATACTCTAACTCGTTAGCCCAATCAATGAAACATCTATGTAGGCACATCCAAATGAAAATTGTAAGGTTATAATGTTCATTGTTTGGTTTTTATCAGGTCTTGATATTGAAGTTTACAGTTGATTAGACACATCTCTTAAGAGAATCTCAGTATCCCTGAGTGTGCAAACTGAGTGAATTTGGTTCTCACATTACAGGAGAACCATGAGGGATAGAGATGAGTCGTTAGTTTCCACACTTTCATAGATGAGTCCTCTAAGAAACCCCAAGATGATTCTCTCTAATTCAACATAAGCAAGATGTGGTAATGAGTTTTCTCTCACAGCCAAATCTCTCTTAAAGGGGCAAAAATTGGTCAATGAAGGGCATATATTCTGAATCATTAGCCCAATCAACAAACCACCTTCATCAACACATTCAAATGAGAATTTTAAGTCTATAATTATTATTGTATAGTCTCCATCTGGCCTTGAGAATGAAATTTATAGTTGATCAGATGCAACCCTTACAAGAATCTCTTCGTCCTTGAGTGTGCAAACTAAGCCAACTTTCATCATGTTTTTTAAGAGAACTATGAGGAACAAAGGTTATCTATCAACTCTCACACTTACACAGATGAGTCCTCTAAGCAAATATAAGAGTATTCTCTCTAAATCGACATAAGTAAGATGCGACAATGAGTTTTCTCTCACAGTTATATCTCTCTTAAAGGGCCAAAAGTTGGTCAGTGGGGACATATATTCTAATTAGTTAGCCCAATCAATGAATTATTTTCACTGACATGTTTAGATGGATATTTTAAGGCTATAAAAACTATTTTTTAGTCTTTATCAGATCCTTGGAGCAAAATTTACAGTTGATCAGACACATTCCTTAAGAGAATATGATCATCCCTAAGTGTGAAATCTAAATCAAATTTCATCACGTGTTGCAGGAGAACCATGAAGGCTAGAGATGAGATATTAGCTCCCACACTTTCATGAATGAGTCTTCTAAGTAACCTTAAGAGGATTCCCTCTAACTCGACATGAGAAAGATATGATAATGTTTTTTTGTCTCTCAACTAAATCTCTCTTAAAGGGCTAAAAGTTGGTCAATGGGGACGTATATTCTGACTCGTTAGCCCAATTGATGAAACATTTGTTTGACACATCTAGATGGAAATTTTAAGGATAGAACAGTCATTATCTAGTCTCTATCAGGCCCTAGGAGTGAAATTTGTAGTTGATCAGACACATCCATTAAGAGAATCTCAGCATCCTTAAGTGTGCAAATTGAGCCAATTTTTTTTGCATGTTACAGGAAAACTATGAAGGATAAAGATGAGTCATTATCTCCTATAATTGCATGAATTAGTCCTCTAAGTAACCCTAGGATTATTCTCTCTAACTTGACATGAATGATACATGACAATGAGTTTTCTCTCTCATCCAATTATCTCAAAACTAACCAAAAGTTGGTCAGTGGGGGGTGTATCTTTTAGCTTGTTAGCCCAATCAACGAAGCATCTATGCAGGCACATTTAGATGGGTGTTTAAAAGGTATTTAAGAGCTAATCTAAGTGGTAGCATCTAAAAATAGGTCCTATGGGACAAGAAACAACCAATTGTGTTTGTGTTTCTTGTAGGTGTCTAACAAGAGACCTAAAAAAGATAAGAATTAATTGTTTATCCTTGTTCTTTGGCTTCAAATGTTGTATGAAGGTTGGTTAAGGTAGTATGATCACTATACTACACATCAAAAAAATATTTCAAGCTATTTCTTGATTGCATAGGGTCGGATCAAGTATGAAGGATAAATTAGGCCTACAAGACAACTCAGAATATCAGGTCTATAGACCATGATTAAGGCCCAAATAAGATTGTTTTCTTGAAAGGAAAAATAAAAAGAAAGTGAAAACCTATTTTCTTGAAGTAGATAACATTAATATGAATTATTTTTTATCTTCTCTTTATTTCAAGAAGATAATATTTTCTACTCATAGCACCAACCACGTGAAGGTGGAAGCTCATCTAGTGCCACTAACCTACATTAAATTTGTTAGTAAAAAATTTAAATAAAAATAAACACATAATGATAAAATAATTAAAAATTAAAATAAATTACATTAAATAAGTTAACTATATTAATTTGAAATGCAAGATAAACTTACCAATTCAATCTAACATACCTTCAAGATCATCTCTATTTACAAGTGTTTCAAGAATTGCTTCATGGTCAGATTCACACACTTTTCATAAAATTATATTCTGAGGCTTTCCATGATATTTTATCATTTAAATATTTGTATAAATAACCATATTTGAATAATAAATCACCATCATATATGTTTCAAAGTCTTCAAATAATAATTATTTTATTTTTTTATAATAGTATCTATGAAGCTAGGTTATTATGACCACTATGGATCCAATGGGATAAATTAGCTCTTCTCCATCCATGACATTTGTGGTTATTTTTTGTTTGGCCTCTACACAATGACACAAGTAGTAGTATGTTCCCTCATCATTGTCCTTAGGTGTAATGACTGTAAAAGCATGTTTTACATTTAAAGTATAATTAAATTGCAAGCACATAGAAAAAAATAAAGATATCACTAATAGAACTAAAATTGTACATTTAAATTAATAATAAATTGTACCTATTTGTACAAGATCTGAGATGTGGTCAAAGTCAATTGATGATGACATTTCATGATTTGTTAATTATTGGAGTGAATATTTACTCTCTATAAGTGATATGGGACAATACTATTCATCAACCCGTTATTTTTACTTACAATCATTCCAATTAAATTCCATATATGTAGAACAAAAACATGCCATATCCCTAGTATAAATAGTCCATAAACTTGAATTTGAGCTTTAAATAGAATGTAAAACACTCGATCTAGGTATTGTACTGTAATTTGCATAGATTGTCTTGTGTTGTTCCTCTATTAACAAAAAAAATCTTCACACATAAGAATATTTATCTAGTCCATGACAAATATTTTCATTATACCAAGTCACAATACTTATAGCATCAATCAAATTAGCACTATCCTTATGTTTTCTTGCTCTTTTTTAAGGGGTATTTTTACACTTACACTTTCACCATCATGTTCCCCTTTTCCATGCCCAACCTCAAAAAAGCTCCAAAAATATTGAACACCATTATTTTTATTCATTCTTCTTAACTAGTAAAACCTTTAAGAATTATTAAACTACCTTGCATAATTATATAACCAAATATAGTGTGTATCGAACATGATTTCTCTTGCATTCATATTTATATAAAATATCTCAAAATAACCTTAGACAAACTCTAGAGAATGTGATCTGTCATCACTCATATAAAAGTGGCACTCCCTCAAAATATGTACGTTATCGTATGTGCTATCAAGTGTATGTTTGAATGTAATATGAACAAAAGGTTTAACTTGAACTAAATTATAGCATTGGGCTTAAACCTCATTATGTGGTTGTAGTGTGTATTTCTCAGCAAATTCTACTACTAAAATAATAGTGTCAACTACGAAGTTGTCCTTGCATAGCTTGAATTGATTATCTAACCATTTTGATTTGTTTATATGTCTTGCATATCAGTAGATAATATTCTTGTTGAATTCAAACATGAAATCAAATATATATTTTTTGGTCATAACCAACTCACATCTTGATGACTCTTCCATATTTAACACATACATTACATATTTGTACTTATTATAATCAATTGGTTATTTTTAAAATTCATATAAAATTTCTTCATGTATACAGCGCGTCAAATTTGACAAACCACTACAATTGTTACAAGTTCCATCTAAATATTGTTTGGCAAAAAAAATTGTCCCTTAGATCTTTGACAAAAAAGACTTTGGATTAATTATCTTGATGTTTTAGGTGGGGAAGACACCATACATTCCTACATAATCTTGTCAGTATGTAAATTACAACATATATGATAAAAAAAGATTAAAATACATAGTAAAATCAATATGTACCCTACAACATGTAATGTGTGCTTAGTTGATTTTAACATAGAAAGGCTTGCACATCTCAAATGACCTTTGGCTAATTATCAATTGGCCATTAAATTTTTTAATAAAATTTTTATAAAATTTTATTTGGGTCATGTTTAATAAATGTTTTGCATGTGGCTCACGATTTATTGAACATTTTCTTCTTTTAACAATATATTTTACATTAGATGATACCTTTGTGTTGTCGTGCCAAAAAAATTTAATCAAATGTGTTGTTCTTTCAACTAATATTGTATCTTTTCATGGGAATCTACCACTAAATACCCAATAATCTATGAGTGTAGGGTCATCAAGCCTTGTTCTTATTTTTATGATATTTATTATAGTTTTTATATTCAAGTTTAAATATTTACTTGTTTCACTAAGAATTTGAGTTTTAGATGTTGACTTACTGTAGATTCTATTATTACTCATCTTACCATATTACTATCTTTTTTATGACTTTTATTGCCTATTGTCTTAAATGCATTAAATAGATTCTTTACTATTATAATATTTCTTCTATTATTACTCATCTTACCATATTACTATCTTTTTTATGACTTTTATTGCTTATTGTCTTAAATGCATTAAATAGATTCTTTACTATTATAATATTTCTTTCCTACATGTTAGATGTTCTTAACCCTAAATTATGCATCACATGGCACATTTCTTATATTTTCATTAATTGAATAAATAGTTGATATCATTTTGTATGGCTTTTATTCTCAAATGCATAATCTCATACATGTTGAGCATGATGTTGAATTGATCTTTTTGACATTTTATCTTCCATAGGTTTTATTATTTTCTCATCTATTCCAACCAAATACCTTGGTATTCATCTCATTATCCTTGGAGGTGTGGGTGTAGGAGCTATATTTTGTATTAAATTGGGTGGTATTACCACTTCAACCATAGCAGTGATAGTAGAAGGTTGACTATCTACATTAGGTCGTACAGGGGAATTGAATTCCTCTTCATTAAGAGAGACATGAATTGGGGTCATTACTTGATGTTGATTATCACCATGCTCAAAAACTTTATAATGGATGGATGTTTCATTATATTGTGTTTCTTCATATGTTTCATCACTCAATACAAATTTATTAGTTATATGTTCTACATTTTGAATTTCATCATTCAACAATGATTGATTGTGTTCTCTTATCTCATTTGAAAACATCTAAATTAAATTCCATGGAATTGGGCATGTTAATTTCATTTGAAATATTATCTGGTGTGGAGGAAGTACCTTCACCTTGCCCAAAAGCTATTATGGATGCTTTCTTATTTGCTTGTCTTTTTCTTTCTTCACTTCAATTTTCACATTTGTTAGCTATTTAATTGGTCTTTTCTGGTAACGACCTAACCCCATTATTTATTTTTATACAAATAAATCTATGCATTAAGGGAAATTTGGATATATAAAATGGGTCTCCTAAAAAATTAATTTATTTTTTATTCTAAAAATAATTTAAATAAAAATAATAATAAATTACTTAACTACATGAGTTAAGTGAGGTCAAAATGAGTTATAAAAAGACTTGTTTACAATACTTTCTATATTTTTTTTAAAAATTATTAAATTATTTTATCTCTAGAAATCAAACTCAATCTTAAATGATTTTTTTTTTCTTTTTTAATTTATATATTATCAACATAAATTATATTTCTAAATAAATATAATTCAACTATAATATTTTTTAATTACACCAATATATAATACTTTCTTTAAAAAGTACAATACATTCTAAATTTGTTTTGTTTCTTTGAAAAATATAATACTTTCTAATAAAATAGTCTAACAAATTATCTTCCAAAAAAATGCTTTCCCATTCTTTCGTGGCTCAAAAAAATATGTTCCACGAGACTAACATAGAGCGGAAGACATGAAAATATTGGGCATTTTTCTAAATGACAATAAATTTCCACTTTTACCATAATGGGAGTTAATTAAATAATAACATTACGTAAATATTTATTTAGTCACCCATCATTATCAGCAATAAATCTTAATATAATTATTTTATCCATATATGTTTTTTATAATAATGGATTTACTTTTATTTATTATAAATTCACTTAAATTTATAAAATAATAATTATTATATATAATTTTTTTTATTATTTTCTTTGATTAAATTTTAGAGTTTATTATGGTAAGAATATTATGAATATATTTTCTATTCATGTGGAATTTTTTTTAGCGGCCTTCCTTCACTTTTTCTTTTGTCCATTATTCAAGATATTTTTTTATTACTTTTTTGTTTTAAAGTAAAATATAATTAAAAAATAAATTATGTCGTTTATTATTTTTGTTATAAATATTGTACAAACATTTAATACAATAAATAAAAATAGGAAGAATTTTTTTCAATATATTTTATTTTATTTTTTTATCAAATAAAATTTAATATATTATAATTTTATATATAATAATTTTTTTAATAAAATATTTATTATATAAATTAATAAAAAATTAAATTAAATATTGGAAACATATATAATATATATAGATCTACAATACTTAATTTAATTTCTTATTTTTTAATTAATTCATATGATAAATATTTTATAAAAAAATTGTTCTTTATATAAAGAATATATATATTTATATATGATTTTAATTTATTAATATTAGTGTTATATATATAATTAAGAAATTAAAATTATATATATATAGATAATTTTATGTATCTATAAATTAAAAAATAATAATAATAATATAGAAAAATAAATATTAAATATTAATATTGAAAAATAAAATAATATAATTAATTAGTTATATTTTATTAATTGAAAAAATAAAAAGTCAAACACTCTATTTAACAAGACCCTTATCATATACTTAGTCTAAATGAAGCACATAGAAAAAATAGTGAAAGAATTTTTTTAAAAACAAAACAAAGATTCGCCATGATTGTATGATATATACTTGATATAAGTGATTACACTCTGACCATCTCTATCATTAAATTTTTGGATGACTATTATTTAGTGATAATTATTTTTATAATATTAGTATAATTCTTAGTAGAATGAAGTGATATTAAAGATACTTTGTATTTATTATAATCCTTTAAAAATTTTAAGGGTAGGTTCAAAATTTAATATTGTATATAATATAATCTTGCATATTTTTTTTAATGTCTATTTAAAATTTATTCTTGCATATAATACAACTTTATATATTTTCTATTGTATGTTCAAAATTACATTTTGCTTCAAAGTTTTTGATAGTTTGTTCAAAATTACATTTTGCATTAGAGTTTTTGATGGTATGTTAATATATAACGACTAATGCATATACATTTTATTAAGTTATTCCATATAGAAAAATAAAATTGATTATAGTTTAAGGTTTAAAAACATAAATACAATCATACATCCATCAGATTTAGTCCATGCTAATGATATATGAAGATAATGATTAGGTTAAATAGTTGAGAAACAACTATGTGATAGTGAAAAATGTTATGGTTGGAAATAAATGGATTATAAATTTAGTTTCAAAGGAACAAAAACTGTGTTTTATGTTAATCATCTTATTGGCATGGCTCTACCATTTTTATTTTAATAAAATTAATCCATGCGATGATATGAGACAAAGGCACCTCCATTTGAAGAAATATTTAATTATAAAATAAAGTTTAAACTTATATGTGAATAATAAAGAATGTCATTAGAATTTTCTTCATTTCCTCTCCATCTTGATGACTAATAAAAAGTAAACAATATTTTTTATTTTTATGTAGTGAGATTCAAGACTTTTTCACCCTTTTATTGATTTGAAATAGTAAGAGTTTTTCACCCCAATAAATTGGCTTTAATTGGGGGATGGTTCCATCCCATTCAAATGTTGTAGTGTGGCGAAAGGGAATTGACATGCCCTTGGTTCAATCCTTCTTCGCTTATTTTATTTAGTCTTCGGATGGACTCATCTACATCAGTGGTGGGCAAAACAACATTAAAAACACTCTCAAAAAATCTATAATATATGATGTTAATCAAGAAAAATCACAGAGTCTAGTTGGGATGATCGAACAGTGTGACAAGATTCGTGACACCTTCATTGATAATTTTTTTTACAATATAACTGACTATTAAACTTAGTCATAAGGTCGATTCAAGCAAAGCCGTCAAATAAACTCAGTTGTATTGTTTTATTCAAGAAGATCCCTCGAGTACATTGAAATCCATGTGGATTATTGGGAGATACCCTTAAAAACAAGATCACTCACATATGCCACAACAATACCCTAATAGTCTATCTTGAACCAACAGGGGTAGCAAATTTGATTAGAGATGAGGAAGGGGAAAATAATAATTAAATTTTGGCCTTTAGAAGAAGGCCTTAATTTGGATCTAGATTATAACATTTAAAATTTGGAAGTGGAAGGTGATTCCCATATTAGAATTAATTATATAAATAAGCCATTGAGTATAGATGATGCATTAATTCTGGAGGGGTCCTTTCAGGTATCTCTTTTAAGTCCTTGCTAACTTATGTGCTAGTAATCTCAGCGATGGGAGATTTATCCACTCCAACGATGTGCATAAGTGAGTTGGATTAGAATATCTTATTAATAAATATTTTATAAATTTGGTTTGATAGTTTTCATCTAGCCTTAAGACATTTCCTTCACTCTTGTGATGGTCACACCATAGACATGAAGCACCCATTATAGTAGTTGGTCACACCACAAACATGAAATATCCCTTATACTAGTTGAGAGATATGGTGGCGACACATCATCATTAAGAGAATAATGCTTCGTATGGTGGATTTTATTGGTCTCAGCTCTAATTTTTTCTCATTTTTATTGGCTTTCTAAAAAATTCTCTCTCCCCTTCAACTCCCATTGTCATAATGCAGACAAGATCAATGCAAAATAAGAAGGCATCTGATTTTACTCAGGGCCCTATTAATGATGGGGATATTTTTAATGTTTTTGAGCCCTCGTTAACAACAGCGATGAATTTTATTCATTCAATGTTGAACCCATAAGTGGTAGGAGTTGATTAGGGTGTTTGGACTATGGAGGAGCTACGTGCATTTTTTCATATCAAAATGGATGCTGGTGTGGCAAATCTTGATGTAAAATAATATTTTCTTCTATTAATACAAAATTGTAAGAAGAACACACAAATTAGATATTTTTGGGTTGATAACTACTCTCTTGTCCAAGGCTCAACTTTGTGTTAAACATCCAATTAAGATCTTCTTTGACTCTCTTGCACTACTTCAAGGACTTCTCTTTACCAGAGGCATACTACCACAATCTTCTCTCGAGAGGTAGCACCATTTATCCTATGCCATCTCATCTGCCTCTATCAGTTCATGCCGAATGTGTCAATGTTTACCACCACTTTCATTTCTCTACACTCTCAGACTACTCCACTGTAGTTTCACTCAACATCGATTTCCTCATCGTTGTCTTTAGCTAAGAAGCTAAAGAGAAAACACAACCAACATGAATAAATATATATTAACTTGTTTCAAATACACTTCATTGCAGACTCAAATGAAATCCAGAAAGCTTTAGCTTACTCAGACAAGTTACAACTTGTCCTTTTTCCTTGTAACCAGCTTCAGTTGGGAGTGACTCGCATTCCATTGGAAAGTGGGGAAGAATACCAAAGAAAATATATGATAATATGAACATATACAGATCTTAAAACCCTCCCAGAAAAAACAAGCATTTAGTTATAAGCCAACGTATTAAAAAAAGACAATTTTATTTCTAGTAAATTTGGTGTTTTTTTGTTTCTACTTTCTATATTCATTAAAAATTAAAAAAACAAACAAAATATTGCACTTGCCACTAACAAAAAAAGAAATGTGATAAAATAAGTAAGGTCATCTTAACCAAAGTCAGTTAATATACAAGATTTAGTAAGTTTTATATAGTAAATAATTATTATTATATTTTTATTTAAGGTGATGTCACCCCAAGGGATGATGTTATCATTTTAGTGATTTATATTGTTTTCATATGTCATAATGCATATTTTATAAAAAAATTTAGGGGGACTATTCTTAATTAAAAATTCCCGTAATGTCTAGAGTATAAATTGATAAATTTATAGTAATTTAGAGATAAATTAAATGAAGAATTTATAGAGTTTTATTATAAAAAACCAATTTGAAGTTTGTAAAATGTAATATGAATGAGTAAAATTCATTGTCAAACAAAAGAAATTCATGAAAAATAATGGGCGTATACCCTTTTAAAAGTATGCACACCCTATTTTGATGCATGGATCAAAACGTGCAAAACATTTAATGAGTTTTTTGGTCTTCAAAAGGGTGGGTGCACACCCTTTGCAAAGGGTGCATGCCCTTTGCAACATTTCAATATGTCCTAAATTTGCTTTAGATACAGGCTTGGGAGGTCCGAACCTAGCCTGAAACCAGCCATGGAATAGCCCACTTAGTTTTTAATAAATTTAAAAGTCTTTTTTGTCTTTGTTGATGCATCTGATCGGGTAGATCTTATTATTTTAAAAAACATTATATGGGTTTGTAGAGGAGAAATTGTAGTTTTTGAATATATAATTTTTTTAATGTTAAACTATTTTTTATAATTATTACTTAATTTCCACAGAACATACCTCATTATGGATTACATACATATCATTGTAAATACCTTTTATAAATTTTTGATCGTTAATCAAAATTTTATAAAAACTTATAGCTGATCGACCTACGCATTATTAGCTATGATTTGGAAAAAAAAAAAAAAATCATGAAGTTAATGTCAAAAAGTTGTGATCATATACTTCAATTCTAATTTTCCAGTTGTTATGACTTGAAAAATTATATATATATATATATATATATATATATATATATATATATATATATATATATATATTAAAATTAATAAAAAATATCTTGGTCGATCTTCGACATTTCATCTATGCATATATGAAATTTCATATAATAATTCATTTATTTTACTCAAAAAAAGTGTGTTTGTATACATGCAGTCTCCTTATCTTTTCACAAAAAGGGTCAAGCCATTATCATAATGCATTTATTTTGCACACTTTTATTATCTGGGTTTTGAAAAAAATTATATAATTAGAAACTACATCAAAATGACACAATTCATATTCTTACGTCATTGTCAAATTCTTTTTAGAAGTGTCTCTAACATTCTCTCCAAGTTTAATTATTGTAATTTTTTTTTTAAAAATGTCTCTTTATACCCCCACTTTGTCCCCCATTATCCTACATCTACCCTAAAATGGTACATGTTTTGTTTGTAGGAGACAAAACACACCCACAGACACAAGATATGTGCAAACTTGGATAAAATGTCGTCGAAAATGAAGGCAACATGATATTATCTAGATTCAAGACATATACTGAATGATGTGGAGGAGGAAAAAGGATTATTCCTCTGCCATCATAGTGAGAAGTTGGCAATTGTATTTGAATTGTTAAACACACCCCTTGTAACAACTATTAGAGTTGTCAAGAAACCTCAAGTATGTGTTGACTATGACATTGCAACCAAGTTTATCTCCAAGATTATTGCAATAAAAATTGTTGTGAGAGATACAAACTGGTTCCATCATTAGAAATAAGCACAATGTTCTTGCCAAGATTATTTGTGATGCTAAGTGAGGTGATTTTTAGACATGGGCTTGCACTCAAATGAAGTACACCTTGTCAGACTTGCAGTGTTAAATAAATGACCATTTTAATCAACAAGATAGATTCGTCACTTGATTTTGGAGATTCTAATTAGATGCTTAATGGTTTTGCCAACAGTTTTCAATATCATGTATTCTGTCATTGTCAAACTTCCTTTCCACATCATTAACTTAATGGATATTTCTCTTCATGTCACGATTAGAATATTTATGGTAATGTTTTTATTTTGGCATATTTGGGTCTATCATTAGTTGCACATTGTTTGGTGATTTGTTGGTTAGATTTCATGATAAATTCCATTTGTGTCAATTGGGATTTGAGCCAATGTTTAGGCATTTAGAATATTATATGGATTTAAGAAAGTTGTTGCATTTACATGGCTTGAATCTATCATAAAGGGGTACGCAACTTACAAGGTGGTGGGTTTTTTGATTGTGAGATCACTCCATTTCTGATGTGCAGCTCAAGTTAGCATTGCAATGCCAATTATATAGAGACAAAATGTTGAGTTTACAAAGTCTTTATTGTAACTTATGTTCGTCTATGCTGCCAATATATTGACACCAATAGAAATTATGAAAAATCCATGCAAAACTTGCAAGTGCTGAAATATTTCAAAGATAGTGTTAGATTTTAATAAGGTGATTAATTCACCATAGTAATTTGTTGTTAGTTTGTTGCATTGTTATACCCGAAGTCTATCCCAGGTCTATTTATTTTTATTCCTTTCTATTTTCTAGGAAGTTGTTTATGCTTGTAATGTGGCTATTTAATATCCCTCTATAATATTTTTCCTATAGACGAATATATCATTATTCAAACTCTAATATTTGGTTTCAGAGCATCTAAAATCTTGGAACCTCAGAAGGATGCATAGAGAAGCCCATGCTCTCATGTCCTTGATCAAACTGGTCATTCAATCTATTAAGTTGTTGCACTAAATGGATCAGGCAATCTAAGCGACTTGGTGTTGATCATTAGGAGAAGACTTAGACGTAGCACTTCACAAAGGGTGGTGGTAGTGAAACTACAAACCTACTTTGTAGACTGAATATTGGCATGGAGTGTGGAGAGAGCAGACTGCATGAAGTGTCCTTTCACTCAGTGGAGTGTTATTTTGCTATTTTTGAATCACCAAGTGTTGACAAAAGTGAACTCTTCGGTATAAACGTAGACTGTAATAAACAAATCATGCATTGAAGAATACAGCTGTGTCTCTCCATGATAATTATGCTTTGCATTAAAATCTGATAAAGGTTGGTGGTTTGTTTTTTTGGTATATAAATAAAAATAATAATTTTAAAGCTTCAAGAATTAAAAAAACAAGACCATAAGCGCCAAAACTGTCTTTACAACCTCAAAACCACCCATGAAATAATTTCTTTGCTGCAAATTTTGTCCAAACCCACCATTTAATCAAACCCGAGGTATTCCATAGGGGAGTGGTTTTGCCTTCAAATCAGCGATTTAAAGCCTTAAAATATTAGTTTTCTCTTTTTAGGACTTGATATGATGCATAGCTAGATTGGTAAGAAATAGTTTTGACAAATAAGAGGTTAGAGGTTCAAATCCCCTCAAAGATATTTTTGGAAGAAAAAGTAACTTTAGCGTTTCTGTTGAATTTGGCAATTCTATCAATTCTAGCCATAACGAGCTAAATTTAGTTAGGAATGTACTAAAAAAATAAAAAAAGGAAAGGCAATTTTTTTTAAAATAAATCGTCAAAAAGAGGCCAAAGAGCCCAAAACGAAAAAAAAAGTGTTTTTTCATTTTTTGAAAAGCATTGTAATTTTATTTTGAAAAATATTGTAATTGTTTTACATATTGCATAAAATCATGAGTTTTTCAAACTCGATGCAATATTTGGTCATAGTTATGCCTCTGACTCACATTTACAAGTAATGTCATCATGCTTAAGTTACTACATATACAACCTAACATAGCTGCAACAACGATGTCTAGGCATCGTCCCTTTAAATCATTGGGGAGAAATAAGGCACATTCACTCATAGCCTTCCCTTCATCTACCCATTCATTTCAATCAAAGTGTATAAATGTTGACTGGTGATATTTCCAAGTATATAACGAAGTCATGCGTGCGTATGCATAAATCCATCTAAGCAAGTGCCAGTGATTGAACGAACCCTTTTCAGTATTGTCTAAGTACCACGTATCAATCTCTTTCATGTACTTTTATGGTTCTTTCACGTACCGTTGGGTATATAGAAAGGGCGAGATTCTTTCACATACCGATGGGTATACCAAAAGGGCACGTATAAAGAAAATATTCGTATCTTGGACTAATAATATAACAAAAGGGAGACCTTGATACTTAGAGTGATAAGGAACCAATCCATCACCTTTGGTCAGATTCTTCACAATGGCCAGAAATGGGCCAAAATTCTTTCTGTCTCACAGCGTCTTCAGATGACAACTATGCCGCTTGGAAAACTAAAATAAAGACACATTTGGAATTTGAAGACATTTAGCCTATTGTAAATGGAACTCTTACCCAACATGCTATTGATGTTGATCGTCAAAATAAGTTTGACAAAGCCAATCAGAAGGCAAAGTTGATAATCATGTTCAAAGTATCAGATGAGGTACAATCTCATATCTGTGAGGCCACAACAGCAAAAGATGCTTAGGATAAGCTTCAAATAGTCTATGAGGCCAAAAATGAAGGAACCATTCTTCATTTGCAATGTCAACTTCATTCTCTCAAATAAAAGTCCAATGAAAAAGTGGAATCTTTTCTACATCATGTTGCAACCTTGAGGGCTTCACTCCAGGTATTGGAGGAAACATTATTAGATGTATCTCTTGTATCTATTACCTTGAGAGCACTACCACCCTCCTACAAGATATTTGTGACTACTTTGACTGTCATAGAATAGAAACCATATTTTGACAAGTTGGTAAACACGTTACAACAAGAAGAGTCTATGCATACAAAAGATGAAGAATCAGAGGAACATGTTCCTGCCCCTAATCAACAGAAAGGTAAAAAGCAGATCAAGTCTTCTAAACAAAAGTAAGGTCAACAACATCATTCACAGGGGGATAAAAAAAAATTGCCTTATATGTAGAAAAAGAGTCCATGAGCTAAAGAATTTTTGGTATAACTCCTTTTCACAAGGCTCTTCAAGCAACAAGAAGCCCAACCACTAAAAATCATCTCATCCACATAAAGGAAAAGGATAAAAGAATGGGCATTAGAAGAAGAAATCTAATCAGCAAGGCAACATTGCTGAACAGGGAGACACCCACTCTGATGTGGACTTTTTATATGCTACACAGTCTCATGATGAATGAACATCACAAATTTTTATCTGATATGTCAACTCAGGTGCAACTCGACATATGACTAGAAGATAAGATTGGTTGTACAGCATGAATGAGACTTCCTCAAAAAATCATGTCTCTTTGGGTGATGATTCATCATATCGAGTTCAAGGCATTAGTAATATCTCTTTACCACTTGGATGACATGATTTCAAAATCTCAAATGTCATGTATGTCCCAAGACTCACAAAGAATCTTCTATCAATCAATCAGCTACTTGACCACAACCTCAAGGTTGAATTTGATTGCACAAGTGGAAAAAAGATGTGTTTGATCAAAGATAAGTCAAAATGCTTGAGAATTGTTGCATGAGCCTCAGGAGTTGGTGTTCCAAATTAACTTTGTTCAATCAAGTACTTGTAGCTCAGGATTCAGATTCATCCAATATGTGGCATTGTAGATATGGTCATGTCAGTTTTGGATACCTCAAAGCACTCAGCAATCAGAACATGGTCCATGGACTTCCTCATTTGAATAAAAATATAGATCTCTACATTAGTTATCTAGCAGGAAAACAACATCAGACATATTTTGGTCAAAGTTCCTCAAGAGCATCTAGTAAGCTTGATCTGGTACATACTTATATGCGGTTGCATGAAATCCAGTCACTATGGGTTTCAGTATTTCATGCTCTTTGTTGAAAACTACTCATGAAAGATGTGGATCTACTGTCTAAAGACCAAAGACCAAGCCTACAATAATTTTAAAGAGTTCGAAGTAGCAGTTGAAACTGAAAGTGATCGTAAAATCAAGGCTCTCTATTCTGATCGAGGGGATAATTCACCATTAAATATTTTTCTAGTTATTTGAAATAACATGAATTTGTTGACAAATGACTCCACCATACACTCCACAATAGAATGGTGTTTCAGAATGGTGATATCACACTATCATGAAAATGGTGCGTAGCATGATTGAAGATTCAGATTTGGCATGCACATATTGGGAAAAGTAGTGAAAATAACAGTTTATTTATTGAACAAGTTATCCATTGCATTTCTTCATAGTATGACTCTACATGAAGCCTGGATAGGGCATAAACCTTCCATTGCTCATCTTCAAGTTTTTGGATGTAAATCTTAAATGCATCTTCCTAAAAAGAAGATAAAGAAAATGGATACCAAATCCATGCCTTATATCTTCTTAGGGTATAGTGAAGAGTCATTAGCCTACAGACTGATGGACCCTAAAACAAATAAGATCTCCATTAGTAGGGATGTAGATTTTGATGAGAAAATTAAAACCATTTTGCCTTCCACAAACTCACATAATTCAGTAATCAGACCTTTAAATAATTTAGGTCATAACTACACTGAAAGTGACAATGATGATGAGGATGATCAATCAGTTAATACAGATCAACCCATAAGAATAGTGAAATGTATGCCTAAATGGTATACAAGTACATTAAGAGATGCTAAACTGGATAGATTTCCAGACACATCAACTACTGGACCAAGGACTCGCAGCATGACTCAAGACAAGGTCAATTTGGCCCTAATGAGCATAGTTTCATAATCATTAGAAACATTGACATTTCAAGAAGCCTAAGAGTCTAAACCTTGGAAGGATTCTATGGATGCAGAATATCAATCACTAATAAAACACAA
Organism: Torreya grandis; assembly: GCA_037957365.1. Taxonomy (NCBI): domain Eukaryota; kingdom Viridiplantae; phylum Streptophyta; class Pinopsida; order Cupressales; family Taxaceae; genus Torreya; species Torreya grandis. The sequence continues at coordinate 596,416 of JARHVA010002339.1, forward strand.
AACAAGATAGCTTAAAGATCTTCCACCAAGGAAGAAGCTAATCGATTGTAAATGGGTCTTCAAAATGAAATACAAAGCAGATGGTAGTATAGATAAGCACAAGGCTCGACTTGTGGCTAAAGGATATGCACAGAAGGAAGGCATAGACTATGAATATATATTTTCTCCTACAGCCAAGATCAAAACAATCTGAATGATATACGCTCTAGCTGCACAATTTGGATGGAAGTTCCACCAAATGGATGTAAAAAGTGTCTGTCTCGACAAAGATCTACAAGAAGAAGTTTACATGACTCAACCAAAATTTTTTTTCTCACTTGGTAATGAAGTAAAAGTATGTTAACTCATAAAATCTCTGTATGGTCTCAAACAGGCTCCCCGACCCTGATACATAAAGATCGATGAACATCTCATCCAACATGGAGTCTAGAGGTGTCCTTACAATATAAATCTCTACCTAAAATAGCAAGGGGGAGAGATTTTAATTATTATAGTATATGTCGATGATCAAGTCATCACTGGTAATTCAGTGAAGATGATAGATACAACCAAGAAAGATCTTAACTGATCATTCGACATGGCAGATCTTGGGCTTCTACACTATTGTCTTGGATTAGAAGTATGGCAAAAGGAACACCACATCTTTGTGTCCCAGATGAACTATGCCAATACAACACTTAAGAAATTCAGGATTATGGATAGTAATCCAATTTCTATACCTATGGAGACAAGGCTTCAGTTGTCTCATACAAATCCATCACCATAATTAAATACAACTCTCTATCGGCAGTTGTTTGGAAGCCTTATTTACTTAACTTATACTAGGCCAGGCATCAACTATGTAGTTAGCTATCTTTTAAGGTTCATGTAGGAGCCAAAGATGTCTCACTAGAAAGAAGCAAAGAAAATACTAAGATATATCAAGGGTACAATGGACTTCGACCTAGAATAAAAGAAGAATGACAATTTCTTCTTAACAGGATATTCTGACTCAGATCATGCTATAAATATTGATGATAGAAAATCCACTCTTGGATATGTGTTCTTTTTAGGATCTGGTCTTATATTCTAGGGGAGCAAGAAACAAAACTTTGTTTCTCAATCTTCCACTGAAACAGAATATCGTGCTGTAGGAGGAGTTATCTACGAAGCGATATGGTTACATCACATATTGGAAGGATTAGGAGTACCACAAAAGACACCTACCATCATGTACTATGACAATGAGGATGTTCTCAAACTTTTTCATAATGTAGTCTTTCATGAAATTACAAAACACATTGAGGTGCAAGTCCATTTCACTCGTGAACATGTACATCAACACAACATCCAACTCCAATATTTTTCGATAGAATAACGTGTAGATGTCTTCACCAAGTCACTTGCACATGACAAATTTGAGGCATTTAGAGAATTTCTTTTATGTTTACTTCAAGCTATGTTAAATTAAGGAGGATAATGTTAGATTTTAATACGGTGATTAATTCACCATAGTAATTTGTTGTTAGTTTATTGTATTGTTATACCCGAAGTCTATCTTGGGTCTATTTGTTTTTATTCCTTCTTATTTTATAGGAAGTTGTTTATACTTGTAATATGGCTATTTAATAGCCCTCTGTAATATTTTTTCTTTAGATGAATATATCATTATTCGAGCTCTATTAGATAGTTAGGCAATGATAATGATGGCAATGATAAGGTATTTCATGTGATATCATACACTAGAGGGCCCATATCATACAACAGAGTAATTTTAGCTTGGAGGGTGGTGGCATCTTTTATTAACTATTTACTTTTTGATTATGGAAAGAATCAACATCTGATTTTTTGATTGAATCAACAATGCAATGATGTTGATGTGGAGGAAATACACTGAGGTTATGGAGTTGATTACATTGCTTTCCTTGCAGTTAAAGTGAGTACCAATGCTTTTACAAAGTGTATGCCACATGGATACATAAGAGGGCATTGCTCGTGATACAATGTGAATGTCATGGTAGAGGAGTCATCAGTTGAGAGAAAATATGATTGATTGGCAATCATTCCCAAGGGGCAAGGAGAGTTGGTAAGTTTAATTATCATGCAGTACGGCATGCCCACATTGTACACTTAAAATGGGAATATACTCCACAAATCAAAAGAAATCACTTACCAAAGGAAATCATGAACGTTTGTTTCATGGCATGTTCTCAATTTGTAATATCAGAGTGTGACCCTTAACTTTAAACTGGTGCTAAATAACTCGCATGTAGCTATTAATTTAATTTTTCCTTTTGACACATAAACAATTGAAAAATAAATTAAAAAATTACATAGATACCCATCCAACATAACTTGCACCTTTGGGGCAACTGCTCATGACAAACTACATATCGAATCCAATAGGTTGGACTCATCCAACCAGATACCAAAAAAGCTAGGCAACTCATCCACTATACTCATAATCTTAGGTTAACATATATAATTACGTTGGAGGCATTATATTGTCATGAGAAATGTTTTAGATTTGTCTATATAGAGTCACTATATATTGGCAAGAGTAATGTTTTAGATTCAACTTGATATCAAAAGATGTCAATCCTGTAAAAGACCAATTGTCATGTGTAACCTGCACTACATATACTACCTGTTTAGTAAAGTTTTTATTAATTGCTCAGGGAATGACATGTACCCTTAGGTATTACCCAAACCAAATAACTGTATCATTGATTAGCCTAGCATTTATGTTCACATTCAACAAAGTGGCCCTTAGCTGATGGATACATTGGTTTACGCTCAAGACATTGGTTGGGGCATTTAGATTTTTATTAAAGTAGATACAAGAAGATGAGCCATGCTCAATAAAATGTGAGTTGATAGCACAAAATCCATCTGATTGTTTTTAGCGTAATCTATAACCACAACTTTCACCCCTAATTTTTTGCATATCGCCATGTTTGTGCATCTTATCTACATTAAAATCATCACAAAGAACATATGAGTTTTAAGAGTAGTGCAAATGGCCTTACGCTTAATCCTAATCCCAAGCCAAAAGTAAAATAAATCATGGGTAAGTAACTAGTTAGTACCTAATAATAGGCACCGCATCCAATAACTTTGGCAGCACAATTTATAGTGCATAAATTTCTTGTTTTACCATGAATTTATTGTAAGAAGGTTTATGTTCTTAAAAACACCATAAATTTTCCATATCTAGTGTTTGTTGAGTCTCAACTCGAGTAAAACTATCTCCTACAGATTCAACATTTCAAAACCGCTGCCAAATAATGGTGCCCCTGTGTTGACAAGCAGTATCTTTGTTATTACACAATCTTGTTATCGCAGTGATGTGCCACCACCAGATGGTCATGATGATTGGCATTAAAGACAAATTGAAATAATGTTTTGGCAAAACGTGATAGAGTTATATTATATAGTTGATCTATTATATTGATATAATAATATTTAATATAAGTATATTATATTTATATTATAATTTAATAATAATATAAATTTTCAAATTAGAATTATATTACAATATTATATATCTATATTATTATTAGATATATATATATATATATATATATATATATATATATATATATATACACACATTATATAATTAATATATAAAAATATTATACTATTATATAAATTATTATATAAAAATATAACTATATAATGCATAAGGAAATATTTAATATAAATATGTTTATATAATATATACTATTAAATTATTATATAATATATGTTATTAATTTAATATTATATATAATAAATGTATTTAATAATATATATATATATATAACAATGGTATATAATAATAATAATATCCTTTTGTCACTCACTTTATAAAATATCTTGTATTGTAGGGATTCATCACTACCCATGCAAGAACAGTGGCCATATTAGTGATCATCTCATTGATTCCCACGTCAGCATTAGGCAACACCAGAGGAGGGGTCTGATGTCCGTTAAGTGGTTGATGAAATAGCCATGCACACTGCCCCAGATACTAACTCTCTGCATTTCCTACCCATGCGTACTACACAAGCTTCTTGCCATATGCCACCATGGCATGGAACATGTAGGAGCTCATACATAACCTCTCCACGCTCATGTACTAGAGGGCCCATATTGTACACCAACGTTGGATTTAGCATAATTGTTTGGATTTACATGCCCTGCACCCATAGTATTTAAAGGGTTTTTTAGATTAGGGTAGTGACATATTTGATTGGTCATTTTCTATTGTCAAGGGTGGATGAAGATGTCATGAGCATTAATTTGATTGTGACATGGCTCCATGTCCGATGTGTGGCTTGATTTAACACTACACTACCATTGATATAGGGACAAGACATTGAGGTCCCAGAGTCCATCTTGTAGCGTCCATTTATCCATGTTACCAATATATTGACACCTAAGAGAAATTAACATCAAAGTTAAGAACGTACAAAAAATCCATACTCAAACCCCTAAAATAAATGGCAAGGCCATTTTAGGATATATAAACAGTGAAAGATTTCAAGGTGAACTATGAAATGATGGTGAGGGGTAATGATAAGGTACACTGAGGGGGAATATAACTATAAAATAATATAATGTAATATTAGCATCAATGAACACGTTACCGTTTGGAGAACAAGCATTTTTCTCTGTGGTGACATATGGATAACACTTATCCTATATAATTTATACCTAAACACACATGTCAATGTAACAACGGTGCAAAATGATATGTGTTAGTTATATCAAATCAAGGTGGCAACATATCTAAATGGACATTTTCTATTGTCAAGGGTGACTGAGGATGTCATGAGAGCTAATTTGATTGCAATAGCACTCTACATCTCATGTGTATTTCAAGTCAATGATGCAATGCCATTGATGATGGGATAATACATTAAGGTCCCAGACTCAATCTTATAGTTTCCATTCATTCATGATGCCAATATATTGATACCTGGAGCAATTACATCAATGTTAATAACATACAGAAACACCATAATTAAACCCCAAAAAGAAATGCCAAGGCCATACAAAATGTATTAGTCATTTTTTACTATCAAGGGTGGATGATGACATCAGCAAAGCTCCATGTCTCATTGGAGCTTAAATCAATGATGTAATGTTGTTGATCCTGGGATAAGACATTGAGGTCCCAAAGTCTATCTGGTAGCTTACATTCATCCATGATACCAATATATTAACACCTAGAATAATTACATCGTGTTTAAGAACATACGAAAACAACATACTCAGACCCCTGGAAGAAAGTGCAAGGTCATACAAAACATGCAAATAGTGAAAGATTTCAAGTTGAGATAAGCAATGATGATGAGGGCCAATGACAATTTTTTTTAATGATATTGTACTCCAAGGAGTCCATATCAAAAACTAGACTCAAATTCAGAGTAGTGTTTGGATTTACATGACCTGTTAGTGTAGTGATTTTTCCCATTAGGTTTTGCCTATACGGCCTTATGACCATTCTATGTCAATTAAGCTTCCTTAGGTTAGTTATAAAAGGGTCACATAAGCTAATTTTATTTTAATGTAATTATCTAATTAGAAAAATTAGAAGCTTCCTCATGTTGCCCTAATTTTTCCTATATGTACCCCACTTTTCCACTTTGGAAGTTTAGATAGGTTAATGCAATTTTATACAAGCAGATCATATTTTGCAATATTGTTGTGTAAAAATAAGTTTCTTCCTCTTTTGCAATTTATCTGTGACTTATGTGCAAGGATCTAAGATCGTAACCAATCTAACATGGTATTAGAGCCATTTATACAAGTATTACAACAATCTTTGTGGTGAAATCTTGCATACATTCATTACTTTAGCATAAAGAAGAGTTTGGTGGGATTTTTTGGAGAATTAATGTAAAAATTTATATTAGAGCTTCATATCTCAAAAACGACTATGCCATTGGTTTTAAAAGGTGCCAAAACTTTTAGATCGACTGTAAACACAACCTCGTTTTAGAATAGTCAATTTTTCTTTTCTTTTAGCATTCCAAGGCACCTTTATTTTTTACAAAAATCTATACTTCCTATGTTGTGCAAAAATGTCTTCTGGGTTTTCTTTTTCAAATCAAAATCTCAAATGGATCTCTTACATAATTTTTATCATTGAAGTATTTTGGATATTTTTTGCTTATCTCGATCTGCATGTCATCATACCTTTGTGTTACTCAGATCTGCAGATGGTCATTACTTCGGCTCTGCAGCTGATCTGCCTTATGTTGCATGCATTAGAGAGTGCGTTGATCAATCCAAACTTTTGGAGGGCTGTTACTTAGCCAACATACCAAATTGGACTTTCAATAGTAACTTCACTTTTCTAAGTTGAGTTGTTTGATAAGTCTGTTTACTTGCCCGTAAAACAAATCAAACTTGTGGAGTTTACTTGAAAATCCATGAAGTTAAGAAAGGTGTCAAAACCTGGTTTACACTATTGTAGACCCCTAAACTTTCAGGGATCTATTGCTTACTCGAGTTTTCGAAGGGCGATTACAAGTGTGAAAAAGAAATCATTTTTGGAAAGGGTCCAAGAATGTGTAGAAGTAATAACTGGTAAGTGCCATAACTTTCTATCCATAGCTCCATTTTGGGTGTTGTTTTTTAAAGTGCATATTTTTTCCAGCTCTACGCATTGGTGGTATTATTTTAGGCCCTTTATAACATCCATTTTATTCATGATATAATGGCTTAAAACTCACTTCAAGCATTTTGTACCTTTCTTCTTGGACACATTATCGGTTGTGCCCGATGTCCCTCTCATACTCTCTCACATTAATTGTTCATAAGTGCATTCTTGGTGGTGCCCGACATCCAATATTAAGCATGTGTTACATTGTAATTTAAGGGGGGTCTTATTGATAGTTCAAGGGAGTACTTGTACTATGTGCAATTTGTTCTTTGCTTTCATCTCAATTCTATAAATTGGCTCAATCTAATCTAAACTAATAGATCTAACTCGATTAAACCAATCACACCATTTAACTATCTTGACTAGAAGTCTAAAATGTAGCTCACCTTGACAGGTAAAGGACTCTATCGAATCACTATGGATGAAGAAACTGAGCCATCTACAGATGCAAATAAAGTTAAGTGTTACAACAGATGTGACGAGGCCTATGGGTTCTTATGCCTGTCACTATCTCCCAACCCCCTGTTTCATGTTGAATCTGCAAAAACTCTCAATAACGTCTAGACCATCTTAGAAAAGTTTTTTGGAGTGCAGGACATCATGAGAGGTCATGAGCTAGATAATAAGCTCATCACATTGAGCCCAGGAGACTATGAAACCCTACAAGACTTATTTACAAAGTTTAAATCACTGAGACTACAGTTGAAATAATATGGCATTGAGAAAATAGATGACCAGTTAATTCTATCCATGCTTGTAAAATTGGGTCATGACTATTCAGTTTTCGTCTCTACATTTCATGCTACCAAAAGTGCAATTGGATCCACTTGAAAAATGTCATCATTCGATGAGTTTGTTATCGATCTGACTCAAGAGCAAGATAAGTTGGTTCAAATGGGTGCACTGAAGTCTTAAAAATTACATGCCTTGATTATCAATCAAAACAAGAAGAAGCCTTCTAACAGTGGTAAATAGGAGAAGAAACAGTCTATAAACCAGATCATGAGCACAAGAAGAAATAAAAATCAGATGCCAAGCCTAAGGCATCATCAAATGAGTCCTCAAGCAGGTAACCTAAGAAGGAGAAAATCAAATACAACTTTTGAAATAAACTTGGGAATGATGAATTTTAGTGCATGAAAAAGAAGATTGAAACCTTGAATAATATGTTTGATAAAAATAACATTGGTGTTCTTGAATCCTTAACTCAGAACACATCCGCACAATATTCTGCAAAGGCTAAAGATTACAAAAAGAGTAAAAATAAGGGTAAGGCGCTTGTTGCATTAGCTTCTCAGCTTTTAACTTGAGTTATTGACTCAAGTGTTTCCTATCACACGGCCTCCTCAGAGGATCTATTTTCATAAATAGAGCCATGTTTCATGCCTTCAATTCTCATGGTGATGACACTTTGACAAAAGTCAGTGTTAAAGCATTAATTGAAGTAAGTGACAGGACCTTCAATGATGTTCTATGTGTTCCTTCACTATCCACCAATCTTATGTCAATGTACCAAATCACTCACATAGGTGCAAGAAAGCGAGTTGAGTTCACACGTGATTCATTGGTTATCAAGGAGCTACATAGTGACATTGTAGTGGCTTATGGGAAGGCCAATCATCAACCTAGGCTATATACCTTCTAACAATTTGTCCCAGATCAGCCCTAAGCTGCACTGCTTACTCATGCAGATGGAGTGAGCAAACTATGGCATGAACGATTTGGCCATTTAAACTATCATTACCTGGAGCAACTCAGTCATTAGGGCATGGTTTCAGGGTTGCCTAAAGTCAAATTCTCAAATGGCCTATGCAATGGCTGCATTCTTGGCAAGCATCTAGAAGAAAAATATGACAAGGTCAAATCAAGGAGAGCCCAACAGAAGCTAAAAATTATCCATAGTGACATAGCAGGTCCATTTCCAAAACCTTCATTCAACAAGACCAGATACATGCTCACATTCATCGATGACTTTTCAAGGTACACATGGGTGTTTTTTCTCAAAAATAAGTATGAGGTCTTTGATCACTTAAAATACTTCAAGGTAATTGTGGAGAAGCAGTCAAATTGTTCCATCAAAATCTTAAGGATTGACAATGGTGGGGAACATGTCAACAATAAGTTTGAGTAGTTTTGCACATCAGAGGGGATTCAGATGCAACACAAAGTTCCATATAATCCTCAGTAGAATGGTGTGGTCAAATGTAAGAACCATTCTTTGAATAAAATGGCTAACAACATGCTTTAATCAAAGTCTCTTTTTTCTCAATTTTGGACTGAAGCAATCAAATGTGTGTGTTACATTCAGAACCATGTTCCACATAAAGCCTTGAAAGGAATCACTCTTTTTGAAGCTTGGGATGGTCACAAGCCCATAGTGGATCACTTTTAAGTGTTTGGATCACCAACAATGACCCGCGTTCCCAAGAAGAAATGTAAGGCAACGGACCCTTAGAGTTAATCTTGTATCTTTGTGGGGTATCTAGAGGGTGCTAAAGGATACAAGCTTCTCTATCCTAAAACTCATGAATTGTTCCTTGAAAGGAGTGTCAAGTTTCACGAGGGCCCACTTGAACTCGCTACTAACACTTCAAACTTTTCAAAAGTCTCATTGAACATTTATTCCATCTCAAACAATGATTTGGATCCACCTTAAAATCCACCTGATGATCAAGATGACTCTTCTTCTTCTTTAAGTTCAAGTGATGAGAGCAATGACGAGGTTTCTTCTCCTCCATCTCACACTCGCACTTCAAATGATGATGACTCACCTCTTGATTCTTCAATCTCATACAATCCTGGTCCTACTTGGGCCAAACGGACCCTTCAAAGTGTTGGGAAATGGATTAGAAATCCATTAGATACAAAGCGGGCACGTTCACAGTTTCAAGGGATTTCACATGCCTACTTGGCCATTTCCTTAGATCTGCACACCTTTCATGAGGCATTTGGCATTCCAGAATGGGATTCTACTATGCAAGAGTATAGTTCCCTAATGAAGACCAAAGCATGGGATTTGGTCCCTCTTCCTAAAAGAAGAAAATTGGTCTGTTACAAATGGGTTTATCAGATTAAGTATGGTGCAAATGGGTTTGTTGATAAGTACAAATCTCATCTGGTTGCAAAGCGGTTTTTTTAGGTCCCTAGCATAGGCTACACCTAGGCATTTGCTCCTATAGCCAAGATGATGTCTATCAGACTCACTCTAGCCATCACAGCTGCACATCAATGAAATGTTCACCAAATGGATGTCAAGAGTGCTTTTCTACATGGTGACCTCAAAGAATATATCTACATGGAGAAACCACAAAGCTTTGTGGAAGATTCTTCCTTGGTCTGCAGACTTAAGAAATCTATCTACGAGCTCAAACAAGCCCCTCGAGCATGGTATGCCAAGATGGACTCCTTTCTCCTCACAATCAGGTTCAACAGATGCCACTCAAATCCAAATATTTACATCTTACGACAGGATGATTCTCTGTTGATCCTAGTTCTCTATGTGGATGACTTGTTGATTACAGGGAGGTCATGATCATCCATCTTAGTAGTGAAAATTATACTTTCATACAGATTTTCAATGACAAACATGGGATTGATGCATTACTTTCTTGAAATTGAAATCATTCAATCAGATTTTGGGATAGCTTTATCACAATCCAAGTATTCTCTTGATTTGCTTGTGAGGTTTAACATGGTTGATTGTAAGCCCGCTCCTACTCCCTTCTTATCTGGTGTGAAGCTTAAGACTGATTCTCCTACACCATTGGTTGATGCAACTCCATATCGGCAACTTTTGGGTAGTCTTATCTATCTAACACACACTATCCCTGACATATCCTATTCAGTTGGCATGGTCTCCCGTTTATGCAAGAGCCACATGAATTGCATTGGAAAGTAGCTAAGCAGATTCTGCATTATATTCAGGGTTTGCACAACTATGAGATATACTACAAAGCAGGAATAGAGGTTGATTTGATCAGATACATAGATTCAGATTGGGTTGGAGATATTCAAAGTCGAAAGTCCACTTCAGGTTATGGTTTCTCACTTGGTTTAGGTCCAATAAGTTGGTCAAGCAAGAAGCAGCATGCAATTGTTTTATCATCTACAGAGGCAGAATACAAAGGGGTATTCAATGCCACTACTAAGGCAATTTGGTTTTAAGGGATTCTCACTGAGTTTGGTATCTAGTTTCATAAGCCAATAATCATCTACTATGAAAACCAAAGCACTATCCATATTTGCAGGAATCCAATTCTCCATCAAAGGACCAAACACATAGAGATTCACATGCACTTCATCAGGGAGCATATCAACGAACAAGTCATTAATCTTCGGTACTATCCAACATCAGAGCAGATTGTAGATATTCTGACCAAGCCCTTCACAGAGAGTAAATTTGTCTATCTGTGAGCTCTCATTGGAGTTAGGGTTGCTCCACCTTCTTCCTCTTAAACCTCCACTATGTACTTGGGTACCTCATCAGGGTTTCAATTTCGGGACCCAATTCTCACCTCACATAAGCTACGCTTAAGGGGGGTGTTAATGTAGTATATTTTCCCATTGGGTTTTGCCTACATGGCCTTATGGTCATTCTATGTCAATTAAGCTTCCTTAGATTAGTTATAAAAGGGTCACATAGGCTAATTTTATTTTAATGTAATTATCTAATTAGAAAAATTAGAGGTTTCCTCATGTTGCCCTAATTTTCTCTATATGTACCCCACTTTTCTACTTTGAAAGGTTTGACATGTTAATGTGATTTTATGAAAACAGGCCATATTTTATAATATTGTTATGTGAAAACAAGCTTCTTCCTTTTGTGCAATTTATCTATGACTTCATTGCTCCATACATAGATTTGCTCAATATTGTGTGCAAAGATCCAAGATCGTGGTCAATCCGACATGACCATCACCCATTGCAAAGGGGTTCGTAGATTACAAGGTAGTGACATCTTTGAATGGCCATTTTTTTTGTCAAAGATGGACAAGAATGTCATGAGAATGATTTAATTGTGATGGGGTTTTGTGTATGATGTGTGACCCAAATCAACAATACAATGCCATTGATTTGGAGACAATACATTGTTGTATCATAACCTATCTTGTAGCTTTTATTTTTACATACTACATATTGCATTGAAATATGACAAATCACTAAATGTTAAACGTGTATCATCCCAAGGTTCATTGAATCTGTCGCTAAAAGCAAAAACTAAGCCATCACTTTCAATATAACTTACATCTTTAAAACAACTGCTAATTTACTACTTATACTATAACAATCTACCCCTATATATATGTATGCATACATAAAAACTTAGTTTATTTCAATATATTATTTATAAAGGCTTATTCTCTAAACTTAATTTAATTAAAGGAAGAGAATTAAACCTCCGTTCATGTATAGTCATTTTATAAAAAAAATAATGTAAAATCGACAATGCACATAAAAATGATACAATAAAAGAACATCTTGACACCCATCATATGCAACTTTGTATTTAAAGAAGGAATATTAATTTGAAGCTCAATGTTATCGATTTTGGCTAAAGATATTGCATTTCGTTTCATTTCATCGAAATCTTAAGATTTAAAATATATGAGGTTATAAAACTTATGATCGTGATGAAATTGTATATAGATATCAAACAACATAGTTTATAGGTCTCCCTCGTCATCCAAAATGTGTACTAAATTTTGTGTTACTATTAAATTATAATTGAAATAAGAAATGCTTTCAATGTTATATGTCATAATAAAAAAGAATCATTAAATTTATTTTATTTTGATTAAGAAGTTCAGATTTATATAGATATTGGTATCTTTATTTATGTTTTTAATTATATATAATTGATTACAATTAATGAGTAAATATATATTTAAATTTAAGCATTTTTTAATTAAGTAATGATGATTAAAGGGCATCCAATCTATCAAAATTATTTAAAAAATGATTTGGCTCTAATAATTTGACTTTTTATATTAACTATGTAGAAAGATGTATACTTTGGTAAATGATAAAACAAACCATCATCCTCACCAATCGAACTACAACTTTTCTAATAAAATTATTTATTTTTAAATTTATACTAATAATAATTTATAAAAATAATTCAAATAATAAACTCCTTCCATATCGTATAAACTCAATATATGTAATAATAGTTATTTGTTAACCCAACATAAAAGTTCATAATTTAAGTAGATTTTCAAAAGATGACACGTATCATTGATTATTAAAAAATACTAATGACAATTTAGATAAGCTTTTCTCAAATAAATAGCCTAAATGTCTCTATACATTTGTTATATGTAAATTGAAGGGATCATATTTGGGGCTCTCACCCATAATAGAACGTGGACAACTTGTAAAATGGCAATACAATAATAACGAGCTAAAAATGGAAATTTAAAATGCTTTCTTTCAAAAAGTACCAAAAGAGGATGCATTTCTTCAAGGGGCAAGAAAACACAAAAAGGAAGACAACAAAAGGTAAGTTTCCTTACAACATACCAAAAACGATAACCACTCAAACGTAAAAACCAGAGAATTAAAACTATAACCAAAGAGAATTAAACTTTGCCCTTTTATATAACATTGAGAAGCGAGTAATCAACCGAAGGAAATTTTCAATTTTCAAAAAGTAGCCAAGAATTTGTTGTGTCAATTAATAAATTATTTCGAATTGTTCCATGTTGTAAAAATGAAAAGTGGTAGTCACTACAAAGGAGGCACACATACCCGACCATGAAGTTGCACCATGGTACAAGATGTGTCTATGAGGAATTTGATGTCAATGAGCCTTTTCCTACCGTGTATCCATTTGTCCACAGACATGTGAGCTTTTTAAGGTTTACTAGGAGTAGGAAACTTCTTCACGAAAGGAGGAGGGTGTTTTGCTAGGAGGACACTTATGTTTCGACACCCACGCCCTCGCCTACGTTTGACCCCAACTCGAGCACGTAGCTCAAGCACACATTTTTCACAGGGTTTCACATGATTTTCCAACAGAGCCACTAGTGTGTTTTAGTCTACAACTTCATCCAACATCACCCCATGGTTTTTCGACGAGTGTCAATCAAGGAGCTCTTCCTTTAATGCAAGTGGAAGTAGGTGGTCAAGCTCTCAATCTTGTTCTAGCACGAGAATGGCCAACCATCAACACATCTAGGTGAAGCATAGTAACGAAGGGGAAAAGACATTGGACGATAAGCTAGTAGGCATATAACGTAGGGGAAACCATGGAAAGCTAGCACAAGACATTGTCTCTAATGGAATCTAATGTTTTCTCCACCTACAACATGCTTTCGATGACCACAATCTCAAGGACGATGCATGAAATCTTCCCCTAGACTATACATAACAAAACAAGAAACTAGGAGACCTTTTCACTTTAGAATTGGCAAGGGGCAATCTTGAAAGGGAAACAATAAGATTAAGCTTCGCAAAAAGAATGATGATTAAACTTCTATACATATTTTTATTGTTAGTTTTAACACATATTTCACCTCTCAATTTTATTTTATATTAATGCCATAATGTTGTCTTGCTCAAGAAGATCAATACACTCAGCCCTATTAGTGTAGGCTTTTTCCCACTATGTAGTTTTATCTACACGATTTAATTAGTTTGTTTAGGTTAATAATAGGTCATTAGAGGAAATGTACTTTAAGACATTTTCTAATTGTCAGTTGAACTAATTACCTTTTTGGGTGGCATAATTCCTTACTATATAATATACCTCCCTATATCTTTTTTGACTAATGTTGTTAATATAATCTTTTGGTTATGAAGAGAAGCTTCTTCCATTGTTGAGTTGTTCTTCAGATTTCACTACATCGTACAAGTTACACTTCGTGCGTTTTATCTTATTCAAATGGATTCTTGATTGTGGCCCACTCTGACATCGTATCAGAGCATTTATGGTAGTCGAATATCATTGTCCCTATTGTGAGATCTAGTATTACAGCGTTTTTGGATTTTCCATTGATTTTAATTTTAGGATTTGGTGAGGTTTCTAAAAAATCCATTTAAATATGTATATCTTGAGTCTCAAAGTGAAAAATGGATAGCGTTGTTGAATTTGAAAGGTGACAAAACTCTAATAACAACTATAAACACGTAACCTAGTTTCATGACAGTGAATTTTCGACTTTTTTGAGTGTTTCAAAGTTATTTTTTAATTTTGCAAAAAATCTTACATCCAATGACTTTGAGAAAAAACTATTTCTGCGTTTTTCTAGGTTTGTAAAGAAACCAAATGGGTATTTGTTGGGTTTTGGAGAAGTAATATAAAATATGCAAATTTGAAAGTTTTCTAGTCTCAGCGGAGGTCCTAACCCTCACAAGCAATTTTGGTGGTTTTTACCAATGGGTAGAATTTTAACCATGGTCAAGTACTAACAAGTTCCGCTCAATGCAAAGCATGCTCTGGACTCTACCAGGTGCAAAGCACAGTCTAGATCTCACTTGGTACAAAGCATACTTCAATTTTTGGTAGGTGCAAAGCACGTCTCGGGTTCCATCTGGTGCAAAGCATGCCTTGGGTTCCGTCAAGTGCAAAGCACGCATCAGGAACTGCCTAGTGCAAATCATGTCTTGGACTCAACCCCCTACAAAGCACGTTGCAGACTCTGACCACTCTCTTTGAAACGTTGTGATGGTCAGGAGGACGTCAAATTTAATCAAGTAGAAAGTGATATTATTCATTTCAAAAGTGAAGTCATTTTTTGGGTGACATCACCCCCACATCAATCAAATCAATCAAGGGGGCACCCTCATCCTACCCCTTAGCCCCTAGGCACATGGTAATTTAAGCCCTTGGTCACAAGCAACCCAACGGGGCTTAACATGTTCTCACAAAAATTGGCCAAACTTTTGCACACCCAATTTTTTTGCAAAGTGGAAAACATTTTTTGCAACCAAGAAACATTCAAACTTTCAGCTGACAATTCTTTTTCAGATGTCATTTTTTTAAGTGCGAGTTTTTTTTACCTCTACACATTTGTCATATTCTCGTGCCTTATAAAATTAAACCTTTGCAGATTCAAGGGGGTTGCATATCAAGTCTTTCAACACAAGTAGTTCAGTGCATACTTCCTTTTTACACCATGGATCAGAGTCAAGTTTCATTTCGTACATCGTTCAACTATCACGAGTGGAAAGTCAAAGTGCAAATCTTATTGAGAAACAAAGGCTTATACTAAATCATGATGGGTACAGAAAAAGAACTGACACTTATGCAGATAAGGCGAAATGGTTTAACAGAATTGATAAATCCTATGGTCTACTATGCTTGTCTAATATGTAACTACTCTTAATGAAGTTTGGATCACATTGAAAAAACACTTTGGGAAGCACGGCATAATAAGAGGCCATGAGTTGGAAAATGAGCTCATCAGTTTGAACCTAGAGGAATTTGATATTATACAGAGTTTTTTCACAAAGTTTAAATTACTCAGGTTGCAGTTGAAATTGTGTGGCATTAACAAAAAGGATGATCAATTGACTCATTCCATCATTGCCAAATTGGGATCTGACTATTATGTCTTCATTTCTACCTTCCACGCCACCAAGCATGCCCTTAGAGCTATATGGACTATGTTATGATCAAAAGCTTTGATGCCACATGTTAGGTGAGATATATCCTACAATGCAAGTAAATAATGTGGAATAAAAAACAAGCTACAAAACATGAAAGACAAGAGGGAACACCTTACACAAGATGTATGTGAAAATTTTATAATGTGCAAGGAAAAACCATGGGGCAAATGGTAGCTTTCAAAATTCAATTAACATCAACAAATCCTCTTTTACAATATCTGCTCCAACAACTCCTTTCAATGCTAACAAACAAAGCACTCAATGTTTACAACCAAAGCATTCATGTAAGCTAAGCTGACATAGCCTCTAGGGTCTAACCTCCATACATGCAAGTCCAAGCTTGCATGGATTCTAAAGAAGAAACATAAGGATGACCCCCAAAGAGATGATAAAATACAATGGAGAACTCATGCATTTATAGTATTAAAATAGAGAGAGAGAGAGAGAGAGAGAGGAAGATAGAATCATCATGGTGGCCCAACAAATTCATCACACTTCATGTGGGCACTAATGATCAATAGTAAAATGTTTATCTTCATGTGCAAGGGTCAACAAAATGGGCCATCCACTTTAGACAAAATCCAAGCCACTTTCATGTAATTCCAAACATTGTTCCCCACTTCACATGTGAAGACTATCAGCAACAATAAACTCTTGTCTTCTTCTTCCATGTCCACACCAAAATCCAAAGGTGTTGCAATCACCTTTTGACTTTCTTCACACATGTAAACCATGGGGTCCCATAGAAATTCGAACCATACCTAACCCTTGACCAATTATTCCACAAGACAAACCACATGTGACTACCAAGGACAAACCCATGTGCCTTGGAGTGTTATGTTCCACTACAATCACATCATCATAATCACATGTGAATGACTCTCCATGGGCCCTGCCACATTACCAATCAACCATATCACCTGCATGTCACATCACTTGCATCCCACATCACATGCTACATCCCCTACATGCCACATCACCTACACGCCACGACACCATAAATAGTAACTTCACACCTAACATACTCCCACTTGAAGTCAATATACACAGGGTTTTACCACACCTAAATATTCTTTCATCTAGTTGTCCATCTATGCCCACTACTACCCTGACACAAACCCAATAGAAATTTTTTTGCACCATTAAAACTTCTCTACCATGATCGACTTTGTCAACATATGCTCCTCCATAGCAAATTATAGCACCTAAAGTGATTCTTCACTTCTCCACAGACTAATCCTCCATCTAGAATTTTGCCATGAACCGTCTCACAACTCCCATTGCTTGGAAGTATTTGGTCTAGTGCACACCATGGATTTCACGAGGCTTCCTACCCCTAATAAATCCAATACACAATACACATCTTTTCCTCCTCTAAGACACTCCTAAGAAGATAACTCAAAATGTAAGAAGT
Source organism: Torreya grandis (assembly GCA_037957365.1). Classification (NCBI taxonomy): domain Eukaryota; kingdom Viridiplantae; phylum Streptophyta; class Pinopsida; order Cupressales; family Taxaceae; genus Torreya; species Torreya grandis. Next base: position 614,076 of record JARHVA010002339.1, read on the forward strand.
GGGGTACTTCCTTTTTTTCTCGTCCTTGTGCATCTCCATCTTTGGTTTGTTGCTCCTACCACCTTCATCTCATGTGTCCTAGCCAACTAAGACATCAAAACAGTGATCATGTTAAGGCCTACATCCAACATGTCAACAACACACAGCAATAACCTCTGCTAAACACTTTGGCTCTCCATGAAGGTACTGAAAATTCTTGTATTACAAGTGTGATATTTGCACCAATCCGTACAATGATTTCTTCAATTTACAAACCAACAACTATTTACCTCGTCCATATAGCCCTCAGGGTCAAAAATCTCTTCATAAAGATATCACCATGTAGGAATCACGTCGCTCCAATTATTAAACAGCAATGTGCAAGTAGCACTCTTGATAGTAGTTAAAAGATCTCACAAAGTCAATCCCAGACTTATCCACATAGCCTTTAGCTACCAACCATGCCCAAACATGGCACAAGTTCAACAAACCAATTAATAGTTCTTGGGAAGTTGTCACACTACTCAATGCATCATTGCATCTACCAAGTTTTTGAGCGTTCATCCGAAATACATTCTGCTCTACAAAATGTTGTCAAAACACCAACTCATGTGCCTCCAGTGTTACTCCATGCATCGATTTATCTGGGCACTCACCGCAACCGTATGCACAACACTCCAACAACCATGAGTTATATATTCAACACCAGCATTCTCCTTCGAGAACCTCAGGGCTCACTTGTTCTTTTTTTCTTCTTGAACTACTTCAAATAAGGACAATTTCATGTGTTTTTTTTACCTCCTCTGCATGGATTTTTTTTCTTTCAACATCTTTGGCTAACAATCATGTAGTCATTAGGATACCACAACATATACCTCTTCATTTTTTTCTTCAAAAATAGTCGAAACACACAAGGTACATGTCTTGTCCTCATCCTCCACCTATGGAGACTAGCTTGCTCTTCAAGCTGTATAGTTGCTTCTTCATTAGGAACACAATGATTGTTGATTGTTTGGCAAAGCTTGTTAAGTTTCTCACAAAACAGTCCTGCACCTCAGCAACATTGAAGAGAACAGGATCTTCATCAAGAGATCCTCCATAGCTCCACAGAGATAACTACCTACCATAAAAAAAAACTTTGTTTTAATCTCCATCTTGAACTTGGTCTCTCCTCTTATCACAGTAACTCCCACTTGCACAAAATAGTGTTTCAATAAAAAAACACTCAAACAAGAGTTTTTCACTGTATCTCTAATACCACATGTTAGGAAAGTTATATCCTACGTTGCAAGTAACTAATGCGAAATTAAAAAAACAAGCTACAAAACATGAGACAAAAGAGAAGACATTACACAAAATGTACATGAAAACCCTGCAATGTGCAAGGAAAAACCATAAGGCAATTGGCAACTTCCAAACTTTAATTAACATCAACAAATCCTCTCTTACAGTAGCTTGTCCAACAACTTTTTTCAATGCTAACAAACAAAGTACTCAATGTTTACAACCAAAGCATTCAGGGGAGCCAAGCTGACCTAGCCTCCAGTTTCTAACCTCCATACATGCAAGTCCAAGCTTGCATGGATCCGCAAGAGGAAACATAAGGATGAACTCCAAAGGGATGATAAAATACAATGGAGAACTCATGCATTTATAGCATTACAATAGAGAGAGAGGGAGAGAGAAACATCATGGTGGCCCAACCAATTCGTCACATTCCATGTGGGCACTAGTGATCAATATTAAAATGTTTGTCTTCATGTGCAAGGGTCAACAAAGTAGACCATCCACTTTAAACAAGATCCAAGCCACTTTCATGTGACTCCAAACATTGTTCCCTACTCCACATATGAGGACAATTAACAATAGTAAACTCGTCTTCTTCTTCCATGTGCACACAAAAGTCTAAAATGTGTTGCAATCACCGTTTTGACTTTCTTCACACGTGAACCATAAGGTCCCTTAGAAATTCGACCAATACCTAACATTTGACCAATTATACTACAAGACAAAACCCATGTGACTACCAAAGACAAACCCATGTGCATTGGTGGAATGTTATGTCTCATCCCATCACATCAACATGATCACATGTGAATGATCCTCCATAGGCCCTGCTACATTACCTGCATCTCACATCACTTACATACCACATCACATGCCACATCACCTACATGTCATGTCACCATAAATAGTGACTATGAATAGTAATTTATGAATAGTGACTTCACACCTAACAAACTATGTCATCCTTAGATGGTTTTTCTATTGACTTGATTTGAGAGCAAGACAAACTTATTTAAATAGGTACATTGAAGTCATCTAAATTGCATGTCTTAATTGTCAGTCATAATAAACAGAAGGCTTCTGGTTGCAAAGAGAAGAAATAGAACAAGAATGACTCAAAGTTAAAAAAGGTCAAAATTTTGATGATAAGTCAAAAATATCAAGAGTCATCTTCAAACAAAAAACCTAAAAAAGAGAAACTCACATGTGTGTACTGCAAGAAATATGGGCATGATGAATCCAATACACAAAGTAGATTGACCAACTGACTAAGATGCTTGAGAAGCACAACATCGGTGTCCTTGATTCTTCCAATCATAATTCATCAACATAGGAGTCTTCTAAGGCCAAAGACAATTAAAAGCATCCCAGCCTTCCACATAGGTAATTGACTTGGGCATACCGCACCACGTGACTTCATTAGATGACATGTTCTCATCCTTGGAGCCTTATTTTATGCCTTCCATCTTGTTGGGTGATGATACTTTCACAAAAGTTAGTGGGAGAGGATCTATTGAAGTGAATGATGAGACATTTCATGATTTCTATGTGTTCCTTCTTTATCCACCAAATCTCTTATTTATTTATCAGATCACTCACATCAGTTCGGGCAAGAGAGTTGAATTCATGCATAATTCAATAGTTATTAGGGAAATAGATAGTGACTCCATAGTTACATTTTAAGAAAGCATATCACCAATCACGATTGTATATTTTCTCATATTTTGTTCTTGATCAACCCTCTACTGCATTGCTCACTCATTCAGATGGGGTGAAAATATTATGGCATGAGTGATTCGGCCATCTCAACTATCGCTCCTTTGAGCAACTCAATCGTCATGACATAGTTTCAAGGTTGCCACATGTTCATTTTTTTTTATGGTATTTGCCAAGGTTGCATACTTGGTAATCATGTTGAGGAAAAGTATGATAAAACCAAATCGTGGAGAGCTACATAGATATTGGAGCTAGTTCACAGTGACATTGTCAAACCATTTATAGTGCCTTCATTCAACAAAACTAAATATGTGTTTACCTTCATCGATGACTTTTCAAGGTATACTTGAGTGTACTTTCTTAAGCAAAAATTTGAGGGCTTTGATCATTTTCAGTTCTTCAAGGCACTTATAGAAAAATAGTCAAGTAAAGCCATCAAGATTTTATGCATCAACAATGGTGGTGAATATGTCAATAACCAATTTGAGGAATTTTGCACGTCAAAGGTAATTAAACTACAACATATATTTCTTAAGCAAAAATTTGAGGGCTTTGATCATTTTCAGTTCTTCAAGGCACTTATAGAAAAATAGTCAAGTAAAGCCATCAAGACTTTATGCATCAACAATGGTAATGAATATGTCAATAACCAATTTGAGGAATTTTGCACATCAGAGGGAATTAAACTACAACATATATTTCTATATAGTCTTCAATAGAATGGTGTTGTAGAGCGCAAGAACATATCCTTGAATCAAATGGTCAATTGTATGCTACACTCCAAGTCTCTTACACCTCAGTATTGGGTTGAGACCATCAACAATACTTGTTATATCCAGAATAGAGTTTCTCATAAAGCATTGAAGGGAGTCACTCTTTTTGAAGCTTAGAGTGGTCAAAAACACACAACAAAGCATTTTCGAGTGTTTGGATCTCTTGCTTTGACCCATATTCCGAAGAAGAAATGTAATGCAATGCAATCTCAGAGTCAGTGTTGCATCTTCGTTCAATATCCTGAGGGTGTTAAGGGATACACGTTTCTCCATCCCACCACTCATTAGTTGTTTGTTGATAGGAGTGTTCGCTTCAAGAGGGTCCTCCAAAATCTGCACATGACACTCCTCCCTCTTCCTTGGATGCACTGGGATTTGATTACATTTCTAATGATTCAGATCTATCTGAGCAACGTCCCGATGATCCAGATTCTTCTTTTAATTCTGATGATGAGAGTAGTGATGAGGACTCACCTCCTCCTCCCAAAATATCTTTAGAGGATGAAGAACCTCTTCTTGACTCTCCAATCACTAGTCTTATTTGGGCTAGATAGACACTACAGAGTGTTGGCCAATGAGTTGGAGATCCATCAGACACTAGGCGAACACATTCACAATTCCATGATGCCCCACATGCCTTCATTGCATTTGTTTTTGATCCGTAATTGTTTCACGAGGCATCAGGGACTCTTGAGTGGGATATTGCTATAAAAGAGGAGTATGGTTCCTTGTTGAAGAACAATACTTGGAATTTAGTCTCTTACTAAAGGAAGAAAAACTTATTTGATGTGGGTGGATCTACCGAACAAAATTTGTAGCAGATGGGTTTGTAAACAAGCTCAAAGTACGTTTGGTAGCAAGGGTTTTTCTTAAGTACCTGGGATTGACTATATCGAGATGTTTGCCTCAATTGCCAAAATGAACTCAATCCGACTCACTCTCTCCATTGCCACATCACATTGTTGGGATATGAAGAGTGTCTTTCTTCATGGTGACTTCAAAGAGGAAATATACATGGAGCAACCACAACGATTTGTGAAATATTCCTCCTTAGCTTATAAACTTCATAAATCTATCTATGGCCTAAAACAAGCTCTTCAAGCTTGATATGCCAAGATGGACTCCTTTTTTCTTTCAATTGGGTTCAACAGAGATCATTTTGATCCGAATGTCTACATTTTGCGTCAAAATGATTCACTGTTGATTCTAGTTCTCTATGTGGATGACATTGATTATAGGGATTTCTTTATCCACCATCATAGCAGTGAAAACTACTTTTTCTGACATGTTCTCAATGACTAACTTGGGCTTGTTGCATTACTTCCTCAGGATTGAAATCTCTGAGTCTGACTCTAGGGTCATTGTTGCACAATCCAAGTATGCTCTTGATTTACTTGCACGGTTTAACATTGATGATGTAAGCCAACTCTAACTCCTTTTCTATCTAGTGTGAAACTTGATGCTAATGGTTCATCTCCTTTGGTTGATGTTACCTCGGATCAACAACTTGTTAGCAATCACATCTATGTTACGCACACTAGCCCTGACACTTTATATGCAATGGACATGGTCTCTATATTTATGCATGAACCACATGAGCTACATGGGAAAGCAACTAAACAGATTCTCCACTACATTCAAGGTACTCATAGTTTCAAGATTCACTATAGAGCAGGTATCGATGTTGACTTAATTGCTTATACAGATTCAGATTGAGCTAGCGACATTCAAAATCGTAAGTCTACTTTAAGGTACCATTTCTCTTTTGGTTCAGGTCCGATTAGTTGGTCAAGCAAGAAACGAAACATTAGTGTTTTGTCTTTTACTGAGGCAGAATATAGAGTTGTTAACACTACCACTGATGCTATTTGGCTTCAGGGGATTCTCATTGAGTTTGGCATCCAATTTCGATGACCAACAGTCATCTTATGCAACAACCAAAGCACGATCTAGATCTGCAAGAATCTAGTCCTCCAAAGAGTTGTTAACATTGCCACTTAGGCTAATTGGTTTCAGGGGATTGTCACTAAGTTTGGCATTCAATTTCGATGACCAACAATCATCTTCTGCGACAACCAAAGCACGACCTAGATCTGCAGGAATTCAGTCCTCCATCAATGGACCAAGCATATCGAGATTCACATGCATTTCATTTGAGAGCTCATTCATGAGCAAGTTATTGATCTCTGCTACATCCAAACAACAAAAAAATTGTTAATATATTCACCAAACCCTTCACTGAGAGCAAGTATCTTCATTTGTGGGCTCTTCTTAGGGTTCGGGTAGCTCCAAATTCTCTAAAGGATTATTTCTATGTAATTAGGTACCTCATCAGGGCTTTGTGTCGAAACCCAATTCTTCTACCCACCTAGCTATTCTTAAAGAGAGTGTTAGCATAGGTTTTTTCCCATTATATGATTTTACCTACACAATCTAATTACCTTGCTTAGGTTAATAAGTCAATAAGAGAAATATATTTTAAGTCATTTTCTAATTGTGAGTTAAATTAATTAGTTTTTTAGATGACCTAATTTTTCACTATATAATGTACTTTCGTATGTGCTTTTTAGCTAATGTTGCTAATACAATTGTTTGGTTGTGAAGACAAAATTCTTTCATTGTTGAGTTGTTCTTCAGATTGAACTACACCATACAAATTACACTTTGTGCATTTGATCCTATGCAGATAGATCCTTGATTATGACCCACTCCGACAAGTTCAGTTCGAAGGAAAAAAGGTCTCGAATTTTGAGAAAATTTTCAATTCAATACCAACATTAGCAAGAAGATCAGTCACCCAATTAACTTCCCTAAGGTAATGAGCGAAGGCAATTTGGAGAGAATTTCTAGGCTTCAAAAGCAAGTCCAAGAAGATATATGAGCTCCCAGTTGGGAGTTATGCTTTTTTCATCACATTAATAGCTTGAAGTGAATCTCTTTCGACATCAAGACTATCCACCCCATGAGCCTTCATAAGATGGATACCTTCTCCCAATACCTGAACCTCTACTTCATTATTTGTAGCATGTGTACAAAAGGAAGAAGATGTCGCCAAAAATTGACTGGTAGAAGATCTTAGAATGCAACCAAACCCTGCAACCCCTAGATTACCCTGTGAGGCCCCATCAAAGTTCTGCCTACACCGTCTGAGTTTAGGGGGGTAAAATGGGCATTAAGTCTCTTTAAGCATGTTATTTTCTTCCCATGAACAACTAGGAGAGAGACAAGGGGCTAATTACAAACAATGGAGGTATCATTGGGTTGGGGGGGAAGACCATGAGATTTAAGTTGAGAAGAGACCCATCCCAAGACAACGACTTCAATATGATGAACAAGTATATCCCATGAAAGGCCCTGATTTCAAAAAATTATTTTGTTTTGTCCCAACCAAAGGTTCCACATCACTATAGTTGGGCAAGTTGCCCCTAGAGGCCTTAGAAAAACATAGTACAAATGGTGCCACATCTAGATGAGATCAACAATAGAAGGGGAGAAAACCTATAAAAAAAAAAGAGTTTTTCTAAAACCCATAACCATGTTCTTCTAGCAATTGCACAGTTAAGAAAAATGTTATCCATTGATTTTTATTTTTCCTTGCAGAGAACACACTTGTTTGTACCCTGGAAGCTTCATTTTTAAGGTTATCAAATGTCGTGATTTTGTTTTGGACAACGACCTTTGTGAAAGCCCTGGGTTTTGGAAGGTTCTAACAAAACCAAATTTTGTGACCGGCTTAATCTAGGTTTACACAAGGAGTTCCTTGGCAAGGAGCCAATGTATATCCAAGATTGACCACATAGAAACCAGTAGGGGACCCATCCACCGCAAAGATTCTATTTTGTTACCAGGGGGAGCCTTATCTTCAAGAATAGAATTTATTTGGACCACTTGAGTGCGTGGAACATTAATTCCAGCTCCACCAAGTTAGAAAAAAAGGTCCAGTGTTGCCCACCTGAAGATGGAAGTCATTGAGGTTAGGATCCCAAGCTACTACTAAGAGCTCACAAATTTCAGTGAGATAAATTATTCTTCAAGGGAGGGAAGCCCAACCTAGAATCTTTCCAAAAGTCAATTTGCTCTCATGTGCCTATTTCCCATGTTAGTTGCTCAAAAATAATCCCTCTATAAGAGCAAAGGAAGTTCCATATGTGGGAGCCCCTAGGCAAGTTCGATGTGGTGAAGATGTGCTCATGGGTAAGAGATTCCAGTATTTAACTCTTATAATCTTACTCCAGAGATGATCTACGTTAACAAAAAGGCATAATAGCAACTTTGCTCCCCACACTGAATTTTGCAACTTGGTGTTCATTATGTTCGCACCGTGTCAGGGGATCTCTAGCTCTACCAATTAGAGCACAATTGATTACTATCTTATATGCAATTAAACACGGAATTATACCAGAATGATGAAGTAGCTAGAAACTTGAGACAGCAAAGAATTTGAGAGACAATACACACTCTTGTATTAAATACTACTAGAAGAAAATACAATAAGGAAGATGCCACTTCTTCCTCCACCTCAAAGGCTTGCCACACCTCAAGACCTTCTTCCCTCTCTCTCTTGCTCAACACAACTCTAAACCCTGAGTTGCTATCCCTCCTTGAATGCTTCAGCTGATCTCCTTGACCTTACACCTGTAGATCTTCTTGACCTTGCTAGCTTCAATGCCTTTACTTGCCTTAGAATTAATTTACAATACATGCCTTATGGGTCTATAAATAAGATCCCATGCTTACAAAAATAGAAGTCTAACTACTAAAATTAGACACACAGCTCGTGACTTAAATTAACCCCTTAGCATGCAAACACTCGGTTCAACTAACTGACTGTTCGTCAACAGCAGTTCCGAAAATACACAGGCGACCGACGCCGGTCCCTGCTGGTCTGGTGCTGCCGACGTCGGCCGACTTTCTGCCGTCGCCGGTCTCCTTCTCCACTGCACTTGACCGACGTCGGTCATACTGCCGACGCCGGTGGCTCTGGTTCTTCAACATCCTTCCTTCTAGTGTCTGCAAACAGTTGAAGCTTTTAGCTCCACACCACAACAATCTCCCACTTGAAGATAAACAGCTGCAACTTGTACCTGTACCTGTACACCATCTATTTTGTTCCTTAGGCTTTGTATCCCTCTTCAATGTCACTCTTGAAGACCAACCACCACGCAAACCTGTGATGCAATCCCTGTATCTTATGCCACAAGAATTTTGCTGCTCCCAAATTCTCCATGACATACTTCTGAACCAACTCTACCCTTAGCTCAGAAAACTCCCTGTATATGAAACCCTGCAACAAGTAACACAATACAGTAACAGGATAATGTAGCTAATATTATCCAACCTGGTAAAGATAAAATACAATGGTCAAACCTCTATTGTTCTACAGCATAATCAAGACCATATACCATAGCCTTCTGTCTCATGTATCCATCCACTCTCTTCTCTAAAACGGGAATCCATCCCTCTATCCAGTGCTTCCTTCCAGCTGACAACACTACCAACAAATACATGTTTGGTTCTCCAAGGACTCACACTCCTCATCCATGCCAAGCTCCCACTGTTTTGGGATTCTACCTGCATTGCTTCTTCCATCTTCCTAGTTCGTGACTATCAGTAAGCAATATAAAGAAGGTAAACAACGAATATGAAGTTCACATACCTTCCCTGACCTCCACATGGGTGTTTGAGACTTAGTAATTCACCCAACATCCGTTCCAGTGACCGATCTAGGCCATCTCCCAGCCTGCTTCCGACCGATGTCGATTCCATGCACTGATCCTGACTGCCGACGTCGTTTCCCTGGCCGACGCCGGCGTCCCTCCTGCCGACGTCAGTCCTTATGACCGACGTCGGACTTCTCCTGTTCAACCTACCGACCCTGCTGGTCTACACATGACCGATGTCGGTATCTGGATGACTGACGTCGGTGCCAAGCTACCGACATCGGTGTCTGTGTGTTCCTGTAAGTGATGAAATTTTCATCCGCGAGCTCTTCTTGGATCAAACCTCTGTCCATGCTGCCCTGCTCAGACTTATTCAGCCCCTGTGACTGATCTCTGTCCTTCATCTCCTCCATAAACACCAAAGCTTCTTTGTTCCTGTCAAAGGCATCAAATTTTCTCTTTCTACAATGAACTGTATCTGTGCACATACCTTTTGAATCAAGAACTTCCATTCCCTACCTGTTCTTGTGACCAAGCCTATTAGGCCACATCTTCGAATCTACACCAGAAGTGGAATCAGTAATACAAGTAGACAGATAAAGAGTATCTACTTTCTTACCTCTTACTAGAACAAGTGCTCCCTTGGTAACCTTCCAAGAATCTGCTGTGAGGGTTATTGTGCATCCCTCATCTCCCAACCTTCCTATAGAAATCAGACTCTGCTTCAGAATCGAAACATGCATGACCTCTTTCAACACCCACGTGTTGTCAATCTGCAATCTCAGCGGCACTTTCCCTTTGCCAACTATCTGACAAGGCGTACCATCCCCTAAATAAAGAACTCCAAAGTCTCCCTGTTCATACTCGTAGAACAAATCTCTGTTTGGGGATGCATGAAAAGATGAACCAGAATCTAAAATCCATGATCCTACCTGACTATCTGAAGAAAGCATGAGAGTATCCTGCATCACAATATTTGCATCATTTGCTTCTCCCATACCTGCATGTTGATTCTCTTTATCTCTCAACCAACACTCCTTTGTATGTCCTTTCTTTCCACAAAACCAACAGGTGATACCTTTGGACTCGGATCTCCTTCCCGACCTTGATTTCCCTTGATCAACCTTCTCCCTTTGTCTTTCCCTACTTTCTGCACTTAGAGCATTCCCTGATGATTCCCCTGTGCTTCTCCTGCGTATTTTTTCATTCAAGATCACACTCACAACATCATCAATTTTTAAGATTTTAGAAGCAGATGCAGAATTACTTACTGCCATAACCATACCGTCCCAACTTTCAGGGAAAGAACATAAAATCAAGAGAGCCTTTACCTCATCATCAAAAACAATATTGACTGAAGCTAATTGGTTTACCAAACCATGGAAATCATTGAGATGAGTATGTATCGATCCACCTTCCTGCATTTGCAAAGTAAATAGCTGCTTCATAAGATATACCTTGTTAGAAGCAGAGGGCTTTTCGTATAAATTCGCCAAGGAATTTATCAACTCTTCCGTTGTCTTACACTGTGATAAGCTGGAAATCACAGATGATGCAAGGCTCAACCTTATGGAATCGAGAGCCTTCCGATCAAGAACGTCTCATTCTTCATCCTTCATATCTGTGGGCTTGCATGCAACCCCACCCAACGATAAGTACAGATCTTTCTGATACAAATAGTCCTCAATCTACATCCTCCAGTGTTGATAATTCTTTCCGTTAAACTTCTCCATTCGTAGCTTACTTTCTCCTGCCATTGCTAAACTCCCACTCGATCAGAAAACCCTGTGAATGCCCTGTAATCAAAAAACAATACCTTGCTTCCTGCAAACCGTAGCTCTGATACCACTTGTCAGGGGATCTGTAGCTCTACCAATTAGAGCACAATTGATTACTATCTTATATGCAATTAAACACGAAATTATACCAGAATGATGAAGTAGCTAGAAACTTGAGACAGCAAAGAATTTGAGAGACAATACACACTCTTGTATTAAATACTACTAGAAGAAAATACAATAAGGAAGATGCCACTTCTTCCTCCACCTCAAAGGCTTGCCACACCTCAAGACCTTCTTCCCTCTCTCTCTTGCTCAACACAACAACTCTAAACCCTGAGTTGCTATCCCTCCTTGAATGCTTCAGCTGATCTCCTTGACCTTACACCTGTAGATCTCCTTGACCTTGCTAGCTTCAATGTCTTTACTTGCCTTAGAATTAATTTACAATACATGCCTTATGGGTCTATAAATAAGATCCCATGCTTACAAAAATAGAAGTCTAACTACTAAAATTAGACACATAGCTCGTGACTTAAATTAGCCCCTTAGCATGCAAACACTCGGTTCAACTAACTGACTGTTCATCAACAACTGTTCCAAAAATACACAGGCGACTGACGCCGGTCCCTGCTGGTCTGGTGCTGCCGACGTCCGCCGACTTCCTGTCGTCGCCGGTCTCCTTCTCCACTGCACTTGACCGACGTCGGTCATACTGCCGACGCCGGTGGCTCTGGGTCTTCAGCATCCTTCCTTCTAGTGTCTGCAAACAGTTGAAGCTTTTAGCTCCACACCACAACACACCGACACCTTTCAACTAATGAAAGGGATTTTTTTCTCGTTGTCAATGCCCTGCCAAATAAAGTTTTCCATTATTTGATTGAGGATGGCAAGGGTGTTTTGTTGCAATCTTATGCACTGACAAGAGATATGTTGGGAGATCCTAAAGGACCGACTTGAGAAGCTAAATACGGCCTACAAAATTAAGCCATTAAACTTTCCAAGACAAGTGTGAGGTCTATTTTTCCAAAGCTCTTTCCATAGGTGCTTTGTTCCATCTCCTAAGAAGCAAAGGACGCCTAGCTATTTACTCAGAAGTGAGACAATCTGAAAGCCAAGGAGAGAGTTCATTATTTGTTGCAATCAAGGGGGAACACTGATGAAGAAAACCTTTGACTTCTCTGAATTCATAATTTGCCTAAAGAAGATAGAGTAGGCTTCCAATATTACCTTTAGTGCATTGGCTTCCTTTCTCCATGCATGGCCAAAAAATAACACATCATCCACAAACAAGAGGTGGGAAATGGTAGATGCCCCAACTGTCAGTTTGAGACCATAGACCCTGTTGATAACAACCACCCCCTTGGAGGCCTCGACTAGGAACCTATATCATGAAAATGAAGAGGTAAGGGGAGATAGAATCTCCTTGTCGAAAACCATGAGTGCTACAAAAAAACCTAACTAGACTACCATTTACAAGAACGAAGAAGTTAGTCGAAGATACACAAGAAAGAACTCAAACTTCTCAAGGATAGAGCAAAGAATGACAAGGACCACAAGTACTACGAAAGAACCCAGCTAGACCACTATGTACAAGAACGAAGTAGTTAATCAAAGATATACAAATGAGAACTCAAGAGCGGAGAAAGATCCAATTGACTCTAACAAAGGCCTCATTAATGTCCAACTAAATCATCATGTATTTCATCTTTTAGGCCAATAAGAAATGCAATGACTCATGTAAGAACCATCGCATCAATAATTTGCTTTCCTTGAACAAAACCCCCTTGCTTTTGAGAAACGAGGCAAGTGAGGACATCTTTAGGTCTTTTTGCAAAGGATTTAGAATTTTGTAGATAGTTTTGCATAGCAAGACCAAACAAAAATCTCAGAACGAGAATACGGTAAGTTTCTTAGGGATGAGGGCAATGAACGTGCAGTTAAGCTCTTCAAGAATTTTCTTTGACCGCCTAACTTCATTTACCACTGTAATGACTTCACAACCAACGAAGTCCCAAAAGTGTTGATAGTAGGCACCGGAAAGTTGTTCGGGCCTGGAGCCTTATCGCCACTCATAGCAAACACAATGGCTTTTATTTCTTCTAGGGAGAATGGAGAAAGAAATTTTTCGTTTTGTATAAGGGATATCATAGAAGTAAAATTTGTGAGGAAAGCATCCATGAATTCCTTTGCTACTCGTTTGTCCTACTCCAAAAGGCTTTGGAAAAGAGAAACAACCTCATTACAAATGTCAAAAAGAGACTTAAGAGTATTGTTCTAGGAAGAAATTTTGTTTAATAGGTTGACATGGCAATGGGAGATGGTTGATCTTTGATAGAAATTTATGTTTGTCCCCTTCAACCAGCCAAGATTCACAAGATTCCTGCTTCCAAAAAAAATCTTCCCAAGCATAGACCTCTTTCAATGACCTAAGCAAATATTTTTCTTAGGCAAAGAGCAAGTTAGAGAGGCCCAAGTGTCGGATCTACGAACCTTAACACATGAACTATGAATATACTTTTCCACAAAAGTACTTAGGGTATTAAGCAAGAGATTTAGATATACCTAAAAAAGGATCCTACATGAACACAAATATTATAAGTCTATTCATGAAAAACATACAAATTGTTTGACATAATGCATAATAAACTGATCAGCAATCATTGCTGGAATTACTTATGGATGTCACTCATTTTTTGACAGAACACGTTAACAAAGTAGCCCCAATTATTGTTGGAAAACACAAAAAATGTTTGACAATTTATTAACAATATGAACAACTCGTTGGATTTATTTATGGATATCTCACAAATTGTTTTGATAAAACCCCTGAACAAAAAGAACATCAATCATTGCAGGATTTGTTTATGGAAAACGCATACACAAAATGGCTTAGCAGCACGAACAACCACCCTTGATAGATTATTTGTGGAAAACACAATATTTAACAAATAGCCTTCTACAAAATGAACAACATTTATAACCATAATTGCTTTTGGAAACCACTCATTGTTTGGCATAAAGCCTCACCTAAAAGGACGTCAACTATTGTTGGACTCATTTATAGAAAAATATTTGTTAGACAAAATGCTTCATCAAAATAGACAATCATGACTACTGGATTTACTTGTATGAGTCAAAAAATTTGGTTGACAAAATGGCTTGATGAAATGGGCAACATTTATTGCTATATATGTTTTATACAGATCACAAAAGTTGTTTGACAAAATATCTCAACAAAACAGACAACCACCATTGTTGGATTCTGATTTTTTTACAAAATGCTCCAACGAAATGCAGTCTCATGTGAAGTTGTATTAGAAACGTTGTTCAAATTTAAAAAACCGACAAATTTGTAATCAAATATGAAGACAAAAATTAAGTCAGATCCATCAATATTTTAGCCACTAGTACTCAAAATAAGAACTACATGAAAAAGATAATCTTGAAAGTGTGATGTGGGGTTGAATGCCCTGACTAATGTGCGTAAAATATGACCATCTTCAAAAAGCATGCAAATTGTTCCACAAAATGCACTAAGCAGATGTGGCCTTCTGAAATGCAACGATGCATGACATGCAATGCATGGTTAAGGTGAGCGTGCAATCAGCACCCAAAATTTTGTAGGACTTTTGTAAAAGGAATGTACAATCTTGTGGATTCCTTATTTCCATTACTCTGCATGCATACCAGCTGAGCTTGATTTAGGCCAAAACCTGAACCAATGTTATGGCAATAGAAAACGTTTTGATCTAATCAAATTCAAAAAAAATGGAGTTTACAAGCATCGTATATAGTATCATATACCAATCAATTAAGATATAATATCATTTAGAACATGTTTTTAGTTAAATGATGAAGTATGTAACCCTCTAGCTGATAACATACGGATTTAAGCCGTTAAAGTACATTATTTGTCAAGTAAATACATCTTGAAATGACTGTTCAAACCAGATTTGCAATTTGTCCATAAAGCAGAATTGAAGACCCCATCTAACATGCCCTTTCCAAATCCAGAATGAGATTAAGATACTATATAAACTAGCTGGAACAAGACCAGGCCGGTAGTCATTAAGACCTTGCATTAATACATCTCAGGGCCCATCGTTAATTACTATAATGGCACTCATCATGCAACATTACATAATAATAATAAAAGATTGAACCAGAATTTCGTCACATTTTGTAAAAATATGCATCAACTGGTAATTTGTTAACCTCAAATAAGCTAAACAATGGCAATTATTGCCATGCATGGTAATGCAGTACAGAAGCATGGCTCATCTGTACAAAATCTTACAAACCATCACTTATCTGCTGATAAATTTAACTCAGCTGCACATGCCTCAAGAGTGGAAGAATAACTTCCAACACTCAGTCATGCGAAGAGAAGTACTCATCAAACAAGCAATCATCAACTGGCTTTTCATCAATATCTTCATCCTTCACTTCAGGTAACTTGACACCAGCCCCATTAAGGGACCAACCAGTGTGTGATAGGATCAAACCACAAAACTCGTGGACATTAAAAACCAAGTTCCCTCATCCATACCCTCACGTGAGAATGGTCGCCATGAGAGAGCCATAATACAGTGCCAAGAAATCATTGTGCAATGCAGTTATAACTTATATGTTACTACCATGCAATCATTCAAGACAACCAAATAAGTACTCATCAACATTGAATACAACTATCTCACAAAATACAATAAGAAGAATCCAGTAATAAAGGCACATAAGGTTCTACCCATTGAAAGCAAATGAGGTAACTCTTCTGATAAATTTGCCCTGCCATTAGTGCCTCTCTCTCTCTCTCTCTCTCTCTCTCTCTCTCTCTATCTATCTATCTATCTATATATATATATAAAGGTTATTTTTAGGTGATTGTCAAGTAAAACTCCAATTTGGAGTATGTGAACGCACTTGAGTATGGAGTAAAGCAGACATTGCAATCCATCTATGCCCAGAGCACGATAAACATCAATTTTGAGTATGAGAACCCCCTTGCGGAAGCCCTTGAGTAAACCCAACCTTGCAAAACCACCTACACCTAGAGTACGATATACTGTGTGTACTTCCATGCTCCAAATTGACCCTACAGCCTCTCTCATGTCAGAGAAGGTGTACCACTTCCTTTAAGTGCTTTTATGATTCAGTGTTTTCTTCTCCTTGCTCGAAATAGCTTGCATATTTGACTCTCGATGGTCTTACATCATTACCTATATTACGATAAGATTGCCAATCCATCTTTCTTACCCCTGTGGAGTTAATGTGAATCAATATTGATTATAACACCGGTGTTAGATCATAGCTCTGCAAATAATGGGAAGATCCAGCCATAAAATATATTCTCAAGTGGGGGTGTAGCTTTTGGATTTAAGTTGTGTTTGTACAAAAAATTGGTTTGCTTGGATAGTCCTTTTCTTGCAGCAATAAGCATCGATTATGTTGTATGTTTAGTGTTTCTTGATCAGGTGCAACAACATTTAAAAGCAAACATCAATGAGCTAGAACAAGAAGAATGGATCAGCCATGTTGAAAGACACTGGTTCTTACTATTCTCAAATATCTGCATTGTGGATTTTGGAGAATTCTTTTCCACACTATATGCACAAGGCTGAGGAATTTCTGGAACAAGGAAGAGAGCGAGCTCAACACTGGATGGATTCCAACAGAGACGAGGAGGTTATAATAACAGTATAGCATGAACTATTATTCCTGTATGCCAAACTTTGACTAGGTTCGGTTCAGACTGAACTTTTCAGGCCGAAAGAACTTATCCAGTTCCGATCAGGCCCTTAGTGCATTTTTTTCACTGTTTTTTTATACAGGTTGAAATCCTGTCCTTCATGAAAGAAAACAGAAAAAATGAATTAAAAAAAACCCTAAAACAACACCTGCTGGTTGGTTGAAGCTGCATTAGGACGAACGATGATGTAACTGCTAAACTTGCTGGTGATTTAAAAGCCGTGTTGGAAAATAGGACCAACCCGGAAGCACACAGTTGATTACCAAATTCAAGCAACTTAATATGCGGAAATAACCAGAATCAACAAGTAACTAGAATTCAGAATAACACAGAATATGAGAGACAATACACAACTTGTATTAATAACTCTTACAGAAAAGAATACAATAAAGAAGATGCCACTTCTTCTCCACCACCTTACAGAGGTTTCCCACACCTCAAGTGAACAGTAATTCTCTCCTCAAAGCTCTCTCTACTAGGTCCCAACACCCAACTCAAATACAGAGTTGGTGTTCACCTCCCGTGCTCCACGCACAACACAAGTGCTCCACGCACTCCACAAGTACTCAAGGTACTTCAAGTAGATCTCCCATGAACCTGCAATAACCTGCACTTCAACAGACCATACTTATGGAAGGAACTCCCTTGCCTTCCTCTTAGCTCTATCCGAGTACACACCTGTACTCCAAGTAGATCCTGCCTGATACTGCTCCCTGTTGTGTTGCTGTCTATATGATCTTGCACCCCTGCAAATCAAACACGATTCTGCACACCTGTGAACCTTGACCTCGCACACACATACACCTGCAGATCAACGATCTTACTTACCATGTAGATCACTCTACACCCTGAAGAACCCTTGTCCTTGCCTCACCAAGTCCTTATGATTCTCCAACCAGTACCAAGCTTGGCACTGATAGGGAACTAGGAGGAACACCCTTACTCACTTCACACACAGAAGGAGCAAACTTTGCTCAACTCAAACTAGAACACTTTTCCAATACAACCATGAGTCTATTATATAGATCTCATCCAAACAATAATTAGACATTTAATTACAATAATTAGATCCGCAGCTCTCAGTCTAAAAATAGATCTCTTCATACAAACACTTGGTTCGTTAGCTAACTGCCCGTAATAAGCGCAGTCCGAACCACACAGGCGACCGACGTCGGTCCCTGTCTGCCTGGGGGTCGCCGACGCCGGCCGATCCATGACCGACGTCGGTTGCTTCCTGTCGCCTACCTGCCGACGTCGGTTGGCCAGACCAACGCCAAAGACTTCTGACACTCAGCAACTCATCCTGCAACCTCCTCCATGTCTGCATCAGTGAAGCTTTTAGCTCCACAACCTAACAATCTCCCACTTGGAGATAAACAGCTGCACTGTACCTGTACCTGTACTCCGTCTAATCTGTTTCCTGGTTTGTATCCCTCTTCAAGATCAATCCTGAAGACAACCCACCACACACACTGTGATGTACCTCCTGTCATCTGAGTACCCTGCCGCATCCGAACCTACAAACACATGTAGTGAAGTCTTGACCCTGCATAGCATGAATCCCTGCTGCCGGTCCCTCTCAAATACCTAAGAACCCACTTCCCCGAATTGGCTCTTAACTCTCTGACAGCTCCCACTGCATGGGAAAACTCAGGTCTATACCAGACCTCATGTGATTTCGGACACTGTACCTGTCCAGCCCTTAGTGTGCTACGGCTCTGCATCCTGAACCTCGCCAACACCTGATTCACATCAACTCCCACTGGAGACAAAATCTACCTGTGATCTCCATGTCTCCCATGTCAAAGAATTTCGCTGCTCCAAACTCCTCATGACATGACACTGAACTAATCTTACCCTTAGCTCAGCAAAACCCTGTATGTACAATCCTGCTAGCAAAACATACCATCCACATACAGCAACAGAATGATGTCATGACTCATCATCCACTTGGTAAGTCAAACCACAGTAGTTACCCTGACATTGACTAAAGCCATGCTTCGTCCTCCACCTGTCAAAACCTGTACCACTATCCTGCAGCTTCCTCAAGACCATATACCCTGGTCTTCTGTCTCACGTATCCGTTCTCTCTAGTCTTCTACTAAGGTATCCATTCGTCTCTGTGCTTTCATCCAGCTGGCAAACCTACCAAATCTCCCGCTTGATTCTGCATCATAATCCTGCCATGCTCCCACCTATTTCCTGGATCCTTCCTGCTCTACAATCAGCAACATGTATAAAGAAGAGGAACAACGAATTTGAGGGCCTACTTACGTCTTCAGTCCTCCGTATGGGTGTTTGAGACTCCTTGACAGCTCGCTGTCCACCCAAAATCCGTTACATTGACCGACCTCGGTCACTCCACAGTCTGCATCCGACCGACGTCGGTTCCCATACGTCTGTCCCTGACTACCAACCTGCCGATGTCGGTGTCTCCTGTTGCCGACGTCGGTTCTCTGACCGACGTCGGTCTTACCTACTGCCGACGTCGGTCTTTCTGCCGACGTCGGTACCTGTGTTTCCTGTGAGTGATGACTTTTTACCCGCGAGCTCTTTTGAATCAATCTCCATGTCCAAACTACCCTGCTCAGAAGTATCCAGCCATGTCCACTGGTTTCTGTCCGCCATCTCCTCCAAGAACACCAAGGCTTTCCAGTTCTTAAGCCTATCAAATATATCTGTCTTCCGCTTAAGAACATGCATCTCCTTCCTGCTCTTGTGACCAAGCCTACAAAGCCACGTCTCCGCAACAGAAGAAGAATCAGTAATATAAATAAGTAGATAAAGAGTACCTGTTTTCTTACCACCAGCTAATTCAAGTGCACCCGCTGTGAGAGTTCTTGTGCATCTCTCATCACCCAATCTTTTTGAAGAAATTAGCCATATCTCCAAACCTGGGACCTGCATGACCTTCATCAACACCTGTGTGTTGGCCGCCTGCAATTTCAACTTCACTTCCCCTTTGCCAATTCTTTGGCAAGGCTCACCAGCTCCTCTACCTGGGGCTGCATGGAAAGAGGCAACCGAATCTTTTATCCAAGATTCAACTTTATCCAAGAAACCTACAAACACATCCTGTGCAACAACACCTGCTACATCTGTATCTTCAGTTTCTTCATGCTGATCTGCTACCAACCAACAATCTTCTTTTACCTGCTCTTTCTTTTCATGGGACCTTAAGTAACCATCTGTGCTTTTCAACTCCTCCATCCTTAGCTTACTGTGATCTGCCATTGCTTTACTCCCACTCAATCAAAAACCCCTGAGAGTGCCCTGTAACCAAAAAACACAAAACCTGCTTCCTGCAACCTTAGCTTTGATACCACGTGTTGGGAAATAGGACCAACCCGGAAGCACACAGTTGATTACCAAATTCAAGCAACTTAATATGCGGAAATAACCAGAATCAACAAGTAACTAGAATTCAGAATAACACAGAATATGAGAGACAATACACAACTTGTATTAATAACTCTTACAGAAAAGAATACAATAAAGAAGATGCCACTTCTTCTCCACCACCTTACAGAGGTTTCCCACACCTCAAGTGAACAGTAATTCTCTCCTCAAAGCTCTCTCTACTAGGTCCCAACACCCAACTCAAATACAGAGTTGGTGTTCACCTCCCGTGCTCCACGCACAACACAAGTGCTCCACGCACTCCACAAGTACTCAAGGTACTTCAAGTAGATCTCCCATGAACCTGCAATAACCTGCACTTCAACAGACCATACTTATGGAAGGAACTCCCTTGCCTTCCTCTTAGCTCTATTCGAGTACACACCTGTACTCCAAGTAGATCATGCCTGATACTGCTCTCTGTTGTGTTGCTGTCTATATGATCTTGCACCCCTGCAAATCAAACACGGTTCTGCACACCTGTGAACCTTGACCTCGCACACACATACACCTGCAGATCAACGATCTTACTTACCATGTAGATCACTCTACACCCTGAAGAACCCTTGTCCTTGCCTCACCAAATCCTTATGATTCTCCAACCAGTACCAAGCTTGGCACTGATAGGGAACTAGGAGGAACACCCTTACTCACTTCACACACAGAAGAAGCAAACTTTGCTCAACTCAAAGTAGAACATTTTTCCAATACAACCATGAGTCTATTATATAGATCTCATCCAAACAATAATTAGACATCTAATTACAATAATTAGATCCGCAGCTCTCAGTCTAAAAATAGATCTCTTCATGCAAACACTTGGTTCGTTAACTAACTGCCCGTAATAAGCGCAGTCCGAACCACACAGGCGACCGACGTCGGTCGCTGTCTGCCTGGGGGTCGCCGACGCCGGCCGATCCATGACCGACGTCGGTTGCTTCCTGTCGCCTACCTGCCGACGTCGGTTGGCCAGACCAACGCCAAAGACTTCTGACACTCAGCAACTCATCCTGCAACCTCCTCCATGTCTGCATCAGTGAAGCTTTTAGCTCCACAACCTAACAATCCGTCCATGAAACTGCACTTGTGCCCCTGTCCGCCACACAAATCAGTGCCTGCCGGTAAATTTGCTGGTGTCATCCACATTAAATTCAGATATGAAGCAACAGGAGCAATGGGAATGGGAGGGTTTGAAGGAGGGACCATAGTTACCAGGTTCAGAAATCCGGATGCGTTCGGGAGGCCAAAAAAATGCGGAAATGCGGAATTCTTGAAAAGGTTCGGAAAAATCCGGTAAAATCCGGTTTGGAAAAAAAAAAAAATATATATATATATATATATATGTATGTATGTAAAATATTTTAATCTAGTAAGGAATGAAACATTGAATATTAATTTAAAAGTTGCAAAATTGAGAAATGCATAAGTTTCAAACTTGAGTTACATTAAAAGATAGTAAAATGTCGATAGTTCAAACTTGAATCTCACAGAGTGCATGCCTTAAGGGGTGCACTGGGAATGGGGTGGGATCGGCTTGTGGCACTTTGCAAGAGATATTCTCATACTATTCTATCACACATACATCCCTTCATGCAGCCTTCATACCTCCTATGATGTCTCCTTGAAATCTTGAAACCCTGAAATATGGCTAAGTTTGAAACCCTGAAACCCTGGAATCTGACTAACTCTGAAATATGATAGGATCCTCCAAAACCTAGAATTTGCATTATAGCTCCTAGCAGTCCGAAACCCCTCTCAAACACCCTGAAAGTATATAAATAAAATATAACTTAAAGTATAAGTAATGTAAACTTATACTAAAATGTTTATTTTATTTACATACTATTGGGTTCGGACTAGATTTACATTTTCTAAATTTTTTTGTTGACTTCCATTGTTTCTCCCTAGGGAACCAAATTTATTAATCCGGAAGCCCGCAAAAAATGCGGAACGTTCGGGATTTCGGCCAGATGCGGCCGAATATGGTAACTATGGGAGGGACAGCTGTACAAAGAAATAGGAGCAGCAGCAGTCATAACATAGTATTTTATATGAATCACTAAGTAAGAAATAAAATAATAGTATGATGCACAATTTATTACAGCGGATAGTTGTAATATTATAGTATTTTATTAGGTTTAGCAGAAGCTTGTTCAATAACGCAGGCATTAATATTTTGAGATTTATTAATATTTTTAAATTTTTGAAGATTTTACCCGCATACCCTTTCAATATGGGAATAGTCATATTTTATTATTTTATAATTTTAAAATATTAATATAATATAATATCATATAATATATTTATAGTTATATATTATAATTTATAAAATATTAATATAATATTATATTAAATATTAGTATTTACAAATATTAGATTTAATATGTATGACATTTATTTTTTAATATTTTTTAATTTTATAAATTATCCAAACATAACTGAACTTCTGAACTTTTTTCCCCTTCCGAACAACCCAAACTTTTCAAACATGGTAACTATGCCTGTATGAGAGTCAACTACTGGAGAAGGATAATTCAAGCTGCCAGACCTTGCTAAGAGATGACAAGGTGGATGATCTTTTAAGAATGTACAGGTTGTTTTGTAGAAGAATACCTAAAGCCTTATAAATGTATGTCTTAAATCTTCAACCGGCAAGTTGTTACTACAGAGAGGTTAACTAATATGCAGAAGGAGAAGCACATAATTTGGAAAACAAAAACAAGGAAATGGCTCTAGCACAAGAGCATGCATGTGTGAGGAGAGCTATTGAATTGCATAACAAGTACCTCCAATATATCAATGAATGTTTTAAGATCCATTGCTTTTTCCAACAGGCACTCAAGAAAGCGATTGTGGCATTATGCAACAAGAGACTTGAATAATTATTGGCACAATTTTTTACATTCTCCAGCAAGAGACTTGAAGAATTGCTGGCAACATTCTGTGATAAGATTTTGAAAATGGGAATCAAGGCAAACTTGTACCACCAAGATATAGAAGATACTCATAAAGAAGTTGTGAAGCTTGTTGCTCACATTGATGGCGATGAGTTATTTGAAGAATTTTACAGTTAAAAACTTGCATTTAGACGTCTGCTTGATGAAAGGGAAAATGATGATTCTGAGAAAAGAAAATTCATGAAATTGAAGAAACACTGTGGTTGCACTTAAACCCATACAATGACAGGCATGTCTGAAAACAGAAGACTGATCTGACAATCAAGTGGATGCTAGAAGCTGTGATTTCCACCACCACAAGACAACACCCATGAGAATTCTTTCTTGGAATACAGAGATTTAATTGCTCCCAAACAGAGAAGTCAGTTCTAGGATGTACAAGAAAAATCTTGATATCCTAATGCTTTAGGAAGCTACCCAAAATAAGGATGAAACGTCTAGTATATCAAAGCTAACATCAATTATGGCTGTTTGCATTGTCATTCTTTGCAATAAAACTAAATCCAAACTCTTGTCTAAGCATTTTTTAAATTGCTGGACTGCTTCAATCCGCTGAACCTAATTTGATATAGTATACACTTACAGTTATGGTTTATATTCCACCCATTTACATAATGATAATAAATTAGTAATAATTGGGAGATGTCTTAGAAATTTTTTAACTCTACCTCGTCTGAAGTAAGGCAACATGCGCAGGGAAGTATGCATAATGATTGAGCTGTAAGCAGAAGGATCTGGGTCTTTTTCTTCACTTTCATTCCTTCATTCTCTCGTTCCTCAAACATTCCTCCATTGTGCCGTTCTGTTCTGTTTCTCCAGCTGCCTGTTGGGGTGGGCTCTCATGGCTTCTTTATCTCATGCAGGTCTCGATGGTTGGGCCAGTTCTAGGATATACACGGAAAATCTCGATATCCTAACACTTTAGGAAGCTACACAAAATAAGGATGAAACATCTAGTATGTCAAAGCTAAGATCGATGGCTGTTTGCATAGCTAGCAATAGTCAAGTTTGATCCAAAAGCATTGCCATTCTTCAGCATAAATCTAAATCCAAACCCTTGTTTAAGCATTTTATGAATTGCTGGACTGCTTCATTCAGCTGAACCGCTTCATTCAATGGAGCCTAATTTGAAAAAGTATATAGTTATGGTTTATATTCCACCCATTTGCATTATGATAATAAATAAGTAATAATTGGGAGATGTCTTAGATTATTTTACACCTCATTCACTTTCTCTACCTCGTCTGAAATAAGGCGACATACAGAGGGAGGTTTGCATAATGATTGAGCTGTAAGCAGAAGGGTCTGGGTCATTTTTCCCCCTTTCATGCCTTGATTCTCTCATCCCTCAGCCATTCCTCCATTGTGGCGTTCTTCTCTGTTTGTCCAGCTGCCTGTTGGGGTGGGCTCTCATGGCTTCTTCATCTCATGCAGGTCTCATGGGCTGGGCCAGTCACTGATGAGATTCTTCGAACTGCAATCACTGTGGCAGACAAGAGAGCATTGCAGCACATGAAATTCTTTTAAGAATATTTTCTGAAATGATATCATGGATTTAAGCCTCTTCCAAAAGCTTCTGGACGACAACTTATCAATTTCATAACCCGCAAGGAGTCTCAAGCACTTAACACTTGTCATTTTATGAGTGGGACAACCCCTGTCACGGCAGAACCAAAGGAGGCTACAGCACAATGGAGAAAGGCTGAAAGCTGAAGGATCGTGTTATCACTCTGGAGCATAGTTACCAGGTTCGGCCGAACCTTGACTAGGTTTGGTTTGGACCGAACTTTTCAGGCTGACCAAACTTATCCGGTTCAGTTTGAGGCCTTAGTGCATTTTTTTCACTGTTTTTTTGAAACAGGTTGAAATCCTGTCCTCCATGAAAGAAAACAGAAAAAATGAAAAAAGAAAACCCTAAAATGACATCTGCTGGTTGGTTGAAGCTGCATCAAGGCTGCATGAGGGCGAAAGATGTTGTAACTATTAAACTTGCCGGTGATTTAAAAGTTGTTCATGAAACCGCACTTGTGCCTCTGTCCGCCACACGAATCAATGCCCGCCAGTAAATTTTCTGGTGTTATCCACGTTAAATTCAGATATGAAGCTATGTTACCGGATATGCCTGGAAGCCCCTGCCGGTACGGGTACACGATGCATGGATACGGGTACGGGGGGGGGTATGGTGTCCCTATGCCCAAGGTATGCCCCAACCCCTACGGGTACGGGAGGGTACGTCTAAGGATGTACCCGAGCATACCCGCAGGGGCTGGGGCATACCCTAGGCATAGGGACGCCATATCCCCCAGGGAAAAGCATTTTTTTTCCTTCTAATTTCGGCGGTCAAAGTCAAAATGTGGACCTCAGAAAACATTTTAAAGTGCAATTGCAACCCTAAAAGCATGAATCACACTCATTTTATCAAAAGATAACAACACACTTAGCTTTCATTGCATTTTTACCTCCCATTGCATATTCGTTTACTCTTGCTCATTTTTTCAGTTGAAAAAGCTTGAATCTCCTTGTGCTAAATCTATGCCATTACATCTACCTATTTGGCACCAAAGATCTTGAGGAGCTTGCAACAAGGAGGATTCTTCATTCAAGGTAAGTTTTTTTCAGTTTTGTAGGGTTTTAACTTTTTTTTGATTTTTTTTTTTTTTTTTTTTTCCTAATTTTTAAATTTAAATGTGTGTTTGTAATTAGTTTTGATTTTTTTGTTGTTTTTTTAATAAATTTTAAAGCTTCTTTCAACAAATGCTAAATATAACAATATTAATTAGTATTATAATTTTATCAAGTGTTATAGGGAATTCCGATTTGCCATAATGTCTGCCGATGCAAGTGCTAGTTCAAGGGGCCAAGGGTTACCCTCCATAGCCAGTGCTCAATCCTCTCTATGGAAGTGTGTGACATTGCTTGAACAACTACTAGGTGAAAGGTGTTTCCTTTGGCAATGTTCAAAATGTGGTTGTCATTTCAAGAGCTCATATAAATGGGTGAAAGCCCATTTGTGTGCAATTCCAGGGGGAAGGAATCAAAATTTGTGGTGGACCAAGTATAAATGGAAAACCAAGAAAGGGCTTGCCACATGCAAAGGTTCTTGCATACATCAAAGAGCAAGAAGAAGCAGATGCACTTTTGAATAAGAAACATAACCATCCTTTGAGTAAGAAAAGATCCACCCCTGTGGATATTGATCAATCTCGTCCTAGTATGACTGCCCCATCACACCCATTTCTTGTTACACCTGATGCGGTCATAGAGGAGGAGGATTCACCTCTTGCTCGCAAGAGAACAAAAGATTCGAGCCCATTGGAAAGGTCATTCCAGATTGAATCAAGGGACATAGCAGAGAAGAGTATTGCATGTTGCCTCTATGCATGTGGGCTTCCATTTAGTGTTGTTAGATCACCATATTGGCAAGATATGGCGAGATCTATTAATGCGGCCCTTAAAGGGTTCATGAGTCTAGGATAGGAAAAAATGCGAACCACTTTGTTGACAAAAAAAAAAGTTGAAGATGCATTGAAGCCCATCAGGGATTCATAGTTTGCAACAGGGGTGTCCATCATCTTCAATGGATGGAAAGATATAGCAAATAGACCATTGATTAATGTGGTCACAATGAGCCCTAAAAGGCCAATGTTTTTGAGGGCCGTTGAATGTGAGGGGCAAGTGAAGGATACACAATTCATTGCCAACATCCTGATAGAGTCCATTGAGGCGGTGGGGCCTCAAAACGTTGTCCAAGTTATAACGGACAACGCTAAAAATTGTAAAGCTGTAGGCATGTTGGTTGAGGAGAGGTATGGGCACATATTTTGGACACCTTGTACCATACATTCCCTCAACTTTATGTTACAAAAATTGGGAACAAAAATTGATTGGATCAAACAAGTCTATGAGGAGGCGAGCGAGATCCAAATGTTCATATTTAACCATCATTTATCCCAAGGCATCTTCAGGGCCTTTACGAAGTTGCAGTTGTTGAAAATAACATTTTATTTAAATTTTAATCATGAATCATGTATATTTTTATTTTTAATTTAATTTTTTATTTTGTAAGTTTGTAAATTTTAAAACTTGTAATTTGAACATTTTTTTTAATTTTAATTTTAATTTGTTTTGATTTGGTGTTAGGTTGTTGAGACTCCGTTTGCCTCACACACCCTCGTCTTGAGACAACTTATTCAAGTGCGTAAGGCATTGAATACCATGGTCATCAACAACCTTTGGAGCATATGGACGCAGGGAAACACTGAGAGGGCTACAAAGGTGAAAGTGTGGATTCTTGATGATGCATGGTGGGAACGTGTGTAGTATTTGTTGAGTTTTATTAAGCCCATTGTCAACATGTTGAAATATGTGGACAAGGATCATCCATGTTTGAGTGAGGTTTATGATGGAATAGACTCAAAAATTGAGAACATTAGATCCATCATAAATGCCAAAGAGCAAGATCCTACGGAGAGGTTCTTCAAACAAGTACAGTCACATCTCACTAAAAGGTGGAACAAAATGACCACCCATTGCATCTTCTTGCTTTTGCTTTGACGCCCAAATACTACAGTACATAGATCCTTTCTTTCCCTAGGAAGGTCGCACCATATAGGGATTTGAGGTTAGCGAGGGATATAAGGCGGCATTCTTTAGATTCTTCCCTGATCCAAAAATTGAAAACCAAGTTAGGAAAGAGTTTGCACATTTCATATTCTCTGCAGGTCACTCCCTTGCTGCCATTCGTGACAAGTACAAGAAGGAAGCTCAATTTTGGTGGTACCTCCATGGGCAAGCATACACCTACCTCCAACCACTTGCTATTAGAATTTTATCACAAGATTAAAAAAAAAAAACCTCTACCCTTCTTGTTCATTTCTATGTTTTGTTTTTAACTTTAGTCTTTTTTATTTTTATAAATTCTAATATAAATTGGCTTTGTGGCTTGCCTCAATAGGTTGCAAGTTCCTCCTCCGCCGAGCAAAACTGGGGTATCTACAACTTTATCTACTTAGTGAAGCGAAACAAGTTGACGACAAAAAAAGCAAAGGACTTAGTCTATGTCCATTCCAACTTACATCTTCTATCACACAAGCAACTTGAGCACAAGAAAGGGGCAACAAAGTGTTGGGATGTGGACCCAAAGACTACCGACTTGGATGCCTCCATTGCCTATCTTTCCTTGCTTGATACGGATTTGGAGGTTGCTTCACAGGACCTACATAGTGGAGCTAGTGGGAGTGGCACTATTGCTTGTGGTTCTAATGAACCATATCATGAGGAAGCCATGGGAGATGAAGATGAAAATATTTAAATAAATATTGTAATTTGTAACATTTGCACTATGTACCCATTTATAATTTATAAAACTATTCAAATTTCGACCTTTGGCATTGAAATTATGAGTATGTTTTGTGGTTATTTAACTTATTTTGTTTCCTCTATGCATATCATGTGGTTATATGGCTATATTTTTATATTTTTTATCTTTTATATATATTTTTGTATGGCCATACCCAGCCGTACCCAAACCCAAAAATAAAATCCCCCGTATCCACATACCAGATACTTGTACCCATACCCATATCGACTACTTAGATATGAAGCAATAGGAGCAATGGCAATTGGGAGGGTTTGAAGGAGACACACAGTTGTACGAAGAAATTGGAGCAGCGGCAGTTATAACATAGTATTTTATATGAATCACTAAGTAAGAAATAAAATAATAGTGTGATGCACGATTTATTACAGCGAATAGTTGTAATACTATTAGGTTTAGCATATGCTTGTTCAATAATGCGGGCATTAATATTTTGAGATGTATTAAGATTTTGAAATTTATTAAGATTTTACCCGCATACCCTTTCAATATGGGAATAGTCATATTTTATTATTTTATAATTTTAATATAATATTATATATTTAAAAATATTAGATTTTATATGTATGATATATTTATTTTTTATAATTTTTTAAATTTATAAAATTATCCGAACCTAATCAAATTTACCAAACCGAACTTTTTATAAAATACCAAACTTCCAAACTTTTTCCCCCTTCCGAACAACCCGAACTTTGAACATGGTAACTATGCTTTGGAGGCAGAGTTGGGCACTTGGAAAACAGCTGTTATCTGGCACGGCTGCTTATAGTTCATGATAGTCTCAATTTCTGTGTTATAAGTGATGCTGAGAGGCTAAATTTACCGTACCATATTCACCCGAGGACCTTCCCTATGTTTTAACAATTTTTTGCACAATGGTATTTACACTATGCACAACTGGGTCAAAATATGGCATAATGCAAATCTACATAAATACAATTATGAACACAAATCTGAAATGTACCAAAATAGATAATTAGATATTTGAAACTTGACAAAAGAAGCTCACAGAGAAATCCCTGATTTCTGACTTCCCTGTGCGCTGACAGAGACCAAAAATAATGAAAAACAGGTCCAAACAGCAAGACAAACAAAACCCAAAAACTGTTTTGCGAACAAAGAAATTTTAAAAAAGGGTCAGAATTGTGGCTGATTGTGACCCGGGTCAGAATCATGGGCCAATTGTGACCCACTGTAACGATTGTGACCTTTGTTTATTTTCAAGTCCTAGAATTTTTGGGGTTGCTTCGGCAGAGGGAAGAGACTGGGAAACCTCATTGGCTTGATCCAATGGCGTAGAAATGTCTGATTTGCTTCTCCTTTGATTTTATACCTAATTTTCAACAATGTTGCAGGAATAGAAATGTGCAAGGGTTAGTAGCCAGGGCACCCTCTTGAAGGGTTGCAGCTACATATCCCGCACATTCAGAATCAAAGCTCTCAATACGGTTCTTGTGTTTGTGAATGTTCCCAACCCAAAATAAGAGAAAAGACTTCACCTCCTCTTCCTAGATAGTCAAATACAACTATATGTCTCGCTATGACTTTTTCATGGTACAAGTGTGATGGCACAAGATAGATGAGGACAAAATTGGATCAATGTGCAAATTCATTTGACTAATGTGCAGAACTCTTAATAAGACTTGATGATTTTGCATTAGAGACTTAGTATGTAAGAGATCCAGATGATTTGAATTGATGATGAAATGGCTTAGGGTACATTTGTATATATATGCTTCACAATGACACATTTACACAAGCCGATGATAGAAGATAGTGAAAGACAACAATCAAAGCATGAGAAACATGACTAATGGCATAAAGGACCCACAAATCAAAGGGGGTAGAACTGTGGGCGGAGTGCTATCTAGAAAAGAACCTAAAATAGAGTTTTGGACATCCCGGAAGCATCTCAGTTTGTACAGGGGCAAATAGATAGTCAATCTGTAGGTTTTTAGACATTCCCGATTGAATTGAAGTATTATCACTGACCCAAAGTGAACAGAATGTCAAGTTGTAAGGAAAACCTAATTCCATGGAAGACAATGGAGGGCGCAACACAAGGGGAAAATGTACTGAAAAGAGCAAAATGTATGCACATGGGCCAAGTGCACTAAAGCATGACAAAGACACGATGAAAAAAAGTCTTGTACCAAATTTAGGTGTTTACATCTTGACCTGAAGATAATGGAATTCTAGAATAGGACATTCACATTCCTACAGTTCTTGTGAGGGCAAAAAAACACGGACGTTGCGAATTTTCCCTTTAAGAGGATGCAAGGTCAATCTTCCAAAAGCTGAATTAGCAGTGCAACAGAAGATGGCAGTTGCTGCTACGCAGAGCCTGGAGCCTTCAGTTTAACATGAAGCTGCAGAATTTAAGCATCGGGATGCAAGGCTAGCGGTTATTGGAGGTTGCAGAGAATGTGTTGGACTGAAGGGGGTTTGAGGTCGAAAGGTGAGATAGCCCCTTTCATTTTCAATTATCTTTTTTGTTTTTTTGGATGTTGTCATCTGTTGGTCTGAACAGTTTAGCTCTGTTGGATTCATACTGTTAACTAAACTTTTGCTATTTATAAGGTAGAACTCTTTTTCGGATGCCCGTCTCCTATGGAATAGCCCATGCAGGTGTATCCTGTCAGTTTTAAGTTAAAAAGTATAAACTCTTAATTATGCACGCTTCATTTCCAAGGCAACCTCTTGTTTGATTTTTTGGGCAGGTGTCCTAATGCCACCCACTATTTATCAATAAAAAACACTCTTTCTACACAAGTTTAGCTTTATAATAAATTCTCCAAGCACTATTTATTCCACAAGCTTTGTTTGATTGCCTTGACATAAAAACAAATGCATTTGTATCCATAAAATTTTACCAAAAATGCAGCACTGTGAACAAAACCTTGCCTCCTTGATTTAAGATTTTATGTATTAGCCTATTAGGTTATAACTGCAAGTGCAAATATCTATGTAATTGTGCCTAATATGTATTAAATGGTGATGAAAAAATAGAGAGATCATATTATGGTGTTTAAAAATATCTATCATAATGGTGATGACTATATGCATATATCTATATGTTGTAATATGTAGTATAAGTGCTTATTTGTTGATTCGCTGCTGTAAACCTGTGTTTTAGAGTACTGTGGGTTTCAACTGAGATTTTCAAATGCTCAATCTAACCAATCCAGGCTCTACTTGCACACACTGCAATACATTCATGAGTTAACTGTAACTGTAGAATGGCATTTAGGATTATAAGATTTCATATGCTTTATATGTCTTGGTAAACTACTATTTTCAATCTTCTTTCTGATGAACTTCTATGGTCAAAACGCCATAACCCGATGTTAAATATTTACGTTTCATCTCTCTTATACTTGTACCAAAATTACCTAAATCACAGGGAAAATCTAGATAATCTAATAGAAACATTACTGATATGCATAGAATTCACACATACAAAATAGAATCAGCCAGAGGTTCAATCACAAGATAATACATAAAATTAGGTAACGAATAGGCTTGTCCAGTTTATGGGAAAGTGGACCAATGCCCCACAGATTGTCATATATGTAGGGGAATATTATTGTACAAACGGCACCATATCAACCTATAATGCATTATGAAATCACTCAATCATAGCAGCCTGCAGAAAATATTACAACCAAAAATTGCATAAAAAGGATTTATGCACATTTTAACAGGAATTTAATGGATTGAAAACCTCCGTAGGGATGTAAAACCTTATTGGTGCAGATTGGAACCTTACAGGACGTTTGCGCTTTGTTGGAGCAGGAGGACAATCTTCTCTTTTCTCTTTCAGTTTGGGTGTCAAGCACGTCTTCTCTTGGTTCTCAACCAAATTCAAACTTCGCATCATAGCAGAGGGCGAAGTAGGAGGAGAAGAAGTAGAAACAGTAGCAGAGAGAGCAGAGCCGGCCATGAGTGAGCCCTCACAAATCTCCTGTGATTCTACACACGGAACGGCAAAAGATAATTCAGCCCACTGAAAAGTGTGCGAGCTTTTTATCGGAACGACTTCGTTACCTTCTTATGCCAAACGCGACGGCCATCAAAATTAAAATTCGGTGGAACAGAACAGTGGAACCTTGGATTTGACCCCACAATCAAAATTCAAATTGGGTGAAACCCTACGATATTATTACCTTCTTGTTCCGACGGCGATGGCACCCAAAAATCAAATTGGTTGAAACCCCAGGATTTTTTTTTTGGAGATGGCAATCAAAATTCAAATTTGTCGAAATAGGATATCCAGCGACGCCAATACAAATTATTTGCGAGCACCATTAGTAGGCTAATGAAGACGGTGCCGTCATTAATGACGTCGGCGATGGGATGGGGTGCACTCTGGACCGTGGTGAGACTGCGAATGTCAACACAACGCTTCACACATGATAACAAACAGCGCGCGTTGGGTTATCATGATGACCCCAAAAAATCTGCTGCGAGCTTCATTGCAATCCAAGGCCGTGGTAGGGCCTTTCCACATTCGTACTGTATATTTGTTAAAAGTAGTAAAATCTTTGGACATTTTGCATATACCACATGAAGTAAGATGTTGATGTTTCGTGTGATTTTATTTATTTATTATTTTCCAAGATTGAAATATATATACAAATAATTCATTAAAAAAAAGGTCGTATGGAAGTACGTTTCAATATTAGAGTAGGTTAAGTTTAGGAATAGGAAATAGCAAAAGTAAAAATAATATTAGGTCCCACTTACGAACAAGTCATTAGAGAATATCATAAGAGAGAATATTTTTGCTGCCAGAGCAAGGCCGAAAGGCAGAGGATCTATATCATCAGGGCCCTAACCCAAGCTTGGCAAGCCATTGACAACTAGTTTTGGCTCTCAATCGGAACCCTGCGCAGTGTCCTTATCATCTTCTTGTGTCCGAGTAGGAGAAATGCCCAAAGAGAGCCTAGGGAACTTGTCCAACATGTTTGACTAACCTCCAAGGGACGCCCCCTCAAGCATCTAGATGCAGAGAAGGAGGAGCATCCCAACCATCCTACCCAGCAGGGGAAGGAGGTAGAGGTTGCCACCCTCATTGTTCAGTTGTGGTCATGCACTAATACAGGGTGCCACTGTGAGAGCAATGCCCAGTCGAGGCGGTAAGGCAAATTTGTCATCAAGTCTATGCTCCCTGGGCGAAGACAGAGGAACCCGCACCATAACACAAGGAGCATCTCGCCCATGAGTGAGAAGGTCCTAGAGATGGCCAAGCTCCATGGCAACTTTGTTTGCTTGCACTTGTATCTGCAAAAGAACATTGGAAATAATAGATGACTTGCTCAAAGAAGAGAAATTACATTCTAAAGAAGCATTGTTAAATACTTCATTATTTCTTTCTTTCCATAACCAAAATAGAATCTCCACTATGAAAGTATGCCAGAGTTGAGTATATTTAAAAGGCAAGGTGGATTTATCTCCAAGAAGGATACGCTGCCAATGAAAGAATTCGAGCTTGAAAGACCTGAAGAGGTCATGAATCCATGTCCAGACCCTTTGAGATTTGAAGCAGTACTAGTAAAGATGAGGGAGCATTTCCATATGGCCACAAAAAGAGCAAGGTGGAAGGGAAATTCCTAAGTGTATAAGCCCTCTGACAATAGGTAAACCCTGATATAAGATACACCAAGCAAAATGAGTTAGCTTAGGCTCCAAGCAAGCCTCCCAGACAGTGTGAAAATAGAAGCACCAAGTATGAATAGAAAAATATAGACTAGAATAAGAGTTAAGCTTATCTACCATAAGCATATAGGGAGTAAGCCATCCATATCCAAGTTAGGTGGTGTAATTACAAAATAGAATTTCAACATACCACTTCCAGTCATTCTACCAAGGATGAGGAGAGTGAACAAATTGTTTATGAAGCATTAAAGGTGGAACAGTGTTAAGGATTACTTTGAAAGATTCTTGATAAGAATTGGCTAACCAAAATTTTCTTTTCACCTACTCCCTAGATAGTCAAGAGTGAGATTGATTACAAATAATATCATGGATAGTATGAATGGCTCTATTAAATAACTTAAAAACATTGATCCAACAAACCTCAGCCATAGGTAATTCATTAAAATTGATAAAAAGGTGAACACTATAGCGAGTGTGACTTAATAAAAAAACCCATCTTAGAACCTTGAGCCATTCTAGAGAAGTCATGTCTTGATCCTTTGCCATGCTTTCCAATATTTTTCACCATAAAGAACCCTAAAGTTTTAACATGGGATTTAATGATAAATAGATTGGAAAAGCTGAGCCCTCTCCAAGCTTTCTTGCCTTTAGGCAAGCCCTAAGAGATATAGTGTTGGAACAACACCTTCCAAACTTCCTTGACATCAATGGACTACACAATCCATTTGGCACATAAGGCACTTTTTTAACAAGCTATGTCAATGATCCCCATACCTCTTGCATATTACATGAGGTAGCAGTAATCCTAGACCACCCTATGGATTTTATGTCCATGAGACTAATTGGCCTCAAGAAAATCCCTAAAAAGTTTTTCAAGTTTATGGTGATAAATTTTTTAAAGGCACCCAGTATGAGGAGTAGTAAACACTAGTTGTCACAAGCACTTTAAAATAGATTTGGAACTTACCTACTAATGATAAGGGCTTAGTCACCCAATATTATAGCTTTTTAGTAACTCTACCAACAACATATTAGCACAATAGGGGTAGAGAGGCATCAAAAGTAAAAGGGATGCCAAGAAACCTAAAGATTTTATCATGTTGGATTAAGGCCCATCCATATTTGATAGCCCACACCAATAGGGGGAGGTATGATTACCTATAACATTACCTTTTTTACCATTCGATGCTTGAGCTAGAGGTAAGGCAAAAGGTGTTGAGACACTACAAGGTGTTATCCACATTGTCCTCATATTCAATAAGATTCAAGAAAGAATCATCTACAAGGTGGCCATTCAGTAATTACATATATTAGTAAGGGTTTTATTTATCTAGAGGGATATAAATTCCCTTAACAAGGTCCCTAGCTTGGGCATGACTCAAAATATATCCAAAACCCTCAGCTTCAAGCACATACAAGTCGAGTACCAAAGGGCATCCTTGGAAAATAGATCAAAACAAACAAAATTGTTCACAAGTGAATCCATTAATGGAAAGGAGGGCTGAGGCATTTCACAAAAGAATCTGGATAGTTGGAATGAAATAGAGCCCAAAGCCCAGGGCTTTAAGCATACCCAGGATGAACGACCACTCAATACAGTCATAAGCTTTTTCAAAGTCAATTTTAATGAACATAGCTTGTTGCTTAGACCTTCTAGCCCAGTCCATTCCTTCCCAAATCGCAATGATATTGTCTAATATATATCTACTTCTAATGAATCATGTTTGCTCAGGGCAAATCATGTGCAACAACAAATTACACAATCAGAGAGCCAAAGTTTTGGCAATGATTTTGTAGGAAACATTCAGGAGGGTGATCGGTTGCCAATTATATACCAATTTGGGATCCCCTTGCTTAAGTATGAATTTAATGTTTCCTTTATTTATATTTTCTCGTAGATAATGTGTATGAAAGGCCTCTTGATAAATATGGTGTAAGTCAACACCCACAAGATCCCAAAGGGTTTTATAGAATTCACAGGGGAAACCATTAATGCTTGGAGCTTTATCATTTGCCATATGAGACACTGCCTCATGCATATCATCCATAGTGAGGAGCCTATTGCAAGCCACCCACTGAGCGAGAGTGAGTTTGCAAGGCACCACTATGAGGCATTGCTAGAGGGAAATATGACGCTCTGTAGAGGAAGCTTGAGCTCTGAACACTTGTTGATAATGGAGGATAAAGGCTTGAACAATCTATGGTGTCTCTGATAATCTCCTTCTAGCATCAGAGATAGCCTAGATTTGTTGCTTCGAGTTTTTGGCTCAAAGCATTTGAAAGAATTCTTTGGAAGCTTTGTCCCCTATCTTGAGCCAGTGGAGTATGGCTTTGATTTGAGCTCCCTAGGCATTGTGACTATCTGCTATCTGGATATGATGTCGCAAAGAAGAGACTCTGGCTTGTAAGATCTCATTGAATGGATCTTTTTTAAGGGCTAAATCCATACAACTAAGCTTCGAGGAAGTAGCAGAGTAAGAGTGTCTTCAAATTATATCAAGTTGGCAACCATAGATTCTCAAAAAGTGAGAGGTCCTTCTTATGGCATTATCCCACCAAAGAATCAAACCAAATTATTGGGATGGACAGGGATCTAGATTCCAAACTCTACGGATGTGCACACAGTGGGCCCATGTTTGAGTAGGAAAGTATTTAGAAAGAATTACATTTTATGGACCTTGGGTTTCATGAATTGCCATGTCACTCAAAACCTAATGGGGGAGTGATCAAAAAGCTCAAAATCTGGCAGTCTTTGCATTGAAGGAGAAAAACCATTATCAAAGGAAAAATATGGTTGGGTGGACATCATTGCTCTATCTAGGTGCTTCTAAATCCGAATGGGGCCCTCCCTGAGATTGCTCCAGGTGTACCATACTCTATCTGCAGGTCGATGAATTAAATTAGGATCATAAAATCCCTATTTAGTGCACACATAATACCACTTGTCCCTTTCATCAACTACCCAATGCATTGGTAGGTGGTTTACTTTGTCTTTAGGAGACACCACCATATTAAAGTCACCACATATGACCCAATGAGCATCGAGGAGATCATCTGCAATCCATTGCCATAAATGGGTATGCTCAATGGTATCATTTGAGGCATAAATATTAATAAATCCAAAGGAATGTTTTCATTGCTAAAAAGGGTCCAAACTAACCGGTTGGGGGTCCATGCCAGATTGCACTAAGTGTGGCCGCCACCTTGGAGAAATAAATGTGAACACCCCTTCATGTCCTGCTTCATAATTACTATGTAAGATAATACTATCATGTTAGATAGAGTAACTAGCCACCATCAATAAAAAATATGCGACCTTTACTTCTTACAGATAAAGAATGTCCATCTTAGGGAACTTCCTTCTGAAATCACACACAACAAACTTGCATTTAAGGTCTATAAGACCCTAAACATTCTATGAAAAACAATTCATAGATGACAGGTGTCAAGAGACATATCCTTGGAGTCCAGGCTTTCTGAGGCATCATATCGGTTCTGTAAAAAATGCCCACTATTGGTATTTAAAAAATCATCAAATTATTTCCTCACAGCAGGATCAACCTAATACTCTCCTTCCTCCGACTCTATACGCCTTCTAAGAGGGATGCAAGAGTGTTTGGGTGCATCCCATCGAGCAAGAAGTAGAAGAGCGATTGGCTATGAGTTTGAAAAACTAGAAGAACTAGGCAAAGGAGCCTCAAGACCCTAAGATAAAACATTGGCAGCAAGAGGGGTGTTGAAGACCCTAGGTTTTTTTATTACTTTCGAGGCTTCAGCCTGAGAAGGCTCTTTCTTAGCAGGAGCCTAGTCTTACGGGCCATTATTTGGTGACGGCTTGCCACATTTAGAAATTCTTACGCTTGAGCTCGTGGCTTTAGTGTGGCTATTCTTCTTTCCTACCGTATTTCAACCATCCTTAGTTGGCTTTTTGCTAGCTTCTGGAGAGGGCTTAGGAGGAGAGGATGGGTGGTTGGGCACATTGTTATGGGCTAACTGAAGGGGACAGTCCTGAATCTTATAGTTGGTGGCTTGGCAACCAAAATAAGGGTTTGTTAAGTTGACATATAGGACTCGCTAAGAGTGTCTCACATCTCCAACTTGAATTTTCACAAACTCTTTGAGGCCTCAGGAAAGGTCTACTTCTACACAAACTTGCTTATGTGGTCTAGCATAGTAGAACTTGTTTTACTCATGGTAGACAACCTGACTTGTGGAGGAAGCTATCTAGTGAATACAATTCCAGTAGGGGAGCGAAAGACCTAAAAATTCAACACAAATTAGGACCTTAAGAGCAGTGTGCTTCGAGACAACAAAGTCTTATATCCAGGGGAGAGAACCATGAGCGAGTTCCTAACATACCATGTGGCTAACTTATGGAGGATACCTCCTGCATGGGAAGGATCGGTAAAATAGAACAAAAACAACCCTTGGTTATTTTTTGGTTACTCTCAAGCTTTATGTCATGATCTATCGAGTGGGATTGAACCCAAGACCTAAGCATACTTTGAGAGGGAATTTGACCCACAAAATATCCTATCAAACAGAACTATTATAGCCATTGACAAGCAAAGTTAAATTCTAGAATGGGCAAAATAACATCAGGTTCTGAAGAGTTACCTCATGGTAGACCTTCGGGACAAACTTCCTTGGGTGCTTTCAGGGGGCCATTGCTTGACGCTTCATCATTTTTCTCCGTAACTGAAATAGCTAGGAGAGAATGAGGAGAAGTCATTAAATAGGTTGGCCTCACCCAAATGTAAAAAACCCTAAAAGACAATAAATGCAAGTCCCATAAGCAACCTAAGAAGGGTCATGGTATGAAATAGGCTGAAGTGACAAAAAATCAAGGGTCGACTCAATGGCACACATCGAGGAAACCCCAACAGAGCAAAAAAACCCAAATCAATCATGTGATTATTTTCAATTGGTATTCATAGCTCACATTCCATGTTAGAGGAAAAGAATTGGTTCAAAACATAAATGGGAGCAAAAAAATAAAGCCAGACTAAACACAACACTCAAGAAAAAACACCAATATTAAGCACAAGTAACGACTTATGAGGGAAGGTGTAGAGGATCATCTTTGGGGGGTAGAGTCACCTAAGCAGAAGGCTTTGTTAGGTTGTGGAGCTAAAAGTTTCACTGATGCAGACATGGAGGAGGTTGCTGAGAGGTTGTTAAGTTGTAGAGCAACCAACATCGGTCTGATCAATCGACGTCGGTCATATCCAGTGAGCAGAGCAACTGACATCGGTCAGGGATCGGCCGACGTCGGTCGCTTGTGCGGTTCTAGAACTGTTAGTTCACGAACAGTTTGTTAACGAACCGGTTGTTTGCATGTAAAAAGGCTAATTTTAGTCTCAAGTTACGTATCTAATTATTGTAATTGTATGTCTAATTATTGTTTGCATGGGATCTATATAATAGACTCATGGGTTGTATTGTAAAGTGTGAGGGATCAAAGCAGGGATTCCTAGGGTGCTAGATAGAGAGAGCAAGGTTAGCTCCTTCAGAGGGAAGAGAGCATGGTTGGCTCCTCCTAGTGCCATAGTGCCAAGTGTGTATGATCAGGTAGATCTACAGGTTGTGCAAGGTCTGGTAGAAGATCCACAGGGGTGCTGGTTTGGAGAATCACAAGGGTTCTTCATGGTAAGTAAGGTCGGTTGATCTGCAGGTTGTTGCAAGATCAGGTGAGATCTACTTGGAGTACGTCGCGTACTTGTGTACTGACAGTATTAATACTGACTGGTTGGAGGTGAACAACAGCTCTGTGCTTGAGTTGTTTGTTGTGATCGTAATTGAGAGAGTGAGCTCTTGAGGGAAAATAACTGTATGCCCTAGAGGTGTGGGAAGCCCTAGAGGTGTGGGAAGAAGACTGTGGCACTTCTTCATTGTATTTTATTTTTGGATGAGTATTAATACAATTGGGTATTGTCTCTCATATTCTGTGTTGTTTTTGGTTTCTAGTTACTTATTACTTCTGGTTTAATTACGTGTTTAGTTGCTTGTACATGGTAATCAATTGTGCTTCCTAGGTCCTAACAAGTGGTATCAGAGCTAAAGTTGTAGGGAGCAGGTTTGTGTTTTGATTACAAGTCACTCTTAGGGGTTTCTGATTGAGTGGGAGTATAGCAATGGCAGAAGAAAGTACACTAAGAATGGAGTAATTCAAAGGCACAAATGGTCAATTAAGGTGTTATGAAAAGAAAGAGCAGGTAAAGAAAGATTGTTGGTTGGTAGCAGATCATCATGAAAGAAATAAAGAAGCAGGTATTGTTGCATGGACTGTTGCACTCGTTGCTCTTATATGTTCCTTGGATAAAGTAGAATCTTGGTTTATAGATTCTATTGCCTCTTTCCATGCAGCCCCAAATAGAGTATTTTTCCATGTTAAGGTCCATGGAGACTTTGGAAAGATTTATTTAGGGGTTGGTGAGCCTTGTCAAAGTATTGGAAAAGGAGAAGTGCGGCTGAAATTGCAGACGACCAACACATAAGTGTTGAAGGATGTCATGTAGGTCCCAGTTCTGAAGATGAGGCTAATTTTTTTAGGAAAGTTGGGTGATGAGAGATGCACATGAACTCTCACAACGGATGCACTTGAATTAGCATGTGGTAAGAAAGTAGGTACTCTTTATCTACCCGCTTGTATTACTGATTCCACTTCTATTGCAAAGATGTGGCTTTGTAGGCTTGGTCACATGAGTGAGAAGGGAATGGATGTTTTAAAGTCAAATGGTAAGAGTTCAGCTTCGGAGAGCATAGACCGAGATTTTTGTGAGCAATGGGATGCTACAAGAAAGGATTGGATTTATTGCAGGAAAAAGAAGTCTGATGTATTTGACAAACTTAAGAACTGGAAAGCCTTGGTGTTCATGGAGGAGATGATGGACAAAGATCAGTGGATGGGACTGAATAACTCTGAGCAGGGCAGTTTGGACAGGGTTTTGATTCAAAGTGAGCTCGTGGGTAAAAAGTCATCACTCACAGGCAAACACAGGTACCGGCGTCAGTCAGGGGAAACCGACATCGAACAGACAGGCATCAACATCAGTCATGTGCAGATAGGCAAAGTCAGTGGTGTCGGGCAAGTGGTTACCAGCGTCAGTCAGGGAACCGACGTCAATGACCAGGACACCGACGTCAGTCAGGGAACCGGCGTCGGTGATCAGGTGGATTCAACATCGGTCGGGTGTAGACCAGGGTCGGCCAGGAAATGGATTTTGGGCAGACAACAAGCTGTCAAGGAGTCTCAAACGCCCATATGGAGGACTGAAAGGGTGAGTAAGCCTCAAATTTGTTATTCACCTTCTTTATATTTGTTGCTCACTGCAGAGCAAGTAGGATCCAAGAAACAGTGGGAGCATGGCATGAATTCTACGGAAGAAAACCAAATGGGAGATTTGGTAGAGTTGCCTGCCGGGATGAAAGCACTAAAAGACGAATGGATTCCTTGGTTTAAAAAGAGAGAGAATGGACATGTGAGATGGAAGGCCAGGGTATATGGTCTTGAGCAGGCTGCAAGACAGTGGTACAGGTTTGACGGGTGTATGACAAAGCATGGCTTTAGTCAATGTCATTGTAACCATTGTGTTTATCTTACCAGGTTGGATAATGATTGCAACATTATCCTATTATTGTATGTGGATGGTATGCTTGTTGCAGGTTCAGACATACAGGGTTTTGTTGAGCTAAATGTAAGGTTAGTTCAGTGGTGTGCCATGAAGGATTTGGGAGCAGCGAAATTCTTTGGCATGAGTAATCCTAGAGACAGGGAAGATCACAAGTTGATGTTGTCACAAGATGATTGTGTGAAGGTAGTGCAGGATGCAAAACTGGGCAGCACACCTATGGATGGATAGTTCACAGAATAGGGTCCCCAATCACATGATGAGGTTGAGTACATGTGTACTCCCTAATATTGCCCCAGTAGTGGGAGTTGTCAACAAGTTTGTAGCTAATTCGGGAAAGAAGCACTAGAGAGCAGTTCAGTAGATTCTCAGGCATCTGAGAGGGACCAGCAGTAGGTAGACATGCTATGCAGGGTCAGGGACTTTTCTACATGGGTATGTAGATGTGGATATGGCAGGTTACTTGGATGATAGGTGTTACACCACAGGATGTGTGGTGGTTGGTCTTTAAAATTGAGCTTGAAGACAGATACAAGCTAGGAAACAAATTAGATGATGTACAGGTACAGTGCAACTATTTATCTCCAAGTGGGAGATTGTTAGGTTGTGGAGCTAAAAGCTTCACTGATGCAGACATGGAGGAGGTTGCTGAGTTGCAAAGCAACTAACGTCGGTCTAATCAACCGATGTCAGTCATATCCAGTGAGCAGAGCAACCGACATTGGTTAGGGATCGGCTGACGTCAGTCATCTCCAGCGAGACAGGGACCGATGTCAGTCGCCTGTGCGGTTCCAAAACTATTAGTTCACGAACAGTTTGTTAACGAACTAGTTGTTTGCATGTAAAAAAGCTAATTTTAGTCTTGAGCTGCGGATCTAATTATTGTAATTGGATGTCTAATTATTGTTTGCATGGGATCTATATAATAGACTCATGGGCTGTATTGTAAAGTGTGAGGGATCAAAGCAGGGATTCCCAGGGTGCTAGATAGAGAGAGCAAGGTTAGCTCCTTCAGAGGGAAGAGAGCATGGTTGGCTCCTCCTAGTGGCATAGTGCCAAGTGTGTATGATCAGGTAGATCTGCAGGTTGTGCAAGGTCTGGTAGAAGATCCACAGGGGTGTTGGTTTGGAGAATCACAAGGGTTCTTCATGGTAAGTAAGGTCGGTTGATCTGCAGGTTGTTGCAAGATCAGGTGAGATCTACTTGGAGTACGTCGTGTACTTGTGTACTGGCAGTATTGATACTGACTGGTTGGAGGTGAACAACAGCTCTATGCTTGAGTTGTTTGTTGTGACCGTAATTGAGAGAGTGAGCTCTTGAGGGAAAATAACTGTATGCCCTAGAGGTGTGGGAAGCCCTAGAGGTGTGGGAAGAAGACTGTGGCACTTCTTCATTGTATTTTCTTTCTGGATGAGTATTAATACAATTGGGTATTGTCTCTCATATTCTGTGTTGTTTCTGGTTTCTAGTTACTTATTACTTTTGGTTTAATTCTGTGTTTAGTTGCTTGTACATGGTAATTAATTGTGCTTCCTAGGTC
The DNA here is from genome assembly GCA_037957365.1 of Torreya grandis. NCBI lineage: Eukaryota > Viridiplantae > Streptophyta > Pinopsida > Cupressales > Taxaceae > Torreya > Torreya grandis. Next base: position 657,583 of record JARHVA010002339.1, read on the forward strand.
CTAACAGGCTTTACAAAAGGAGGATATGGGGTCACTTAGCCATCTAGGGGATTTGTGGTACTATCAATAGCCCAGCCATCAATAGGGTGCATCTGAGACCAGTGTTCGTAGGAGAGACTCTGTGAGAGGGAACTATGTCAAATTTGCCATGTGATAGTGAGGATCCCCACCCTCCTAGATGAAAGTGAGGGGATAAGTGGTCACAGCTGCATGGACAACTTCTGCGCCTTATAGGAGGCAGTGGTGGTGGTCCCTAAGGTGGCCTATCTAGTTACACATGTTTAATAGTGTAAGGGGTGCTCCCTTAGTGATCCAACAACTCCTAAAGGTGGTAGATTTCCATTACAACCTTATTTGTTTGGACTTGAATCTACATACAGGCTGAATATATAATAGAGATCTTATTGTTAAGTGTAAAATCACAAGAGCAAGCATCATTATTGAAAATAACATTATTTATGACCTATAATTGGAAAAGAATGATGGATCTGATAAATTTCCACTAAGAAGTAATAGAAGTTGGCTAGTTGGTTGACTCCCTCAAAAGAACAAGCTGCCAATAAAATAGCTCAGGGTGATAAGGTTGGAATAGGCTATGGAGCCATTTCCAAGAAGATTGGGCACGTTGATAAAACCAAAATAAGTGTTTGAAAGACTCGGGTCAGTGGCATGCAAGACACTTGGGTGGAGCTATGCTCATGTGAGAGAGTCATTCCCTGAGTGAGAGGCCTTGGTAGATAAGGCACCACAAAAAGTAGGTAGCTTAAGTTTGATCCTGACATGCCAAATTATATCAAATCTGGCATGCCAAGTTTTGGGAGAGGATTTAAGTCCCTAGCACCTATTGAGCTTGCAGAGAATAGAAGAGAAGGGGCTCATGACTTGATACAGAAGGCTTGGAGATTCATTCTTGAAATGGGTGCCACAATTCCAATCCCAGTCGTTCCACCAAACACGAAGAGGCTACAAACCAAGCTTATGAAGCATAACATCAAGGAACATCTCTTGAATATGAAGCATAGAAGGTAAGTCCACATTATTTATTTAAAATTTAGTTTTCAAGTCAGGCCAAGGAATCTAGTCCCTTGTAGAATCCATATCACAAATGGTAAGAATACCTTTCTGAAATAACATGAGGGTTTTGATTCCTAGTAATTTATCCAATAAAACAATAGTGCTTGTCATAATAAGAGACCGCCAGATGCTATGATCATTGAATGATAACCCTATATGAAAACCATCCCCAATCCACTTCATATGAGGTTTGACAACTTTGAAGGCTTTTCATATGCTTTTGACAAAAAAGGAGCCTTCAATTTTGATAGTTATAGCGATGAGAAGGGAGTGGAAACCTATATTCTTATAAATGGGCTTACCATAGTGGGGGCCAGAAGAGATACAATGCCTTAGCAAGGTTTTCTAGGCCTCTTTGCCTTTAATGGCATGAACCACCCATTTAACACATAAAGTTTCACTTTTCCTGTAAAGGTCAATAATTCACATGCCTCCTTTGTCTCGAAGAAGGCAATAAATATCCCAGGAGACACGATGGAAGCCCTTGGCATGTTTGGAACTAGACTAGAGAAAATCCCTAATGATTTTGGCTAAACTATCATAAGTCACTTTAGAGGGAGCCCAACAAGAGGAATAATAAACATGGGTGGCCACCAAAATCTTGGTACAAATCTAGAACTTCCCTATTAAGGATAATGGTTTGGTAATTAGTACTCAACCTTCTTCTCCACTCTTTTATGACATACTACCACAACTCAACAAGAGAATAATTAAAGGTAAAAGGGATGCTAAGAAATTTGAATTGTTTTCCGCATGCAATCCATTTCCAATTTATAATGGAGAAGCCATTCGGGCATAGGCATCATACTTTATCTAAATCATTGCATCTTATTCCACTACAAACTGGATCCCAAGGCCAAATAAAAGATATCAAAGCATTTCATAGCTTTCCAGAAGGTTTGCTCTTGTTCTTCAATCATGAAGAAAGTATCATCCATGAAGTACTCATTAATGAGTTGGGAAGAGTAGTTAGGTAAAGAGATACCATGAACCAGAACCTGCTCAGCTCTAGAGGCAAGGAGATATGCTAAAGCTTCCACAGAAAGAATATATAACATTGAAGATAGAGGACATCCCTGCCTAATGGAGCGTTGCAAGTCAATGTGATTAGACAAGAATCCATTACTAGTGAGGTGGGTTAAGTCATCTAAAAGCAAAGTTCACACTGTCGAAATGAAGAATTGGTCAAAACCTAGAGCCTTTAGCATGGCCAGAATAAAAGGCCACTCAATCCTATCATAAGCTTTTTCAAAGTCAAGCTTGAGAAAAATGGTTCTCTGATAAGAAACTTTATCCAAATCCACGCCTTCTCAAATGACAATAAGGTTGTCTAAAATATATCTCCCTTTAATGAAACCAATTTACTTAGGTCGAATAATGACATGAAGAATAAAACATAGTCGATTGGCCAGAGCTTTGGGAAGGATTTTGTATGAGACATTCAACAACATAATGGATCGCCAGCTAGTAAGAAGCTCCAAATCACCCACTTTGGGTATGACTTTAATATTACCATGATTAATTAAATCTTCCAAGAATGGTTTTGTAGGGCTTCTTTGTAAACCTGAAGCAGGTTAGGCCCAACAAACTCCCATGTGGCTTTATAAAATTCACAAGGAAATACGTCGAGGCCTCGAGATTTTTTGTTACTCGTGCATTGGAGAACCTTTGTGAGTTTTTGGAGGGTTAGGGAAGAGTCACATAGCCATTGGTTGGTTTCTTTAACCTTGCAATGAACCACATTGAGGTTGATCTGAGCAACAATTTGGGTGACCATTCGGGTGACAGTTAATTCCTTGAATTTTGTATTGTTTTCATTCTTGGAAGTCACATTGTCGGTGACAGTTGTTTCCTCGAGCCATTATGTCCTTGAGTATTTCCTCGAGCCATTATGTCCTCGAGCGCTATATTGTTTTAATTCTTGGACGTCAAATTATCGGTGACAGTTATTTCTCTCGAGCCATTCAATCTTAAATCGTCACCCGTTAATTCCTCGAGCCACTCAATCCCTCGATGTTTTCAAAATATGTATAAATGCATTGTAACCTGAAAAGGGAAGGTAGATATCTCTTCCCAGAGATAAGCCTATATTTGTATTGCAATTTTAAGTAATACGACGTCTCTTCTTAGAGAATTCATTGTTATTGTGTTATTTCTATGCTATTGAAATATTCATCAACCAAAACTTCTGAGTTTTGGATCAGTGGTATCAGAGCAGTTTGTCTTGAGAGTGTATGATCTCGAGGACGAGGTCAGGATATAGGAAACTTGGGTGGGAAGCGACAGAGCTTCCAAATGTTCCACTTGTGCACCCCAAATGACTTCAAATGGTGAATGACACCGAGACATCTGATCCTTTCAAGGAAATGGTGAATGAAGCCCTCTAGTGGCAACAAGCGCAGATGCTCCAACAATTTGCTCAAATTCTTCAAACACTTTCGATGGGAAATTTTGGCTCCACGGCTACACATCCTGGCTCCTCATCGAGGGAACTTCTTTTCAGTGCCCCAACTCCCTTCAAGGTTTAGGTAAATTTTGATATTCCCACATTTGAAGGCAAAATCAATGTTGATGCAGTGGAAAATTGGTTGGATCAACTATCTTCCTACTTCTCTGTAAATAAGTTCACCGATGGAGAAAAGATCACTTTTGCTCTTTTGAAATCATCATTGCCCGTGAAAAACTGGTGGGAAGTGTACAAAAAGAGGTTCAATACAGATATCATTGGCCTTGGGGTGGAACCTACCTGGGATGATTTCATGGAAGCAGTAAAAGAAGAATACTATCCCATCGGAGCGTATGATGATCTGTACATACAGTGGCAACAACTTCACCAAGGTAAGGACCAATCTGTTCAAGATTACACATACACTTTTCATTCTTTGTCTGCAAGACTGGGCATTCAAGAAAGTGAGAAACATAAAACTCTCAAATATCGTGGTGGACTACAATGGTACATACGGGGGGAAATGGAATTCTTCAATTTGGAAACCCTCAGTGAGGCATATAAATTTGCAGTGAAGATTGAATAGAAGCATGGCAAGAAGAATACGAAGAGTCAACCTTCAAAATGGAAAAGTGACAAGGAAGGTCAAACACGAGGCCAAAATTGGAAGTAGAAGGAGTTTTAGGATAAGAAATCCCAGAAGGGGAAGGCTAGAAAATGGTGTGATTACCACAAAATTGGAACTCACTCCAAAGAAGAATGTCGAGCCATCAAGTCACTGCTCTCTGAGTCACAATACTCGACGTCTACTACTCTACCTCATACACAACCCACAGTCGAAGAGGATGAAGAAGAAATTGTAGATGCTAAGCTTGACACCATCGTTGCTTCATCATAGACCCGTGAGGAAAGACTAGATGACAAAGAAAGATTGTTTCACTCCAAATTATGGGTAAAAGGTAAGCCTCTGCATTTCATTCTTGATAGTGGGAGTCAAAATAATTTAATCTCTGCTAAAGTTGTGAAAAGTCTAGATCTATCCATGAAGCCTCATCCAAAGCCCTATAGTATTGGGTGGTTGAGCCCAGGGAGAGACCTTCATGTCACCCATAAGTATCTTCTTTCATATGCTATAAAACCATTCCAAGATGAAGTCTTGTGTGATGTGGTCAATCTAGATGTTTGTGATGTACTCCTTGGTCAGCCGTTCATGTATGAGCGACATGGCATCTATGAATCTCAAACCCGAAGGATCACCCTCACTCTTAGAACATGACACTATAGGGTACCAGAGGTACCACCTTCCACATCTGTCTCCCTGATCAGTGTTAAGCAATGCAAGAGATTGGTGGAGAAGACAAAACAATTTGTTCTCATGGTGGTCAAACCACAAAAATCTAAGGAGGCCGATGTTGCAGTCCTAACTACACAATCAACACAATAACAAAAGTAGATAGGATGAATCACAAGAGAATATGATGACTTATTCAAGTCACCCACAGGAGTTCCACTGCATTGCCAGGTAAAACATTCTATCGATTTAATCCCAGGATCACCTTTGCCTAACAGTCATGTGTATCATAGATCAATTTTGGAGAATGATGAGATAAAAAGACAGATTCAAGAATTGATCCAAAGGGGTCACATCAGGCCAAGCTCTTCACCTTGTGGTAGCCCAATCATCTTGGCACTGAAGAAAGATGAAACGTGGATGCTTTGCATTGACTACTGAGCCCTGAATAAAATCTCTATGAGGAATTGCTACCCTCTCCCCATAATCGATGACCTGCTGGACCAGCTCCGTGGTGTGAAGTTATTTACCAAAATTGATCTCAAATTTGGTTATCACCAAATTCCCATCGATCCCACGAATGTCTGGAAAACTACATTCAAATCTAAGGAGGGGTTCTTTTAATGGTTGGTTATGCCTTTTGGCCTAACTAACGCACCTGCAACCTTCATGAGGATGATGGATGACATCCTACGACCCTTCACCAACTCATTCATGATTGTCTACTTAGATGACATACTCATCTATAGCAAAACATGGGAAGAACATTTGCAACATGTCTGTAAGGTGCTTCAAACTCTTCGAGAGCACACGTTGTACGCAAATCTTGATAAGTGCACATTCAGAATGACAATAATTCAATACCTCAGGTATGTTGTGAATGAGGAAGGGGTCTATGTTGATCTAAAAAAGATTTGGGTTATTCGAGAATAGCCCACACCAAGGACCCTCACAGAGCTTCATAGCTTTTTGGGCCTTGCAAATCTCTACCACAGGTTTGTTCTTGGATTTTCACATGTTGCTTCGTCACTGACCCAAGTGACTAAAGGAGGAGCTAAAGCTACATTTCAGTGGGGTGAAATACAACAAAGGGCATTTGAGAATTTGAAGAACAGACTCTGCTCAGCCCCTATTCTTGCCTTGCCATATTTGCATCAACCATTTGAGTTAATGACAGATGCATCTGAATATGCCATGGGAGCTATCATCATGCAACATGGCCATCCTATTGCATACCACAGTGAAACTTTCACTGATACAGTTAAGAAATATCTAACATATGATAAGGAGCTTTATGCCATTGTACAAGCCTGCAAACACTAGAAACAATACATCTTGGGGAAAGAGATGGTCATCTACATTGACCAAAGACCATTGGAATTCATCCATACACAAAGCAAACTACGTAATGGGAGGCACCAAAAGTGGGCCACGTATCTTCAACAATTCCACCTAATAATCAAACACAAAAAGGGGAGCTCAAATATAGCTGTAGATTGTCTTAGCTACCCACCAATTACTATACTCACAACAGTTCTTGACTTGTATGGACATGAGACTGCCACTTGGGGTGCTATATATGAAGCAAATCCTACCTTTGCTGACACATATCAAGCACTCCAAAAAGGTGAACATGTTTCTAACTTCTATTTGCAAGATAATGTCCTCTACCATATGGGGCACATCTGTGTTCCTATTACAGAGCAACAAAAGATGAAATTGGAAGCACACTTTAGTAGGACAGCTAGACACTTTGGTATAGAAAAAACATTGGTAGTTCTTCAAAAACAGTCCTATTGGCCCCATATGCGGAAAGATGTGGAAATATATCTCAAATCTTGCACCCCATGTGCAATAGCCAAGCCAACAAATGAGAAGCAAGGATTATACACGCCATTGCCAGAACCAACCAGGCCTTGGGAATCCATCTCAATGGATTTTCTCTTAGGTTTGCCCACTTCCAAACATGGCAAGGACTATTTTTTTGTGGTAGTTGATCATTTTTCAAAAATGGCTATCATGCTTGCTTGTAAGAAAAATATATTTTCTGAGTAAACTACTCAACTATATTTTAGTCATGTATGGCTCCATTTTGGTCTCCCCAAGTCCATTGTCTCAGATCGAGATAGCAGGTTCCTGAGCATATTTTGGTCCACACTATGGAAGATGATGGATACTAAGCTGATGAAGTCCACAACCTTCCATCCACAGACTGATGGTCAAACAGAGGTGGTAAACCGCTTGATTATTCACATGATTTAGATGTATCACTCCAAACATCCATGCACATGGGATGAGGGACTTCCTTTCATACAACATGGATACAATTGGGCGCTACATAGCTCGACCAAGCACAGTCTATTCCAAGTATGTTTTGGGTTCCAACCCATGGCACCAATTGATATAGTTGTTCCATTTTCCACCATGGAATACACACCTCATGGAAGATCTAAGGCAACAAAAGCAACAAAGTTTATTGAATAAATGAAACATATCCAGCAACAAGTTCACGACATCCTAGAGAAGATGAACCAGAAGTATAATCAATGCCATGACAAACATAGGATTGCACACCATTTTGTTGTGGGTGACAAGGTTTGGTTACAGCTTCAGAAAGAACGGCTTGCAGGCCCACACAGAAAGATTTAGCCTCTGTGATATGGTCCATACACCATCACCAAAAAAGTTGTAGAAAATGCTTTTAAATTGAACCTACCAGCCTACCTTGGTTTGCATCAAATATTCAATGTGGAGCTCCTCAAACCATATCACCCACCTCTATTAGACACTTCAATTGTGGTAGAACAACTAGACATTGATGAGCTTGATCCATAGAGTTTTGCTCCAGTAGAAGAGGATCAAATTGTGGATACTTGGATGAAGACAACAAGAGGATACTCTATTCCGCTGTATCGAGTGGTCAGAAGAGGCTATCTTAGCCACCAAGGTTAGTGGCTCACAGATAATCAAATCAAGACACAACTACCCCACCTGATGGGGAATATTGATGCAATGGGGACCATTGCTTTTCAAGGAGGGAGGAATGATCCGGGCAACAATTTGGGTGACCATTCGGGTGATAGTTAATTCCTCAAATTTTGTATTGTTTTCATTCTTGGAAGTCACATTGTCGATGATAGTTATTTCCTCGATCCATTATGTCCTCGAGTATTTCCTTGAGCCATTATGTCCTCGAGTGCTGTATTATTTTAATTCTTGGACATCAAATTGTTGGTGACAATTATTTCTCTCAAGCCATTCAATCTTAAATCATCACCCATTAATTCCTCAAGCCACTCAATCCCCTGATGTTTTCAAAATATGTATAAATGCATTGTAACCCAGAAAGGGAAGGCAGACATCTCTTCCCAGAGATAAGCCTATATTTGTATTACGATTTTTAAGTACTATGACGTCTCTTCTCAGAGAATTCATTGTTATTGTGTTATTTCTATGCTATTGAAATATTCATCAACCAGAACTTCTGAGTTTTAGATCAGAGGCATTCCTATAAACCCTGAGCTCTTTCAATCATAATCTCTTGGGCTTAGAACACTAATTTGTAGTGATCCATGAAGGTTGAAGAGATGGCAGAAGGGAAGTGAGACTAGATTGGGTTGTTTTGATGGCCTTGATCTGATCATATGCCTATTTGGCTCTAAGGGATTTAAATAAATTAGAATCCTTAACACCACCTTGAACAATTTCAGCTAGGTGCGTCATTGTGCCCCTTTAGCAGAATGGCTTTTTGCCACCTTAATGTGGTGTTTGAGCAAGGCAATAAGATTATACAAAGTAGTGTAAAAAGGATTGAGCTCAAAGAAGGAGGAGACCCTTCAAAACTCCTTAAGTGTAGCATCCTCACTATGTTTCCTGATACACATAATTTATTTCCTATAGTGGTGAAGGAAAGTGGTGGTGTGTAGAATGGCATCATTCTACCACTTAATCCAACTAGCAACATGAGAAGGGTGAGGGGCCAAATTCCATATTTGGGCAATCAAATGAATGGTACTAGTGTGGATTATAAGAGAAGAATTCATGATGAAATAATGAAATGACACCTTGTATTGCCCTATGACCCATTCCACTCAATAGGAGATAGGATAATGATCGAAGAAAACCAAGTCATAATGGACAACGACAGGGTGGCCATTAATGTTGGAGAAAGATAAAATATTTTACTCTGATAACATATAACAGTTGAGCCTTTTTAGCACATGGTGATCCCTAGCATGACAGTTAGACCATGTAAACCAAGATGTGTTATTAATTGAGTGTTGTTGAAGGAGAGGGTCAACAAGACCCCATTTATTCTTTAAATAATACCATGCTTCACATTCTCTAATGCACCATTGCATAGGCAAGTCAACAACTTTATCCATGGAACTCTCAACCATATTAAATACCCATTAATGAGCCATGTGGTAGGGGAGATTGTCATTCAAAGAGCACCAAAGTAGAGATCTGTAAGGACTATCATTAGGGGTGTAAATGTTGAGAATGCCAAAATAATGACCATCAATGTCTAAAAGTAGCCAAACAACCTAGTGTGATGGGTCCTCTCTCATGTAAATAATGAAAGGGGAAAACTTAGATGACATTGATATGTTTGCATCACCACGTCCATCTTCATGTAAAGTGGAAATCTGGGTGGCATCATGCCAAATACAATGTAGAGAAGTTTGTAGAAGAAAACTTGCAACTTTAACTTCTTGTAGACAAACAAAATCTAGAGAGCCTATTTGTTGATAGGTGACACACATATATTATTTTACAGAGGACTATATATGACCTCAAACATTCCATGATAAATGGTTCATTAGGAGACATCATCCATGTGGAATTCCCCTTATCTATCCTCAAAATTCATGGCAAAACTATTGCACTAGTTCGGGCTAGAAAAACCTCTCAACATAATGGAGCGATGTTTAACCCCATGGTCATCTCGGGGAGAGTCACTACCACTACAGAGTGGGATATGCAACTGCCTCAAGAATGAGCTGTTGATTGAGGATATCCCCATGGTGGGGACCAAGGAATCTTAGGAACTATTTGAAACTATGTTATGCTAAACTTGGGGGATTGAAACAATGGGGGGATGCAGATTAGGTATCTCCTAAGAAGGCTTGACATCTAGGGAGGAGGTGGTAGGGGATGAGGGTTTCAACTTTGGCTGAGGATTCTTGGATTAGATTGTGGTCCAGTCATCCCCATTGTCCACCACATTGGGCTTAGTAGGCTTAGTAGGCTATAGAAAGGCCAAGGAAGGCTTTAAACATCCAATAAGGGGAAATCTTTGACATGATGTATAGACACTTGACAAAAAAACAAGTGTTCGGCAAGTTAAAGTACACAAATTTCTATGATAAGCAGGCATCCCCTACCCAAATATTAATAAATTATTTCAAGTCTTTGGAAATGTCCACATGAATGCAAACCTGTTTGTTGGGGTGGGAAGAGAACTAGTTCAGTTATTCATGGAAAATAATGTGTCCTATGGGCACGATAATTTACTCCATAAAGTTCCACATGGATATCGACAAGCTGAGAAGCTTAACCCATATGTGGAATCTAAGGGAGGCTCAATTTGTGACCTCAAAAGCATAGGTCCACTTGGACAAAATCATGATTGTGGTTTGAAGAAACCAAAAACATGATTTGGCAAGGAGGGCTTGGGCTTCAGAGAATGCTTTAAAGGTAAGCAGGAAAAACCTTTGGTAAGGTTTTTAATGCAAACCACATGGATGTTTGCTGGATCTCAGTGGTGGAGAAACTAATTCTTAAAAGACTCTTCTGAGAGGACTTGACCAACAAAGTAAATAATAAGGGAAAAAATTCATACTATCTACATGCTTGTTCAATAACATCACCAACAAGAAATACCTTTGGCTGAGAAGGAAGGGCATAGGGAGTACCTCATTGAAGACCTTCGAGACAAACTATTGAGCTCTCTTGGGCATAATTTCTCTCATATCTTGCAACATCAGTTGTAGTTGAGAGTGGGGAAGCCAATATATAGGGTTGGCCTACCCACAGGGTAGAACATTGAGTGTAATAAATACATAAGACCCTAGAAAATCTTGTAGAAGCGGTATACAAAGAGGTCAAGAAAGCACACAAGGGAAGGTAAGTTGACCATGGGAAACCTTGACATAACAATTTTTCCTCCATTTCTATGACTAATAAGATCTCTTGTGATCATTTTTGAATCTCATAAATATTGGAGATATTTAGAAATTATATTTTGATGGATGATCTTACAATTGTGATTTACCATATGTGTATCAATTGGACTACAAATTTTTGGATGCTTTTAAATTTGAGTAGGTAAGGATAAATCCCACACATTTTACCACTTGAATTATTTTTCATCCACATTACATTTTAATATTTAAAATTGGATAAAATGAACTTTAACCACTTTATTTGACATCTCGATCACGTTTCAGATTTAATAGTCACTAGCCATCTCACCACACAATATCTAGATACATATTTTAGTTTTGCTTCCATGGTTCTTAATATTCAAGTCAACTAACATAAAAAGGAAATTCAGTTTTCCTTTTTATGTTGGACATACCTCTCTATGGAAAAGCCTTTGTTATTTTTTATTTGCATGCCCCTTGGATTTATGACACATGTATGTGCAGATTAGTGGTGAGACTCAGCATGACATGTAGAGGCATTTATAGGTGGGCTAAAACATGCCTATCCTTAGTTTAATGATTTTTTTGGCAATCAATTGGTTTATGAATAACAAAAAAAGAGACCCCAACCTTGGTGCCATGACTCTGGTCTCTAACTTTTTCAATGAGAATGAGAATGATCATGTTGTTGATTTAATTTGTTGATCTTTCTCCCAATTATTAGAAGGTGACATGGCCTCTCCCAATGTTAATGCTCATGCTCATCCCACTACTACATTTGGTGTAAATAGTGCCATCATTTGGGTCAATTATGTCAACAATGTTTGTTTGTTTTTTGAACAAATCCCATTTGTGACATGAACCCGATGCAAACTTGAAACAAATTATGTTGAGTTAGCATTGTAAAAAGTGTTAAAATTAAAAAACATAAAGTGGTAGGTATCATACGCCTTCCCACTTCATATTTATTTCTACAATGACAATAGAGATAAGAGATAGTGACAACACAGAGGGGAAAAGGGAGAAAAGGGAAACAAACATAAAGAAAAGGACAACAAAAAACATGGGATAAAGTGATAGATCAAAAGTGATAGTAAGGAAGATATATAATGTATGCATACCGACAGAGTTTTATGGGGAAAGTAAAAAAGGATAAGGGGAATGAGTGGATGGAAACAAAGAGGATATCCACTTACAAATGAAGAAGAGGAAGAATATGTTGAACCCTTATGAAACAAAAAATCAAAGGTATGTAGCTTTTTAATTTTATATATGATTCTAATTTATATTTATATAAATTGTAGAAAAATGATCATAAAAAACATGTAAAATTATATGAAAAAACATAAAATAAACCTACAAAAAACCCTAAGAAGTATACTATATGAAGAAAATGCTATGAAAATGTAATGAAATTACTAAAATGTTTCACAATTATGAAATAATATATCGCATAATTAAGCACAAAATAATCATATTCACAACAATAATTGACAAAAAATTAGAATAATTGATAATTATGACTAAGCCGCTTTGAGGTGGAAATCTCCACAACAATGAAATGAGAGTGGAATTCACATTATGGTCCTAAAATATTAACCACTACTTCCTATATATACTCTACCTAGCCATGGTTATTCCATAGGTTGATCGTACTAAGAACATAGATAAATGAAATAAGATATTATAAAAGGTATGTAAGCCACAAGTCGACCACACATATCCCTAGATGAACTATATGTTAAGGGTGTAGCATGCCCCTTCGCTTCAAAATAATATTGCCCTCAATGTTGAATCAACTTGAGATGTTGTTGTCGCAAAGCTTCATCCTCCTTTATTGCATCTTCACAATTTAGACTCTTCCACTTGATCAAATACTCCTTAAGGTCTCTTGTTCATAGTTTTTTTTTGTGTGAGAAGAATCTCCTTAGGTTTTAGAATGACTTTGCCTTCTTCAACCAATTTAACTAACTATGTCTAAGTATAAAATCTTTGTCCAATGACCTTTTTTACGAAAAATACATGAAATATAAGATGTATGCAAGTGGATTGGCGTAGCTCCAACTTGTATGTTACACTACCAATTTTATGTAGGATATTATAAGGGCCATAATACTTAGGAGAAAGTTATCCTTTTTTTGTTGCTTCAAATACATCTACTTTATTTTTGCAAGTGCACAAAAACCCAATCACCAAAACCAAAATGTCTCTCAATATGGAGCTGATCACCTTGTTGCTTCATTCTATTATGTGTCATTGCTAAATTCTCCCTCAAACTAGTTAGTACCACATGTTGATGTTAAATGTGTTCCTCAACAACTTGAACTCTGGGTTGAACCTTCAAATATGAAGTGATAGATGGGGGTTGATAATTGTAAAGTGCTAAAAATGAAGACATTTTATAAGAGGTATGGAAGGAAGTGTTGTACCACCATTATGCTAGTGGTAGCTAATAGATCCAATGCTCCTGTTTATTTGATGCAAAACAATGGAGATACCCTTATAGGAATTTGTCAATAACCCTTGTTTTCTCATCATATTGAGGATGATAAGATGAGATATGAGTAAAATGAGTATCCAAACATGTAAATAAATCATTCCAAAATTTATTGGTGATGATATGATCATGATCAATTACAATGAAATTTGGAACACCATGTAACTTTCAAATTATATTGAGAAAAGTGACAACTACTGTAATGGATACCAATGGTTATGATAAGGAAAAAAAATAAACATATTTTTTAAGCCTATCCACAACTACCATGATGTCATTTAAAACTTTAGACCTTAGTAAACTTGTAATGAAATCCATGGAAATGTCCTCCCACCACTAGTTAGAGATGGATAAAGGCCGCAGAAGCCCTAATATCTTAATCGTTTCTCCTTTATCTTGTTGAAAAACCATGCATTCTTCCAAAAAAAAATTTATATCCCCCTTGAGTCCTTCCCAAAATAAATCTTGATTGATTTAATTATGTCTTCAAAAATCCTAACTGCCGCCCTATTAGAGATGCATGAAGCTCCTAAATGGTCTTGTGTTTGAGGACAAAAACCTTACATAGGTATAATCTATATTTATTCCATAATATGTTCCCTTTCCACTCAATTTTTTTAGAAACACCCAAACCATGCTAAAGATTCTAAATTAGGACCATTGTATCCTTATCATTCTCCCATCCTAATCTTGCTTCTTCTAACCAATTTTCTTGTTAAATGGTCATTGTACATAACAATGCCTCAATGGACTCATGCTTCCAGGAAAGTGCATTTGCTACCACATTCAATTTTGATCTATTATATACTATTTCAAAGTCATATTCCAACATTTTAGTAACCTATTTTTATTTTTCTTCTAATAACAATTGTTGTTCCAAAAAGTATTTTAGAGTATCATGATCAGTCTTTACCTAAAAGTGTATACCCATCAGATAAGATCTCCATTGCTTAACTGCATGAAGCATAGTCATTATCTCTTTCTCATAGATTGGCTTGATATTTTTTCCATTGAGTTGACGACTATTGAATGTAATGGGTTTGTATTCTTGCATGAGTATTTTCCCTATGCCATATCATGATGCATCACATTTAACAAAAAAGTTTAGAAAAATCATGGGTCGCTATAGCTAGAGTGGTGCACATAACCTCTTTCAGCTTATCAAATGTCTTGGTAGCTATTTCAGTCTAATGGAAGGATTACTTATTCAACAAGGTTGTGGATGGAGCTACAATGATACAATATTTTTTTACAAATATGTGATAGTAACCTGTTAGCCCTAAAAATCCATGAAGGTTCTTGAGGGTCTTTGGCACTTACCACTCCATCGTGACTTTGATCTTCGTAGGGTCAAATTTGACTCCTTCATGTGAGAAAATATGACCCAATTACTCCATCTCATGGACTCCAAAATCATATTTGGAAGGTTTCACATAGAATTGATATTGTTCTAGAACTAATTGTACTAGTTTCACATGCTTCAAATATTTTTCCCGAGTTTTGTTATAGATTAGGATGTCATAAAAAAACACCAATACAAACTTCATTAAGAAAGGCCTAAGAACAATACTCATCAAAATCTAAAATGTAAATGGTGCATTTGTGAGACTAAAAGGTATGATCATAAACTCATAATGGCCTTCATGAGTTTAGAAAGCTGTTTTAGGGATATCCTCATCTCTGATCCGAATTTGATGATATCCAAAATGAATATCTAATTTGGTAAATAAACAACACCATGTAATTCATCTAAAAAATCATCAATTAATATAATAGGGAACTTATATTTGATGGTGTACTTATTAAGTTGTTTATAGTCAGGGCACATCCTCCAAGTTTTATCCTTCTTCTGCACTATGACCACTAGGGATGAATATTCACTTTGGTTATGTTGAATAATACCTGCCTCCAGCATCTCCTGTACCATGTTTTCAATTTCACTTTTCTGGAAATATGGATACCTATATGGTTTGAGGTTTGGTATTTTAATACTTGGAATCAGTCTTATGACATGATCATGCTCTCTACTTGATGGTAACCCTTTTGGTAGTGCACCAAAAATAATTGGGCGGTCATCAAGGATCATTTGTAAATTGGGATGTGTAGACACATTTGTTGGCTAAAATTCTATGGAAAATAATCATGACAAAAATCCTTCAACCCATTTTTTAAGAATATCCATCATCTAATGTGAACTAACCAGTTGGGGAGACTTTGCCCATAACCCGTGTTGTAGTTCAAATGTCCTACCTTTAGAATGAAAGTGCATGAATAGTTCCTATAAATTCATATTTATTGTGCTCAAATTCATGAGCCATTGTACTCCCAAAAAATGTTATCCCTACCATGGGAATATAAAAGATAGGAGAATTAAATAGGTAGTCCCCCATGAAACTCTTAATACTATGACATTTTGTATAATAGTTGATTGTGCCACCATTTACAATCATGACTTGAAATTTTAGAGCTGGATAAAAAAAAATTCAAATGATTATCCAACTTATTATTGATGAAATTATGTGTACTTTCTGAGGCAATCAACACTATCACCTTTTGTTTTTTGAGGAATCTTACCACCTTAAGAGTTTGAGGAGTACTTATACTTGAAATCACATGATAGGAGATTGTAGGATGATAATATGTAGATTCTTCCTCTGGTTCTTACATACCCTCAACAAAGGCCTCAACATGTTATTCATCTTCATTGGCTCCTTCAATGTAGAACAACTTATTTTCAACACATTTATGTCCTTTACTCCACTTGTTGTTATAGCCAAAACATAATCCTTTGGCATGATTCTCTTCAATTTGCTAAGGGGTCAATATTATAGGATTAATAAATGATGGTGATGTGAACTTGTATTCGCAACCATAAGTGAAAGCCCTTCTTTTGACCAAACATTTTTCCTCTACCTAACACATGAAAGGTATGGATTTAGAAATGACTGGTGGATTAAACATGAAAACTTCAAGTTGGTTGCCATCCTTGAGCCCCCCAAGAACATGTCAATCATGTTGTTCTCATTGATGTCATCCACACGTAAGGATAGATTTTGGAATTTATCAATATAATCCTTAACAATACTTGTTTGTCATAACTTTGCTAACTGAATGAAGTAATTTTCTAAGATGTTATGATAATGCATTTGTAGCTCCTCAATAAACACTGAATAGGTAAAACGAGTGCCATTTTTTTCTTTTAAGCACACAACCACCTATACCAAATGAATTGATTGGGTTCCAAATAGAAAGATGTTTTGATCACCTTTTGGACACATGAGATTTAATGTAGATCCAATAAATTTTTTATTTGATTGATAAAAGTGAGTGGATATTTACCATCAAACTTGTGTACTTCCACTTTTGGTAGTATGTTCTTCAACCCAATATTGGAGTGGTGGTAGTTTAGATTGGGAGAACTTAGTTAGAGTAGTGAAGGATTATTTTTTGGAAGCTGAGTTGCAATAGTGTTCAATTGAGTACTTATATTTGACAAGCAATCCTTTGTAAAATTTATTTACCCATTTACTACATTAAGATCATCCTTCCTTACCATGTTATATATATATTATTGAAATGCCTCAAAAACTAATGGATCTGAAGTTTTGGACTCCATGTCATCCTTGTGAGGAGTTTTTGGAGGGTCTTGACCTTTACCACGTATGTGAGTGTTATGACCAGCCATGCAAAGACCCTAAGATGGAGGGTTTCAAGCTAAAAAAAAGTGTACCAATAAATTATATTGTCTTGTTGAGATAAATCCAATGATTGTTAATTTGTAAAAGGGTGCAAAAAAATCTTAGACTATTTTTAAAAAAAAAAAGACTTCTAAAAATATTGTAGTGGAAAAAAAAATAAATTCTTCCCAGACTGTAAGCTATGTTTTTTGATCCTTTAGCTCTTTTTATTACCACAACACTATATCTATAAAAATAACATCATATAAACTAGCCCAAATTGATGCTCTGATACCACTTGTAATGAAATTACTTAGATGTTTCAAATTATGAAATAATATCTCATAAAATTAAGAGTGGAATAATCAGATCCATAGCAATAATTGACAAAAGAGCAGAATGCTTGATAATTATGACTAGGCCACTTGGAGGGGGAAACCTCCACAACAATGAAATAAGCATATAATTCAAAATATGATCACAAAAGACTAACCACTACCTCATATATATACTTTAGTTATATGTGACTATTCCATAGGTCGACCATACTAAGAACATAGATAAATACAATTAGATAATATGAACGGTATGTAAAGCCACACATATCCCTAGATACACTATAGCTCAAGGGCATAACAAAAAAACACTTCAAAAACCCCTATAGAAACCCTTCATAGTCACCTTAATCTCCTATACATCCTTACATCTTACTCAATTCATAGTAGCATCTTTGATTTATTTAGTTTAACTTACAACTAGCTTGAATAAAAATTGTTTGATAAAATTCCAAATTTTGTTTCCTCTCTCTTCTTGCATATTTTTTGTTGTCTTGTAAAGACTAAAGGGTTCTAAATTCATTCTTCTATTGTGCTTCATTTTTTAGTCTCTACTGAGTTTGATTAGTCTCCATTTCAAGTTTTATTTCCTCCTCTAAGCATATATTTAGCCCACACTAAGTTTGTAAATAGTCATAATGGATTCACAAAATTGTATTCATCTCACATGTTATTTGTTGAGTGCATCTTCGTACTTGAATTATATCATAATTATTATTATTACCTTACCTTTGAAAAATTTAAACTTCAAAATCATTTGGAAATTGTAGACACCTATATTTGGTACAAGCCTTGTAATTGTAATATTATTATTATGTTTTTGTACTTATGTATCAATGGTTCCAATTAGGTTTTTATTGGCACATTTTCCTTTCTATTAGGGCCCATATAGCCTTCCTTTATCACTGTTCTATATATATATATATATATATATATATATATATATATATATATATATATATATATATATATATATATATATATATATATATATATATTTGATAGATACGGGGTTATTTAAGGCCTCCATTATAAAAAAGAAAATTACAATAACTAGCCATAGAAGGCCTAAAATAAAGACTATCCATAAGGCATAAAGTCATAAAAAGACAACTGAGGAGCAAAAAGATAACAATCCTACCTACTACCCAAAAACCAACAACCAACATCAACTTGTGGGATAGTAGCCTAATAGATTAGCTATTTTGCATTTTTTACTTTTTTCTTTTTTAACCTCCTGCCACATTTCTTGTACAACATTCACCATAAATAATTGTTTATCTGAGCTTTGCATTTTTGAAGTTCTATTTTCATGCGAGTCCTTATTTGAATCTGAGTTTTTAGACACATGTCCTCTTTTCATTCCTTTGACTAGTTGCTTCAAAGGGGAGGTCTGAATAATTTCTGTCATGTCTTCCATTTGTACTTTTTCATTAACTGATTCAACTTTTTCTCCTCTTACTATCTCTCAATTCTGTGTCAACTTGTATTTCTAGATTCTCAAAAACATCTTTTGCCACTAGTGACAGATCTGACACATTCCATTTATTTGTTTTGGACTTTTTCCTTTCTTTTTCATTGTTTGTGAATGCCCCTGAGAACATAATACATAAAGATGACCTAGTAATTTGTAATTGTGGTATCTAAAAGAAGTATTTTCATGGTAAAAAATTTGAGTATGTTGAGTTTTACCATCCTTTAAAATGATTTTATCAGGAACCCCTTTGCTTAAATCTAGCTCAACACAAAAATGGGCATAAGTGCATAAACCTAAATCACCCTGTTCACTATAATTTTTCAAGAATGTCCCCAAAGCATTAGTTATATCTCTATAATCATGCTAAAAGTGCACATGTAAATAGGTAGATGAACCCAAACTAGAATCTTAGTGATTGAGAGAGTGAGAGGGTTAAAATATGGAAATTAGGGCATGATGAACAATCCCAAAGTGCCCCAAAACTAAGGGCCTTTTGATAGGCATTTATAGTAATATTATTGTTCACAAAAATGGACAACCAAAAAACCCTTAGAATACAAATAAATCTCACACTGGCTCATCCATGTCTCATGAACCCATTTTGACATAGATGACCAAATACCATTAAATCTATAAATAACTGCATCTCTCACTAGATTATTAAAATAAACATCCACCTCATCGTTTAAGATTTACACAAAAGGGACCTCCTTCGCTTGATCAACAATGTAGACTTGAGGAGGGGGAGAGATTTTCATTGGATGTGGGATGGGGGTAGCATTTCCGATTGCTACATATGGGAAAGCTATTTTTACTGCCTCCTTGAAAGACAATGGTTCATGGAAGAAGCTTGTTTTGGTCTAGCAACACCCCCCCTCAATCATGAGGTCATGATAATGGTGGAGTCCCTACAAATATAATAATGAGATAAAGGAAAAAAGTCTTGGAGTTCTTTTCCCTTGTAAACTAGACGTTGCACAATCTTAGGGATCCTAATCAGTTGCTCTAATTACCCTTTTAAATCTAAAACTAGATAATTTTTTTTCCCAAAGATAGAGTATTACCTGATAGATATTTTATCATAAGCTAAAAACTATTCCTCTCTATAACATCAGCATCTGGAAGAGCCAGTCATGTATTCTGGTGCATAATGTCTAACATAAAGTGTGTATTCTCCTCTTTGGCATGGTGGGTAGCCAGTGAGAAAGGTGTGATGTTGGGATTATTTTTCTTTGGAATCCTTCCTCCACTGACCTCACCCATAGGTGCCTCCATCGATCCATAAGGAATGTGCTTCAAATCACTAGAAACTCTAGTAGAGCTCACAAAGTCCATCGTTAGTCTAAAATCTATCTCAAAACAGTCCAATCTTATCATTGATCTAGTCACCGTTGATCCATTTACCATCACCCCACTTTATTGTGTATTCATGCCTTCTGCTTGAAACACCACCACCTTAACCTATAGATCTAGGTTTCCATCACTATGCATAAAACCTAAATCCATTGCATCCCTCTATCGGATACACCCTTGATTGGGTCAATTTTTAAATCAGGTGCCCTGAGCTTTAAATAATAACCTTTCATTATCACTATTCAATATTAAGAGCCTTTAGACATGTCATTTTCCTGCCTTGGGATCCTCATAAATTTTCCTACAATTCATTAGGTCTCCATTTTCAAGGTTTTCCTCATCTAGACCATTATCAAAATCTTTTAATAGTGGTCATACTAGTGTCGAAACATTTTGATAGTGGTCACATCAATTGTGTGTCCTTTGACCCTTTCCCCTATGTTCATGATGTTTCACTGTCCCTAATTGTTGGTTTTCTTATTTACACATGGTTGTCTTGCACATTTATAAGGTCCTAATTTGAATTCAATAAGTCTATATATACATAAGCACCCTAACAATTTGGACAAGAGATATTGATAAAAACACCTCGCAATTTCAAGGATGACATATAAACATCACATTTATTGATTTACTTTCACTGCATTGAAGAATTATTGATGCATACTTATACCAAGATAATAAATAAATAAAGAACATATATAATTGTCCTAGTTTCTTTTACATCTCTTATCATAGGGATAAATGATGTGATTATCATATACATAGATCTATTTATTGACATGCATGAGTATTGATTGCCATCTTATCAAAAAGTCAGAGCTAATAAAGATAGTCCGGGAAAAAAAACCCCAAATTTATATGTCTCATCCAAGGATTCATGGTGCATATTAGGGATTAATTAAAGGAAAAGAATTTATAGTAGGGATCTTACACCAATTCTTTGATCTTAAAGAGGGTTTTTTCGATCAATTATGAGGAATCTTAGGCTTTAAAGGACTTAAACTTAGGTTATGTTATGTAGTTTTCATATTATCCTTTTATATATGTTATTATTTAAAACTACTTTATGTTTTAAATTATTTTTGTTTAAGTTTTCCTAATAAGATAAAACTAAGAAGTAATTAAGATTGTATGATGTGTGACAATTAATCTCTAATCTAAATACAAAAGGTAGAATTTGATTTGAAAATTATACTTGCTATTTTTGAAAAGTAATAAGAGGATTAAGATACTTAGTATATCACTATTTTATGAAATTCTGAGATTGCATGTAGAAGTTAGGAAAGGTGGGAAATTGGATTGCGAGTTACTCAAATCAAGAACTGAGTTTTTGGGTGTGATTGGATGGAACAATCATCCTGTTGGGTAAATATTTTGTCACCAGCTAACTGATGGGAAAAATAAGTTGTTTCAACCACAACATAGGGAGATGGGTTGGCCAAATGTGCAAGTTTACCACATCAAAATGGGACAAATCTCTCCTCTCATCAAGGGGAGGTTCCCTATAACTATGAAGAGCTATATACTATATATACATGCAGAAAATAACACTCAGGGTAGGATAACACCATCCATCTCTCTTTTTTTAGAGATGACGTACATAAACAAAGGAGATATCCAAGTGAAAACACTTAAGGCACTTCTCTTCTTTCAAAAGTGGTCTTGCAGCAAACAACATGAGTTCTTTCTGATAGGTAACAAGTACTGGTGACAGGGGGTGTAGTAACCAGCAGAATAAAGTGTAGCACAAAGTCTCCACCTCAACTGCCCAAGAGTGAAATACGAAGGATAATGGGGGCACAAATTCATCCCAAGATCCTTTACATAGAAACAAACTTAAAACACACACACTAAAGACAATTGTGACATCACAAAGTCTCTCCACAGTTGGCTTTAAGACACCTTCCTGATTACTTGCATTAGTTCTCCTTATTTCATTAAATGGACAAGAATGCATTCATGAAACAAAAATAAGAACAAATCTCCTAAATGACACAAGCTATTACATTTAAAGTAACCTACTTTCTCATTCAAATAAATAAATATGATTAACAATCTGAGCTCAAAGTCTTAGTAATCGCCTTTCAATTTTGGCAGAGTTTTGCTTCTATAATAGAGAGATCTTCCTTTGCATAAAATAAGAGATTACAATATATAGCAGCCAAGAAAGGCTTGGAACTTTATTTCATGGAATGGCCCATGCTGCATTCAATGCCTTGAATGCATTTCCAGTTCTGTCAAGGGACCATACTGGAAAAGGGCATCAGCCTTGACTTTGGTGTATAGAAACATTTTGAATGTCTTCTCCTCAGCATGGGTCATGTCTAGTATTTATCCAAATATGTACGCGACTATCCCCTCACTCTTATTCAAAGGGAGAAAAATACGCTGTGCCTTTTAATGTTTACGAGCTCAGATGTCTACTTGGTGGACTGTTCTACCTACTAGAAATAACTCTTACACAGATATTTTAGTATCTCATGTAGTTTTTTCCGCTTTCCTTGTGTTCTGAGCTCTCGGGCTATCTCCTTTCTTTTCTAGAGGCTCTTTCAGCGTCCTCTTCAGCTGGTCGCTTAGTTTGTTCTTCAAGTTCCGTGCCACATTTGAAAATTAACAGATATTTCATTACCCTAAATTTGATGTTTGCAAGGACATCATTGGTTGTTGGTTTCTTGAAAGATTTTGAACCATGAACCTTTGAACCATGAGAGTTTATTGGTTCAATGGTTCAATAGTTTGGGTGGTCTTATCAGCTCCTTGGTTCCATCGCTTTCCTAGTTCATTCACCTTCCTGGTTCATTCACCTTCCTGGCTCATTCGCCTTCCTAGCTCATTCGCCTTGCTGGCTCTTCGGTTGAAGCTTTCTTGAATATTTGAACCTTTGAATCATTTTGGTTCAAGGTTCAACGGTTTATTCTCTTTCTCAAAATCCTTTGTTTTTCTAAGTCTCTCGAGCTTTGAAATTCCTTCAGCTTTATGTCTTTGCGAACCCCCTCGAAGGGAAGTTATCCCTTCGGGCCTTGAGAAAGGTCCATTTTGTGGTCATGCTGAGAGTACCCTGCAAGGGCACCTGCCCTTTGGGGTCCTTCGGGTGGCCTTCTTGTTCAAAGCCTTTAGACAAAATGTTTGAAGGAATTCCTTCAGACATTTTGTTTGAAAAAATATTTCCTTTGCTTTTGTCGCTTTCTGTCAGGCAAAATTTGAACATTCCTTTAGACATTTTGTCTAAAGGATTTCACTTGTAAAATTTCACTGCAAAAAATCCCTCCAAAAGATATCTTTTTGTTCCATTTTGCCCTCTGCAAGGGCACTTGTCCTTTAGGATTTGGGACACCTTCCTTTGAACCTTTCAATTGAACCGATCGATTGAACCAACTTATGGTTCAATGGTTCAACGGTTCAATCTTTTGTTTGAAGCCTTCTTTCATTTAAGTCTTTTGATCTTATTGAACTCATTGAACCTTTGAACCCTTTAAACCATTTTGGTTCAAGGTTCAACAGTTCAACAGTTCATTCTTTACTCTTCAAATCCTTATTTTCTTCTAAGTCTTTCAAAGCTGTTGAACTTGTCGAAGCGGTTGAACTTTGCACTTGTCAAAGCACTTAACTCTTTAAGTCTGCCGACGTTGTTGAACCTTTGAACCCATTGAACCTTTGAACCTTTGGAAGTGGGGTTCAATGGTTTAATCTTTTATTTGAAGCTTGTCGATGGACCTTTTGGTTGAACCTCAGCATTGAACCAACCTTGAAATTGCCTAAGCGTTGGAAACTTGTTTCTTTGTGAGAGCTCACCTGTTGAAGTCATTAAACCTATTGAACCTACGAGTCCCTTAGCTAAAAAAGCTTGAATAATGAAGAATTTGAATGCTCAAAATAATTTTTGAGAAGGGAAGAGAGAATTTTGGCCTACAGAACCAAAATAGTTCATATGTTGTCCCAAAAATGAGTGACAAATTTTGGGAACAACAACTGACTCCAGTTGGGGAACTTCCATTGATTGTAAAAATAATTGAAGGGAGTAGAAACCTTAATATCTAGTGCCTTTAAGTATGCCATTGGGCTACGGAGTCATGCTACCCAAAAATAAAGGTGCCAAAAATGAAAACAAAAAGCACAAGACAAAACTAAAGACTACAAATATACATATATATAACTGATGTCACCTGATACTTCAAGGATTAAAGTGATTCAGATGTTGCCCATTGTGAGGTAGAGAAAAGGGCATGCCATCTTGATACTTTAATAGAAAACTATTTTCACCATTGAGTTGATGGATAGTAAACGAGCCTCTCCATAGGGAATCGAATTTCCCATGCATTCCGTTTGATTCTCTTCTCTTATCCCATAATAGAACTTGATCTCCAATCTAGAAATCATGGGTTTTTTGCTTTATATTCGAAGAGATTCTTCACCAAAATTTGATACACAAAAATTTGGTCTACCACCATAGTTCGTTGCTCATCCAACTCAGTTAAGCACATGATCCTCTTATTAATAGAGCTTTCATATGTCTAATCTTCGACTGCCTTTGCCAGTTTTAGTGCTGGCAATTCCAGGGTGATTGGTATCTCTGCATTGAGACCATACAAAAGTTAGAATGGTGACATACCTATCAGCCTCTTGGGTGTGATTCTGTTTGCCCATAAAGCATCAACCAATGCTTTATGCCAGGTTCTTTGGTTGTCATCTACCAGCTTCCTGATGATGGTCACCAGGTTCTTGTTGCTCTATTCTGCTTGGCCATTCCCTTGTGGGAAATAATCAGAGGAGTGGGAGAGGGTGATCCCATAATAAAAATAGAATTGAGTGATCTCATGAGAAGAGAAACAAGATGCATTATCTGTCATGATCTTGGTTGGGACCCCAAACCTAGAAATGGTGTTTTCCTTGAGGAAATCGTATACCACTTCTGAAGTAGCATGCTTGGTTGAAATTGCTTCCACCCATTTGGTGATGTAATTTGTGGCTGTGAGGACATAATTATGTTCAGCACTTGAAAATGGGTTTACATCACCCATGAAATCAATTCCCCATTGTTGAAATAGCTCTTTTATTACCACTGGTTTAAGAGGTAAAGTAACCAACTTAGGTCTTCCAACGAACTGTTGGCATAGTTCACATCTTCGTACCCATTTGTATGCAAATGACGCATATGATCAAGATGATGCTTAAAAAAGACTTTTAAATCATCAAGGTACACCACAATGAACTTACCCATTTCATCTTTGAAAACAAGGTCCATTGCTCTCTAAAAAGTGGCGCTAGCATTTGTTAGGCCAAATGGCATTCTTCAATATGCAAAGGTGCCTCAAGGTGTGGTGAAGGCAGTCTTGTGCTGGTCTGTTTCACCAACTTCAACTTGATTGTATCCTAAAAAGCCATTTAACATTAATAACATCTCTGAACCAATCACCATTTGAAGGACTTGATCCATGATGGGCAGAGGGTAATTATCCTTTAAGGAGGATTGATTCAAGTTTTTGAAATCCATGTAGAGGCAAATTTCACCATTCTTCTTCCTCACAAGGACTATGTTTTCAATCCATGTAGAATGATGGATTGAAAAAATTATCTTAGTAGTCATCATTTTTTATATTTTACACAGAATAGTACTTGATATCTTTAGATTGAACAGTCAAGATTTTTGCTTGTAAGGCATCGAATCACTCTTGAGAAGAATTTCATGGAAAATTTCTTCAAGCCTGAGTGATTTCAGATCATCATAGGAGTATGCAAAAACATCTATGTACTAGCAGAGCATAGTAGTAAACTTGAACTTCTCTTCTTGAGTGCAGCGCTTCCCAATGTTCACCATCTTGGGATTTTCTTTGGTACCCAAATCTATTTGATCAAACTCTTGGGAGGAGCTTGAATCCATTTGTTTTTGTTTGATGAACCTATCGTGCTTGTCTAACAGCTTCTCAAGGGAAACTAGGCCTTTTGGGATTTTGTTCCCTTTAAGTTGCAGGAATTATTCACCTGTGTCTGAACCTATTTTAGGGGTTGGTTCAAGTTTTTGAGGCTCACTGCCCTCAAAGTGAAGCCATTCAAAGCTGTCTTTTTGTTCTAGAAAGGTGATGATTTGGTTATCACCATTGAACACTTACCAATGATTGGCATTATCAGGTACACTTGGTCAGAAGACCAGTTTGATAGTGTACCTGTCTCCTTTAAAATCTAAGTGAGGAACCAAAAGAGTTGCTAAAATAGCTAAAGCATCAGCTCAGTCACTGAATTCTTTGGGATCTATAGAGATACTGAAAGTATCAAAACTTTCAATTTGCTCCCAAACCAGATTACGATAATGACGTAATCTCTTATTTTTGGTTTAGTACAGGTTCTTGACTTAGAAAACCACTAGCTCAACATCTCCTTTGGTGTGAAGGAGTTTGATGCCCCTGTCTTGAGCAGCCTTCAATCCAAGCAGCAGTGATTCATATTCAACAATATTATTGGTGTTGTTGAACTGCAACTTGTATGAAGAAGGAAAAATATCTCTTTAAGGAGATATCAACACAATCTTGGCTCCTGAACTAATAGAGGAATAGCTGCCATCCAATTCTAATATCCATACATTATCAGGAACTTTTTTACCTTAGATTCTTCTTCATTTGGAGGGGAGGATTCTTCTGCACTTATACTGCATTCTACCAATCCTTCTGTTGTTTCATCTGAACCAACTTTCAGATTGTCATTTTTAGAAGTTTCATCAATTTCCACATGAACCTCCTCTGTGGATAAGAAGTAATTACCCATGCTTGAAGACTCAAATAGAATTTGAGCATCAGGTGCTGATGTTTTAGTGACAACATATTTTGCTTCCTTCTTAGGGAGCAACCTCTACATGATGCCTTTAACTGGGATCCTTGTTTCAGATAGGTCCATAATTAACTCACCTCCAACATCTTTACAAAAATTTCACCCAAGAAGGATGCTATATGAGGCTGAGACATTAGTCACCAGGACTGTCATCTTGATTCTCTTGTCCAAGAATGCTACAAATGCAAATTGGGCATCTTTGATTTGTCCCAGTAGTGGCACTTCTTTGTTCTCCATCGAGAAACATCTCCTAAATGTCTTGGTCAGTGTGAGACCAAGAGATTCTACCACTTTAGCAGGCATGACATTGTCAGATGCACCTGAGTCTATGATGCAATTGTTCAATTGGTGTCTATTTATCAATAGGGAGACATAAAATGGTTTTGTCCTCCTGGGAGCAGTAGGAGTAATGACAAGGTTATTCTAGGTGGATGTGGGAGTCACCTTTGGAGCAGCTGGTCCTATAGGGATGGTTTTATTCTTTACACATTGAACCAACTTATCCAACTGCTGAGGGTTGGATTATAGGAATTCAAATTCAGACATTTGAATTTTAGTTTTTTTGACATGGTCGACTATGTCAAATGTTTGAAATGAAATAAGAACAGGGAAAGGTAGTTCATCCTTTTGGTTTTTAGGGGGGAGGACTAATCTGTGAAATTGAAGTTGAAAGTGGAGGCGTACTTGAGATACTTTTTTAGCGATTACCGGGTCTTTTGGTTGGAAAGGTAGAGTGGTTCCTTGCTTAGCAATTGAAATTTTTAGTTGAGGTTGCTCCTCTATTTTTTTTATCAGCTTGCTAGGCTGACTAGTTCTTGGACCAGGTGAATACAACGTATGATCCATCAACTACTTTACCTTCACTTCTGGGTTCATCTTGGTAATTCAAAAAACCAATGTTGGAGTCGCCAACTGATTCTTCTTGATTTTCTATGAAGAGATCAGCTTCATCTTCTGAGTTCAACTCAGATTGAAAGGAAAAATTAGATTCTATTTCGAGATATCCAACTACTGAATTGGCTGGTGCTGCTTCAATGGCAAGCTTCTCCTATGGGGGAGGAAGATGATTTGTTTTCCCTAGATTCCTGGTAGCATTGCCTTGGTATGAATGATTAGGGAATGTCCTCCTTGGTATATCTTTGTATGAAGGAACAGATGACATCCCTTGCACCATTTACTTTCTAAGAGCTAGCAACTCATTTCCCAACTTTTGCACCATTAGATCAGTGGTGCCTGTAGATGGATATTTAGAGGATGAAGAAGATTTATCTTTATTAGGATCTCTCCTTATCTTTCCTACCAAGATAAGATCATCTTCCACCTCAGTGGCCAAATCCTAAGCTGCAACAAGGTTTATGTGGCCAGCCTATCTCAATAGGAAACCTATTTCAGGTAGTTGAGAGTTGATGAAGAAGCATTTGAGATTCTTAGGTGTCGACTAAGCAATCATGGAAATCTTGTTCCTTAGCTTATTGAACTTAGTAACGAAGTCCCTCATAGGTTCATGAGGCTCTTTATTCATTTGTGTGAGCTGGGCTAGTAGGGCATGTGTATGTTCTATAGGCTTAAACCTTGCTTCAAACTTAGCTTTGAAGGTGTTTCAGTCAGTCACAGTTTGTGCTTGTAGATGATAAAACTAGTTTGTAGCAGTACCTTATAATGTCTTCACAAACAACCTAACTACCATGTCCTCATACTCCACGCCTATCATGCCACAGGCTATGTTGAAGGTTGCAATATGTTCATCAGGATGAACTCTTCCATCACTAAAGAATTTGGGGAAATTCTTCCTTGAAATACGTGGTAGCTCATGTAGAGGTGGAGTTAAATTGAGTGGACCAAAAGAGTTACCCCAGGGGCCTTGAACCACCATTATTTGACTATGAAAAGGGGGGATAACAAATCTAGGTGGAGTATGTATAGGCAAAGCTCTGTTAACAATAGAAAAATAAGCTCTACCTTGTATTGATGACCTGGTATTGTTAGGAGGAAGACTCTTAGTTCATTGAAATCAAAGTTGTGGAAGAAACAAATCAAAATTGCCCTGCTGCACCAACTCAAAAATAGGGTAAAAAACACCTTGATCTCTCTAGCTTCTTGTATAGTGTGGAGTTGCCAGATTGTAGAACAAAAAATGAAAAAAATTTGTCTTGCTTCAGCTTGAAGCTTGGCGCTTCAAACTACGTGCTCTTCCCCAGCAGAGTCACCAAAAAACTGTTGGGTGAATATTTTGTCACCAGCTAACTGATGGGCAAAATAAGTTGTTTCAACCAAATCATAAGGAGATGGGTCAGCCAAATGTGCAAGTTTACCACATTAGAAGGGAACAAATCTCTCCTCTCATCAAGGGGAGGTTCCCTATAACTATGAGGAGCTATATACTATATATACATGCAGAAAATAACACTCAAGGTAGGATAACACCATCCATCTCTCTTTTTTTAGAGATGATGTTCACAAACAAAGGAGAAATCTAAGTGAAAACACCAAAGGCACTTCTCTTCTTTCAAAAGTGGTCTTGCAACAAATAGTAGGAGTTCTTTCTGATAGGTAACAAGTAACTGGTGACAGGGGGCATAGTAACCAGCAGAATAAGGTGTAGCACAAAGTCTCAACCTTAACTGCCCAAGAGTGAAATATGAAAGATAATGGGGGCAAAAAGTCATCCCAAGATCCTTTACACAGAAACAAACTAAAAACACACACACTAAAGACAATTGTGACATCACAAAGTCTCTCCATAGTTGGCTTTAGGACACCTTCCTGATTACTTCCACTAGTTCTACTTATTTCATTATATGGATAAGAAAACATTCAGGAAATGGACATAAGAACAAATCTCCTAAATAACACAAGCTATTAAGCACAAAGTTTGAAAGTAGCATACTTTTTCATTTAAATAAAAAAATATGATTAACAATCTGAGCTCAAAGTCTCAGTAATCACCTTTCAATTTTGGTAGAGTTTTGCTTTTATAACAGAGAGATCTCCCTTTGCATAAAATAAGAGATTACAATATATAGCAGCCAAGAAAGGCTTGGCGCTTTGTTTCATGGAATGGCCCATGCTGCATTCAATGCCTTGAATGCATTTCCAGTTGTGTCAAGGGACCATGCTGGAATAGGGCATCAACCTTTACTTTGGTGTATAGAAACATCTCAAATGTCTTCTCCTCAGCATGGGTTGTCTGGTCTTTCTCCAAATATGTACGTGGCTATCCCTTCGCTCTTAGTCAAAGGGAGAAAAATAGGCCGTGCCTTTTAATGTTTATGAGCTCAGATGTCTACTTGGTGGACTGTTCCACTTACTAGAAATAACTTTTGCATAGATATTTCAGTATCTCCTATAGCTTTTCCCTCTTTCCTTTTGATCTAAGCTCTCAGGCTATCTCCTTTCTTTTTTGTAGGTTCTTTCAGCTTCCTCTTTAGCTGGTCACTTAATTTGTTCTTCAGGTTTCGTGCCACATTTAAAAATTAATGAATATTTCATTACCCTAAATTTGACGTCCACGAGGATGTCATTGGTCCCTGGTCGCTCGAACCACTTTGAACCATGAACCTTTGAACCATGAGAGTTCTTTGGTTCAATGGTTCAACGGTTCAAGTGGTCTTGTCAGCTCCTTGGTTCCATCACTTTCCTGGTTCACTCGCCTTCCTGGTTCATTTGCCTTCTTGGCTCATTCACCTTCCTGGCTCTTCGATTGAAGCTTCCTTGAACCTTTGAACCATTTTGGTTCAAGGTTCAACAGTTCATTCTCTTTCTCAAAATCTATTATTTTTCTAAGTCTCTCGAGCTTTGAAATTCATTCGGCTTTATGTCTTTGGAACCCCACTGAAGGGAAGGTGTCCCTTCGGGCCTTGAGAAAGGTTCATTTCATGGTCGCTGAGAGTCACTCACAAGGGTACCTGCCCTTCGAGGTCCTTAAGGTGGCCTTATTATTCAAAGCCTTCAGAAAAAATGTCTGAAGGAATTCCTTTAGACATTTTATCCAAAGGAAATCTTTCCTTTGCTTTTGCCGCTTTCTTTCAGGCCTTTGAACATTCCTTCAAACATTTTGTCTTAAGGATTTCAATTGTAAAATTTTGTTGCAGAAAATCCCTCTAAAAGATATCTTTTTATTCCATTTGCCCTCCGCAAGGGCACTTGTCCTTCAAGCTTTAGGACACCTTCCTTTGAACCTTTCGATTGAACCGACTAATTGAACCAACTTATGATTCAACGGTTCAATCTTTTGTTTGAATCCTTCTTTCATTTAAGTTTTTTGATCTTATTGAACTCATTGAGCATTTGAACCCTTTGAACCATTTTGGTTCAAGGTTTAATGGTTCAACGATTCATTCTTTACTCTTCGAAGCCTTCTTTTCTTCTAAGTCTTTCGAAGCCATTGAACTTGCCGAAGCAGTTAAACTTTGAACTTGTCGAAGCGCTTAACTCTTTAAGTTTGTCGACGTTGTTGAACATTTAAACCTATTGAACCTTTGGAAGTGGGGTTCAATGGTTCAATCCTTTGTTTGAAGCTTGCCGATGGACCTTTTGGTTGAACCTCGACGTTGAACCAACCTTAAAATTGCCTAAGTGTTGGGAACTTGTTTCTTTGTGAGAGCTCGCCTATTGAAGTCATTGAACTTATTGAACCTGCGAGTCCCTTAGCTGAAAAAGCTTGAATAATGAAGAATTTGAATACTCAGAATAATTTTTGAGAAGGGAAGATAGAATTTCGGCCTGCAGGACCAAAATAGTGCATATGTTGTCCCAAAAATGAGTGACAAATTTTGGGAACAACACAACCTATGGTCAATACTGACTGATGATAATAACTAAATCTAAAGGTTTCATCTCTATAGATTTTTCTTATTTGTTCTAGTATAGGTCACTATGTCTTCTTGTCTTTTGTATATGTGTGTGATCCTCATAAGCTAACTGTGCACATAATCCCATAAATTTGTATCCTTCTCTTTGAAACCCTAGGTCTATTTTTAATAGTCAGTTTTGTTCCAAAAAAGGGGAATGAATGTGGGTTGAGCTAACCCCAACCACTCCCTGATGAATGGATTAGCACTACATAAATATCCAATACTCTAAAGATGAAAGTCAAACCACATGTATTTCTTTTGTTATGTGTATGTGTGAAATAATTCTCCTTTAATGAATGCAACCCTTAATAAAGATTTCAATAATAAGGTGGTCCCTTTGAATGTACAAGTGTTTGAGTATGATTGAGAAGTGTTTGCTATATATGTAATAGGCCTAGACTTATTATTTATTTATATGAGACTCTTTGGGTACTTTCTCACATCATCAACATGCAAAACATATGGGCTCAACCATAATGAGGATTTGAAAGGGATAATTGATAGTTTCTTAATGCGAGATGAACCCGTCAGACTCCAACAAGTCCAAAATTTTGAAATAGTCTGAGTTTGATGGTTTTATCTAAAAGATAGTAAAATTAATCTAATAATATGTATATAGTCTTATTATAATTTTGAGTAGGTTAGACACAAAATAGGGAGTTCTTGTAGGTAATTGATATAAAATTGGGAAGGTCAGACCCATGGAAAATATGTAAGTGCGAGAGAAGGGTGAGTAAGAGCCATATTTATATGCACAAATATAAGGTGAAGGTTGGTCAAAACTAAAATTACCAAGTTTTTAATACTATATTTTAGTATCTACAAATGCCCCCCTTTATTATAGTATTGAAATGAAGTCCATGCTAGAGTAAAAGGGGAAAAAAGGTTCTTGAGTGTGTACACCACACTTTATCTTTGGGATAGGCTTTGAATGTGAAACTTGCTGCATAAAACTTGAAATGAACATAAAACAATCAATGCCTATGTATGAAATATGCTATCTAAAATTAAACTAAATTTTTTGAAACTGAAAAATAAAGGAAGGGATACACATGTAAGTGGGTGAATTATGTTTCCTTGTAACTTTCCATTGGAAATGATGCTTCCTTGTTGAAGCATTAGAGAACTGTGCTTGCTTGTTGAAGCACTTGGAGAATTGAGGGTGATCACATACCAATTTTATGTAATAATGAAAGGCTGTGGGTTTGGAATATAAATTCCCCAACCCTCATTGAAAATAGAGTAGTACCTATGTCGTTAAGCATCATTGAATCCTCAATCGAACTACTTGTGTAATTAATCTTGTACCCAAATATGTTAAGGTAGGAGTCACATATGGGATCACTTTGAATAATTCTTAGGTCATTGATCATTTTTAAATTATAATCTACATTAACTCAATATACATGAATCAATTATTATGGATAGAATAATAGATTCACAGGTGCTCACTTATAGATACCATCAAATATGTTTAAAAATAGAAAATTGTAATAGTGTGTATGCATAAATAAGCTTCATGTAGCCTGTCAGGTTAGCTCATGTGATGCATAGGTATTATTGATTCTATATAATTATGGAAGCAAACACAAACAATACACTTTTACCTCTGCCTTTAATCACCTAGCTTTGATTTCATTTATTTAGATCTCTTGATCCAAGAACTCAAGTTTGAAAACACTTTGTACTCCTTCTTGATAGCCTTTCATCTAAATTATATGTCAATATTTTCTCAATTCCTCTTGACCACCTATTAAATCAATACCACTTACAATTGTCACCTTCTTATCAACTTTCACACTTGTCTTGATTTACTATGCTCATTCTTGGACAAGGACTCGTTGGTCACTTGGCTCCACTCTTGATTCAGGTTTACTTAGACCCTATGATGTTTGATGATATCAATATCATGCTATAAAAATTCCTTGTTATTCTCTTTATCTTCTTTCATAACCTCCAAACTCAACTGTTTATCATTTACTATTTTCCTTCTTTGTGATAGGGTCTCCTAGTAGCCTTGTTTTTGGCTTATTTGTAATGTACAGACACATACCATCTCATCTTGGGACAATTTTTTTTTTTTTTTAAAGGTAAAATATGTCTTATTACATCTATCCATGAAGTTTATTGACTCAACTTAACCATTTGATCACTTTTCTAAGCCCTTTTTGGTCTCTGTTTAGGCCTATTAGGTCTCTTTGACCCCTATCTTACACACAAACCTATCAAAACCATATACAATCATACTATATCAACTTGAAACCCTTAAATTTTTTTATAAAACATAATTTCACATCAAATCATGAATTTTGGGAATTTATCACTAGTTAAATCTCTCACAATCCACGTTTTTGTGTGGAAACCCTAACACATGGTTTATAACTGACCGTGTAGGCCTGAGAGGGTTAATATTAAGATTGTAAACTCCTAATGAACTTTCATGATAATGTGAATTTTGTTCCATGTTTGTATAAGTGTTATGATCCTTTTCCAATCATTAAAATCCATTCATTACTCTTTTATTTACTCTTTTCTCATTACACTGTGTTTAACTATGTGATGACAATAAGATTGTATACACCCAATAGGAGATAAGATGATGTATTAGGCTTCTTGAAGGGTTTAAAGCCTATGTGAAGGCTTAATAAACCATGTAAAAACACTTTATACCTATTTAAAATGTTTAAGGTCTCTTTGACAACTTTTTTCTACCATGCCTCTTTGTGCATAGTTTGACTGTGTGTAGGATCTTAGAAGTCTACAACTTTATCTTGAGTATTTCATTCATATATATTTGAAAGACACTTAATGGAATGTAAAGAAATTAAAAAAAATGAGGAAAATAACTTACCAATATGTATATTTGAAGGTAAACTCAATTCATATATGATCCTTCTCTCAAGAACACATGCTCAGCATTCCTTATTACACCATATAGGCAACACATGGTATTACACATACTTTGTAAATTAAATATTTGCACAAAACTTGTAGATAATAAACAATGATCTATCAACCTTCAAAAACATATATTCAACCTTCTAAACTCATAGGAAACTATAAAAACATATTAGGCTTATACCTTTCTCCATTACTTTGTTTACACAGTCATTTCATTGCATATGCATGGGGCAAGGCCTATATCACTAGTTTTTAATGATAAGAAATATTCTATCTCTTTGTTTGGGGTTCCTCTCCATTTCTCTATGGGTCCACCCCTTCAATTGACTGCCAACAAAAGCATTTACAACTTATTTTATACCTTATAACTGATCTAACTAACTTTCAACTCCCTTATTGATACATAAGATTTTTCATCCTTATTAGTTCCCAAGATATCCCAAAACTAGTACATAACTGAAGAGCATTATGAGAGATTTCCAATGCTTATTGGAAGGCATAAAATAGACATCATATGCTCTAATTATCATTGGTTAAATTTTGGTCAACAAATAAACAAAGCTGGTCAAACTAAAAAAATTGATGGTCTTAGAACATTTTTGAACCAGTTCCATGGTGTAGAACTCATCACAAGCTATCTAATGCATTTTGAATGGACCAATTCCAAGTCCGTATACAAAATTTATGGCCAGTCAAAGTTGTGGTCAAACTTGGTAAAATCATGACATGGATGGTTGACAAGTGGACCAATCAACATTTGACATGTGGCAGTGCAAAAATGAATGGTAAAAATGGTAAAAAGGTGTTTTGTTTTCACCTTTAGTCTTCGACACTCATGTTCGGATAAATGGGATTTTTATAGAGGGGTGCCTTTGCCTCTAGTACTTCACATTACCATTGTTACATTTTTTCATATATATACCTCTATGTTGTTTATATGCTGCATGTGGGACTAATAATCCTAATTTTTTAATTATTAAACCAATTCCATGTATTATCTATATCGAGCCTGAGATATGAAGCTCGAGATTACTCATGCCAACTCAACTCACCAACCAACCTTGAGTAGTTGAGATTTCCTATATTTGACTGAAATCCAATTGCCAAATGAGCCAAGCAAAATGGTTTTAATACATGGCCCAAGCCACAAAACACATTCTCAACATAGGGCTATCTGAAGCCTTTACAATATGTCCACCTCATGAATGTGGGATATTTATCCTTACATGGTAATGCCATGGTCTAGGTAGTTGGGATTTGAACCTATAACCTATGGAAAAAGTGTTAAGCAGACTAACCAATCTGCCACACATTGGCAAGTGTTATAAAAATCATGAATTTTTACTTGTATAGAAAATTGAAAATGACTGTGTAAAAATTTATAAGGAGCAATTTGTAGAAATTAGGATTTTTGACCAATCTAGAGGCATTTTCAGATCTCAAAGTAAACTAGAAAGTTGTTAAGAATTCTGAGATGCTCCTTTTGATATATTTGTGTTTCATATTTGGTGTAATTTTGACATATTTTTAGCAATTAAAATGATGCTTTGATGGAGAACATTGGGAAGAGATTTTGCAAGTGTTTCAGGAAGGTGGAGGATGGTTGTTGAGTATTGTTAGAGTTTTCCAAAGGTATGATGGCATGATTTTGCAGGTTTTGAGATTCTATTATGTTTTTGTGAGTTTTTTTATTACTTACAATTAGATTTTTAATGGATTGAATTGCTATTTAATAATCTCGGAGACATAGCCCATTCGGGTGAACTCTGTAAACAATCTCGGTATCTTTATATTCTATTTTACATTCAATTTTTTTTAGATTTTAATTAGTTATTAAATATTTGGATGCAATTTAATTAAAATATGACACGAGAAATCAGGTAAATGACTATTGATCATTTTTGGATGTGTAGTTGGAATGAATGAGTTTTCAAACACTCATAATCAATTTTAAATCCATCTTAAACACATTAAGATTCAGTTTGATCATTTATTAAATGCCATTTTTAAATATCTATTTGTAAATTATTTTGAAAGCCTAAGGGGTAAACATGGTTTATAGATCACTCATGTATATTTGGAGAATGCTAACTACCTTAATTTCTAACATGACTAACAAAATGTCTTAACATGTGATCCATGTATATATGGACAAGCTCAAACACTTTCTATAGCTTAACTAAACAATTTTACAATGTTGAAACTTCATTTGATATAAATGAAGACTCCAAAGCTTGACAAGAAGTTTAAAAATTCAAATCAAGGATTTCTGGTGGGAAAAGACCAATGTGATCCCAATTCAAATTTGACATAGAACTAACATCTAAGATTGAATCCTACAGACTCAATATGACTATAATGACTCACAAAAGACTAAAACATTGAAAAATAGACCAAAACTTACAAAGGGTAGTGATGCTCTTGCATCATACTATTGAGGAGAAAAAGGAAACTTTCTATGAAAGTTATAACTGATATGATTTTGATGTTTTGTTCATCATCCCTCTTTCAACTTCATGTCCTCATGGATCCCAAGGCCTATTTGAAGCATGTAGACCTTCTTGATGCTTGGTTAAAGGTATGATAGCTCCTCCTTTGATGATCTCTCTCTTGCCATGGATCTCCAAATTGATTATGGATAACTATTGCTTATTCTTCTTCCTCCAAAGACCTGCACATGAAGCAAACAAGTCAAACATAACCACTCCTTGCTAGTCCTTTTGAAATTCACTTTATGTCTCTTCAATTTTTGTTTGTTCTTTGGCTGCTAATTCTTCTTCATCTTGGCTCAAGATTTTATTCAATGCAAACTCAACTTCCTTGATGGAGTCCTCATCTCCTATTTGACTCAAATCCTCTGATTTTTGTATTATATGCTACCACATTTGCTTCTCCTCTACTGTATATTCATCTATATCACTTTTGTATTGAATTGGTTCCAAGCAAGACACCTTTACCTACTATAATTTAAACCTTTCAAGCACTTCAACATGTGCTTCTTATTCATGCTCTCCTACTGCCACCTCATAGATCTCTTCCTGCCTATCAAGCACTTCATTTTGTGTTGTTGTTCTTTCTTGTCCTTCCATTACCATATTCATCAACTTCATTTTACTCTCATACAACTCATCTTCACCAACATTTATATTAGCAAACTCATCAAAACAACATTGAAATAAATACCTTGTGCTTCTTTTCTCTCTTCAAGTATTTCTTGACTAAAAACCTGCTTCCTTCATGCTTGTCATGAGGCATGGTGGTGCTCCAAACTCACTCCTTATTTATCAAATGGTTCACATTCTTCAGGGTAACATAAGATTATATCACCATACTTAGCTGTCTAATCAACTTGTTCTTCATCTTTAACATGATATTCATGGTTCCAATGTTCTTAATCTTCATCTTCATTCAACCCTTCACCTGTATACACACATTTCAAGAAATCATTAGTCATAAGCTTTTGAGGCTTGCTTTCCCCTTTGCGTCTTCTAGGCTATCTTGCTAACATATTTGTATTTTATCTTCTTCTTTTTTCCATCATTTTCTTGAGAGGATATCTCACTTTATTCTTGATGTGTACAAGTAATCTTGGTCTCATCTCTTCCAAGCCTTGCTCTAACCTTGCCAAAACCATTTTCATCTCAACAATCTCCTTCTCTCTCTCTCTAGTCCTCTTTGCTTCGCTTCTTTATTTTTTATCCATCTTCTTGTGGCATTCCTCATTCTCCAAGCCCTTCATCTTTCTTTCACTCTTCACATTCTCTCTATGTCTCTCTTAACCTTTATTTTCCTTCTTGACAAGCCTACCTACTTATCTCCTTTGAACTCACCTAGGTCTCTCTCACTTAGCTCTCTCTTTTAAAGTCTCTTTTCTTTCTTTTCCTCACTTAAGACTTCTCTTTCTGTCTCAATATATTCTTGAGCTTCTTTCTTGGATCTTTCACTATCTCTCCTATTTCAAAGCCTCTTGGCTTAATGGATTTAACCACACCACTATTCACTTTTCTGCCTCTCACTTCTTTCCTACAACTTACATCAATAATCTCACAACAACATCTCAAAGCAACCTTTCAATACATACTCATTAGTATCTTCATACACATGTAACACACATTTTCAAAACATAAAACACATCTCATCCATATAACTTTTCAGATTTGATGCCAAATGATGTAGAGGTCTTATTGATCTTGTATAATTATGGAAGCAAACACAAACATTACACCTTTACTTCTGTCTTTAATCACCTAGCTATGATTTCATTTATTTAGATCTCTTGATCTTGGAACTCAAGTTTGAAAACACTTTATAATCCTTCTTGAAACCCTTTTATCTCAATTATTCATCAATCTTGTCTCAATTCCTCTTCACTACCTATTCAATCAATACCACTCATAATTGTTACCTTCTTATCAACTTTCACACTTGTCTTGATTTACTATGCTCATTCTTAGACAAGGACTCATTGGTCACTTGGCTCTACTCTTGATTTAGGTTTCCTCATATCCTATGATGTTTTATGATATCAATATCCTTCTCAAACAATTCCTTGTTATTTTTATCTTCTCTCACAACCTCCAAACTTAACTATTTATCATTCACTATTTTCCTTCTCTGTGACAAGGTCTCCTAGTAGCCTTTTTTTGGATTATTTGTAATGTACAAACACATACCAACTCATATTTGGAAACTAAAACATTTTAAAGGTACCCTATATCCTATTTTATCTATCCATGAAGTTTCTCGACTCAACTTAACCATTTGACATCTTTTCTAAGCCTTTCTTGGTCTCTATTTAGGCCTATTAGGTCTCTTTGATCCCTATCTTACCCACAAACTTGTAAAAATAGTACATAGTCATAATGTATAAACTTGAAACCATTAAAATATTTTATCAAACATCATTTCACATCAAATCATGAAGTTTGGGAATTTATCATTGGTTAAATCTCTCACAATCTACGTTTTTGTGTGGAGACCCTAGCATAGGGTTTATACCTGATTGTGTAGGCTTGAGAGCATTACTATTAATATTGTAAACTCTTAATGAACTTTCATGCTACTGTGAAGGTTTTTCCATGTCTGTATAATTACTACTTTCCTTTACCAATCATTATAATCCATTCATGATGCTTTTGTTTACTCTTTTTTCATTACATTGTGTTTAACTGTGTGATGACAACAAGACTGTATATACCCGAGAGGAGATAGGATGATGTCTTAAGTTTTTTGAAGGGTTTAAAGCCTCTATGAAGGATTAATAAAACTTTTACAAACACTTTATGAATCTTCCAAACATTTAAGGTCTCTTTGATAGCTTTGTTCTACCATGTCTCTCTGTGCATACTTTGACTGTGTGTAAGATCTTAGAAGTCTATAGGTCTGTCTTGAGTATTTCATTCATATGTATTTGAAATAAAATTAATGGTATGTAAATAAATTAAAAAACATGAGGAAAATAACTTACCAATACGTATATTTTAATGTTGACTTAATTCACATATGATCCTTCTCTCAAGAACACATGCTTAACATTCCTTATTACACCATACATGCAACACAGGGTATTACACATACTATGTAAATTAAATATTTTCACATAACTTGTAGACAATAAAAAATTATTTATAAACCTTCGAAAACATATATTTAACCTTCTAAACTCATAGGAAAATATAAAAACATATCAGTCTTAAACCTTTCTCCATTACTTTATTTACATAGTCATTTCATTGCATATGCATAGGGCAGGGACTGTATCATTAGTTTTCAATGACAAGAAATATTCTATCTCTTTTCTTGGGGTTCCTATTCATTTCTCTTCAGATCTACCCCTTCAATTGACTACCAAAAAAAGCATTTACAACTTCTTTTATACCTCATAACTGATCTAACTAACTTTCAACTCCCTCATGTATGTTGGGAGAATGCTAACTACCTTAAGCTCTAACATGACTAAAAAAATGTCTTAACATGTGATACATGTATGTATGGAAAAACTTGACCACTTTATATAGCCTAAATAAACAATTTTACAAATTTGAAACTTAATTTGACATAAATGAAGACTCCAAAGCTTGATAAGAAGTTTGAAAGTTCAAACCAAGGATTTTGGCGGGAAAAGGCCAATGTGATCCCATTTCAAATTTGACATAGAACTAACATCTAGGATTGAATCCTATAGACTCAAGATGATTATAATGACTCAAAAAAGACTCAAACATTGAAAAATAGACCAAAACTTACCAAGGGTAGTGATGCTCCTACATTATCATGTGGTTGAGTGCTGAATGTTATATGTGGGAGGTCTCAGGGTCCAATCCCCTAGGCTGACCACATTTATCATGTTGGCCTCACATGATGTCCTAGATGGGTTAGGTAAATGAGAAATGTAAATGTTGGTGGCTTTACCTCTGGTACCATCTAGGGATGTGGGGAAGTATTACTTGGTTTTCACCATGGAATTAATTTTGATGGAAAAAAAATAAACAAGCTTCATGCCCCATAATATTATTTAATTTATGATAATATGATATAGCATGTTATGCATCTATATGCTATTTTTTCCAAAACTTGAATAGTTATAATTCATGTTCCCATAAAATGATTGCATATACATTGCATTATAGATACCTAAGATTAATATAAGTCTAATTTACATCATGTTTTTATGCAACTTCGCATATGTAGATGCTTAATTATGAATATGAAACTTATCGATACATTTTTATTAAAATTTTGACATATTATTGATTTTATTTGATTAAATGAAAATTTTTTAACACTTTTAGCTTCACTTCCTATGTCACAGGGATCCCTAGTCTTGTTATACTTGACTTTGAATTTTCTATGCTTTGGATGATTCTATTGATTACATACACTAATGTTTGATAGTAGTGATTTGGATTCATAGAAATGTCATTAGGCCCTTTTCAATTTATTTTAGGCATGTTTCCATTTTGAACCATTAATTTTACACATTTTTGTATCTTTGGGTTGGATTTTATGCACCATTGGTTCTTTAATTCAAATTTGAGATCTCTACATATAAAAATCCCTTTGAAGGCATTGGGGACAACCAATCATCATTAAAAAGTGCAAATTATTCTTAGCTCATGATTCATTGTAAAATCTAAAGTATTTTAAAAGGTGATATTCCATTTTGCATGTTTGTACCAAGGTTGGGCCTAATCAAATTAGTATCTAGACTTGCATCCATGTGATTTGACATACACTCACATTAAAAAGGAGAACTACATATAGTTTGAGCCCACTTCAGAGTATTGGAAATGTAGGTAGCACTTAGATATTCATATAATGGGTGTCTAAGGTTAGCTCGACCCATACCTTTCACCTATCATCCCCCCTTCACGTTGATTTTCTATTACAAGGTTTCAAGCAAGGAGAAATAATAAAATAATTTATATGCATATTTGATAGTGAACAAACACATGAAAAGTAGCTACAAAAGTAGTCACACCAATCTAGGGAAAATAGTTGATATGCTACCATCTTAGATGATTCTGTCATATTTGAAACATTCTTACAGATGGTAGTGACTACTAAGCGATGGTTATGTCTTATGTGCCTACCACAAGTAATTTCATATATGATCACACATACACATAATCAAAACCTAGTAGATATCAATATAATTAGATTATAGAAACATAATAAAAAATAAGTAAAGAGCTCTCTATCCATTGATTTATTCATCTTTTATATATTTAATAGATGTTGTAAATAATCAATAGCATTTATGGGTATGGTTGTAATTATACATTATGCAATCTGGATTATTTCAACTAGTTTATCTCTTATTATGGTTAGTAATAAATCCAAAACAAGTTAAAACATATTGATGAACCCTTATATTTTTTAGAAACTTACAGAACCCTAGACCCCCATATGTTTTCATTCCTTTTATCACTATGGTTTCAAATTTCTGTATTTATATTTTTTGTACAAATCTGATTTCTGATTTCTACTCTTACATGTGAGCTCAAGACTAGGGTTTTTATCTCTTAAAATCTCACATTTCTATCTTCACTTGTCTCTTATGAGTAGGCCTTTCATTTACTCCTTTCTATTTTAATAATTCAAAACTCTTAATAATCATCCTATGTATTTTCTATTTTCTAGCCATTCCATGCCTTATTCTTATGATAATGAATAGAGAAATGATCAAACTTATGTGATTAATAATGATAATTTTGTAGATGAGTAATGTGGTTGTGGAGGAAATGATTATGATTATGATTATCAAAATCAATAAATTTGGTACCATAGTGATGGCTATAGTGAAGAAAGAAATGAGAAAATTAGTTTTCAAATAGAGGAGACCAGTTCCCCCACTTCTTCTTTGCATTCTTGTATTAATTATTCACTAGTACAAGAGGAAAATAATAATAAATCTCCCCATGCATTATTTAATGTTTATATCATTCAAAATACTAATTAGCATAAAAGATTACCATGTGTTAATGATGTATATTCCAATTCTCGTGATGCTTTACTTTGAATTCTATGTCTATAGGTAATGATACTCTTACTTGCAAAGAAAACGTGGACATGCATTTGCCTCAATTAGCATGCGATACTAGCTATTCTTTGGAAATTACTCAATATATTCCTTCTTTTTCTATTAAAATGCAAAATGATTATTAAAACAAAGGAAAATGATTTTTTTTTCTCTTCTAAATAAGTAAATGGGGCAAATGAGTGAAATCTGCCTTCCTCTTCTAGTGGAATAATAAATGATGTGATTGTTACAAAAGATAATGAAATGTCTTCCTCTTCTTCTCAAGTAGAAAATGATGAAAATAAATGTGACATCTCTCTTTCTCTTGAAATTAAAGATGAAAATGTCTCCTTACATGAAGCTTCTATTGAAATACAATGCGATGTAAATCCTACTCTTTATTTAGAAACAAAAAAAAAATGTAAGTACTATGGTATGTAATGATTCCAAATTATGCAATG
Source organism: Torreya grandis (assembly GCA_037957365.1). Classification (NCBI taxonomy): domain Eukaryota; kingdom Viridiplantae; phylum Streptophyta; class Pinopsida; order Cupressales; family Taxaceae; genus Torreya; species Torreya grandis. The sequence goes on from JARHVA010002339.1 coordinate 701,440, forward strand.
ATAATTCTATAGAATGTGATTCCATGTAATGTAATTATAATTATGATACTTATATTATGCCTATGTTTAGGTATGGTAGTAAACTAAGACCAATGCACAAATATTTCCAAACCACTACTATTTCCACTAGCCATATTACTTCTTTAATGCATGCCAGAGGTGATCTCTAAAAGAAAGTGTTTTCTATCACTATATAAGATAGATCATGTATGTACAATATGAATAATATTTTCATCCTATAACATGTTACACAGTTTATATTTGAGTCCAACTATACAAAGGGATTTGTTATTTCTAAATTATAATTATTTGATGGCTATGAAGATCCAACTAATAACCTAACTAACTACACCCTTTAGTTTGGAAATTATTCCAATGATGGATGAATTTTATTAAAAAAATTATACAAAATTATAGAAGGAGATGCCTGTTGGGTCCAACATGCCCCATCCTCAAATTTTCACATGGGGACCCTCTTGCTTTAACATGTTTATTTATTGTTTATGTTCTTTCCTACTTACATGACCTCATTTATGAATGCCACTCAAGTTGTTGAGTGGGAGTTTCATTTTTAGGTTTTAGTTCATGTGCCCAATGTGTTTGATGATTTTTACATAGCTTCACTTGACTATTTGTTCATAATGATTGATAATCCTTTATCTAGGGTTCCAACATAGAAATGATATAATGAGGTATCTCTTAACGTGAGATAAGCTTTTCACTCAACTTAGACATTTCAACCATATTTGTTTTAAGATCAAGTTGAAGTGGGACTTTAAGTGTTCATTCTATTGTTGCTTCACCTTGGTTATAAACATTATCTTTTATGGCTAAGGCTTTAGCCTAGGTTGCCCATTATTAATGTGAACTATTCCATTTGTTATGAAACATATGTATTAAATGTTTAAATATCACCTTATTATGTTCATGTTGCATTTGAATGGTTATTTTAAAACATTTGTGACCTAGTGCTTAATCATGACTTCAATCCGAGTCAAATTATAAATGGCAAAAATTTATTTCATTGGATATTAAACTTTATTTTTGAAATATTTTTGGTTGATTATTATATTTATTCATTTGTATATAGTTCAAATTTAATTTAAAATTGTCATATTATCAATTTAAAATTCTTGTTTTGGATTTTAATAGTCACTTAGTCAAGTTCCTAATGTATTTTTGCTTGGTCACATTTGCTTTTATCAGGGTTTCTTTCAAGTCTTTAAAACTTTGGCTTAGGCTAAATCATGCTTTCATAGGTATGTTTGGACTCTATTTAGTTAAATTTAGCTTTATTTATATGCTAAATCAGGATTTCATTTGTTTATTGTCAGGTATTTATGTTGTTGTTCAACTAACCAATTAAAAATTTACTCAAAGTGTTTCTTTTGCCTTGTCTTTGTTCACAAAGATCTTCTTATGTGTTTCGATCCATCTTTCTTTGTTCTGTGTCAAAATACTGGGCATTTTGGTCCACAAGAAGTGCCTTGTTTCAAAATGGTTAAGTTGTATGATCCCTAACCTTCTATGATTATGACACATGGTTGCATATCATGCACTTGGAGCTCTAAAGGAGGAAGTTAACAATTCTAAGTTCCACGAGCCCCTGACTTTCATGAACCATCCACATGGTAGGTTGTTAGGTGATTTGAGTGAAGCCAAAGTCTATATTCATCCCGAGTCTTGAAGGTCTAAGATGGCACAATCTTAGAGATTAGGGGAATGGAAGGTAAAAGATAGTCTATGGAAGCTCTGAGGCTTGAAGGCTTGTGATGATGCCATTTGGCATCATCATGTGGATCTAAGGAATCAAAGGGTTGATTTAAATAATACAATATTTTGATAGAAGATTCAATATGAAGGCAACATTTGGCATCATCGATGGTTATAAGCTCACTTAAAAGTAAAAAGAAGCAGATAATTTCTTGGAAATTTGACTAAATGTTAAGGGTAGAGAAGTCCTGAGATCATGCCATGTGGCATGATCTCATTCAATCATAACATATCAACTTTGAAAAAGTGGATAAGTGTTAAAGAGCTCCCAAAGTCCCATAATTATGATAGGTGGTCACATCTTAGGGATTCAAATATTAGGGAGGGAAATGCATAGTTTGAAGATAGTCTGACTTTGAATTTTTGTGATTATGATGCGTGGTCACATCTTAGGGAATCAGAGTTTAGAAGGGTGAATACACAGTAAATAGTTGAGAGATCCCTGAAGTCCCAAGATCGTGCCATGTGGCCCAATCTCAGAGAGTCAATTGATAGAAGGAATAAGACAAACAATGAATCTTTGAAGACCCTAAGCTCCATAATGATGCCATGTGGCACCATCATGAGAGCCAAAACATGAAAGACATAATCAAAATATAGTCTATAGAAGACTCTCGAGTGCTCAAATCTATCCACATGGTGTGTTTTTAGGTGATAAAGGATTGAAAATCTATGGGGTATAAAAAATCAATATTCCTAAGCCCAAGATATGGAAAGTGAGATTGTGACAAGCGTCCTAATATCGAAGACACACAACCCTAAAATATACATAAATTTTTATAGCCAAGCAAAGAAGAGAAAGGATGGGTAGGTGACTGTTTGATTGTATTACTAATTGTAGTTTGTTGACCAAGGAATTTTATTATGGGGAGGATATTTTATCAAGTGGGGGAGAAGAGAATTTGAAGAGACATTCAACTAAGAAAGAGTTTATGGAAGATATTCATTTTCAAGGCAAAAAATGAACATGTACAAGTGGCAAAAGTTTAAAAAACATAAAGTCAATGGGTTTTGTCTCTTTATTGAATGTTTTATGAATGAAAATGCTTGAGCTGAAGAGAAAGCATTGAGAAAAGACAAAGGGACATTAGGGAAGGTGTATAGTCACTCATTCATGTATTTATAAGTAAGATGACATTCAATTTTGAACTACTACTAAAAAATTAGGAAAAAGACCAGAATTGCATTATTTCTTATTTTATTAGTGTAGGAGGTTTAATATTATTGCCAATGTGAGGGTAGAGTTTTGTGTATGACCTGTAGGTGTAGTGTAATTATTCCTCCATGTTTATGTAATAAAATAAGCCAAATTATGGCATGAGAATAGATTTTAATCCACTGTGTTATTAAATGAATTAATTGATCTTTGTAGTTTGTTGTCAAAGTGTTTGATGAAATGCCTGTGTGTCATGAATTATGTTTGAACCCTACAACACAAGAGATTGAAGTAAAATTTAAGTAGTTTCCCATTCCATGTGCTTGCACCAATTTGTATCAAAGTAAGGTAATGTCCTTGTAGTTGTGAAAATTCCTCATTGTGTATGGTGGGCTATGAGAGAGAAGCCTACATGGAGTTTCAAGTTGTTGAGGGATGCTTGCATAGGTGGTTGTAGGTGTGTGAAGTCCTACAAGATTGATGTAGTTTGTGAGAGACTCAATTTGGAGTCCATTTCAGGTTATGAAAGAGGATCCTATTGATTTGTGGTGAGAGACGACACACAAAAAAGGGCACGTAACATGGGAGAATTGACAAAGATGCTGAAATTTCTATAGGTCAGGCTAGATATTATGGGAAAGATTGCACAAGATGATGAAGGTGTAACTAAGTGTGATGTTTATGAGGAAGAGTTGATGGTGGGGTTATTGTCCCTACAAGAATGGATAAATGCATTGGATAGAGGCCAAGAAAGTGGAATAAAATAGGCCACTAGATGAAAAAGACCAACTAAGGTTATGGGGGAGAAAAGAGGTAAATCTTTGAATGATATTTCTTTATTTTATGGACAAGAAAATTTAGAATAGTTCATGACTTGGATAGTTGAGCTAGAGATGTATTTTGAGCATATGAATGTTGTTGACCCCATGAGTGTGAAGGCTACATGTAAACAGTTGAGAGGAGTTGTAATAGTGTATTAGAAATATCTTCAAGTAAGGAGATAATGGAAAAGTAAGTGAAATGTTTGTGAGTGGGGAACATATGGTTTCCAAGATGTTGGGTCAATCTGTGCACAAAAATTTTTAGGCAGGATGGTTGAAGAAGCTTTGTGTGAAGAAGCTTGAGAGCAGATGTGACAAATATATTGCTAAGAGGGGTAATATGGATGGGGATCTATCATATGAATAGCCAAAGACTACTTCAAGGAGTACCAAGGAGGTGTATAAGTACACCAAAGAGTAGGTTGTCTTGGAAGGCAATAAGGAGAGGATTCTATATGTAGAGCCTAATGCTATTTTTTAGAACAATAGTATGTTTAAGAGATGGAAGCAAACCATAGGTGAATAAATCCTTTTGAAGGATGATGGAGAGGTGGTACATTGTCCATTAGAATTTGGAGACACATTGTGTGTTGATGGGCAAGTGGTTGAGAAGTCCCATGAGTGGGCAAGTGTTGAGTGGTCCTTGGTTTGTAATGACAACAAACTTTTCAATTTTTTTTGGGATGGTAGTAGGGTTGAGGACAACCAAGGTAAGACATGTTTATATGAACAAATATTGCATCCATGTAGATTTATAGGTGAAGGAAAATTTCAGCCATGTAGATTTTTAGGTAGAGGGAATGAGCAACGAAGAAGAGTTGCATGTTTATTTGGAAATAACTTTAGATCTAAATTTTGTGTAAGCTAGTGCACACAAGGAGATGATCGTGAAGGTTCCACCATGTGAAGGAGCTGAAATTAGAGGTATAGATGAGGAGAGGACAAACTTGGAGGTGGATGATATAGAGATTTTGAGAGCCCATATTGAGATAAAAAATCATGAACAACATGTTAGTGGTGAAAAGGAGTTGGACAATTGCCCTTGGGGCATGGTGGAGTGGTTAATGAGTTGTTGAAGGAAGCTTTTATTTCCCATAATGTGTTTGTATATTGTGTAGGTATAGATATAGCTATGGTGTCTAAAGAGAGGAATAAGTGTGAATCAGTCCAACACATTCATTTGTATGAGAGGTGGAGTGAATAATCTTTCTAAGATATAGATATGGTAATAGTGATAGAGGATCTAGTTGGTGATGGCATTCGAGCTATAGAGAGATGACTTCAAGTTAATATGGATACAAGAGAGTGTGATAGAGAATAGAAAAAGTTGGTTCACAAGGAAATGTGTAGGTGAATGCTAAATTATAGTAGTTAGATGAAGAAGAGATGTCTCTAGAACACCTAAAAGTTATTAGAGAAGGCTTTGAGAAGCCAAAGCTTATTGTGGATAAATCTTGTAGTATGGTGAAGGATAAATTAGAGAAACTGAGTTTGAGATCAACTCAAGTGTGTGATGAAGAGCCTAATGTTGTAGGTGTGGAGATTGAGTTCTTTGAGCTCAATAATTGAAAGGAGTTTTTAATGTGTATTGTGGCCCAAACATGTGGAGAAGAAGTTGAATTTGTAGATGAGATGGAGATATTGATTGACATAATAACAAAAACATCAAAGTATGTGAAGGAAATGACTATCCTTGAGGTGTTTTTGGATGTTATAGATATAATTTGGATGCCCTTGAGTATGTGGATTTAGTTGTGTTGATATTGGGAGTGATAGAGGAGATTGCAGCCATGAGAGAGTAGTTACAAACATGGATATGTGATGTTGTAGGTGATCCGAAAACTAGTTGGAAAAGGTATGAATAAATCCAAGTGGGCTTTAGGTGGAGATGGATGGATAATAATAGGTTCAAGCCCACATGGGAGAGTGAGGTGCATGATAGAGCATCTTGGTGGTGGTGGACAGATGAGAGTGGGTTTCAACCCACAAGAGAGTTGTATGGAGATTGGTTAAGCCTTTGGTAGAGGAGGATGGTCTATGGTGGGTATAATCCCATAAGGAGTGAGAGAAAGAGTAGAAATTTGAAGAGGAGGGAAGATAAACTAGCATGTAGGAGCTAGAAATGGCACATGAAAAAGAATACCAAACAACCAAGGCATTTGGTGTGTTGGAAGGGGATGCCATGGTCACTTTGCCTCATGACAAAAAGAGTAGTTTTTCTACTTATCTCATCCATGTGAGACATAGCTCACATTATTTAAACCTCAAGTGTCTAATGTAGGAACATCTGTGGTCTCAACCAATCTTGCAT